>JAJJMC010014687.1:6946646-7065496 GCA_023531435.1 Papaver californicum
AGAAGAAAACTTGACAACCCTTTAAAGAGAATCAAAAACCCAGAAAGCATCACTAACCTGTTTGAAGAAAATGAAAGAGGGGTAGCCGTAGGAGTAGAAGGTAGACGACGTGAAGAAAATGAAAGACAACCTTAGACCTAGTTTTAGTTTTGACCTGACTTAGTTTTTTTCTTAACGGATACGGATAATATCCGACGGATACCGGCTTAGCCGGTTCCGTTTCGTTAACCTTCAATATCCCGATAAGAATATCCCGTATCCGATATCCGATATCCGTTATAACGGATAATATCCTATAGGATCCCGGATTATCGGAAACGGATATCGAATTTCGGATAAAAATTGACAGCCCTACATACATACAATGCATTGCGAGCAATGATAATAAACAACCTAAATTTGTCATGCTGCCAAATTAAATTGGAGCAGTACGCGGATGCTAGCGCATGTCATGTCATCCACTCTTGCTCATGCGTTCTTACTATTTTATAAATTTATGGGGCACACTCACTAACGAAATATGCATATGGTATTTTAATCTTTACTACTAATTTAATTTTAAGAATTATGTAATGAAGATTAAGATTCTAAACTCGAATAGTAACGGAGTGTCGAGTGTACACTTCTTAATGGAGTGTGACTCTAAATCCACCGCTAACACTAATACGAAAATATCTAAAACAAGGAGTGTGATCTTCACACCGTAGTCTACCAGGACGTCTAGTCAATATTCCTATACTTCCCACTGCCGTTTTTGTAGTATCCCAACAAAACCTCATCGGTCCTTTTTTTTTTTTTTGCTTTTTCTTTTTAAACTATAAATAAAGAATAATCAACTCAGTAAATAAAGTCTTTCACTCTGAGGTCTCCGAATCGATCGAAAAAACTTCATCATTTCTTTGAATCTCTGGTTTTAGGGTAGAATAATGGCGCCCCCAGAAGGTGGGCAAGTAGCAGCAGTAGCAGGAGGAGGAGGAGCACCACCTCAAAGACAACAAGGAGGGTTTGGAACATCAATAACTGGAATCATAAGAATTGCTGTGTTTTGGTATTTTGCTTCTAAGTTTTTCTCTCCTGCTGCTAAGAAATCTAATGAACCCATTGTTCAGATCTCCAATCTATTCAATAAAGGAGAAACCCTGGTAAATAAATAAACTTAATCGAATTCAGATTCCTTTTTAATTTAGTTTTTGATGTTATTGAATATTGAACGAGATTTTTGATTTTGATGTAATCAGGATATGTGGGTTTATCTGTCTGAATATGAAAAGTTTAATGAATTTGGTAACGAAGAATTACTCATTTGGCATGAAACAAATATTCCCTATGCTGTTTGGG
Organism: Papaver californicum; assembly: GCA_023531435.1. Lineage (NCBI taxonomy): Eukaryota > Viridiplantae > Streptophyta > Magnoliopsida > Ranunculales > Papaveraceae > Papaver > Papaver californicum. The sequence goes on from JAJJMC010014687.1 coordinate 6,947,985, forward strand.
GATCAGAAAGTACTAGAACTTTATCTCTTACTTATTCTCCTTCTCAGGTATTGTTTTCTTCATGCCCTAGATTTTGTTTATTTGATTATGTGATTTCTCTTTCTGATTTCTTATCAATTTCTTTTATGTAATTCTTCCAGGCAGTGAAGAACAATGGGAGTGTATATGCTCATGTCTTTTTTGCTCGTTCTGGTTATTCACCAGATCCTACTGATCCTGAATATCAGCCATTGGCTGCGTTCGGAAGAACACACCGTAAGGGTCATGTGTATGAGTTATCTCTGTATAAAGAAATAATTCGTCTTAGTTTTGTTGAATGCAAGTTTCTTTTTGTTTCAGCTCTTGTGAAATACTCGCCCAAGTCTAAAAAGAGTAAAAAGAGGAGCTTGTTAGGAGACACCGAAGAGGGGGGCAAACAAGAGTCTGAGGTTTGTTGTTGACTTGAATGAATATGTTTTCTTGTAACTGTCACAGATATAGACAACAGCTCCTTATTTTCAATCTCAGTGGAGGTTTTATCTGTTGTTTTGTTTTAAAACTTGTCACTGAAGAGGAGAAAGGTGTGGGTTAGATAACTATTAGGGACCATTACTCTCTCTTTCTTATGTTAGTATATCCAAGAACTAGTTAGTAGTTATTGATCACTCTCTAAATAATTTGGAGACAATTATAAATTTGCTCAGCTAAAGATAGAGCAACACCCCAGTATCACATGGTTCCAGGTTTGATGATCTTCAAGTTAAATTTGTTTGATCCCCTTAGTCGGCGATACACTTTCATAACCAATCGTTTTTCTCTTCAAAATAAAAATATTTGATGGATCCATCACTCTCCTATTGGAAATTTTGAATGGCAAAATGTTGTAATCTTCTAAAATGACCAAAACTCAAATGACATAATAGCAAAGTGATGCCGGAGATAGTGTTAAGAGTTCACCCCTTGGACCCATATCCGAAACCACAGACTTCTCTATAACTTCCATAGATTAAATTTTTTGGGTATTGGCTTTACAAAAGACAGCTGGAAACTTTTACTCTTCTTTGTCATTGACAATGGAGGAGGAAGTTATGTGTTAAGAAATGCATGGAAAATGGGGTAGTATGCTCTTACTCTCCCATATCATAATGCCATTGAGTTGTGTTTGTTGTTTTTTCTCTTGGTTTATATAAAAATTTGGTGTTTCAGGAGACTGATGAAAGTCAGAATGATGCTGAAGACGCTGGCCCTACAGAATGGATATCTTACTGGAAGCCAAATATTACAATTAATCTGGTCGACGATTTTACACGGTATATTTCTTATTTGCTAATAATGTTGTTTATTCCTTATTCCCCACTTATAGATGCTTATAACTATGTAATGGCAAAAAATGGTTTTTCAGAAATTACTCTGTACATGACATTTTTTTTTTTTGATTTCATACTTAACGTTTGTTTTTCTACTAGAACTAAATAACATATAAATAATTTGTAGTTTTGTACCTCTTCTAAAGTTTATTCTTTTTATAGGGCACCAAGTAAAGATAAATATATTTGTTACAATGAAATTTAAAAGATCTTCCTGTGGTATATATAATGTGTGTGTAATTATTTCTGTTTTCTGCACTCCTTACTCTTTACTAACTAATTGATGCTGCTTCTGAATCCTGAAAACATTCTGTAGGTACGCCCAGAATGCTGCTCCACCTAATGTTGCTCCATGTATCCTTGGTCCTAGACCTACTTAGATTTCACAGTTATAGTTATTCATTCGTAAATGTTCTAACCAACTACTGTTATGCATTTTTGTTCGAGTGATCCTATTTTAATTTTGAAGTTATGATGTAGTAATTGTTTTCTTAACTTAAGTACCCAGACTTGAATATTGAGCCTACAACGGGAAGCTATTATCCAACAATTTACTTCAATGAGTTTTGGTTACTTAGAGACAAGTACATAGCAATTAACGAGTCAGTGACAGAAGTACCACTACATTTGGAAGTGGGTCCCATAAGCATGACCAAGTGGCAGTTATTCATGCAAGTTGATCAATCATTCCAGATCCACCGTAGTTACGGAAGCATGGTTGAAGGCGAGGGTGATGAACTTAAGGTACACCGTCCTACATTTTCTTTATAAAAATTGTATTCAGTGCAGCAGCAGTCAGTAGCTTCGGAAGCTATGACATCTCACTTGGAACTGAAAAGAAAGTTAAATGACTTATAATGTGGCTGACTTGTACTTGAATCTTTTTATGGAATAGCTTATTATAGCTCAAGGTGCAAGTATATAATGACTTTCCTAAAAGTTACTTCTTTCAACTGAAACTAGAACAGAAGAAATTCATCTGTTATTTTCCAGGTGTTTTTGTTGTACTCATTCCGAACTACTTGGGATAGTTGTATGAGTGGTTTTTGTTTTTTGGCTTTAGACCCCACTTAATGAATCCACAAATATTTGCCACCTTAGACATGTGGGGTCCTTTTATACCCTTTGATATGCATAAGGGAACCTTCTTGTCGGTTCCATCTTTAGGTTTCACATCATGTCTTCAAATGGCCAGATTTCAAAAACAATTTAGCTTGTTTACATATTTATTCTCTTTTGATTCTTGTGAAGCATAATGCTTGGATCAGTCATATCTTCATCATCTACTTTTCTAATACTGCCATCAACTGTTTTTAATGTCACTTGCATATCTTCTTCATTTTCATAAGTTCCTGGATTCCTGTTGGGGAAAAGTTCAGCTATTTATTGTTGCCCGAGCACGTATCAGGCAACTATTTGTCATGGTTTCCACTTACACGGTTGTATTAAAAATTTTCTTTTTTTCAGAGGGTATTTTTGGAGGGAAATCCTGTCCTCTTGCTGATCACGATGTGTGTTTCGTTACTTCATTCAGTGTTTGATTTCTTGGCGTTCAAAAATGGTAATTACATGTCGTAACTCAATATAGTTTTGATCAGTTTTCTGTACAAAATAAAAGATTCTTTTCACAACATTTATACTTAATATAAAATCTTTATTCCAGATATCCAGTTTTGGAACAAAAACAAGTCTATGGAAGGATTGTCTGCCAAGACAGTTGTTGTTAGCTTTTTCTCCCAGCTGATCATATTCCTGTATCTACTTGACAATGATACTTCCTGGATGATCCTTGCTAGTTCTGGTGTTGGTGTTTGCATCGAGTTTTGGAAAATTGGGAAGGCCATGCACATAGAGGTATTTCTTGCGATACGCTTGAATAATTTGCTTATCTTGAAGTCTTACTATTTCCCCGATGCCCAGAAATTGTTTCCAGTCCCATCGTCACACTTATGACATTACACTCGATCTTTACTACTTAGTTGCATCTTTTTGAGTTATAATCTTGTGAGGAGAATATTTTGACTGGGCTTTGTGGATATGTTTAAGTAAAAATCATTGATGTGCAGTTGTCTGGAGTAGTCTGAACCATGGATTATGCTTATAAATTTAGTCGTTTAATAGGTGAAACAATTTACTTGCCTCCACAAGTCCACCAATAAGAACTTATCATGGACTCTGTAATCATTGTGAGAAATCACGTCTTGAAAGAAATCTTAGACTTTCACCAATGCGAGCACAGTCGTGGTTGCCTTGAAGAAAGAACTTCAAGATTTCAAGTAAAACTGTCAGGTTTCGGAGGATCTTTTTGTCCATAGTTAACATTGTTGGATGTGTCTGATTATACATGGAGAGAATGAAATGTTTGTTTCAAGGAATTTTCCTTCAATTGTTGGTATTTACATAGTTCAATATATATTTTGGTTGTTCCCACCATTGCTGAGTAGTTGTTGTGGTTGCGAAAGAGGTGCTTTCTAAAACTTATCTTTTTCCCAGGTTGATAGAAGTGGAAGGATACCAATGTTGAGATTCAAGGACAGGGATTCATATTCAGGAAACAAGACAAAGGAATATGATGATATGGCTATGAAATATCTATCTTATCTTCTTTTCTTCCTTGTGATATGTTCTGCTATTTACTCACTCAAGTATGAGCAACACAGGAGCTGGTACTCATGGATGCTGGGTTCCCTCACAAGCTGTGTTTACATGTTTGGTATGCTTATTTCCTCTCTACTTATTTGTGGTTTTTAGCTTTCTTAATTTGCAAATACTTCAACACAATCTCAGAAATATGCACTATGATAACTGGGTTTGTACTGTATGGGAAGAAAAAACATTTTATATTTTAATGCTACTTGATTTAGAATCTTTTAGGAGGTTTGGCATGACTTGAAATCGCTAAGCCCGTCGGTTTATGTTTTCACTCAGTTTTTTTTTTTTGTTTTTTGACTAAAAAGGATTTGTTGTTTAGGTTTAAGCTGACCATTTTTTTTCTGGTCCAATATAAAAAGTTCAAGCTGTCGACATTGCTCTAAACTGATCTTGGTTGAGTGAAAAACTTGTGCTTGCCTCTACTCATATTTATTTTCCATTGGTTTATTTCTTAAGAACATTTTGTTAAATATGAAGACTATCTTTAATTTTCTTAACAGGTTTCATTATGATGTGTCCTCAACTCTTCATAAACTATAAGCTGAAGTCTGTTGCTCATCTCCCCTGGAGACAGATGACATACAAGTTCCTCAACACCATCATTGATGATCTCTTCGCCTTTGTCATAAAAATGCCATTGCTTCACCGGCTTTCTGTTTTCCGAGATGGTAAGCTGAATAAGATTACTGTTAGTTCTGGTTTATGTATTTATACTAAGATGTTTGTGCCTGTTTTGTTTTCTGTATGGTAGATACATAGGGCTCCATTTAAGACTAATGTTATACTCACGAATTGACCTTTCTTTTAATGCTGTTGCAGATCTTATCTTTTTGATTTATATTTACCAAAGATGGGTTTATCCAGTAGACAAAAAACGTGTGAACGAGTTCGGTTTCGGTGGTGAGGATGATGGGCAGAGAGCTGATGGCACTGCTGTTGTTCCAGCAGAGAAAGAAGAAGAAAAGAAAACCAAATGAGCAGGCTGTCAATAGTTAATTTGTGTTCCAGCTAACTTTAACTGTAAAATTGAAGTAGGATACTGCTATACATATTCTTTGTTTATTACATGTTTGCGTGCATTAATCTCACTCTCCAGGAAGGACTGATGCGTTTTTAATAGGTAATATTTCTTGCCATCTCTGCCTTGTGGCAAAATTTTTATGGCTAACGTACAGGATAGGGCAGCTGGGAACTGTTACATATCTATTTTGTAGTTTATTTAATTTTGGGGTGAACTATATTCTGGTAAAAAGATGATTGGAATAATGTCTTATCCTTAAGAAAAAAGACGTTCCGTTATATTGAAGTACAAATCTTATGTCTAAAATTTACACATCGTAGTCAGATTTTGTTGTTGCCAAACGGGTTAGCTTGTTCTGTGTTTAGCATGCAAAGCATGCCATGTTATCCCGACAAATGAGTCTCTTTCTTTTTCAACACGGAAGGAAAATATTATTAGAAAGAATAGCAACTACTGTACATTGTCATTTTATAGGCAGCAATTGCTGACTCTAACCAGCTTGGCGTATTAGACTAGCTACTGATAAGGCTTTTTTGCCCGAGAATCCGCAACATTGCTTGTCAAAACTAAGTAGAAAAATAAGACAAACTAAAATTTAGTTTTGTATTGTTGTTAAAACTAAGCAGAAAAAAAGACAAACTAAAGTTTAGTTTTATTAAAAAAACAGTTAAATGTTTGGTAAAATATAAACTAAAAGGTAAAAATATAAACTAAAAGGTGAAACTGGTTGAAAAGTGATCAAATTGTATTTAGTAAAAAAATATCAAGCTTAGCTATTTTTGTATTTGGTAAAAGAAATTCATAGCTCATTCCTGCATAACTATAAATAATGAGACCGATGCCAATTTTTTTATTATGTTTACAAAATGCTGCATGGAAGTTTAATTTGGTGTCAGGTGGATCAGGTCCCTTCCAGTTATGCACTTGAACCTGAGCTCCATTTCTTCCCACATGAGCAGTATTCCTGTGAATTCTATGCCTGTCAGATAAGTGACTCCTGATACTTTTTACAGTATGATCAACATCCACCTGCACATTATAAAAAAAATGGTGCACATGTATTTCCAAACATGTCATATTGAAAAGCAAAAATTATGCAATTGAGAAATATTAGTTGGTCTCAGTTGAGCATCATGATTAAACCATGATTTTACCCAATCATGAATATTCTTTCCCTGCAAATTTTGAGCTAGATTAGTATCAACATTAAACATAATATTATTGAGCATATGACAACCTAGAAACATATGTTGCTGAGTATGTAAATTGCAAAAAGGACAGGTTGCATCATGCTGAGAAATAAATCTAGAGATTCTATCCCTAATTAAAAAACATTGATGCAAAAATTTCTACAAAAAATGTCGTACCTTGACATGAAGATTGGTTTTCCACACACATTTATGAATTTCATTACCCATATTAGTTACTGCTTGAAACTTATTAAGGATTGCTCTATAAGCAGTTTTCACATAAATTCACCATTATCAGCAGGTATCCATCATAGAATATCTTTACCAGTATATGACATTCTAATATCCTTATTGGTCTGCACAGTTGGGCCATCAAATAAAGACTGCAGAGAATCTTCAGTCCTTAACATTAGAAAATATGAGTTGAGAAACTGACAATGTTAGCGGAAACAAAGTTTGATTTGGGTGAACCATTCATGCTAGGGTTCTAGTTTTTTTTCAAATAGATATATCATTCCACCTCCTATCTCCTAACAACTGAATTCCTTGCAATATCTAAACAATCATATATGCCTTCCAAATCCAGGATCCATGCCTATTCAAAACATTGGTGAGAGGATTATGGTTTTCAAGCATTCTCCAAGCCAACTTGACAATGAGAGCCTGATTAAGGATAATAGTATGTCTAATGTTAAGACCACCTAAATAATTCGGAAGAGCAATGTGTTGCCACTTTTTGAAAATAGAGACCACTCTACAGTTATTTTCTTGTCCCACCAGAAATCTATTTGCATAACATCCACTTTTTTTTGACGGCAAAGGGCAAAAATTTCTAAAAAATTCAAAGTCACTAAAACACTGACAAAGAAACTAAAAAGATTACATGGATGTGTGAATCACAACATTCCAATTACAAATTAGTATGGATAAGCTAATGCCAGAGAAGACATCAATGTTTATAGTCCACTTGAACGATAAACATTTTACATCAACAACCATTTGCTTAACACTTCTAGCCACATTGTTGTATAATCTATTGTTTTTTTCTCTCCACACACTCCACGAACGACAAATAACCCCAAAGCTTCTTTAGTCTCTTCTTTAGTCCAATTTATTAGTGAGTTCCTTAGGCATTTTGAAAATTGCCATATGTTTCCCTAAAATAGATTGGTTGAGAGTGGTTTTACCTGGCTAATTAATCAAGTTAGATTTCCAAGGAAACAGTTTATCATTAAATTTGTCAAAGATAGGGAAAAGAATGAGATTTGTTAGTAAGAAGGGAACCCCCATATATACCTGTCTTGCAGAGCAATTTTCTTAATATTAAGGATGTTAGCAATATCATTTTTGACATAATTTTGAATTCTGTAGCTAAAAGCTAAATCAGACTTTTCAAATTCATAGATTAAAAAAAACAAAAATTACTGAACTGCTCTATGATGGTAGGAAGGGATGTAGCTTCACTAGCTTTTGAGTTAGTGAAAGCTATCTTTCCTTTTTTTCATGTTTGAAATGATCCTCGAGAGAACTATGCATGTAACCTCTACTCTACCAGGAAGGGCCAACCATAACTACTCCTGAAGAAATCTGATGAGGTTGGTGGGGAATTAACATATACTCCCTCCGTTTCTTGAAAAGTGTTACTATCACTTTTTCATTTTAGCCTAAAAATAAGCAAATTTGAAAAAGTGATAGTAACTCTTTTCCTGAAACGAAGGTAGTATTTATTAATGTAACACGACTATTATGAGGTTTTTGAGGTGACCTCACAATACATAATGAGAAACAAAAAACTTGTGGATTGAATCCATCCCCGTGATTCAAAATCTGCATCCTGAGATGCCCAATTATGCCCTTGTGATCCAAAAATTTTCAAGTGACCTAGAATATGCATCGTGATTTATAATTTGCTTAATGACCAAAAAGTGCCATTATGACCCAAATTTACCTCGCTGATATGAAATTTGTACTCAACAAAAAAGTTGTCACCATGATGCATAACTTCTTTACTACTTCAAATTCATGCAACTAGACAAACTTGGGATTTACGATCCCAGGTAAGATCGGTTTAAGACCTTTTTTATCAGGTAAGAAGGGTTGTGGAGCAAAATATACTTCTAAGTAGTTGACCTATAGATCCTATATCTATCTATATCATGAAGAAATCATGAAGCTTATATCGTTTCTATCCAGGGATAAGATCTCAAGAGTGCTTCCAGTTGCAGCTGTTGTTCTTGAGGAATTCTCAATAATCTAACTGATCGGTTATTAAGTCCCTTATTTTATGGAGAGAACATGCTTTGTAAGAAGAGAAATGAGTTCTAGCAAATGGATTACCGAGAACAATAAGGAAGTATTATATTACAAACAAGCGCTAAAGAAGGGGGGGGGGATCTCTCCTAAAATATGGAATTGACCTCGAGCCTGTCCTACTTATTCTTATTTTCCAGTCGTTCCTGACCCTTGGATCAGTTGGAAAATCGAATCCCACTGGGGACCAAGAAAACGGATGCCCATGCTGACGCACAACGACTTTCACGGTAGGAGTCGTTGCTTGTTAGGCTTTTCATCTTCTCCAGTAATTTATGCAATGAAGGAATTCAAAAAGGGGTCAGGCATGCTGCGAAAGAAAAATCAATACCACTGTTCTTGGTCCTAGCTCTTGAAGACAACTGTAGATGGTGAATTTTTGACAAGGATAAAATAGTAAATTACCTCTCAAGACTCAGGTATGAGAAATAATAAACTTTAAAATTCTGTAAAAAGAATTCTTGAGTCGGCACTTATCCCTACCCTCTCTCAGGCGCTTATCCCTGTTCTCTCTGTATGTACGACCAACTACATACATGATCAAATTGATGAATTTAATGAATATTCATTACTATACAAAATCATTAGAACAACACTGGTGTTTGCTACAACATTCCCAGATGATTTTTACATAATATCTCAAGCTCTCAGATGGATTTCCCACCAGTATGGAGCAATTTGAGTATTATTTTGGTGCTATATTACACAACTGAATGCCCAAAAATTACCCATGTTAATATTCACACAATATTAACTTATTAAAATACCTATATAGCTCTATATATGGATTTATTTAATTAAAGCACCACAATTGTGCTTAAATTCAAAGTCAAAATTACGAAAGGCACAATTTCGTAGCTTTTACTAGCTAAAAATCCCACCTCAGTCGCATTTATCCTTGCTTAAAGAGAAAACTAATGAGAAAGAGTGAAAATAATTCAATTTAGGGTTTTGAAACGCTTCGCAACACTCATAAGCGTGTCAAAATATTTTCAAACTTTAATTGGGGTTTGAAAACAAATTCGCAACACTTTTAATGTTATAAAAAGTATGACAAAAAGTATCTCAAACCCTAATTAGGGTTTGAAAATAAATTTTGCAACACTTGTAAACATTGCAAAAGTACGTCAAAAGCCATTCAAAACCCTAATTTCGAAACAGGGGATTTTAACCATAATTTTCAAACACGTCTCTTGCTTTTCTTGTGCGTCTTACTCCCACAAGCAAGGCTTGCAAGACTACTCAAAACTCAAACGTGGACATCATGCTCCTCTCTAAAAATTTGATATTTTACTATTTTTCCCTCAACATATGAGGCTGAACACATAAGTAAAATATGAGCTTCTAGCCTTCTGGCCAAACTCTTTCAAACCCTAATTTTTAAAAAGGGAGACGTCTCTACCTCTCTTGCTTCCAAGGTGAACACATAGCCAAGAAGCCAAGTTTGTATGACTATTCTCAAGGCAAAATTCGCATGCCTTTAATAACAAAGCCAGTCCACACGACTTGCTTCTTGTAAAAAAATTGACAATTTTACTCTTTCACCCTCATCGTGTGAGGCTGAGTATAAAGAGTAAAATATGAACATCTTGCTTCTGGTTAAAAAAAAATTCACGTCTTGGCTCTTATCAAAATTTGACATCTTGATATTTGTCAAAAGATAATGTTTTACTCTTTTACCCTCGGCGTGTGAGGGTGAGTACAAAAAGCAAAAACGTGAGATTCTTGCTGCAAGACAGAGCTTGTCGCTCCCCCTTTTCCTTTCACGTGAATGCCTTAACTTGGAAAATTAGAGTTTTGACAAACTTCAAAACCCTAAGCTATGCTAGGCCCCTCTCACACATATCTTCGTATGAGGCCTCACTTACAATTTTCATGCTTAGCAGCATACACTTGCTTCTTCAAAATAAACATGTCACTACAAAATTGACTAAGATGAACGAACTGCTCCTCACATACAAATAAATACGTATTTATTTTGTTCTAGTCTGTAGGATCCTCAGCTAGTCAAGCAAGACGTATTTCTAGTCTGCTAGACTCATCAGTTAGTCAAGCAAGACATATTTATTTTTAGTCTGCTGGACTCATCAGTCTAGTCAAGTGAGACAGACTCATCAGCTAGTCAAGAGACCCATTGAACATGCCTCAATCGACTTAACATTAGTATTAATACCACAATATTAACGAGACATCAAATATCACAAATGGGGGATATTCATTAGGGTATTGGTCTGCGGTTTACGATATATGGTGCAGCAGTGCACCCACCAAAATATAAAATATGGAAAGTTCGATCAGCAGTTGAGTAGATGAGTGGTAACTTAAGCAACCGTCCATTTAACGCAATTGAAGTGGAGAGCAGTTGTCAACACCTTCTCCACCTTCACCACTTCACCACTACTCAACCATCGACAGTTTCTCCAGAAAAGAGGACGAGTGGTTACACTAGCTATGATATAAATAGATGTTCAATATGTTGAACATGGGGACAGGTTTAGAAGGGAACAAGTTTTTACACAACGACAAGTTTACAGAATAATTCAAGTCGATCAACCTTGATCATTCTGCCTTCTCACACATAAGATGAAGAGTGCATAATTCACATGTTTTTAGTGTCAAATCCATACTAATATTTGTTATAATTCTTGCATCTTACTTTTTATTACGCTTGTTTTCCATCTTATGTCAGGTGAATCATCCGAAATCAAGGAAATTGCTACAAAAGTGATAAGGAAATGGATTATACAAATGAATATCACTTGGAAGTTGTTCAAAACCATAAATCTTCACCTCCTTCTTGAAGATAATTGACATAAAAATCCAACATCCTTCCATTTTCTACCGGAAATCATATAGGAACTTGTTGTGGGTGGATTTTTTGGATTGTTTGATCAATAGCGTTTGGTCGCAAAAAGAATGAGGTCATTCTGACATCAGAAGAAGAAGTTATGGGGAAAAAAAGTTTGGAAGAATTGAGTCTACAGAAACAAGTTCGGCTGATAATTGCTCAACACGAATCAACTGAACCTGAAGCCGATAAATCGAGTTTTTGGAGTATCCACGAGAATGTTCGGCTAAAGAATGATCCAATGATGATAGACGAACCCCAATATGAGTTTTGGAAATAGTATCTAGTAGAAAGTTCGGCTAATAATGAGTTTGGAGATGTGAGCCAAACTCTGGAGCCAGTTTTGGACGAAAAGAAGAGGGTGTCCAGGAGAAGGTTCGGCTGATAATTGCCTATCCAAAATCAGCCGAACCTGACACTAATGCGGATCAAAAATAAGTTTTCAAGTTCGGCCGGAAAAGTCTATAATTGAATTAGCCGAACCCGACACCATCCTGGGACACTTTTGACGCGTTGTTTTACTATATTTTGGAAAGAACATAGACCTGGAAGTATTCTAAGCCCTAGATATCATGAGCACTATATAAGAAGACTCCCAAGATATTAAGAAAACAACTTTTACATCACTTTGCAAGTCTTGGAGGAGATCAACAACACAAGATGAGAAAGCTAGGGTTTCAAAGCGGTTCCATTATCGTAATGATTTCTTATCTATTTTGTTAGATGTATATCATGGATGCTTCTACATCCATGAGTAACTAAAAACTTAATTGATTAAGGATGAATTCTAAGTTCTACACATGATTTGAGTTATTATATATGAATATATTTTGAAGTTCTTCACATGATTATCGTTTGTTTTTACTAATATGAATATTTATGCTTGATCGATAGATTGTTTTGGTGGACAACTAAATTGATTTGTTAATTAATCTAAAGCTAGTAAGAGTTGGGTATCTGTAATTGTATCATAATATCTTACTTAAGTAGAGAACGTGAGACCTTACATAGGTATTCTATGGAGCAATCACGTGTAAGAACAACACTAGAAAGTGGACCGAGCATACTGAGTCTAACTACTAGGATGAAACCTAAATTCACAAACCTTAAAGCATTCAATTGAGTTATATCTTGTAAGCGAACCTCAAGGTGGCTCAGTTGGACAGAATTCGATGACTAAGCGTATCTGTTACCTGATGATAATAGGAGTTCAGGGGATAGCTAAGCATACATGCTATTCCACGGTTGGTGATAATCTATGATGAATGCATGATAGATGAGTATACTAACTTAATGATTGTTTAGTAATGAAGAAGGATTCCTCGATCATATCTCTCTCCATTTCTTACAACTTTACTTTTAATTGTTTTTTTATTTCCTTTGTTTGAAATCTCAAACAAAACCCCCCTTTGGTGATATTTGATAACTATACACCTTGCTCCTCGTGGGAACGGACTCTATTTAATACTATATTATTCTTTAGTAAAGTAGAAGTTAAGAGAATTAATTTGTGCACATATGAGATGCAACAGAAGACTTGTTCATAGCTATTCACACTAAATACATCCACATAGTCTGATACTCTAACCTCATTCTTTTCTCGCTTCCCTCCCTAAGACCAACCCTTATCCTTCTTATTTTGTGAATGAAGCAAGATTGGAATGACCATTGATTGGTTTAGCCCAGGGTTGTACAAATTGATCTCTTGAATCTAAATAAAATACTTTAACAGTACAAATGTTTAAGGATTGACGAGTTATCACCTGTTCACCCCATTTTTTCCCAAATTACCCTTCAATTTGTTTTTTCCCACAAATATTTTTGCGACCACGGTGGGAAATTAATATCTCAATCGTAATTTTTCAATTTTTCAATTTTCTTCAGTTTCAGAAAGCGGTTGATCTTAGGTCAGATCAATAACTATTTCTCAAAGCCAATTCTAATAGTAGCAACACTGTCACTCATGGCAATATTCTTCTGGTTACCAACATCGGTGTTACCAACACCCCTCCATCTGATCAGCATATTGAAGAATTAAGGGATGCACATACTTCACTTACCATAACCGATGTGATGCAGAAACAAGAGACTCTTTCCCAGATTCAGACAATCGACTACAACTAGACCTGCTTTGATGAAGAGAGTCATACCTGCTAGAAATAAAGAAGCATGTGAGACTTGTATTAACAGAAGTCTCACAAGTAAGTGATACAACATTCAACCATCTGTGGGTATTGTGAGTGAAAGAGGCAAAAAGAAGACCTGCACCACGATACTCAGACACAACCATGACTTTTTCAGTCACTGTGATACCTTCACTCTGATTTTCTACATAAACAATCATGCTAGTGAGAACTTCTTCTGGGTTTTGAGATGAAGAAGTAATGGTCTTATCAACTTGATCTACAAGCAATACTTCTTTAACGCTACTACGTTCCTCTCTACTTTCGCCCTGTAAAATCACAAATTGATCAAAAAATGTAAAATTTAAGCTCTAACAAGAATTTTCAGAGTATAAATGGATTAAATATATAAATATACTTAATAAAGTTCCCAAAGCTCAAGCAAATAGCCCAAAGGCTTAAAAACACGTTTTCACGTTAAGCTCATCGGAGACAATTTCACATTATCCTATACTAAATTGCGAGATGGTAGTAATTGGTAATTAATATAGGGGTGATTTATATATCAATATTTTCGCATGTATGTCCTATACAACATATCAAAAAATCACATCATTTAGACAAACGAGCTAATAGATACAACTATTTCCCAGCTGAAAAATTCATAAATTCTTCCTGAGTTTTTATTTTTGCGTCCTTTTGGAGCCCTAAATGGCCTCAAAACTCACAATATCCAGCGTTGGGAGATATCTCATTGTCTGGCGATGACAAATTTGGGGTAGATCATCGAAAAAGGACTCCGTATGAGAATTCTATGGCGTTTTCAGTAAATGCATTATTTCTGATTTTTTTTTCTAACAACGAAATTTTACGAAATTGCTTATATTTTCATTCAAGATTTCATTCATTACTTCATTCAAAAGATATTTCTAAGTGATTATAAGGGTAATCCAGGATGAAAATCTTTACAATCACGCCTACCAAACAACTATTTATTCAAATTGATGCGTGTCATAGATGCAATCAAATTAGTAATCTTATTTCCACTCAATTAAAGAATAATATAATAGAAGTCAAGTTCGTTCCCACGAGGAGCGAGGTTTTTCAGTTGTTTAAAGTGTCATAATGGGGGGTTTTATTTTAGGTTTCAAACAAAGTAAATAAGAAAGCAATTAAAAGTGAACTTGTAAGCAGTTGAGAGAGATATGATAGAGGGATCCTTCGTCATTACTTAAAAATCATCAAGTTAATAGATTTATCTACTCATTGTTAATTACAGATTATCACCAACCATAGAATAACATCAAGATCAGTGTTATCCCAGAAATTCCTTATATCACTGGATACATAAGTTCTCGTCTACCTGATTCTATTCGTCCTAACCACATAGTAGTAGATTACTCAGGGTGTAATTTGATGAATGCTTTATATTTTATGAATTTAAAGGTTAATCCTAGCATTTAGACTCTTAGATCAAGATCCACTTACTAGTGTTGTTCATATACAATGTTCCACAAAATCTCTCTGCAAGGTATCGTGTTCTCTACTTGTGTATAAGTCAATGGACTATTACTTATCTCACAACTCAATACTAGTAATAAATTAAATCAACAAATCAATTCAGTTGGCTACCTAAACAATCTATCAATCAATCATAAACATTCTTTGAAGTATAAACAAACGATAATCATGTGAATAACTCAAAATAGAATTATATATTAAATCAAATCATGTTTAGAACTTAGAATTTATCCTCAATCAATTAAGAAATTAGCTACTCATAGTTTTACTAAAAACTAAAAAGAAAATTATTAAAGAAGAATAAATAAATCAAACCGAAGAAGTGGGAGAAAAATAGGAGAAATAAACCCAAGCTCCTGAGCAGCTTTAGCCCCTCCGTAATTTTTCTCTGCCTCCAAAAGTTTTTTTCTTTTTCTCTGCCTCTTTTTTTCTCTTATGTTTCTGTCTATTTTTCGGTGTAAAGAATGCGGCTACCTACAAGCTATTTATAGGCTTTCACCAAAAACAAGATATGCACGTGAAGTTTCTGATAAGGAATAACAAAGTCGGTGAAAGAGAAACAAAAAGTTTATGTTGTTTTAAAATTAAGAGATTGTGTTCTGGTGTGAACGCGGAGTAACTTATCAGGACATACACAACTACTTATTGGCCAAAAACCACAGTGGGACCCATGTGAAACATGGAATTCTCTTTAGCACCATTATCCATCCAAATTTGATGCCGCCAAGATGCATTGAACCTTTCACCTTCACCTTTACGCGTGAGAAAATTTCTCCAAAAGATAACTCTCTCTAGTCTCTCCCTGTATCCTCTCTGTCTAAATCTAAATAAGGTAATCATTTCCTTATTTCGTTCAAACTCCTTCGCAGTCAATTACTTCATGCCATCAAGCGAATTTACCACCTACAGGCTCATCTCAGCCTCAACCATCATAAAAATGACAACAGCTATGCTCTCACTCTGCTCGAGTCCACCTCAACTTAACAACCACCATTATGTTATAATCGATGCTATAAAGAAAACAAAACGAAAACAAAAACACACAAGATTTACTTGGTTCACCCAAATTAGGCTACGTCCAAGGATCGATTGTGGTTTTCACTATAATCACAAAAATTATTCCAGAGGAATACAACGATGATATAGGGCAACTCGAAATATATATAGAGACTACTCAAAAAATTTGGGTCGTTCCATAAACAAACCTCTCAAAAAGTATCATTTAATTTCCCAACGGACCACCAGTCGGATCGGATCGAGTGCGAACCGAATCGTGCACTACCAGGCTCCACACAAACATAACACATTATCCCAACCATTATCTTATACCACGAATCAACCTCACTTCTATGCCATATTCTTCCGCCATAAACCCAAACCCATAGTCACCATTAACTCCATCCATCTCTCAAACTCGAACTCCAACAAAAGCACCATCCCAACCTCACTCGAGCCTTCCCTCACTATTCAAAACTCAACCTCATTATCTCGACCCCTCACAGAGTGAAGCTATTCAATACACGAGCTCACCATTACCACTAACTTCATCCATTGATTACCATCTTCTTCTCCATCTCTCGCTTGGTGAATGGCAGCAACATCATAGCTCAGCTCGACTAACTCCCATCATGATCACAACCACTATGATTCTTCCCTTCGACTGCTACCAGATCCATAAACTCTATCACTGCCTTAAACTTGAACACATCAATCCCCTAATTATCATTATCATCGAATCATGATGATCAGTAATCCCCGATGCCCGGGCAACAACAAAACTAGTTAATCCATACTCTTTCCTCCAAACTTACTCGAGCTCACTGCCCACAACTTTCTTCGTTCACTTCATTACCAAACTCAACCTAATTGAATCCCAAAATACATAACCATTAATCTATAATCTAAAAACAACCAGAATAGCCTAACTTGTTCTCTTCTTTTCTGTTCGAAACAATAAAGAAGAAGGAGAAGGATGGCCCCGAGTAAACCTGAAGATGTTTTTATAATTATTCAAATGTTGGAAGCCCTGAGAAACTAGGATGTTGCCTTTATAAACATTTGAATATAAGATTCCCCTTATAGTAGTTTCCATGAAATGACTTTTTTACCCTTAGTTCTCGTTTTGCTCATATCTTCTTCATACGACCTCAGAATGACCTCGTTCTTTCATCGTTGGATTCGTAAAACAATTCTCTACAAGATGGTGACAAGATATCCTGGTCTTGGACAAGTTTCACCTGGTATTTGGCCCTTCTTCACTTGTAGCACTTCTTTTATTGCACAATTAAGTGCCAATTCTTTTCTTCTGGATGATTCCACCTAATAAAATATAAATAAACAAAAATAAACGTAATATACAATAATTCAGAAGAAATCTAGCGAATAAGTGCATGAAATTGACACTATAAATATGTAAAATATGCACTTATCACAAATCTACGAAAAACAAAACCTAACAAGTATATCAAACAAAATAGTTGTGCTAAAACTAATCAAAGGATTGAGAGTCCGGATCGGAGTCATACTCGTCATCAGTTTCCTCATCAGATTCTTGTACTTCTTCAGAGCTTTCTTCCAGGTTTTTTACTTCAGAATTCTCTTCTGGACTTGCATCAGGATCTTCATCTGAGTTCTCTTCAGAAGCTCCATCATCTATAGGGTCAATTGAACCCATCTTCTTATCATGATAAGCATCTTCATCACATTCAACTTTGAAGTCTTCCTGAGCCAATTGCTCATACTTTACATCTGGAGAGAAAGGTTCAGGCTCGTCCCCTATAGGCTCCCAGTTAGAGACATAGTCCTCTGCATCAGAATCAGAGGCCACATCGTCATCTTGAACACCTCGTTCTTTTTGCTCGAACTTTTTAATCCTTGCACTCATCCGAGTATGTTGATCCCGTCGGTAATCTCGGAGTTCTTCTTCTTAAGTCTCTTTTCTTTTCAATTTCTCTCGACGCCTGAATTCTTCTTCAGCATTAATCACAAATATGAAGTCAACAACCTGATTACTTGCCATCCTCAAGTCATCAAGAGACTTACCGTTCACAAGCTTTGTAATTTCACCCATAAAACTGTCGTGTTCAGGATGAATCTTAGGGAGTAGCTCTTTTCATTCTTTTGCTTCTACGTTTTCCCCCTTGTTTGAGGAGTCAGAATCATGATTCCGATCAAAAGTCATTATTACCTATTCAAGACACGAACAAGAAGATAATGATTATAATATCAACAAGAAGAAGGAGCTCGAGTTACTACAAATTAAACCTACTTAATTCATATTACTGGTAAGAGATACTACTACCGTCAAAGATTAATGTACTTATGAAGAACAATAATGAAGCTAGGGTTTGTAAAAGGAAAAGTAACGATGTTCTCAGCTATCAAGATATGTGTACATAAACGGGAAACCTTAGTTTTATCCTTATCAAACAACACTCGTCTTGCAAAATAAATAAGGGTCTACTATGACAAGAAAATAGAGGGCAACAATTGAACTAGAAGAAAGTAGCTCTGTCAACGTTGAGGCTGAGAACTATGTGAGGCTTAACTCAAAATTTCACGTGAACAACTATTCAAGTAAAAAAAATTAAAAAAAATAAATAAATTCACGTGAACATATATTCACGTAAGAAAAATCAGAAAAAAAAGGAGTTTCATCCAAACCCTAATCTACCCATGAACAATAATGGGTCATAAAATTGGTCTTCTTAAATGAATACAAGAAAATTCACAAGTTCATACAAAAAACTAGGGTTTTGGAGGTGCTTTTGATTCAAAACAAGCATATGAGAAGTTCTTTTGAGAAAATATATGCATAAACTCCATCTAGAGCTATATACTTATGTGAAAGAGATAAGTTAGAACTTACCTTGATATCAATAGCCGATTGCTGCTATGACAATCAAGAAGAAGACAACGAGGTCTGAAAGAGAAGAGAACTTGCTTGTTCGGTGTAGAGAAAGGGAACAACAAAAGAAAAGAAACCTTCCCTTTATACCGAACAATTATTTTGAGTTCGAGAAGGGACGGATCCCAGCTTGTCCATCTAGCTTGCTTCACCTGCCTGTCTTAGTTTTGCTCAACTTATCGGCTTTCGACTCCAACTTGTTCGTCCAAGTTCAAATCACGTTTGTTTGTCCAACATCAAAGGTTGAACCTTGTCCGTCTACAACTTGTCTACCCTAATGCTCGACCTAACCTATACATTCAAGATATGACTTGTCCATAAATTTGGCCAATATTATCACGCCTAGCTTTGTTCAAATCCGTACGTCAATCTTTTATCGGAAGTTCTCTGTCCAACTACAATCCAAGACACACACGTTCATCAACTCCATCAAATAATATTATATCTACTCTGATGGTAGATTTCAAGTGAGCTACACATGGGGACTGCGCTCATGCTTCCTAATACGCTCTGGAGACACTAATATACTGACAAAGAAACGTTGTACTGAAGTTCCATTGCCATTGATAACAAGGAAGACAAATCATCTCGAGCCTGGATAAATATTCAACAAGCAAAGTTCCTCTAGCCATGTTATTATCACCAACTTCTCTTTCTTCTATCTTGCTGTGACTCGAGTCATCATCTCGCACTCACTGGCGTTCCATATTTTGTCTACAACTATTATTACTGCTTGCAAATCCTTACAACATCAACTCCATGACAAAGTCAGTCTTCATCGAATTCGAGTTCTTGGAAACCTCTTGGAAACCTCCAAGTGGTATACCCAAGCTATTGCATACCTAACTATGAAAAACGTACTTATAGGTGAGGAATGGGGCAATGCATCCTTCACAAAAGTTGTTCCTACATATCTCTGCTACAACATACTGAAAGGGCGCGGCAATTGGATATCCGATCTAAGAGGTATGACTCCTGCACTAAAATCTACATGATCTGAAAATTTACACGGGATTACTAATCGCGGATGTTCACGTATTATTGTCCGACCTAGCAAACTCCAAATTAATTGATTCTTACTGCATATGATAGCTTAGTCTTTTGGCTTTAAAATTTGGGGTCAACCACTAAAAACAAACGTCATATGAAGTTTCTACAGCCTTTACAGTGAATAAGGCGTAAACAGAAAACTTCTAGACGTGATTCAAGCTTCCCACGTCGTAACCATCTCAACAGCTTTCACGATTACCAACCTCTTATCGTGTATGACTAACTTTGTCGGCAAAACTCACTTCCATGGAGTAGAAGAGTGCTGGCATCCTCAACAACTACTTCTACAACAACAAGACGAAGCAGAGACAAGCAATGTAATTAAGGTCCCCTCCCGAGAGTAGATTACACTGCTAACAAAAGGAAAAATCTACTGATGATAGAGATGACATCCTCGTGCAACTGACGAGAGTTAGCAAGGCCTAAGAAATCTAGGGTTAGAGACGATGCTAGCAACACCAACAAGATGGAGTTCTTATACCTGCAAGACAAGCTGTTAGTACAAATAAGAGAAGAAGGGGAGATGAGGAAGAAGAGAAGAAATTTTTCCTTTTATACCAAATGGACTTACCAAGTCCGAGAAGGAGAATGATCTTCTCTTGTATGTCCAAGCTGTGGACCCTCTTGCTTGTCCTTCCAACAATAGACTCTCACTTCTCCGTCCATGCCTTCCTTTTCACTTGTCAATCCAGCATATACGGTATCTCTCTTGTCTTTCCAACATGCTCTCCTCTTACATGTCTTCCCAGGCCAAGGATCTTCTCTCATGTCTTCCCAAGCTGTGGACTCTCACTTATCCGTCCAAGCCGCGGCCTCCTCTATTACCTATCCAACCATGTGAGCTTGCGTGGTGTACTTAAAACCTGAACTGCTGATGTTGCATCCCAGATGATGATACTGCGCCTCTATACATCTCTGTCAATCATCCCTGACTACAGATCCACCGACGTGACGATGTTCAGAGTTCAATCCTACTGCAATATCTCTAGTAATATTTAACAACTAAGCCTTGTTATTTTATTTTCTTCAATATTAAACCTCAGAATTCTGCAAAGAATTTTCAGGCATGCGCTTATCTCTGTTCTCTCTTAGGCGCTTATCCGTGTCCTATCTCTATATGTAGGTCCAACTACATATATGATCAAATTACTTGATGAATTGACTAACATTCATCATTGTACACTAGTGCTCACTATATTTCCCAGATGTTCAATGATTTTTACATAAAATCTCAAGCTCCTAGATGGATTGCCCACCAGTATAGAGAAAATTTGAGTATCATTTGGTGCTATATCCCATTCCCAAAATTACCTTATGTCAACATTTATTTCAATTGAATAATGTTGACCTACCTATAGAACTTTGCATAAACAAATCTCAAGCTCCTACATGGATTGTCCACTAGTATGGAGAAAATTTGAGTATCATTTGGTGCTATATCCCGCAGTTGGATTCCCAAAAAATTAACTCATGTCAGTATTCACGCTCAATTGAAAAATATTGACTCACTAAAATGCTTATATAACTTTATATAGAAGTTACATACGAGTTCTCATCTTAGTGTTCTGAGGCACCATTGCTTCAACACTCCTCTTAGTGTTCTGGCGGCACCACTGCCTCAACACTCATCTCAGTGTTCTGAGGAACCACTGCCTCGACACTCCTCTTAGTATTCTGAGACACCATTGCCTCAACACCCCTCCTGGTGTTCTGAAGGCACCACTTCCTCAACACTCATCTCAGTGTTCCGAGGCTCCACTGGATCGACCCTCCTCTTAGTGTTCTGACGGTACCACTGCCTCGACACTCCTCTCAGTGTTCTGAGGCACTACTGCCTCGACACTCATCTTAGTGCTCCGATGATACCACTGCCTCAACACTCATCTCAGTGTTCTGACAACACCAGTTCCTCAACACTCATCTTAGTGTTCTGACGGCAGCATTACCTCAACACTCTCTACTACCAACTAATATTCCAAAGACCTTTCCCGATCAATTCCAAGTATTGCTTTGCCGTGGTTCTCTACTTGTCTATCCAAGAGGGCCTTCTTTCTCATTCAAAAGTTCAAGCTGACTACTACCCCTCTGGTAATATTTAATCGTTGAAATATAAGAGATTTATTTTATATTATTTTTTGTCTGCCAGGCCACCATCTAGTTCTTACCACACAACATTACTCTTTCCGTGCTAAGCAGGGGACTTAATGTAGATGGTGGGTTTTTGACAAGGATAAAATAGTAAATTACCTCTCAAGACTCAGGTTTGAGAAATACTAAACTTCAAAAATTCAGCAAAAAAAATTCTTGAGTACGTATGCGCTTATCCCAACCCTCTCTCAGGTGCTTATCCCTGGTCTCTCTCTGTGTCTACGGCCAATTACATACATGATAAAATTGATGAATTTAATCAATATTCATTACTATATAAAATCATTAGAACAACACCGGTGCTTGCCTCAACATGTGAGACTGAACATAAGAGTAAAATATGAGCTTCTAGCTTTCTGGCCAAACTCTTTCAAACCCTAATTTTTAAAGAGGGAGACGTCTCTACCTCTCTTGCTTCCAACGTGAACACATAGCCAAGAAACCAAGTTTGCATGACTATTCTCAAGGAAAAATTCGCATGCCTTCAATAACAAAGCCAGTCCATACGACTTGCTTCTTGTGAAAAAATTGACAATTTTACTCTTTCACCCTCAGTGTGTGAGGCTGAGTATAAAGAGTAAAATATGAACGTCTTACTTCTGGTTAAAAAAAATTCACGTCTTGTCTCTTATCAAAACTTGACGTCTTGATATTTTTCAAAAGATGGTGTTTTACTCTTTTACCCTCGACGTGTGAGGGTGAGTACAAAAAGCAAAAACGTGAGACTCTTGCTGCAAAAAGTTTGGCGCTCATTCTCTTCATTTCACGTGAACAACAGAGCTTGATGCTCATCCTCTTCCTTTCACGTGAATGCATTAACTTGGAAAATTAGGGTTTTAGCAAACTTCAAAACCCTAAGCTATTCTAGGCCTCTCTCACACATATCTTTGTATGAGGCTTCACTTACAATTTTCATGCTTAACAACATACACTTGCTTCTATAAAATAAACATGTCAATACAAACTTGACTAAGATGGACGAACTGCTCCTCACACACAAATAAATACATATTTATTTTGTTCTAGTCTGCTAGACTCCTCAGCTAGTCAAGCAAGACGTATTTCTAGTCTGCTAGACTCATCAGCTAGTCAAGCAAGACATATTTATTTTTAGTCTGTTGGACTCATCAGTCTAGTCAAGTGAGACAGACTCATCAGCTATTCAAGCAAGACAAATCTTTAGTCTAGAGACCCATTGAGCATGTCTCAATCGACTCACCATTAGTATTGCTTAATACCACAATACTACACGAGACATCAAATTTTAAAAATGGGGGGATATTCATTAGGGTATTGGTTTTGCGGTTTACGACATGTGTGCAACAGTGCACCCACCAAAAGAGAAATTCTGGAAAGTTCAACCAGCAGTTGAGTATAAGAGTGGTAAGTTGAGCAACCGTCCATTCAACCATAATTGTTGTGGAGAGCACTTGTCAACACCTTCTCCACCTTCACCACTACTAAACCATCGACAGTTTCTTCCAGAAAAGAGGTCGAGTGGTTACAGTAGCTATGATATAAATAGATGTCCGATTTATTGAACAGGGGGGCACGTTTAGAAGGGAACAAGTTTTTACACAACGACAAGTTTACAAAACAATTCAAGTCGATCAACCTTGATCAT
Organism: Papaver californicum; assembly: GCA_023531435.1. Taxonomy (NCBI): domain Eukaryota; kingdom Viridiplantae; phylum Streptophyta; class Magnoliopsida; order Ranunculales; family Papaveraceae; genus Papaver; species Papaver californicum. Next base: position 6,971,725 of record JAJJMC010014687.1, read on the forward strand.
TCAACCTTCTCACAAAAAAGACTTGTTCATAGCTATTCACACCAACTACATCCACAGAGTATGATACTCTTACCTCAGTCTTCTCTCGCTTGCTTCCTTAAGACAAACCTTTCTTCTTCTTATTTTGTGACTGAAGCAAGAAAGGAACAATCATTGCTTGGTTTAGGACATGATTGTACAAATTGATTTCTCGAATCTAAATAAAGTACTTCAACAATACAATGTTTAAGGATTGACGAATTATCACCTGCTCATCCCACTTTTTCCTAAATTATCCTTCAATTCGTTTTTCCCCACAAACAACAACATACCCAAGCTTTGCTTCGTGCCAAATGACATCCTTCCGAACTCTCCTTTTTGTGCAATTGAATGCGTCTCAGATCTCGTCTTGAAGGAGAATTTTTTTTATCTTGTTCCAAATAGCCTTTCTTCAGAGGACCCCTGAAGAAGGTACAATAGGCATTGCTCTTAATTCGTGCCGAAGCTGACTAGTTGAAATAAAGAAGTAGCCTTTGAATCTGATGGCTTTATCTAAGAACCATATGGATTATGTTCTTCATGTAGCATTCATACCGAATGACTCTATAAAATTACGTCGATACTTCCACATATTAAGGGTAACATAGGAGACATCTCTATTTTTCCCCGGGGTAGCCGAGGAAAAAATTTCTTATATTAGGTAACTCAAGGTAAAAGCATTATTCGCATGTCGATCTCGGAACCCATAATCTTTCTAGTCCATTAGTAATCTAGACCAATACCGTTTCTAATCTCCGTACTAAAGGTATTTTAGAATAATAAGATTTCAGATGGAGATGGATTTTCATTTTGATCCCTTTCCCTCTCTGATTCCGGTAGTAACTGCAAGAAGGAAGAAATGAGCTCTCAAGGATGTTCAACCACAAGATGAATTCCATTCAACCTTCCAATACGGAGAAATGAACCTAAGGAGATGTATAAGCCATTGGATCAAAAATACTTCCAGGATCTGAGTTCCTCTTCTTCTGAGCTTTACTAAATTCCTACTTGTATTTTTATGGAAATCCTATGCCTTCCGTAGTTTGGTTTCGCAGTGACCTATATTCACAGATCTTGAAACTTCTTTTCTTGTGAATTTACAGAATTAACCTCGTTAGATCACCCGTATGAATCCAACCGGGCGGCTTGGTTGGTTCATTATCATTAAAGCACAAACCATTACATATCAATACAATATCAGGATTTAGTTGATGAAATTGCATGAAATAAATTCGAATTTTGAAAAAACCTTGAATTAAATCAAATTAAATGCCAATCCATCGTTCTATAGAAACAACTTTTTTTGTTTAATCATTGGATGGGTTCACACAACTAAGTGGAAGGCTCATTCTTGTATTGTAAACTATCAGGTAAAGTTCCATTGGAAAGGATGTCAAACCCTCGACTCAAGTAGAGATAAAGAATATAATTCCCTTTATTCACGAAAATATAAGTTCGGTAAACAAGTCCCTTTGGAAGAATAGATTGAAAGACATGTGAACCTTCTTTCCTAACGTCAGGAGTCCTGTTTGTGGAGTTATGATCCCAACTGAGTGGAGCCTTATAGAGGAAGAAAGAAGTTTGGTGGATAACACTTCTTTCCTCGCCCTGCTTGTATGGATTTCTTTCATTAATGCATTTGCTTATCGAGCATAGATTTCTCCATCCAATATTACAGTTGAAGAGGATTATTCTTTGGGTTCTATAGATCCAATTGCACTTTTTAATAAAAAAACTCAATTGTACATGAGTGGACGACGTATTTTTAATAAAGCACCGGGATATAAAAAATATGCAAATAACATAGGAAGAAGCATCGCACTACCCACCTAATCTTTTCTAGTTGTATAATAGCTAGCTAACCAGGATCAAAAGGTGATGAAGTTGAGTACTAACCCCTTTCGTCCGCGCACCCAACATGCATGTCATAGAAGAGTTGAAATGGCATAATGACACTAAGCGTGCAATTCCATGATCCCGTTATTCTTTATTTTCCATTATCCACTTCTACGACGAGGGTTTCTCCTTGTAGATTCGCTAGTTGAATGTGATCCTTATTTGGTAAATTCCCATTCTATTCGTCTATATTTACTAATTAAACTAAATTACTTTCTTGTGACCTTGCCGGTTGAATCCCCTCCAAGATCACTAGTCTCATGTTCTTGCTCTTCAAGTTACATCTGTTGACATCCGTTGGATTGTGACTCCTCTGACTCTTCAAGTTGGACCGCAACAAGGTACTGAAAGTTAATTTAACTTTAATCAAAAGATAAATTAAAGTTGAAAAATACTAATCATTAGACATTGAAGTTGAAAGGGGCGTGACTCGCTGGTTAAGAATTTGCGTTGGAAGGAAGCTCAGTCGTGGTTAGTTGGCATTCCGTTCGACAAAAGCCATTGTGAATCAAAGACATACGCTTTTCTAGAGCTTAGTAGGAGCCATCCAACCATTTTTTAATTTAAACAACTTGCACATAATGGAATAAGTCTTCTTTTGTATGCCTGGTTCACCAGGTTTAAGAAGGTTTTAAGGAAAAAACAACTACCCCTTACGAAGGAACTCTCGTCTTCGTTTCAATTACTCAGCTTCATCCAAAAAGACTACTAGAAGGATTTGGAAATAGGAAAGTCTCTGATAGGTTCCCCGGTTCCCAGGGTTAAGGTATTCCCTATTATGAGCCTATTCACATAAGACCGGGAGCCTGCAATAAATCCCTCCGGCCGGATATGACACACACTAGTGTTAGGTGGTCCCACAGAGCTGTCAAAGAAGGGTAGCCTAGTGTGTAAACACAACAATTATAAGTTAATATTGTGAGAAGCGTCTCTTGATCGCACGACACGATCATACGAGGTCACAATTCACCCAGATCATCCACGATGAACAAAGATTGAGGATTTGATACGGGCAAAATTCCCACCAATGGCTGAGATGTTCAGTCGACTCTCTTCCTTGTTATATCTTAAAAGAAAAGGCGAGCTTTTAGAAAGGGATAGCAGACGTCTTAGATCAGGTAGCTTTTCGAGTGGACTCCATAAATATATTAAGAGTTTCAAACTTTCCGTTTCAGAAAGCTTACGCAGAAATAAATCCATGAACCAACTCCAATGAGTGCAGATGAGCCCCACGACAACATATTCTATTTTTTTTGTTGAAAGAGGTTGAAATCCTTGTTTTTAGAACGTAAGAAAAGAATCTACTTAGCGTTTTCCTATTGTATAGTGAAGATATAGGCTCGTATCCTCTTGTCTCAAAGATTCAGGAATGAAAAATACATCCTTATTAAATAAATAAAGTGGGCTAACAGCCGAGAAACTTTTTCTGGATCTCAGCCCTACGCCTTTCAAACAAAAAAAGCAGTCCCGGTTCATATCGTCGTTTTACGTTGCCAAGAGTCTAAAAATTTAATTCCAAGCTGAGAATCCAGTTCAAAGCCTATTCGTAAACCTTAGATGATCGACTCCACCTCATAAAAGAATGTTTCTCTTAGGGCCTGGACTGAGACTTGTGTAGAGAAAGTAGGCCATGATTATTAAACCTCCGGTGCTAGTAGGTTGGGACCGTGGTAGTCCGTATCCGGGTTGCTGGACGATAAGATTTATGAGATGGACTAGACAGCTGGCCCTGTTCCTCGGATACAATTCGATCCTTCTGCGACCAAATCTCAACTCTATTAGCAGGTTTTTTCCGAAAAACTCCATCTATTCTGGTGTGGATAGCATGCGTACCTATATTTCTTTGTTTTAACCTCCCTACATAGTTGAGATCCAACTAAATATTTTGATTCTAGTAGGGACAACAACAATCATGGTAGATGCCATGAAGTAGACCCATTTTTACAAACGAATTAATTAAGTCCAAATTATGTAAAAATGAATAAACATGCCTATATAAAAAGAACACAAAATAGATTCCTAAATAAGCTATATTGACTGACAAAATTACATTTGTAAGATTTTCATACCAATCCACGTCCAACCAGATTGCTCTAGTGGATAAATCAGAAATACAGAAACAAAACTAACAATTGGACCAGAAAATGCAATTGCATTATACGGTCGTAATTGAACAGATCGAGCAAGTTCGAATTGACGTAACATGAAACCTGTTATCCCAAAAGCGCCATGTAGAGAAACAAAAGCCTATAGACCACCTAATTGACACTAACGATTAAAATCCCCTTGTGCTTCAGGACCCCATAGTAGCAACAAAGAATGTGCTAAACTATTAGCTGGAGTAGAAACTGCGGCGGTTAAGAAATTACAGCCTTCCAAATAGGAACTGGCCAATCCATAGGTATACCATGAAGTAACAAAGGTTGTACCTGTGAACAAACCTCCTATAGAGAAATAAGCACAAAGAAAGAACAATAGACCACACCAACCTATAAAAAACAGTCCCTCCGTAACCAGTCGTCCATAATATCAAATAAATCTTTTCCATCTTTGGTAAATGAAAAGACTGAAAATGGCAAAATTTCCATCAGAAGGCCAATTATTAAATGGATTGAGATTTCCTTTATCATCATTTATGAGGGAAACCTTGATTTGCTTGAAAAAGGCCCCTAGTCAGCTCAATGGTCCTGATTGCCCACCTAAACCGGAGGTAATTATCGATGCTATAACAAAACTTCGTAAGAAGGTATCTCAAGAAATATACGAGGATAAATTTCGGTCTCAACAGAATTAATCGATGTTTTACTACCACTCACAAGTTTTATGTTGGACGTAACATGCATAATGGAAATTATAATCAAGGATTACTCTATCAAACACGATCTACTTTAGAGATACGTTATGAAACATTTTCAAATACAAAAGTTAAGTATCTTCCCACGAATTAGTGAATTAGGGAAGCTGCTTTTCTTTTGTGCAGAAGAATAGAAAATGCCCTTCACTTCAATTTTTTAAAATTTCGTCATAAACGTGAACTACTTATACAAATAAAAATGTAGGAGAGATTAAAAAATACAGGGTCGTTTGTCTGTTTGGCTAGTCAAGCATGGGTTATTTCATAGATTTTTAGGCTTCGATCACCAAGGAGCCGAAATTTTACAAATACCAAAAATTTATTATTGTGATTTTAAACCTGTCCGATAACACCCAAATCTGTATCCGTTGGTACTCATACAAGATTCTCAGTTTATATGTATCGTCGGATATCCGTTTTGTATCTTCGGATACAGACCGTGTTTGTGCCATATCGACCTGTATCCACCTACATATGGATACTGCCCAATTCTGATTGGTGTTGAATCAAAAAATATAAAAAGTTAAGACATGCTCAAATTCGCTAATTAGGAATACAAATAAACTAGAATTATAGAAATTTATTGCATCTCTATTAAAATTTATGGCACGTGTGTGTTTTAAGTATACATTAGAAATATTTACGAAAGTGCGGAAGATGAGAATGTTGATTACAATATGTTTCATATTTAATAGTTTAATCAACTTTACTTATCTTTATGAAAGTGTATTCAAGCATCTAATATATGCAAATCCATACGATGAATGTTGACAATGCATAAATTACAATAAATCCCTAGATTTTTTCAGGGTCGATCAGTACCACCGATACTACTGCATCGTATCTATATCTGTAAGGATTGATATGATACCTATACCTGATACGACAAATTATGGTCAAATCACTCAAAACTTGTATTGTGTACTTTTGTTTCCGGAATGAAAACCTATTTCATAAACAGATCATGGTTTGTCGTGTTGGCGTTACATGCTCATATCTGCCATATCTCTGGATATCCAATCCGTATCTCCATGTCGTTTCGCCATATATGTCGATATGTACGGACACCGCCCAATATTGATGAATATGAGATATAAAATACATATAAACGTTAAATCATCCACAAACTTTTATGTCAGTTCGCTTAAAATAAATTGATTGTTATTGTTGGAAGCACGCATTAATTGGAAATAACAAAATTCCTTGCATCTCTATTGATATTTTTGACACTTTTATTTTCTAATATACATTGGAAATATTTGTGATGAGCAAAGTCAACCATCTTACTAATTATCAGGTAATTAGTTCCTACATATATTCTCTACAAATGAGATCAGTTAGAAAAGAAAAATCAACGATTTACCATTTAAATTTTGAAGAAATTAACTCAAACTTTAATACTTTACACATAATTTTTACAACCAATGAAAAAATTAAAATATACTAAGTCATATGTAACGGAATAATAAATAACTTATTTAAATTATAATATTTTTTGGATTTAATAGTTAAATCATCTTTATTTAACTTATTTATTATACTTGAAAATTTATTTAAATATTTAATATATGAAAATCTATTCGATAGAGGACGACGACACCTTAATTAAACATAAATCCTCAATTTTGATCGGTATCGGTCAGTATCCCGCCGATACCCGATACCGTGGACCATGGAATAGATGCAAATTTTCGTTGCCTTCCCGACCCTTCATCTGTGTTAACTATTAACCCCGGATACAATACCAAGTTTGGCAGATGCACGTCTGGTCCACAACAAGTGTAACCAAAAGAAAACCGCAACAGGAAAAAGAAGTGGTTATGTATTATACTGTAACATAAACACAAATACTTAAAATCTGAGAGTGAAGAGTGAGCGTTTGAGAGAGACGGAGAATGGCACCAAGGAACAACAGTCGTTTACCGATCAAATCACTCTCTTTCTCATTTTCAATCTTCTGTATTCTCCCAATTTCTCTCTTATTCCTCTTCTACATATCCCACCAACAATCTTCATCTTCAACATCATCATCACTTTCTTTTACCCACAAATTATCTCCAAATCCAAACAAATCCTCCATCAAAGTATACATAGCAGATCTACCCAGATCACTAAACTACGGCTTATTAGATACATACTGGTCAATCAAATCCGATTCAAGAATCGGTAGTGACATTGACAATAAATTACGTTCTGATTTTTCATCGTCAAAAACAAATCCTAAATACCTTCCTTACCCAGAAAACCCAATTATTAAACAATATAGTGCTGAGTATTGGATTTTAGGTGATTTAATGACACCTGCAGATTTAAGAGTGAATTCATTTGCTGAAAGAGTTTTTAGTTCTGAGGAAGCTGATGTTATTTTTGTTCCTTTCTTTGCTACTCTTAGTGCTGAGATTCAATTAGTGGTTGAAAAGGGAGTGTTTAGGAAGAAAGTTGTTGGGAATGGGGATTATATGAGACAGAAAGAGGTGCTGGACTTAGTTAAAGGTTCTGATGCTTGGAAACGTTCCGGTGGTCGTGATCATGTTTTTGTTATTACTGGTATGTTCCACTTCTCTTCATTTCGTTTTTCTGGTAATGCTGAGTAGTGAATGTTTTAACCTCTGAGCTTAAGTATGAGAGCCAGACCCCTGTCCAACTGAGCTATCACAAGTTGGTTATGTTCTTTATTTGAAAGGACTAAGTCATTTTTAGCAGCTTATGATGTCGTCTTTGGATTATCAGGTTATGCTAAAACTTCCCGCATTCTCTGATAGACCCAGTAGCAATGTGGCATTTAGTCTAACTTTATTTGGAGACTATATTGAGCTTACTTAGAGAAAAACTTTTCTAGTAGACTATCTTGGAATGCAGAAATGTTAGAATGCTTGCCCACATGATGCCCTATTCGGTGTAGATGCTAGGCATTTATGGGGTTGCCCATCTAATGGTGAATAGGGAATCCATGTGGGAAGTGCACGGATCTGCTTTCACCCTAGCAAAACTTGAATGAATGTTTTGGGTGATGTTATTTTTTGGAAAAACACAAATGACCAAGTAATTTTAGCAGCTTATGATGTAGTCTTTGGATTGTCAGGTTATGTTAAAATTTGAAGCATTCTTTGACAGACCCAGTAGCAATGTGGCATTTTAAAGCTGAGGTAGCACCGGCTATTCTTCTAGTTGTTGATTTTGGTGGATGGTATAAGGTTGATTCGAAAGCTTCAAATGATAATTCTTCAGAGATGATACAACATACCCAAGTTTCGCTACTGAAAGATGTAATTGTACCTTACACTTATTTACTCCCTCGCTTGCATCTATTAGAAAATCAGGATCGCAAGACCCTTGTTTACTTTAAAGGAGCAAAGCACAGGCACAGGGTTAGTATCTCTACCTTCTAATGTGTCAAATGATTTGGTTTAGTCACCTTAAGTCCACGGATTAGTAGTCTTATCCTGAGGTCCTCCCTTTACTTATTTCGAAAATAGCAATGCAATTAAATTATGATCTTGTTTAAGAGGAAAGTCTCTTTATCTTACTGATGGGAAAAACAATAGAATTGAAGAATTTATAATGATTCTGTTCCCTATTCTCTTCTTTTAGGGTGGCTTGGTGCGTGAGAAATTGTGGGATTTGATGGTTAATGAGCCTGGCGTGGTTATGGAAGAAGGTTTCCCGAATGCAACTGGTCGGGAGCAGTCGATAAAAGGGATGCGGAGCTCCGAATTTTGTTTGCATCCAGCTGGGGATACACCCACTTCCTGTCGACTTTTTGATGCCATCCTCAGTCTTTGCATACCTGTCATTGTTAGTGACAATATCGAGCTCCCATTTGAAGGAATGGTTGATTATTCAGATTTTTCTGTTTTTGTGTCAGTTAACAATGCCTTGCAACCCAATTGGTTGGTGCAGTATCTGAGAAGCATCTCTAAAAGCCAAAGAGACACATTTCGATATAATATGGCTCATATTCAACCCATCTTCGAGTACGATAGTGGCCAACTAGGTGGCATTGGGCCAATTCCTCCAGATGGTGCAGTAAATCACATATGGAAAAAGGTTCATCAGAAACTTCCCATGATAAAAGAGGCAATCATCCGAGAAAAAAGAAAACCCCAAGGTGTGTTTGTTCCTCTTCGGTGCCACTGTACATGATTTTGTTCTGAAACTGTACACAGTCTTTTAAAAAAAAAATTGTATTGCACAACGTAAAGACAAAATCACATGCTTGTTGTCACATGTGCTGTATGTTTTGACATTGATCTAATTTATATTTATGTTTTTAAAGTTTTTACGGTTTGTTTTATCTGTGGTTCTTTACACTTTAGTATAGTGTTCTTCTTTCACTGCTTGTTAGTTGTTACGGGACTCATTCCATCCTAAGCTTAATGTTGGTTGCAATTCATGGCAAATAACTAACCCGGAAAAACATATTTAGGGTTCAATTACTTTCAAATTACATATCAAGAACAAAGGTGTACATGATGAACATCCTTTTCATGTTTTACCCATCCTACATAAAGGCATGTAGCTTACACGTTCATAATTCATAATAGTTGTTTATATTAGAGCCATTTGTTGCATGTTGATTGGATAACAATCAGCAGATGGACCCATCCAAAGTCGTTGCGCAAGGATTGCATTGACAGCTTGTGTTGGATGGAAGGCATCCCAAAAGACGTACTGATTTCTGTCCAGGCATGGTATGGACCCAAGAAGGCAAGTTATGCGTCCACTGCCCTCAACTCCACAGCAACCACGGTCAACAGTGTTGAATCCTGTCAATCAATCGAGATAGTATCAACAGTGGCAGCATTACACTAGTAAGTAAGTTATTCAAAGCTTTCAAAAGGAAATGGTACCATGCTATTAGCAAAGCTATGATTTTAGTATCCAACTTATTATAAACCTCATTTACACCTTCAGATTGAGATTCACATGGTGATCCGAGGACTTGTTTAGGAGAGATATCCTTCATTCTGTAGATCATCCCCACAGAAAGTCACAATATTCTAGAACTTTCAACCTTGTCGGAAGTTGTTAGATTTTCAAGATTTCTGAATCATAGTGCTTTTCAACTAACCTATGATGAGTTTTAGAATGATGTGATTGTTCCTAAGAACTATATTCTAGGATGTCATCTTCACAGTTAACCAGCCATTTGTGTCCGCATTTGAATAAGCTTGCATCGATAGTGTTTAAACAAAAGTAACAGGGTGTTAAACAAAACTGCGTGCATGTAACTCTCATCCAAAAGAGGGAAATTCGGCAGGAAATGCTCCCGGATCTAATAACACAGGAGTTGCTGAAGCAATGAAAATAGAAACAAATAAAAAACACTGGAATTACTAAATCTCACCATACATAGCAGGATTGTTGAGAATATCACCCATTGCGCCATAAGTATTGGCGTATACAAAGATTGATCCGGGATGGTTAGCGTTGAGTTGATCCACGAGTGTTCGGAGCCCTACGTTAAACGTTCCAAGTATCTGGTTTGCATGCTGAAAACACTGTCCCCTTGGTGCCTGACCAGAGGCTCTTTGACTTGGAATGCATCCCAACGGGCCAATACCTGCTAGCAAGAACTTCCGTAGTCCTACACTGTACAAGGCCTGCATTGTTTACCACAGCAATTATCATGGAGTCTAAGACTAAAGTGACAATTTTTTTTTTAATTTTTTTTTTGAGAATGGAGGAGCTTAAAACACCACTTTCTGGCAGTATTTGGGGGACAAGAGGTGAGGATCATGTCAATGACATGTAAGTCCATGTTATAATTTTTTGCTTAAGTTGGGTCTTTCTAATGGTGAAGTCGTTGGAGATAAATATGTGACTTCGGTATAAAAATGTGTGTACTCTCTAACTTCAAACAATTAGCCAGACTGGTTTATATCAGGGAAAAGGTGATCTAGGTGTTGCATGCATTTATATATACTTACCAGAATCTGGCGAGTGTAGCGGTTGAGGAGAAGGTTGGCAAAATCCTCAGGACTGTAGTTAATACTGGAAGGATATATAGAAGGCATGAGGAAGTTGTTGATGTAATCGTTACTACCGAAGACCATAACAGCAATGGATTTGGATAGGTATTGGGTCAGGTTCCTTCCACTCCCCATCTGACTCCTTAGTTGATCCAGTGTGCTCTCGAAGTTCAGTACTTGTGTTCCCAAACTAAACCTTTGTCCCTGCCAATTTTTCGTAAAATCCAATTTAGTTTCCACAGGCTAGATTCTACTTATATGTAAAGATGCTAACGGAGAAGGTATATGTGAATAGCACATGCTTAGGTGGAGTTGCTATTGTGTCTGCAACCATAACAGTCTCAAAATCTGTATTAGTATCAGGCTATCAGCTTAATTACTACTTTTGGCTAAACAAAGCATATGGAAAGTACATAATGTTGGCCAGTCTCATCAAGAATGCCGGCCGCTGCTGAAGCATAATTCACACCACCAAGTAATCTTGAGCCCCTTGTGGTTGGATCAGCGAAGGCTGGAATGTAGGGTATTCCCAGTTTATCCGCTGCAGAAGAAAAAAACAGCCTCACAAAACAGAAAAAAGTAATGCGGTAACTTTTTCACCAGAACCTTAATTTGGCGCATTAACACAACTAGATTCTAACACTATGATACAATAATGACCATTATAACGAAAACAACTATTTATAGCAAACAATGAACGAGTAACGATAGGCAAAAGAATTACCTAGAATATCAATTATGGTCCTTCCATTACAGAATCTCCCAGTAGGCCAACCATTAAAATCAATTCCATAAGGCATGTAATTAGCTTTAGCTATAGAACTCAAGTAGTTGTTATTTCCATTATCAACTAATGAATCTCCAAACACAAACATTGCTGGTACCATTGGTGCTCCAACAGCAACCTCAATATTAGCAATACATTGGAGAAGGGTTACGACAACAACGGTAAACGGTAACAGTCCATCAACATTTTTAACTGTTTTTCTTCTTCCCATATTGTATGTATGTATGATTAAATTAATTCTTGAGAGTGAGCAGCATTTTGAGGATACTGTGTTTAATTTGTTGATGAATATAAAAGGTAATGAAAGAGGTGAGGATGATCTTGATGTTGTAGTTTTCTGTAACGGCTAGAAACAGATTATATGTCATCAGTTCCATGAATTCATACTTTTTTGTGTTAGCTTTTTTCCTTGATTCCTTCTTGCTTTTTCTTGGTACTGTTACATTCCTTATCTTTCCGTTATACTTTTGCGGTTTTACCAAATTCCACAGTCGCAGGCCCACAATTTTGTGGGTTTTAGTTGACACCAAAGTGCTAACTGCTAACGGATTCTTGGCGGATTATCAGATTAGTAGAATGTCCAAATTCTCTTAGCTCTTCCTCTATATACCCCCAAAATCACTACCGGTACCCTTTGATCCCTGTACCCCATCAAGTATATATACCCTCACTAAAACCAACATTATGCTTATAGTTTTTCGATTAAGAAGGATTTGAGAAAGACTCGTTAAACAAGCCTAAAACCACCGTCGTAAAGAAACTTCCGACTTCGAATAACTAATAATCCCTTCTAACCTCTTTGACTTCAAACAGATCTAAGACCAATTCTAGGGTTTTAATATGTTTTCTATCAAAAATAATTAAGATGGAGGAAACCATGTCACGATTAAATAACAATGAATTTTGATAAAAAATGAGAATCTCCAACATCTTCCATTATGTTCGTTTGATGATGTTGATTAATTTTGTATCTAATCTACTAATCCGAAATTCCTAGTCCGTCTCCAAACAATGAGAATCTCCAATCAGCCAATTAATAAGTTTTATAGTACCATCTTGACGCAACAATTTTGGATTGGATACGTCGTATCAATTTTTTTTTTTTTTTGACGTAGTGGCTTTAAAATGCATCACAAATATAGTAAAGAAGTTTTGGATACGATGGACTTGATGTTTTTGGTGAACTATTAAGCGTGCCACAGTAGGGAGGGTACAAGTATAAAAAATTTCACAAAAAGCTTAAATTTTTTGTCTAATAGAATTATAGAATCTTATGGTGGGTATGGACGGAGAATTTATATTTCTGAGGAATTTATAATCCATAAGATTATAAATTTCTGGGAATCATGCAAATTCTATGCGTATTTGGTAACAAAGTAAAAAATTATGGGATTCTTACAAATCCCTTATCTAAAATCCCCTTTGCAGAACTCCCCAAATCCTAGGATTATCAAAAATCCCCGGTTATAAATCCTATGTGTAGTTTGGTTGATTTTTCCTTAGGAAAAAAAATAATATTTCTCAACTTCACATAATCCTAAAAAAATTTGGTTTGGTACGAGGCCCATCCCAGATCCAACCGGAATGTAAATTTAATCTAGGCCCATAATAACAAAGGAATATTAGTGGCTATTGGAAAAACAATTTAGGTTCATAGTTGTTTAACAACGGAAAATTACCGGCTAGCCTCGATCATAATACGAGTGGAAATTATAAACCTACCTAAAATATATATTACTAACTTTTACTTTTCTTTCTTTCTTCTTCCTTTCTTATTTTTTTCTCCTTCTTCCTTTTAAAACCGTTGTCACTCCATGAAATAAAACCTAAAAGTTATAGGTGGTGATGTGATTATGTTGGAGGTGGTGGTAATGTGAAACTGAGGTCGATTTCAAAATTCTCATTTTTATTTAAAGGAAAATAAATGTCCAAAATAAATAACATAACTTTTATTTTGTTGAAAGTGAACATCAAGTGAACATCGTCCAACTTATGTGATGTAACAAAGGTGACAAAAAGTGATGGAAGTAAAGACAGAGTTGTTAACTTCAATATTTCCCTTTATATTTAGATTTCATATAGTGTTAGAGAACAGGATGTTACATAAGTGTATAAGCTTTATTTAAACTTTATATATTTCCTTTTTGTTTGTCAAGTGTTAGTCGTCTGTTAGTTCTCCGTTAACATATGTTTGTGGTTCTGCCTGTGCCCTAGTGACACATGTAATAAGGTCTATATATAAACCTTTCTCTCTTCTCTTTTTTATTTTTGAGAAGAGTAGCTAATCAAAATTAATTCTATGGTCTTTTGATATGATATCAGACTTCTGAGATCCATTTCCTAGAGAATTTTTTTATCTGCTACAAGCTTCAATTTCATTCTTCAATGACGATTTTAAAATCTTTTCATTCTTTTACACATGTTCCACTCACCTTCAAACCTTCATCAAAGTTCAATTCGAGGATTTATGTGTTATGGAAATTACAAGTTTCTCCATTGCTTCTTAGCTATAATCTTTTTCGATTTGTAGATAGCTCTTTTGTTCCTCCAATTACGTATCTCAAAACTTCATCTCCCGCTTCTTTCGCTTTTGAACAAGATACAACTATTTCATCAACTGCTGAATTTGTGATTAATCCGTTATATACTTTTTGGCTCAATCAATATGAAGCAATCTTGCGACGGTTACTTATTACTTTAACTGAAGAGTGCCATGTATAAGTTCTTGGATGTAAACTTCAGTTTTTGTTTGGAAAACCTTAGAGAGTGACTATAAAGCAATAACCAAATCTCGATTGATGTAAATCAAATCAGAGCTTCAAAATTTGCATAAAGAATATGATTCGATGATTGTGTTCTATAAAAAAAACTCAATTTCTATCTCCTAAGTTGGCAAAGATTAATCATGTTATTCCATATGAAGATCTTGTTTATCATATACTTCAGGGGTTATCAGTTGAGTACGCTTCATTCAAAACATTTGTCAATACTGAATAATTAAAGAGTTTGAAACCGATTACATCCATAGATCTTCTTGGCTTACTTCTTGTTGAGGAAGCTCAATTTATTTATCAATATTCTAATCCTAACTTACTAATGCTTCAACAAATGTTGATTATCAACAATCTTCATTTTTGTCACAAAATAATGCTCAATACAATAAAGGTAGGGCTGCACAGGAACCGACCGAAACCGGACCGAAATCGAGGAGCTCGGGACAGGTACAAGGACAAAAATAGAGAAGCTACTATACCCAGGTACCAAGTACTGGTTCTACCTAAGAACCGAGTCGTATCGAACCGAATGTACCTGTTGTTTGGAGACGTTGATTAGATAATAAATTATTAATCCTAGCTGTCTGTTTCTAGGTTAGAATAAAGTCTTACTCGATCGAGTTCAGAACTTTAGTCTCAGTTATTCTCTTCTACTTCAGTCTTCAGTTATTCTTCTGTTCTTCATCATCACCAGTGCACCACAGCGATACCACTTCCACCACCACTATCTCGTCACAACCACCATCATCAGTACCACCTTCTTCTTCTTCTCCCTCATTTTCAATAGGATATGAAACCCTAAACTTTTCAATTATAGGTTTATATTCCAAAACCCTATTGTAACTTCTTCTTCCTTCTTTATGTTAAGGGATTTGCACCACTCTGAATTCTGATGCATGCAGTTGGAGGGCTTCTATTATTTCAAACATTCTTCTTGTTCTCGGTACTTCTCTTCTTTGTGGTTGTCTTTGAATTACCTGTGTGTTACTAGGATTCTATTATTACTTAATTGGGTTTGTTTGGTTTTACTTTTTTTAAAAACACACACACCCCCAGAGACGAATTTCTTAATTATAGTCTACTTGTGTATTGAATTTGAGAAATTCTAGTAATCTTGATCTAGGGTTCTCTTTCAATTTTTATACAAACTTGACATCTTTCTAAAAAAAATGAAACATAAATTATTAGGTTTTTTTTCTTCCAATCCTAATAATTTTGAGTATGAATTGTTGTGTGATGGGTAGATTTTTTGTTTCAAGCTATAATATTGTAGATAGCTACTCACAGTAGCAAGATTTTGATATATGCATTCAAATACAGTATCAAATGTCTTAAGAATGTTATGTCATGTATGACTCTAAAATTTAAGTATGGTTCAATTAGCATGATCTGTATGATATGTAACAGGTCAGAAATATCATCTTAAATTATAAGACAGTTGCATCATGCTTTTTCATTCGAATCTCATAAATTTGGATTTGTAAGCAATATTTCTTATATTTAGATTAGGATAGAGGAACACTTAGCTTTGTTTGCCGCTTGTGGAGCAATTGTTGTTCAAAGTTATACAACATCTCATTTCATTTCGGAGATTATGACTGTTTTTCAATATGTAACCTCTGAGCCAAAAGTTCTACTCCACCTAAATCTTTGAATAGAGAAACAACAACATTACTATAATCCATGAGTTTCTGCAGAGCTTTTACAGCAAGATAGACCAGATCGATACATATGTGTAGAATCAACATCGAGTAGTCCTAGCTGTCAACAAACTTGTATAAAGATTGAAATCATGACATATAATGAGGTTTAGTTATTGTTTTCAAACTAGTTTACACATGTGAACTGGTATACAAAGTATACTCTTTAAAAATTCAGAGTCAATTTTAAGATGAACTGCAAACAAGATTAGCAGGTAAGGCTCAAACAACCACTTTAGATTCTGATTTATGAGGTCAAGTCTTAAATGATACCTTTAAAGTTCCAAAATAATAATCTCAGAATGAGAGTAATCTGTATTAAGCTCTTGTAATTTTTATTCACATACATGAGGCATATGATAAAATAAAAATTAAGATGGGGGTTCTCTTAGAATGGTAGAAGGTGTAGGGTTTAAGGAATTGGTGCTTGTGGCGGAGCCTAGATTCAAGGTCTCAAGTCGCATGACCATGTACAGAGATCTGTTAAAAATCTATATATAAAAGAAGAAAAGTTTGAAAGATTACTTTAAGGCATCAAAAGTCTTGTTGTTAATTTTTATGTGTTTACATCTTTGTGGATTATAATTTTATGTGGATTGTAATCAGGAAAAACAGGTACAAGAACTTTGAGCAGGTACAAGAAAAACAGGAAAAAAAAAAGGAACTTTGAACAGGTACATGACCGGAACCGAAACGAACAGACGGGTACGGTTCCAGAACCAAACCGAGCAATACAGGGTACAGGTAGAGAACCGATGATAGGGAGGTACAGGTACTCGGCTCTTCCAATAACCAAGCCGAAACGACCTTTGTGCAGCCCTAAATAGAGGTAATCCTTATCCTGATTGGAATTTTCAACCTAAAACTCAATTTAGAGCTCCACATCCTGGTTATTTTTCGTGGTTACCCTGGTTCAAATCGTGGTGGAAGATCTAGATTTCGTGGTGGTGGTGATAGTTCTTGTTATCGATATGATAGATGGGGTCGATTTTCTACACCAATTTTTATCCTCCTAATCCTATTGTAGATGGTGGGTTTTTGGCAAGGATAAAATAATATATTATCTATCAAGACTCAGGTCTGAAAAATACTAAACTTTAAAATTCTGCAAAAGAATTCTTAAGTACATGTTCATCTATGACCTCTCTCAGGTGTTTATCCCTGTCTTCTCTAACAACTCATAGCTTCTACTAGCTAGCAAATCAATCTCGTTCACATTAATCCTTCGCTTGAAGAGACAACCAATGTGAATGAGTGAAAATAATTCAATTCAGGGTTTTGAAACGCTTCGTAACATTTATAGGTGTGTCAAAAGCGTGTCAAAGTGTTTTGAAACCATAATAAGGGTTTGAATACAGATTCGTAACACTTATAACGTTGCAGAAAACGTGATAAAAGGTATTTCAAACCGTAATTAAGGTTTGAAAATAAAACTGCAACACTTGTAAACATTGCAAAAGTGTGTCAAAAGCTATTCCAAACCCTAATTTCCAAAAGAAGAGCTTAACCCTAATTATTCAAACACGTCTTGCTCTTGCTTGCTTTTGCGTCTTGCTCCTAAAACAAGACTTGCACACCTATTCATATGCCAAGCGTGGACATCATGCTTCTCTCCAAAATTTTGATATTTTACTATTTCCCATCAACATGTGAGGCTGAGCACAAGAGTAAAATATGAGCTTCTTGCCTTCTGGCCAAACTCTAATTTTTAAAGAGGGAGACGTCTCTATCTCTCTTGCTCCCAACGTGTGTCTTAGCCAAGCAGCTAAGCTTACATGACTATTCTCAAGGCAAGATTCACATGCCATCAAAAATAAAGCCAAGTTCACACGACTTGTTGCTTGTGAAAAATTGATAATTTTACTTTTTTACCCTCAACATGTGAGGATGAGTACAAAGAGTAAAATATGAGCTTCTTATAAAAATTTTGACGTCTTGTTTCTCACCAAAAATTGGCGTTTTACTCTTTTATCCTCAACGTGTGAGGCTGAGTACAAAGAGTAAAACGTGAGACTCTTGCTTCAAGACCAAAATCGGTCACTCTTCTTCTTCCTTCACGTGAATACCTCAAGTTGAGCACTATTCCTTTTCTTTTCACGTGAATAATAACATTTTGACAAATTAAGGTTTTGACAAACTTCAAAATCCTAAACTATGCTAGGCCTCTCTCACACATATCTTCGTATGAGGCCTTAAACAAATTTTTTTTCGTGATTAGCAGCATACACTTTAAAAAAAAAATAAACATGTCAATACAAAATTAACTAAGATGAACACATTGTTCCTCATACACAAATAAATACGTATTTATCATCTTTCTAGTCTGCTAGACTCAACAGTTACTCAAGCAAGACATATTTCTAGTCTGCTAGACTCCTCAACTAGTCAAGCAAGATGTATTTTATTTTAGTCTGCTGGACTCATCAGTCTAGTTAAGCAAGACAGACTCATCAGCTAGTCAAGCAAAACAAGTCTTCAGTCAAGAGACCTATTGAGCAGGTCTCAATTAGTTTAATATCACTAGTGTTTAATGCTAAAATATTACACACATGAGACATCAAAAATGTCACAAATAGGGGGATATTCATTAGGGTATTGGTCTGGCAGTCTACGACATGTGATGAAGCAGTGCACCCACTAAAGAGAAAGTCTGAAAAGTTCGAGCAGCAGTTGAGTAGAGGAGTGGTAAGTTGAATAACTGACTATTCAACCTTAATCGAAGTGGAGATAAGTTGTCAACACCTTCTCCACCTTCTCCACTTCACCAATACTCAACCATCAACAGTTTCTTCCAGAAAAGAGGTCGAGTGGTTACAATAGCTATGATATAAATAGATGCTCAATCAATTGAACAAGATAAGTTTTCAAATTGGGAAACAACAACAAGTCAACAACTAAATAAGTCTAAAAACAAAACAATTCAAGTCGATCAACTTTGATCATTCAACCTTCTCACACATAAGAATTTTTTCACAACTATTCATAACAATTACATTCAACAGAGTCTGATGCTCTGACCACATTCTTCTCTCGCTATCCTTCCTAAAACCAAACCTTCTCCTTCTAATTTTGCGATTGAAGCAAGACCGAAACGACCATTGTTTGGTTTAGGCCAGGATTGTGCAAATTGATATCTCTATTCTAAATAAAGTACTTCAACAGTACAAATGTTTAAGGATTGACGAATTATCACCTGTTCACCCCATTTTTCCTAAATTACCCTTCAATTCGTTTTTCCCTACAAACACCTACACATGACTATTATATTGGTTGTCAAATATGTACAAAACCTGGACATTCTTCTAATGAATATCGTTTTAAATATTATCGACCTGTTAATTATTTTATACAAGCACATAACTGTAACACCCGTATTTTTCGTATAACGCATACTCAAGGACGCGTCATGGCATGGGATAAAGCTTCATCTCATGCTAATTAAAAAATGGATTTGCCTAGAGATGTTAACTAGTTGGCATATTTTCCTAGCATCTGGCTAACCCGTTGGCGTTTTTGCCTAAAGTGCAGTCGATGGATTTCTGTTCCATCTCTTTTATTCATTTGTAAAAATATGAATAAAACATATATAGTTAGGGAACGTTGGTTGAAGGTGCATGACCGAATATGCATGTATATGTGATGTGGCCTATATGTTGGTGCATACTTGATGCATTAGCATTAATGTTGCTTGTAGCTTAGCCGATGGAGCATGAATTATGCGAAAGGATTATTCATCCATGTTGCGTACTCGATAATGCATTATGCATGCATAATACAATGCATACTTTGCGAAAGTCCCTTCGCCTATACAGACTAGGATTTTCTTTAAGTAGCTTGTACCTATTCGGATGAACTACTGTCATGCTTGATCCCTTCAAGGTACGTGTTGGGTACCTAGGCATCCGCAATGCAATGCATTGAGGTGCATCACCTTGTCGCTCATATCATCTAATTTAGAGGTGATTGCGACATTATGGTAACTCATATCATCTGGCTCGACAATGCCAAGTCAAGAGATGATTTTTGCCACACTAGATGAGGTAGTTGCAATTCAATTAGATGGTTGTTTCCACACTCGACGAGGTAGTTGCCATTCCATTTGATATATTGTCCATACTTCCTATCAACCTTTACGGTATGGAATGGTATGTACCTGGATGTTGCACCCTTGGCAAGAGCAAGATAATTACAGGCTCCAGCGAATGGTCGAAACAGAGTTAGGAAAATTAAAATTTGGCCTACAATTGCCTATATGTTAGTCCAAAGCATGACTTAAGCTTGGAAAATGATGGTAAGCAAGTGATGCATGCCAAAGGCTTCACCACTGGCTTTATTGGCTTTAATAGCCTTGATCCCTTAGCAAAGAAAAAGGTGAGTTCGAGCAATATTGAAACTGCATTTTGAGTATCATGCTTGTAAAGCATGCTCGGGAAGGAAAATCGACCTGCATTTGCCTAGTGAAAGTGAAGCTTTAAGGCCCGGGGATTTTCATTAAAAATGGTGCATCAGGAGTTCTGGCCTGCTCAACGCACATTGTCGTGTTGGGATTTCCCGGTCTATCACAAATGGTATCAGAGCAAGTTCCGAGAAAACACTAGGGACTATGAGTTTTGGACTTATCAGTGAGTATGTAATGTGATTATAGAATTTTCTCTTCAAAGAAAATAGAAAAAGTTGGAAGAGTAGGCCAAAGCGCGAAAAGATGGTGGATAATCAGGCCAAACGCCTATGCAAAAAGAAATTGTAACTTAGTTTCTCCGTAAGATTTGGATGATCTTGTCCTAGTTCTGTGAGTTTGCTAGAAAATCCGTTTGGAACGGTGGCTTGTATCCCACTACTCTTGGCACTGGGAATGATCACCCCTCACCCGTGCGGCACAGTGTGTTTTATCAGGCTCTCTAGCTCCAACTCACGAGTAGAAGATCGTCCGGGACGATGGCTTGCATCCGACTGCACTGGCATTAGAGATTGGTTCTCACAGTACTACGTTAGGAATCGCTTGTCATATCCGATGACCCTTATCAACCTTTGAGAAATTTGGGGACTCTTAAGTGTATGGTATAGGACGTGCACTTAATATCCTATATTGAGTAAATCCTTTTGCATTGTTGAGCATGTGGTACGGGGCATATGTTTAGGGATTCAAATTTATTTTTCTCGCTAGAGTTGTAAAACCTTTTCTGATTTTCGAGCATGCTGTAGGGGACGTATGTTCGGAAGGTCAAAATAGGCGTTTACAACAATTGCAGACCTTATTAGGATTCCTGAATATGCGATATGGGACGTATATTCAGAAGGTCCTAATTTGTGTTCATAACAAACATTGGACCCTTGCAGGATTACTGCGTATCATGGAATGAACATATACACAGAAAAACAAATTCGTTGAAACTTATCCACAATAGTTTTGAGTTGAACTTCGGGGACAAAATTCTTTGAAGGTGCTAAGATTGTAACACCCGCATTTTTTCGTATGACGCTACTCAAGGAGGCTTCATGGGATGCATCAGAATGAGATGCATCAGCTTTGGCACAATTGGCCTTGATGCTAACTAGATGGAGGATTAGCCTAGCAGTTGGCTAACCAGTTAGCGGATATACTGACCAGTTAGCGTATTTTCCTATCAACGTTAACTAGATGGCGGATTAGCCTAGCAGCTGGCTAACCAGTTAGCGGATGTGTTAACCATTGGCGTATTTGCCTATCAACGCTAACTAGATGGCGGATTAGCCTAGCAGCTGGCTAACCAGCTAGCGAATGTGTTAACCATTTGGCGTATATGCCTATCAGTGCTAACTAGATGGAGGATTAGCCTAACATCTGGCCAATTAGCATCCTTGCTAACCAGAAAAAGGATTTACCTAGCGATGCTAACTAGCGTATTTGCCTAGCAGCTAGCGCTGGGATTTTTGCCTAAAGTGCAGTCGATGGATGTCTCTTTTTTTTTTTGTAAAAATGCGAATAAAACATATATAGGGAGGGAGCGTTGGTTGAAGTTTAATTGAGCGGTAATACACGTATATGTAATGTGGCCTATACATTGGTAATACTTGATGCATATGCATCAATGTTGCTTGTATCTAAGCCAATGAATCTTGAATTATGCGAAAGCATCATTCATCCATGTTGCGTACTCGATAATGCATTATGCATGCATAATCTAGTGCATACTTTGTGAAATTCCCTTGGCCTATACGAACTAGGCTTTGTTTTAAGTTGTTTGTCCCTATTCGGATTAACTGCGGTCATGCTTTATCCTTTCAAGGTACGAGTTATGTACGTAGGCAGCCGCAATGCAATGCATTGAGGTGCATCACCTTGTCGCTCATATCATCTAATTTAGAGGTGATTGTGACATTATGGTAACTCATATCATCTGGCCCGGCAGTGCCAAGTCAAGAGATGATTGTTGCCACAATCGATGAGGTAGTTGTAATTCCATTCGATAGATTGTTCATACTTCCTAACAACCTTTACGGTATGGAATGGTACCTGCCTAGATGTTGCACCCTTGGCAAGAGCAAGATAATTACAGGCTCCAGCGAATGGTCGAAGCAGAGTTAGAAAAATTAAAATTTGTCCTACAATTGCCTATCTGCTAGTCCCAAACATGACTTAAGCTTGGACAATGATGGTAAACAAGTGATGCATGCCAAAGGCATCACCATTGGATTTATTGGATTTAATAGCCTTGAGCCCTTAGCAAAACAAAGGGTGAGTTGGAGCAATATGGAAACTTCATTTTGAGTATCATGCTTATAAAGCATGATTGGGAAGGCAAATCAACCTGCATTTTCCTAGTGAAAGTGAAGCTTTAAGGCCCGGTGATTTTCATTTCAAATGGCGCATCGGGAGTTCTGGCCTGCTCAGCGCACAGTGTCGGTTTTAGGATTTCCCGGTCTATCACAAATGGTATCAGAGCAAGTTCCGAGAAAACACTAGGGACTATGAGTTTTGGACTCGTCAGTGAGTATTTGTAATGTGATTACAGAATCTTCCCTTCAAGGGAAATATAAAAAGTTGGAAGAGTAGGCCAACTGTAGTACGAAAAGAGGGTGGATAATCATGACAAGTGCCTATGCAAAAAGAAATTGCAACTTATTTACTCCGCTATGATCTGGATGGGCTTGTTTAGTTCTTTGAGTTTTCCAGAAAATCCGTTTGGAATGGTTGCTGGTATCCCATTACTCTTTGCACTGGGAATGATCACCCCTCACCTGTGCGGCACAATGTGTGTTTTCAGGCTGATCGGCTCCAACTCACGAGTAGAAGATCGTCCGGGACGATGGCTTGCATCCGACTGCACTGGCATTAGAGATTGGTTCTCACAGTACTACGCTAGGAATCGCTTGTCATATCCGATGACCCTTATCAACCTTTGTGAACTTTGGGGACTCTTAAGTATATGGTATGGGACGTGCACTTAATATCCTGTGTTGAGTAAATCCTTTTGCATTGTTGAGCATGTGGTATGGGAAACATGTTTATGGATTCAAATTGATTTTCTCGGTAAAGTTGTAAAACCTTTTCTGATTTTCGATCATGCAGTATGGGATGTATGTTCGGAAGGTTTCAGTAGACGTTTATGACAATTACGGACACTATTAGGATTCCTTGATATACGTTATGGGAAGTATATTCATAAGGTCCTAATTTGTGTTTATAAAAAATATTGGACCCTTGCAGGATTACTGCGTATCATGGAATGGACATATGCGCAGAAAATCTAAATCGATGAAGCTTGTCCACAATAGTTTTGAGTTGAATTTCGGGGACGAAATTCTTTGAAGGTGGTAAGATTGTAACACCCGTATTTTTTGTATGACGCATAATCAAGGACGCATTATAGAACGGGATGAAGCTTAATCTCAAGATTATAAAGCTTACTCAGAGATGCATCGGAGTGGGATGCATCTTTGGCACAATTGGCCTTGATGCTAACTAGATGGAGGATTAGCCTAGAAACTGGCTAACCAGTTAGCGGATGTGCTAACCAGTTGGCGTATTTACCTATCAACGCTAACTAGATGGCGGATTAGCCTAGCAGCTGGCCAACCAGTTAGGGGATGTGCTAACTAATTGGCATATTTGCCTACCAGTGCTAACTAGATGACGCATTTGCCTAGCAGCTGTCTAACCAATTAGCATCCTTGCTAACTAGAAAGCGATTTGTCTAGCGATGCTAACCATCGTATTTTCCTAGCAGCTGGCTAACACGTTGGCGTTTTTGCCTAAAGTGCAGTCGACGGATATATCTTCCTTTTTTTTATTTGTAAAAATGCGAATAAAACATATATAGGGAGGGAGCGTTGGTCGAAGGTGCATGAGCGGTAATGCACATATATGCGATGTGGCCTATATGTTGGTGTATACTTGATGCATAAGCATCAATGTTGCTTGTAGCTTAGACGATGGGGCATGAATTATGCGAAAGAATCATTCATCCATGTTGCGTACTCGATAATGCATTATGCATGCATAAGCTAGTGTATACTTTGCGAAAGTCCCTTGGCCTATAAGGACTAGGTTTTGCTTTAAGTTGCTTGTACCTATTCGGATGAACTACGGTCATGCTAGATCCCTCAAATGTACGGGTTATGTACGTAGGCAGCTGCAATGCAATTCATTGAGGCGCGTCACCTTGTCACTCATATCATCTAATTTAGAGGTGATTGCGATATTATGGTAACTCATATCATCAGGCTCGGCAATGCCAAGTCAAGAGATGATTGTTGCCACACTCGATGAGGTAGTTACAATTTCATTCGATGGATTGTTCATACTTCCTATCAACCTTTACGGTATGGAATGGCATGTTCCTAGATGTTGCACCCTTGGCAAGAGAAAGATAAGTGCAGGCTCTAGCACATGGTCGAAGCAGAGTTAGGAAAATGGAAATTTGGCCTACAATGGATTATGTTCTAGTCCTAGGAATGAATTAAGCTTGTACAATGATGGTAAGCAAGTTATGCATGCCAAAGGCATCACCATTAGTCTTATTGGCTTTAATGGTCCGAGCCCTTAACAGAACAAAGGGTGAGTTGGAGCAATATGAAAACTACATTTCGAGTATCATGCTTATAAAGCATGCTTGGGAAGGAAAATTGACCTGCATTAGCCTAGTAAGTGAAGCTTTAAAGCCCAATTATTTTCATTTCAAGTGGCGCATCGGGAGTTCTGGCCTGCCAGCGCATAGCGCTTCAGGCGGAATTTTCTGTTCTATCACAATAACACTATTATTAAGGAATACTATGAGGACTAGGGTGATGCTTACTGGCATCCAGAACCATAAAAATATATATGCAACTTATAATTAAGATTTTGCAGCAATAAATAACAGTTGCGTACCAGATTCAGGAGCTACGCCACATATTATTTTGGATTTATCTAATCTTAATCTTCATTCTCCATATGAAGGCTTAGATCGTGTGAAGGTCGATCGACAATGGTTCAGGTTTGCGCATTAAACACATAGACTCGTATTATTTAATTCTCCCACTATTACTTTAACACTTTCAAATGTGCTACATGTGCCTAAAATTACAAAGAACTTTTTATCTGTTCAATAATTTACTAAGGACAATAATTGTTTCTTTGAGTTTCACCCTAATGCTTTTTATATTAAGGACACAATTAACAAACAAGAATTGTTAAGAGGTAGTGTTAAGAAAAATCTTTATGTTCTTTATTTTGATTCTTCACAACTTAAACACGTTTTGCATACAAAATATAGTACTACCAAGCATTGGACCTATAGATTAGGTCATCATGCTTATAGAATATTGTATCATGTTTTATTCATTGTTGAGCCTTCTATTACCTCTCATCTTTAGAAACATATTTGTGTTGATTGTCAACTAGTTGAATCACATGCATTTCTTTTTATCTTATTTTACAAGTGATGCTCATGGTCCACTAGATTTAGTTTACTCTGATGTGTGGGTATCTTCTGTTTGCTCAATAAATGGCTATAAGTATTATGTGACCTTTATCGATACTTGTAGTAGGTTTTACTTGGATATATCCCTTAGTACATAAGTTAGAGGTGTTCAGTCCTTATCAAGTTCAAGAAATTGATTGAGAATTTGTCTGGGAGGAAAATTAAGTATTTGCAATCTGATTGGGGAGGAAAGTATAGAATTGTTTCCTCGTATTTGGCAGATTATGGTATTGTTCATAGGGTGTCTTGTCTCCAGACACACCAACAAAATGGTAAAACAGAATGAAAGCATCGTCATGTTATAAATACATGGTTAGCTTTATTGAGTCATGCATCTATGCCCCCTGTATTTTTGGTCGTATATATGCCTTTTAAACGACCAACTACATCACCAATAAATTACCCTCCTCTGATTTAGAAGGTAAGTCTCTACTTGAAATCTTATGCAACTGTGAACCATATTATCCATTCTTCAAGATCTTTGGTTGTACATGTTTTCCCTGTCTTAGGCCTTATAATTCACATAAGCTTGAGAATATGTATGTAAAATGTCTTTTCTTAGGGTATATCTTGATGCATAAAGGCTATATATGTCTTCATCCAGCAACTAACAAAATTATTATTTCCAAAAATGTGATTTTTGATGCGTCTGACTTTCCATATCCTAACTTGTTTTCTACTTCTACGTCTTTATCTCCACAATCAACCACTATGTCCATTACTATTTCATCTCCTCATATCATCTCCAACACATGCGAATCATCATTTATCTTCACACCATGTGATATTCCTTATTTATCTTCTTCTACTATTTCTTCACTATAACAAAATATACCCCCTTCTACTTCTACTCATGACATGGTTACTAGATCCAAACTCGGTATTGTCAAACCTAAGGCATAGATTGTTGATCCGGATTCTAGTGAGGACGACTTTCTCACACCAAATATTTTTCTAAGGATATTAAGGATCCTAAGTGGAGAGTGTCTATGGATGAGGAAGTAAATACTTTACTGGAAAATGGTACTTGGGGTTTAGTTGTTGTTGATGCTTCAAAAAATATAGTTGGTCGTATGTGGGTCTTTGGGATAAAGAAGAATACAGATGGTTCGGTAGAAGGTATAAAGCTAGGTTGGTTTCAAAAGGATTTAATCAAGTAGAGGGTATAAATTATCAGGACACATTTAGCCCTATTATGAAACCTACTACAATCAGGCTTATATTATCCGTTGCTACGTATAAAAGATGGAGTATTATGAAACTAGATGTTAAGAATGCCTTTTGATAAGAACTTAATAGTTCTTACCCACGGCCATCAGATTTTTCTTTCCCTCAAGGATCACTTTAACCATGAATATTACTGGATCATCTCCATCCTCTTCTATTGGTAAGTCACAACCAACAGTTGTGTTAGGGAACAAAGTCTTCTTTAGAAACGACACATGAAATACAAAATGTATCTTTGACTCTTTAGGTAGATCCAATCAATAAGCCACATGTATTACACGCTCTAAAATCTTATAAGACCCAAAATATCTTGGAGATAATTTTTGCTTCTTCCTTTGCACATTAAAATTTTGCAGATATGGCTGCAATTTCATATACACATAATCCCCAGCTTGATACACAACATCACGATGCCCTTCATCTTCCCTTAGCTTCATTTTATTCTGCACCACTTGAAGTTGATCCTTAAGCATTGATAAATCTCCATTTCTTTTAGTTATCGCTTCATCCAAAATTGTAGTTTTCACTTCTCCTGGTAAATAAGTTGTTAATGCCGGAGGGGGAATGCCATACAAAGCCTCAAATAGTATAATATTAGTTGAAGTATGGTATGATGTATTGTACCAATATTTTTCCCATGGTATCCAAGATGACCATCCTTTGGGATTATTTCCAGCAAAACACCATAAATAACTTTCCAAGCATCTTAACCACTTCAGTTTGGACGTCGGTTTGAGAATGATAAGAGGAACTCATACTTAACTGAATATTGTGTAGGCGAAACAACTCTTACCAAAAATTACTTGTAAACATGACATCCCTATCAGAAACTATAGATTGAGGAATTCCATGAAGTTTGATAATTGTTTCTAAAAACTTATGGGATACCAATGTGGTTTTATACGGATGTTTCAATGCAAGGAAATACGTATATTTAGTTAGCCGGTCTACTACTCCTATAAGAATCACAGTTTTTCTCTTAGAATTTGGCAACCCTTCTACAAAATTCGTAGATATATCTGTCCATACGGTAGTAGGAATTGACAATGGTTGAAGATATCTCGCTGGAGAAAGAATACTATACTTATTCCTTTGGAAAATATCACATCAATCAATGTAATCTCACCTAGCTCTTTATGCATTCTAGACCAACAGAACAACTTAGACAACCGTTTTATTGTCTTCAAATACTCGGCATGACCATTAATTGGAGATTCATGAAACTTAGCTAGAAGGAGTACCTTCCACCTTGAAGTAGGAATTATCACTAGCTGATGTTGTTTATAGTTAACAAAACCATCCTGTATAGTAAAATTATTTTGCCAAAAGGAGGCTGACTCACTTTAAAGATGAAATCTTGATCCACGGATCGGTGTTTAGTTCAACCATAAGGTTTTTCATTCAAGCACGACTAATATAATTTATGCCCAAAATTCCACCATTTTCAAACTTTCGAAAAGTGCATCAACAACTTTGTTAGACGTTTCCTTCGTGTACTCAATCACGTAATCATAGCCTAAAAATTTTAATAACAATTTTTGTTGTGCCGGTATTACGGCTTTAGCGTCCAAAAAATATTTTAAACTTTGTTGGTCATCTCGAATAAGAAATTTTTTCCCACTAAGATAAGGCCGCAATTAGTAACCACATGAACCAATCTAACAACTCTTTCTCATAAGTTGACAAACCCATATGACGAGGTCTAAGTGGCTTACTTGTGAAAGTGATTGGTCTACCTTCTTGCATTAAAAATGCACCTATTCCACAAGTATCACTTTCAATAAAAAATATCTTTATAAAATTAGGAAACGCTAGCACGGGTGTGGATATCATTACATATTTCATTTTATCGAATACGTTTGTTGCTTCATCTGTCCACAAAAAACTGTCTTTTTGAGCAGTTTTGTAAGTGGCGCTGCAATATTAGCATAGCCTTGTACGAATTTCCTATCGTATCCTTTCAAACCTAGGAATCCTCGTAAGGCCTTAAAACTTCTTGGTAATGGCCAGTCCAACATATTTTGTATCTTGCTAGGATCAGCTTCCACTCTTTCTCTTAAGATAATATGACCCAAATATTCAACCCTCTCAGTACCAAAAGAACATTTACTTAATTTAACTTTAAATTGATGTCTTTCTAATATCAAGAATACTTCACAAAGGTGCAATAAATGTGTATTCCAACTAGGACTATAGATCAGAATATCAGTAAAGAAAACCAAGATAAATTTTCTTAGTAGAATTCTGAACACGTTATTCATGAGATATTGAAATATTGATGGAGCATTAGTTAACCAAATGGCACCACCAAAAATTCATATCTTCTATCATGGGTTCGAAAAGTTGTTTTGTGGATATCTTTTTCATACGTTCTAATTTGATGATAAGCAGATCTTAAATCTAACTTCGAAAAGAATAAAGCACCATGTGATTCGTCTAATAATTCATCAATGACTGGGATAGAAAACTTATCCTTGAAAGTAGCTTGGTTTAAAGCTCTATAATCAACACACATGCTCCAAGCACTATCTTTTTTCCTTGACTAACAAAATAGGAGAAGAGAAAGGACTTGTACTTGGCCGAACTAAGCATCAATTTACCAACTCTTTAATAATATTTTCAATCTCACCTTTCTGGTAATATGCGTATTTGTAAGGTCATACACTAAATGGAGCACTCCCGGGTTACAACTTTATGCCATAATCATGGCTTCTCTAAGGTGGTAGCATTATGGGTACTGAGAACACCTCACCGAACTCTTCGATCAATGCTTGTATCTCTCCAAGTATTTCTTTATTAAATTCTGCTTCCGAAAATTTTACTAATTTACAACAAACCCCAGATGACCCCTTATTTAAGAGTCGTTGTATGCTATGACTGTTGGTTATCCTTAATTTATTTTTCTTGTTTCCTTCTAGTCGAATATGTTCACCAGCTATCTTAAAATCCATGGTTAAATGTTTAAAATTTCAAATTATAGGACCTACTGTTTCCAACCATTGGACTCCCAAAACTACATTGCCTCCCCCAAGTTGCAACACGTAAAAATTTCTTCGAACACATACTTATACAACTTATATTCTAGATCTAAGCATCTGACTTCACAAGTCATTCTATCTCCATTAGCTACCATCACCTCAAAAGTATCATCATTAATTACTTTAATTCCCATTCTTTTAGGTATCGCAGCATCAACAAAATTATGAGTGCTTCCAGAATTGATAAGTATAGTAATTTGTGTCTACTTAATTTTTCCTTGTACCTGCATAGTTTGGGGAGACAGTGATCCATCCAACGCATGTATAAAAATCTCAACAGTTGTTTTTCAGGTTTCTCCTCTAGCGTAACTTCATCTTTATCTTCATCTTCTCCATGATCGTCGTATCTATCTATTATGAACAACGTTTGAGTTTTACAGCGATGACTATAGTGCCACTTTTTATCACAGTTATAACATAGTTGTTGCTTTCTTCTTTCTTCAGCCTAAGCCTGAGTTAACCTTCTAACAACTGCATATTCTGTCGTGGGTTTTGAAGATGAAATAGGTGGTCTAAAATTTAAGGGTCTACTAGTATGAACAATACTGGGTGTCCTTGTTGTTATTCTATATGGTTGTCATATCATTGTTACCTTCTTATCTTGTAACCTTCCTATTGCCATTGCATAATGTAAATTAATAGGAGTGTGGGATTGTTTCTAGTCTCACCTTGTCTTTTAACCCACTTAGAAAACAGCTCATCAAAAATTCTCCATGCAAATTATTTACCAAACTTGATAATCGTTCAAATTCTTTACAATAGTCAACATATGATCCTGAGTGCTAAATGTTTACAAGTTTGGCCCCTGCATCCTCATACGAAGTAATACCAAACGACTAATAATGGCTTCCTCAAATTCTGCCTAAGTATTTACATGTTTAGTTCTCTTAAGCCACCTATACCATTGTAAAGCTTTTTCATCCAAATTACATGTTGCCAACTTGATTTTTCATTTGCAGATGTTTCATAGTACTCAATATATATTGTGCAACTTTAAAAAGCCAACCTTCCACATCAGATCCATCAAACTTGGAAAAGTATAACCATTCTCCTCCATTCTTCGATTGGTTATCTCTTTCATTGTTCCCGACTGTTTTACTTTTCACAAGCTGGTCGATCCTATCAATTAACAAGGCTTGATTTGATGTCATCTTATCCATCTTATCCGTTAGCTCACCCAATTGCTTTTCCATAAAAAAAATTTCGAGTTCGTCATAAACAGGAAAGGCCTACTCTGATACCAATTGATAATAACTTATAGTTCTTACCCACGTCCAACAAAGTAGACTTTAAAGAACACAGAAAACTCAGAACAAACTTATAATTCCCATTCATAAGAAAAATAATAACACTAGACTTTCTTATATAAGCCGTTGAACTCATTGAATTTAAAGAAAGAATCCTAAATGAAAACTACTTCTATAACTAGGAATCTAAAACAAATTCTTAAAACTAAACAACTTCCAAAAATAAACTAATTCATAAAGCAAGATAAACTTAAGGATTTCTTACCCTAACCCCTAACTTTAATTAAAAATTCTAAATAATTTAGGGATTTCTTATAATCACCTTTCTTCTTGGAACATTACGTGAGGATGTTTACATGGTTCAACCCCCTGGGTATGTTGATAAAGAATTTCCAAATCATGTATGTAAGCTTAAAAAGTTACTCTATTGTCACAAACAGGCTCCTAGAGTTTGATTTGAAATATTGATTACTTTTTTATTGCAACAATGTTTTTAGACATCTAAAATAGATACATCATTATTTTTCAAGACTAGTTCAACCGTTTGCTTATATGTTCTTGTATATGTAGCTGACATAGTTACAAGCAGTTATAATACTTACATTGATTTTCTTTGTACTTTTTTGGGGAATAGGTGTGCTATTAAGCACCTTGTTTTTTTTTTGGGGCATTGAAGTTACGTACAAATTTTTAAGTATTTAATTAGATCAAGAACAATATGTTACAAATTTACTAAAGAATACAAAAATGGATACAACTAAATCTAGTGTGACACCCATGGCTACTTCAGTTGATACTTGTGATGCTTCACCTTTATTTGCTAATCCTATTGTATATAAAAGTATTGTTGGGGATTCACAATATGCCGCAATCACCAGTCCTGACAACTATTTTTCTGTAAACAAGGCTTGCTAGAAAGTGCAGGCTCCAAGTGAGGAGGAATAGTCTGCAGTAAAACGTATATTAAGATATCTGAGTGGTACAGTGGCTTATAATTTCGTAAGGAAACTTCTTGCATCTTCAAGCATACTATGATGTTGACTGGCTGGAGATTCTTTAAACAAAAGGTCTACCAGTGGTATGCCTATCTTTTTAGGTCCTACTTTGAATTCAAAGTGTGCAAGAAAACAAAAAACGGTTTCTAGGTATAGTGAGTATGCTCTAGCGATGCAACTTCTGAACTACTATGGGTCCATTACTTAATAAATGAACTTGACTTTCTGATTTCTTTTCCTTATGTATTGTGGTGCTAAAATATGGTAGACACGTATCTAACTAAGAACCCTGTTTTTCACAATCGTATGAAGCATATTGAGATTGCATTTCACTTTGTCAGGAAGCTTGTTGCAGCGCACAAGTTGGTAGTCAGATACATCTCTATTGAGGATCATATGGATGATATTCTTACCAAGGACTCGTCCACATCTCGCTTCTGCAATTTAAAATCCAAGCTCAATGTCTTCCATTGTGCTCAGACCGTGAACTTGTGGGGATGGGGTGTGTTAGACCATACGATGTTACAAAAGGATAATAACATGTGTGTGGAATTTATACTTTTTTTCTTTATGTTTGTCAAGTGTTAGTCGTATGTTAGTTATTTGTTAAGAAATATTGGTGGTTTTGTTTGTGTCCTAGTGACGCGTGTAATAAGGTTTGTATATAAACCTTTCTCCTTTCTTTTTTTCTCTTTAAGAAGAGCAACGCAGCTAATCAAAATCAATTCTAATGTCTTATGATATATTGTTGTAATAACATGATGAGATGAAGAAATATGATGAAGAAAGTGAAAATACAAAATTCACATACTTGTCTCAGGGATTTTCTACTTTACAGTGTTGTTTAAGTGTATTATTTCAACATATATACCTCAATGCACTTATGCTTTACTGTGTTGTTTGAGTGCATCATATCAACATATTTGCCTCATTGTATTTCTGTTTTTTTGTGTTGCTTGAGTACAATATTTCAATATATTTGCTCAATTACATTTCTAACCAGTATATAGTCAAATATTCTAGTTATTCAGATATGGGAGAAGAATTTATTGGAACATTAAAATCTTTCTATGTTGTTATTATTACTAATGTAAATATGAGGGAAGATCCGTGCACATGGTTATTCTCTCACTATTTCATAATTTCGACACCAATTTTTTTTATAAAACTCAAACAATAATGAATTTGAAGTTTTTTTTTGAAATATATTCTTCTTACGATGCTTTATATACCTATTAATTATGAGCATTATCCGAGATACATAATGACGAGATCGTTTTCTCAATCAAAAGATAAATCTTATCTTCCCAACATACTAAATAGTAATATAGTGATAAGTAGTGTTCGTTTTCATAAGGAATAATGAACTTATAGTTGTTAATAGTAACTAAGGGGGCTTGTTTTTAATTTGCAGAATAAAGTAAATACCAAAACAAATAAAGTAAATAGATTTTAAATAGTGAAGAGAAGAT
Source organism: Papaver californicum (assembly GCA_023531435.1). Taxonomy (NCBI): domain Eukaryota; kingdom Viridiplantae; phylum Streptophyta; class Magnoliopsida; order Ranunculales; family Papaveraceae; genus Papaver; species Papaver californicum. Next base: position 7,005,646 of record JAJJMC010014687.1, read on the forward strand.
GTTACAAATAATTCACTCATTTAGCATACTTGTTATATGTTGTCACACAGATTAATTGTCAATAGCCGTAGGATAGCAATATACACTAGGTAAAATTGGTTTTCTACTGGATTTTATAAATATAATCTACCAAGAATAATCTTTGGAAGTGTAGCCCAGTTGAACGCTTCATGTTTTATGGATTAGGTTGATCCTAACATCAAACATATAGACTCAGTAAATTTACCAGTATTATCTCTCTACACAATCATTTAATAAAATCCCTTTGTCGAAACATCTGAATTATTACTTGTTTAAAGCGATGTGTGATAATTATATGGATCACATAACTCTAAACTAGTTGTAAAATTATCAATAGGTTAATTCGATCATCCGCTTAAACAATCTAGCAATTAGTTATGCATCATTTAACACAATATAGATAAAGCTTCATGTAACTGTGTTTTAACAAGCTTATTTGTCTCGTGCGTTTTTTCTATCTTGACTGTTAGTCGTTGTCTGTTGACTAACTGTTTATTTACTTTATTGTTTTACCATTTTCTTACTGACTATATAATGTCAGGTGTAAATCGGTTTGGAGTAATGAATTCATTTGTCAGTTTTCTGAACAATAGAACTAGTTAAAAGGCAATTTGTCTATACAACATGATTTGTAGCAACAAATATAAGTACTTATCCCGGTACACATCCCAAAATTATTAACTTCTCCTAATATTTTCTTTTCACTGTACAATTTTACTTTCCCTATACTATAATCATACTAGATTGGATGTGATTGATCCACTAGAATGTAGAAAAATAGTAGGGGTAAATTATTTGCTTCTAGAGATGCATGTTCCAAGCCACAAAATTCATGTTTTTTCCTCTTCAAAGATGGGGATAAATCATCTTCGGCATGTTGGCAATACGACAAATGGAAGAGTTAAAACTCGACTATTTTTAATTTTATCATTCATGTTTTGCAATTATGTCCGGGGGTTAGGGCTAGCCGGCTAGGCACACTAAAAGTTCACATAACAAGTTAAGATTAGGGCTGCACATATCCGACCAATATCCGCTATCCGACACGTATCTATTAGTTTTGATCTGACCCGTATCCGACCCGTCGAGAAACGGGTCGGGTAAGGGTGATAATTTTCTTTATCCGTCTTTTGACGGATCGGGTACGGGTGACACCTTCTCTCACCCGATCCATCCGCCCAAACCGCCAGAAAATCCCTCATTTGCTGACCCTTGGATTAGATAGGGTTGTTTCATAGGAGATCTGAGGTGGAAAGATACTTGGATGAGCCTATCTACTTTCCAACCAATGAGGATTCTTCTTTTGATATATTACTTTGGTGGAAGATCAATTCTGCGAGGTTTGACATTTTGCCACTCATAGCCAAAGATATATTTGCTATACATGTTTCCTCTGTTGCTTCTGAATCAACTTTTAGTACCGAAAAGCGAATTTTGGATCCTTTTCGAAGTTCCTTAAAGCCTAGAACACTTGAGGCATTAATTTTATTGCACAATTGGTTACGTACACCAATTGACAAAGATTCTTCTAGCCTTGGAGTCGAGGAGGAGGAGGTTGATGTTCTTGAGTCGGGTATAATTTGTACTTCATGGTTCTTAACTTCTTATACTATTATTACTATTGGTATTTTTAATTTTTTTCATTCTAATTGTTCACTTCTTTTGTTGCAGAGCTATTTGGTAACCTTGCTGCTTCTTCCATCATCATAGATGATGATTGATTCCTATTCGGTAACCTGGATGGCGCTGCTACTAAGATGACCTTGTTGCTAGTTGGGAAATATCGTAGAATTGCAGTTCTTGAACTTAGATGATTTCGATTTCGGTTGCAATCTAAGAATATTAAAACTTTAATTTTATTGTATAATATTGAATGTTGGGACTTAGATTTTAAGATGATCGAATGTTGGTTAAAATGGTTTATCAGGTGGCGCGCGTGATGATCAAAAAAACAGTCAAGTCATGATTTTATTTTTTGCATTGAATCTGGGCAGGTGACCCGCACTCATTCGCATCCGACCCGTCGAAATGACGAGTTTGACACGAACCGACTCGTCCTACGACGGGTTGTGTGCGGGTGAATACTTCAGTCACCCACCAACTGACGGGTCAGGTGCGGGTAGGGCCAAACCCGACCCACCCGACCCGATGTGCAGCCCTAGTTAAGATAGATGCCAACAGTCCTTGCAATTTAAACCCCCTACCAAACTCACTTTAGTTTAGGAGGTTGTTAACGAATGTGACGTATATTGATACTATTGTATATAAACCATGAAGGCAGTCATATTAGGAGTGTGAGCCACATTTCATAGCCAGAGACATTTTGGCAGCATTTTTAAATGAGACATTTTGGCACACTGTTGTAACACCCAATACTTGCAGTTGTTGGCCAAATGAAATACAAGTAATGATATATCCTAAAATTATACCGAGGCTTTTTTATTACAATTGGTTTCGGAATTAGTAAAAAAAATTACAGTTAAGTGTACTCAGACAGAAATAATCCAAAGATGGATGATCTTCTAGAAAACTGTTATTAAACGACCACAACGGTGTCCGTAAAAAGTCCACCCCCGACTGTAAGATAACCGCAGTGGTTAAGTGGGAATAATATCGACGGAGAATCAGTTCATTATAACTGCTCTACCAGCACGATGAGAAAAGAATCAGTTCATTACAACTGCTCTACCAAAGCACGATGAGAAAAGGAGCAGCATCCAAATTCACGCATTAGTCATAATTGTATATCTAAAAGATTGCAAACAAACTCAATATGCAAAAGGTATTGGAGGCAAACGTGGACTAGTTACTCAGCGTAATCTTGCAGTATTTGGCAGTTGATAAAAGTCTACACACACAGCTACAGCGTCGTCACCGAAAATCTGGTCTTCAAATGGTTCACTCAGTTGGCCATGTAGAAGAAGATATGAGAATCCCCATTGATTGAATAGTTGCGGCAGCATTTGATTCAAAGTATCTGAGCGGCTACTTTTGTGGCTAATTCATGACACTGCACCATATGGCAACCGATGGTTTGCTTGACGGCCGTATGATGTTATATGTGACGGGTCACCAAGCACCACTACCGTATAAAGAATTAAAGTCTCACTAATAAGCACACACACAAGTACATTAAGAGGAACTCATCATATCCATTGACGTATTTCTTAATCCTCTCCAATGACAATTTGTGTTGACATTTTCACTGCTTTAGTATCTCAATTCAAAACACATGTGCTTATCGTAATGATTATCACCTAACTAGGGTTTTCTATTCTTTAGGCAAAAAGCTACGCGACCTGTAATGGGAAACCACATATAGCAGCTTGTTGTATCTTTATTAAATTCGTTAAAAACCTAAAGGGTAAGATTTAGATAAGCACAAATTGCCACAATTAATCTAGTTTTAACATTTATTCTAAGACCATAGTCAAAATTAGACTTGAAACAAATGGAATAATGATGAATTGGAAGAAAATGTATGAAATGACGGCAGACAATGAGTAGGAAACCAATTACTAAGGAAGGGTGCCAAAAAAAACTTACAATCCATCATCTTTGGTTGATCATCTCTTTTAATTTCGAAAACCTTACATTTTTTATGAGTCAAATGGAGATTAAGTGTAACTACCCAATCTCATCATTGTATAGACGAATATATTTCTATGGAAGTCCAATTTATACAACAAATTATATATTCAATGCACATAGACCTTCGTATTTCTATGATCCTTTTCTTCTCTTCAATCTCATTCATACCTATATCTATATGTTAATGAATGAGAAATCGCTATCAAATCGGGTGCCAAGCTAGTTGATCAAACTTGACGCTTCTGAGTTTTCCTATTTCACACTTCTGGTTGATTCGGTGCTTTGTGTTTTATTTCCTTTTGTATTATATGATGAGCCACAACGGGTTCCCTTAATTTTAATCATGTTCTATCATTTTCTCATGCAAAGGATGCTTCGTTGTAGTGACATGTATTTTTTTCATTTGTAAATCCCTTTATATTTATATGTCGTGGGTTATAAGCCCAGAGGTGTCACTATCTAATTACAAAAAACCCAACAAAACAAATTTGTCATAAAAAATTCATTTGAGCCCAACTGTCTAAACTACCATTAATAAAACCGCTCATTCACTCTCATTTAATTCTCACTAATTCAATTTGAAACGAAATTAGTTCCCTCTTCAACCACTTCCGGAATTTCAACTGTTCCCCATTTTCAAAATCAGAAGAAAAATCTCCTGAAACAACATCATCCTAATCTTCATCCATATCATCCTGATCGTCATAATCATCATCATCGTCGTCGTGATCATCTACATCACCAACATTACATCAAAAAACAGAATCAAAAACTGAATTTCTGATTCTCAAACGGTTGTTCATCATCATCAGTAGATATACTAAGTTTTCCACATCCTACTTCTACTATTAACTCATATCTTTCTATTTTATTCTCTAACAATTTAAACCTTACCAAAAATCGAAACAAAATCACTGAACATCATTAAAAATGGTGAAGAAAAAAGAGAAAAAGAAAGATAAAAAGATGAACAAAAAACTTAATAAAACAGTTAAGAAACAAGATTCTCCAAAAGGTAAATCGAAGTTTCATTGTTCTTCAGTGATTGTTTATGGTTGAAAATCAACATGCATTAATGATTTTTAGTTTCGTAATTTTGGTTTCATCAATGAATTTGGGTAATAAGGTTTCATCTGTTTCGAAATCACCGGTTTCATAGTTAGGTTTCAATTACATTTTTCTGTAATTAGGTTTCACTGATTTTCATCTTAGTTTCATATGTTTGTAGTATGGTTTTAGGTTTCATCTGTTTTGACCTAATTTATTTACATAATTGTTATTTTGATGGAACCAAAATTGATTTCATCATGTTCACTTATGGTTGGGACCAACTGTGTTGGTGTTTTTTACTTAATGTCTATTTCGATGGAACCAAAAGAGGTTTCATCATCTTCTGTGTATGGTTGTGACAAACCGTGTTGGTGATTTTTATTTAATGTCTATTTTGATGGAACCAAAACCGGTTTTATCATCTTCTGTGTATGGTTGGGACCAACTGTGTTGGTGTTTGTTACTTAATGTCTATTTCGATGGAACAAAAAAAGGTTTCATAATCTTCTGTGCATGGTTGGGACCAACTGTGTTGGTGTTTTTTACTTAATGGCTATTTTGATGGAACCAAAATTGGTTTCATCATCTTCTGTGTATGGTTGTGACCAACCGTGTTGGTGTTTTTTACTTAATGCCTATTTTTATGGAACCAAAATTGGTTTGATCATCTTCTATGTATGGTTGGGACAAGTTCTGTTTGTGCTTATGGTTTACTTATTCTGTAACATGGAAAAAAACACTGACATAACCATATAGATGCTTGTTGCATCATTTGTGTGCAGAGGCACCTAAGATAAAAGCTTTGATACAGAATAAGGAAAAACACATGAAGGCACTTGTTGCTTTTCCATTTTGGCGTTTCTTCAAACCGTTCTTCAAAGGTATGCTGCAAGAAGAAAAAATGAAGAAAAAGACCAAAGCAATTCAGATGATCTTAGGGTCATATTATAAAAGTGTCAAGCGTGTGACACCAGATTGTTCCAAGTTAATAAGAGCAAAGAATATGATACTGCAGACAACACCTGAACAGTTCGCTGTGATTTTTGGTCTACAAATGATGAAGAGTGTACATATAGACAAAGATGTTGAGATGAAGAAAAAGGTGAACATGTTTGCGGTCGAGTATTTTAAAGGAGATAAGAAGATGAGGAAAACTGATATTCTGAGAGCTATGATGGAAACTGCAGAAGATGAAACCAAAGATGAAGACTTCGTCAAGCTATTCGTACTCTATCTCTTGGTTTCGATATTTTTCCCAAACAAAGGTGGGCAGAATCTGACTTCAAAATACTTGTACCACGTATTTGAGATGAATAAGGTGTGTTGGCCAGATGTTTTTCATGAGTATCTAATTGAGTCGATAATAAAAGCTGAAGAAGTTGATGATGTATCAGGTTGCGTCATTTACCCATTGGGAAGTTAATTTTTCTTTCTTTTGATTCATAAATTGTTTGTTTTTTATTTTTCCCGAGTTTGATTACTAATTTGAATGTTGCGTATTGTTTTTTTCAGTATTGGTTTGCCGAGATGTCAAACATCATATTGAGAAAGGATGGGAACGAGATGTACGCAAGGTTCGCTAGATGGAACCAAGATGAAATAAACAAGGCAATGGTGAATAATTTTGATGATCTTAGCAATAAACCAGAAATTTTTTCAAAGGTAAAAGCAACAATAGTTCTTGTTTGTTTATAATTTTTAATGTCGAATTAAAAATTTCAATCATTTATTTGGTTGCACGTTATTCCAGATGAAAAAAAATAATGGAACCAAAATAAGGTTCCATAGTTTATTTAATTCCACCTTATTCCAGATGAAAAAAGAATGATGAAATCAAAACAAGTTCCATAACTTTTCTTTTGTTTACAACTTCACCACTACAAGTATGCTTCTTTTTAACTCCTTGATAATAAAAGGACTACCTTCAACACCATCAATAGAAACAACATATATATCCCATTCACATTTCTCTTCTTCCTTCTTAGAACAACATGAACCAATCCTCAACTTCTCATTCCTTGTCATTTTAAATGAATACCCAGATGCTGCATGATATTTCAACAAATCAGAGCGAACTTGTTGAACACCTCCCGTAAACACCTGATTGACACCCTGAAAAAGGCCTAACCAAAGCGCAGACTTCAACGGTTCTTTAACTTTATTACGCACATCATAATCAATTAAATTTGTAAGTCCTGCATGCTCGAAAGATATAATTCCTAAACTTCGTGGCTGCTCAAATGGTATGATTCCTGAAATTTTTGAACTACAACTAGAGGACTCATCTCTATGCCTTACATGTAAATCAAGAGATGGAAGCTTATTAAACAAAGTAAATAAAGAAACCGATTGGAGATCAAAATCAGAATTAATAACCTTTTGCTGATGACAAACTATGTGGAAAATTTCTATAGAAAGAACAGAGAATTGACACCAACTTGAACATATACTACCCTTCAAATCACAAACAGATGCTTGTAGACCAATACGAAAAGATAATGTATCCTCTTTGTGAGATATAACAGCGAGAACAGATTCCATAATCTACAGAAAAAAGTATGAAACCAAAAAAAGTTTCACTAGATGTGAATATAAACAACAACAAACAACAAAAATTGAATATTAACATCAACAACATAACAAATTCTGACCCAAATAATCTACAGAAAAAAAATATGAAACAAAAAACAGTTTCACTAGCTGTGAATATAAACAACAACACGAAAAACATAACAATTTTGATTCCAATAATATACAGGACAAGGTATGAAACCAAAATCAACTTCACTAGCTGTGAGTATAAACAACAATACCAACAACAAAAATTGAATATTAACATCAACAACATAACAAATTTTGATTCCAATAATCTACAGGAAAAATTTGAATATTAACATCAAGAGTATCAAAAACATAACAAATTGATTCCAATAGATTTGAATAAGAACATCAAAATCAAAAACATAACAAATTTGATTCCAATAGATTTGAATAAGAACATCAACAACATAAACATAGAAATCGTAAAAACAAATGGATCTAAGTTTCATAATCAACATAAACTCAAAAATTTAATAAAATAAAAAAATCAATTATACCTGAAAGTTGAATTTCAGTTTGCGATGAATGATTGAACTAAAACAACAGCTTGAGCCGAATGAGAATATGATCAAATTGAAAGAACAAACTGTAACTTCAGTTGGAATCTTCAAACAAATATCTAATCTCACTGATGACTGATTCGAAGAACAAAAAGAAAAGTTTGATAATCAATAACAACCAAAATCAGTAAATCGAAAATTAAAATACAATCAAAATCATAATAAGAAAACCAAAATCAAATACAATCAAAATCAAACTTACCTGATGAATACAACTGAAGTTACAGTTTTTGTTTTTCAATTAAAGAGAAATGAAAACGAGTTCGGTTCTTCAAATAATCAATGGATATATTTGGGGAAGATCTGTTTCAAACTGAAACCCTAGCCGAAGCTAAGATTTTGAGAGAGAATTTTTTTTTCTTTCCTGAATCAGATTCTGTTATTTGGAGCAAATTTGATTTAGCCGATTTTTCTCTCACCAAGATTTGATTTTCTCATTTATTTCCATTTGAAACATATAGGTTATATATGAAAGGGCATCTCGGGTATATTAAAAATAACTAAAAAATAAAATTAACCAATATTAAGGGAAATGGGATTTTAATTTTATTTTTAATTAAAATGGTTTTTATTTATAAAAGATAATATGGAAGGAATTTTTGTATAGAAAATTTGGTCACCTATGTTTTTTATACCAAGTTATGTTATAGGATTGATTTTTGTATGGTTTGGATAAGGGTTAAGTTTGTAAAGGCAAATAATTATTCGAATCATGCATAAAGTGTCGTTATATATGCATTCATGCTATCTCACATGCTCAATGATAATGTAATTAACTTGCTAGCTGGAAATTTAAATTGTTCATGCAATTGGACAAGAAAGTGTTAAGTGTGAAGTGAGTGGAGATCAGTGTTAAATTTACCTTGTTACAATCTGTTGGAGTTAAAGTGTTTGATGAAATTGTGAATGAGGTTTGGGTTGGTTATTGATATTGTGGAGTTTTAATTTCTATTGAGTATAATATAATTATCTTCCTTATGCCGCATTTGATATATAAGAAATTGATAATGTTTTTATGCTGCTCATATATTCGGGTATCTGAACTGATCCTTAATGGTTCTGTTTATGCCAAAATTCCCATTGACATCAACAACCAATGATTTGATGAAAAAACAGTAAACAGAAATATTTTAACTTACAATTTGATACATAGAATCCTCTCTTTTAAATCAATTAATGAGAAAAAATTTAATAATCCATTTGTTTACAGATCATAAATCTGATCAAATTACAGTCACAAATCCATCATCTTTTGGAATCAAGAAAGTGAATCATGATAGTGGAACTTATAAATCCTATCTTACACAATGTATACATACCTAATGATCTTTATCCTTTTTTCTCTGATTATTCTTCCTTAGCCTTTTCTTCACTTCAATTTTCCGACCCCTTCTCTGTTGAATGCTCTCTTCTATTTATAGATTATCTAGTGGGTCCCTCTTGTCCCGATACCCTCTTTCGTTCTCCTTATTATCTTTGGATCGGGATGATTGTACGATTGACAGGTCATGCCTTTTGCTTTTTGGTCCGTTACCTTGCATGATTAACACGTATTCTTCGTTCTTTGAGAATCAGCTTTGTCCCGATCATATGTGTCAAGCGTGTGATAAAAGTAATTATTGTCTTACTTTCCCGCTCCACGTTCATTATTATTCTTACTTTCCTGTTCCTCATTCATCATTACTCCTACTTTCCCGTTCAATAAGCATTTAATGCTATCTGTTTCGATCAATGTGATATTACTTTCCCGATCTTATGTGTCGATCATGCAGAGATTTACTCAGTCTTTCACATCTGTCCTTTTTCGATCCTTTGATACGGATTTGATTGTGTACTTCTCATTCTTCTTAGTTTCACTGTCTTCTTCGTTAATCGTCTTACACGTGTCGTCCTCCTTTTATTTCCTAACAACTTGCCCCCTTCTTTTTCTTTTTTCAAAAACTTTTAACGGTCGATCCAAGGTTTTGAAAAAAGTAGAAGAACAATTATTACCTTTTGTTTTACCATTACTTCTTTTCACACGTTACGCGAACTTTTCGCAAGCAGTAACTTCTATTACCACGTTTGTGTCAGTTGCCCTTTTTTCGAGGAAATCAAATCTTTGCCTTGATTAATGCCTTTTCAAATTGTGACGGTTTCTATTCTTCGCTTTAAATACGATGCAGTCTTTTCCACTTCTGTTTTTACCTCTTAAAGTTGCTGCTCTTTATCTTCCTTGAAATTTTTAAATACTTTCGTTCTCCCAACTGTTCAGGAGCTTTTAGCATCAATCACATTTATTTTACCTTTGATAAAGTAATTGCTTATCTTCTTTCTCCAGGTATGTTGAGGATTTTTTACCGTCAGTATCTTACTTTAATATTTAACCATGATTAGCTTTTAACAGATATGATTGATAATTGTTTTTTGATTTCTATGATTGTTTCTTTACGATCTATGATGATTCCTTCACACATTGATCCTTTGAAATTTTCTTTTCAGATAAAACGTTATGTCTTCCAGAAATCCCAATGCTGTTGGTGATCACCAAGAATCTGGAAGATCTTCAAGAGTTCATTCTTCTAGATATGATGTGTCTCGGTCTGCTCGTAACCCAGCTCCTGAGGCTTCTACAGCTGCTAATCCTGCCCCCAAAAATAAGAGAGCTCATGCGACTTATAGTTACTGGTCGATGAACATTGAGGTTTTTAAGACAAGACATGATCTTGATGGATTTAAAGTCTCATTCTATGACAAAAATACTGACGTACTAACTTTAGAAGCGATGCAAAGCTTTAACTATTCTCCCAATAGTTTACTAATTTCTGCTGGTGCTTTAGAGGCCGGAATTCGTCTCCCATTAGATGAAGAAGAAAATCCTTTTCAATATGAAGTCCTTGCAACTCGTGGTGATTCTCCTCATGGACTTGCTCGATCCATTACTCAATACAGTGGAAATTGGTGGCGTATCTTTGATGAGTGTAGCCTACGAAGTGAAGGGCGGACTAATCTTACTTGCTACGTTCCAGATTTTGCAGAACGTAGCAGTTATACCGTTGAAAGTTCGCATACGTCATATGGAGATTGCATTACTAACAGGAATTACGTGAAGTGGAGCGTTAGCCCTGTTCGCAAGTGTCTTTCGGGATTTCCCTTATTACATGAGGTCGACGATCCCAAAATCAAATTTATTACCCATACCAAACTTGATTTTCCCACAAAAGAAAGAATTCGTCAGGATCATGACTATAAATGGTATCGCAATCCAATTGTAATTGAAGGTCCTTGGATTTTCGGTAACATCTCCAAAGATGAAATTCAAGAACTTCGTAGACGTTTCCCAAGCTATTGTCCTTGGCGGTTAAATTTTGAGGACTACAAGTTTGATTATAAGGTTCGTATTATTCTTTATTTCAATATTGTCCCGAACTACCATTGAATTTTTTCTTACGGGACAAATGTTTGTGTTTCAGGTTGAACCCGATTCTGAACTTCACACCGATGTTCCTCCTCCTCGCCCAAGTCTTGGTATTCAGATCGTTGAAGGTAGGCAAAGAGTTGAGGAAGAAGTTATTGAAGGTAAGGGAAAACGAAAATTGGTTTTCCCTGAAAAGAAGAAGAAAAAACTGAAAAGACCATTGTACCCTTCCGAAATAGAGGAAGGGGAAATTAGAGATTGCTTTGTTGAGGGGAACAACAGTTCCTCTCTTATCACTGCTGCGGGATAGGACGTTGAAGGTTCGGTCCGAGCAGAAGTTTCGGGACAACACGTTATCATCAATGTTGTTCCTGTTAGCGTGGGGGAGCCAATTCTTTCTTCGGAGAAGCCTTCAATAGCCCAATCCATTTCTGAAACTGTTCCTACCACCGCTGCTCCAACCGTCCTCTATGATTCCTTTTCTCCCCTTCCTTTTAATTTTGACATAGAGCCAATTGCTTCAAGTAGTGGTACAATAACAGTTTTTACTGGATTACGTCAAGAAGAAGCAGATGATATTTCTATTGAAGAAAAAAATATGAAGAAATGAACGAATCTGTTACCGTTGAAGAAAATACTGAAAAAGAAAATGTTGTTGTGGAAGAAAGAGAAATGAAATTTCTAAAGAAGCGAATGTTGAAATCATAGCTCCTAGTACTTCAGCTACAGATGTCCCTAATGTCCCGAGCCTCCTTGTGGATGAAAAGCTCCTGGAGTCATTCATAAATCAAATGCACCTATCGGGACATTAGTTCAATCTGCCGCTCATGCTGATAGTGCCGATGTTGACATGCCGGATGCTGAACCTTCTACTCAATGGTCCTTCTCTGAAGTGGATGAAGGAATCACTCTTGCTGGTGAAGAAGACGAAGCCTTTCAGTGGTTTGTTTCTAAAGGATTTCTGAATACTTCCGCATATCACGATCCATTGAAATCTGATAGTTCTTTAATGGCTAGGTTGCGGACTTCATTTGGTGCTGTTCCACTGGAGAATACTCGGGAAGCTTGGTTCGAAAGCGAGTGTTTCGATCAATCGTACCCACTCAGTCTTCCTTCTTCTTTAAATAAAGTTCTGACTGTTGCAGAGGGTCCATCATATTCTTTTCCGCAGCAAGCTCTTGTTCAGCTTAAATATGGTACCGATTGCACATTTGCAGCGTACAATTTTATAAGGCTCGGGCCATAATGATGAAGCTGATGCTCAAGAATGAAGCAAAGAAGGCGAAGCGCGAAAATGAAAATTTGCAGCAAGAAATTGAAAATCTCAAGCAGCAAAACAACTATCTTCAACAACAATTTCAACAACAACAAGAACAACAACAACAGCAAAAACAACAACTTCAAAATTTTGAGGATCAAAATCAAAAGCTTCAAGATCAGAATCAAGGTTCGTTCCTCACCTCTTAGTTCTTATCATATTTTGGGTTCGTACCTTTATAGGTTAGATCGTACTTATTTTTTGGGTACGAACCTCCACACATATTTTTTTTTTTTTTGAAGTTTTGAAATTCATTTATGGGATCAGTGGGAGACTTGGAATCCCTGTTTAGGTTCCAGCGTAGGATGACTCAGTTGAACAATCATGCAAGAGAAGTAAATATGGATATGGAACTGGTTAAGGGGAAATTAGCACAGTTGTCCGATAGTATTGAGATGAATACTTGGAGACGTAATAGAGCTGACTCCAAATATCAGGAAGCTCTGAAAACTTTAACCCTTAAAGAAGCAGAGTTTAAGTCTGTAGCTAGAGGTACATGCTTGTTTTATTGAAGGTATTATATGGTTTATCTGATATTCATTTTGGTTTTCAGTGCTAGAAAAGAAGGTCAACGAAGCCAATGGACGAGCAACAGTAGCAGGAGCTGAACTCAATATCGCAAATAACACGATAACAAATATTACTGAAGAGTTGAAGACTTCAGAGAAGATCGTGGCTCTGAGTGTAATAAAGCTTCGGGATTTGCAATCTCAGTTGAATGCTGAAACTTCGAAACGCGAAGCTCATGAATAGGAAATTATAAAAGTACAATCAAGATCTGATGAGCTATTAAAGGAATTAAATGCTGAAAAAGAAAAAGTAGAAAAGGATCAGCAAAAAATTAAAGATCTTCAATTAGAAATTGATTACAGGCATGCTTATATCATCTGGGTAAGACAAGATGCCAAGGCAAAAATTGCAATGTCATTTAATTCTGCCTTGGATCGTGCTCAAGCCGATCCTTCTGTTTTGAATGGTCGTGCTACCGTCCCGACGGTCCAACTATGAAGCCTAGTTGTACTTGTTCTTTGCTCTAATGCTCATAGCTTCATCTTTTGATGTTCTTTTCTTGTACCCCGATCCTTTGTTATTTTGAAGTTTGACTTACTGTAGTTGAAAACATCATTTTGTGATTTTCCACTTTTGTGCTTGAATGTGCTCTGAATATTGTCCCTGCATAAGATATGATATTTATGAAATCTTTAGGTTAATCATATTGTTTTATGAGTACAATGGATCGAAGTATATATACCTCAAAACATGTAATTCGAGATCCCACACATACGAAACAAACCCGGGCCAGGGGTAAGATACAGGGTTGGTCCCGAACGTACTCTGAAAATGATAACCATAAATTAGGTATTCCTTCTTTATTAGAATTTATGAATTATTAAAATTCTATAAGGACATTTACCTCTTTGATATTAGGATTGTATCGTTATTCGAAAGCGCTTTCCAGAATATGATGTTCCTGGAGTAATTGAATCTTGATTATGTCGCCAATCGTAGCGTCTTCCAGAATAAGGTGTTCCTGGATTTAAATTTTGATTATGTCGCCAATCGTAGCGTTTTCCAGAATAAGATGTTCCTGGATTTGAATTTTATTGTTAAATAAAGTATTGAATAAAGACTTTAATACCTGTGTTGTCCACCATAGCTGTGCTATTAACTATGGATAATAAAGCTTTAAGTATTGTGCATTCCATGGATGTTGTAAGATGTCTCCTTGCATATTTCGGAGATAGTACGATCCCTATCCCGCTGATGTTTGTATTACATACGGACCGTCCCAGGTTGGTGCGAACTTTCCAGCACTTTTGTCCCGATGGTATTCTGGGATTTGTCGTAAAACATATTGTTCTTGGACAAAGTTTCGTGACTTGACCCTTTTGTGATAATCCCGTGCCAACCTTCTTTGATAATTCTCCATTTTCTGGAGTGCCACTTCTCTTTTTTCTTCCAAATCATCCAACTTTTGTAACATTAAATCCGTATTTAGATTTTTCTCCCATGCTTCTGTTCTAGTTGTTGGTAGAATGACTTTTGTTGGTATAACTGATTCTGTCCCATATGTAAGAAGGAATGGTGACTCTCCAGTGGATTCTTTCCTTGTGGTACGATACGCCCATAATGTATTATGCAACTGTTCACACTAACGTTTGTAATACCTATCCAATGTCTTCTTCAGATTTATTGCAATTGTTTTATTTGTGGATTCAGCTTGTCCATTACTTTGGGGATAAAATGGTGTGGATTTGTGTTCTGAATGTTATATGCTTCAAATAGCATATCAATGTTCTTTCCTTGAAATTGCTGTCCATTATCAGAAAATAAGGCTGCTGGATTCCCAAATCTACAGATGATATTTTCAAATAAAAATGTGAACACATCGGAATCTCTGATCCGAGCTAATGCTTTAGCTTCTACCCACTTGATGAAATAATCGGTATCCACTATTAAATATTTTCTCTTTTTGGTCCCTTCAACTAACGGACCAACAATATCTACCCCCATTTCGCGAATGGCCATGGACTGAGTACAGAATTAAGCTCTGTGGCAGGTGCTTTGATTTTCTTTGCGAATCGTTGGCATTCTTCACACCTTCGTTCCATGTTTTCTGAGTCCTTAAGCATGGATATCCAATAATAGCCTTGGGTTTTAGCTTTTAATGCGAGTGAACGCCTTCCACTGTGGTTTCCCGCATCTCCATAATGTATTTCTTTGAGTATCCGAATTCCTTCCTTTTGTGATAGGCATCGGGATAATGGCACGAGAAATGATTTACGATACAAAATTTCATCCCGAAGCTGGTAATTATCTGATTTGAGTTGAATTTTTCTTGCTTCTTTAGAATTGGAAGGCAATATGTTATCTTGTAGATATTGATGAATCAGAATCCTCCAATCTGGTTCACTTGGTTGATCATCTACTTGTTGAGGCATAGATGGGGCATTTTGTATTGAGGGATCATTAATTTCTTCTGTCACATCTCCTTCTATGTTATGAAGTGCTTTTATCTGAATAGATGGTTCATATATTCTTCCGACTTTTATTGCCGTGATATTAGGATCGTTTACCATGGAGGAAATGAATGCCAGTGCATCGACATGTCGGTTTTTGTCTCGGGATAGATGCCGAAAAATAATGTTTGGGATTTGATTTGCTAAAATTTAAACAAGATTTTTATATTGTGTTAAATCTTCATCAAGTGTTTGAGACTTTAATTCGACCTGTCGAATTACCAACTGTGAATCACTTGTGATTCGAACATTGCTGATTCCTAGTTCGATGATGAGTTTTAGAGCATGAACCATAGCTTCGTATTCTACTATGCCGTTTGTATGTTCTTCAAACTCAAGACGGAATGAATGCGTCATTCGCCCTCTCATTGGTGCAGTAATCACAATGCCAATTCCTGCTCCTTCTTTGTTTTGGGACCCATCAACAAAGACTTCCCACCTTTGAGAGTTTGTTGAGTTCACAATATCTTGTGGGTCCTCTTCCTCGCATCCTGGTAATCCTTTAATCATAGATAAAAAATAAATTATTAATGTGATAAAAATTTTAATGAAAAAGTTTTAAATAAGTTAACTTCTTTTTTCCACCTATCGGACCTTGAATTTCATATTCTTCTTCAATCGGGAAATCCGCAAGGAAGTCAGCTAAAACTTGAGATTTTTGTGCGGTTTGCAACTCATAAATGATGTTGAATTGTTCTAGCTGGGCGTTCCATTTTTCCTGTATTCTTTAATGCTGATTGTAATGGTGCCTTGCTCGGGACACGAACATAATGTGTGAGAAAATAAGTACGTAACTTTTGAGTGGCGAAGACCAATGATAAGATGAGCTGTTCGATTTTAGTGTAATTTCTTTCTGCCAAATTAAGGGTTTTGCTGATATAATATATCGGTTTTTCTATTTTCTCCTTGGTACGTACCATCACTGCGCTGATTGCATCTTCCGTTGCCGCTGTATACAAATTTAATATTTCTTCAGGGTCCGGTTTCTGTAATGCTGGCAATGTAGCTAGATGTTTTTTTATGTTTTGGAAAGCTTGTTCACATCGATCGTTCCACTCAAATTTATTTTTCTTCTTGAGTATATCAAAGAAGAGTTTGCACCATGATCTGGCAATAAATCTTCTTAAAGCAGCCAAACATCCATTTAATTTATGTACACTTTTAATGTTGTTGGGTGATGGCATATCTGTTATTGCTTGAATCTTTTCTGGATCAACTTCAATTCCATTTTTTCTAACCAAGCAACCCAAAAAACGTCCCTAAGTAACACCAAAAGTACACTTCTCCGGATTAATCTTCATCTTGTATTTTCGTAATGCACCAAAAATTTCAGTGAGGTCTTGTAGATGGTTGATAGATAATTTGCTTTTTACCAATATATCATCCACATAAACTTCTAGTATTTGTCCGATCCAAGGTTTGAATATTGCATCAACCAATCGTTGATATGTTGCTCCTGCGTTTCGTAATCCAAACGGCATCCTGGTATAGCAATACAACCCCCTGGGAGTGAAGAACGATGTGTGTTCTTGATCAGCTTCAGCAAGTGCAATCTGGTTGTATCCCGACTGACCATCCATAAAAGATAATGCCTCATGGCCTTCTACAACATCTACCAACTGATCAATGTTGGGAAGTGGATAACTATCTTTTGGACATGCTCTATTTAAGTAGGTGAAGTCTATACAGATTCTTACTCCACCGTTCTTTTTTGGAACGATCACCATATTAGAAATCCACGTTGGATATCGCACTTCACGAATGAATCCTGCATTTAAAAGCTTTACTAATTCTTTTTCGACTGGATCGTGATACACCGGTGCAACCTTTCGTATCCGTTGTCGAAATGGTATAGCATCGGGACGTATTTTAATTCATGTTGTACAATACTTGGATCTATCCCGGGCATATCCTCCATCTTCCATGCAAATATATCTACAAAATCACGAAGTAACTTGATTAAACTTTGCTCCATGTCTTCTTTCATCAATGTTCCAATTCACACTTGTTTAGGCTATTCTGAAGTTCCAATATTTATAATTTTAGTTTCTTCTACAGAAGTGAAAATTGGTTTTGGATTCCCGATCAAAGTTGGAGTTCCCTTTAATTGCTATGAGGGTCCTTCGAACTGCTAACTTGTTGAATTTTCTTGGCTCTTACTGCTTTCTCCTAACTCATTTGTTGCTTTTTGTTCGATGTTTCTTTTCAAGTATTGATTTATCTCTTCTTTCTTTGCTTCGATCTTACGATTTTTCTTCCTTTCACGCTGTTGTTGTTCCCGCTCTTCATGCATTCTTACCTCCTCCATTATACAAAACTTCGCATCATCTTGAACTCCCTTGATCTCCATTTCTCCTTGCGGTGTTGGAAACCGCAAATATTGATGATAAGTGGAAATTATACCTTTTAGCTGGTGTACCCAACGTCTCCCGATTATTGCATTGTACGGAGATGGAGCATCTACTACACTGAATCTTGTTGAAATGTTAATTGGTCCAACAGATACTTGCAAATCAATATCTCCTTCAGGTCTTGAAGCCATTCCATTGAACCCATAAATAACATATCGGGACGGGATTAATTGATCTTTTGTGAGTCCCATTTTGCAAAATATGTCATGAAACAATACGTTTAAGGAACTGCCCCCATCCAAAAGAATTTTTCTGACGTTCCATCCTGACATTAGCAATGTAAGGACCAAAGGATCATTGTGCATCTCAATTTCTTGATTTACTTCCCGTGCTGAGAAAGTTAAAGGGGATGCCATCCAGTCTTCCCAAGCTTCCGTTATCCTTCCCGATACTTTAAAAATTTCATGATCTCGAATCCTTTTGCACAAATTTTTACTAATTGCAGCGTTCATATCTGTATCTCTTTTTTCTAAAAATGATATCATATTAATGGTGTGTTCGTTATATGGAATATGCACTACTTTTCCTTTGTCGGATCTTGCTATTGGTTCGGGCCTTTGAATATATTCTTTCAACTCTCCTGCATCTATCATTCTTTGTCCCAGCATAATAAAATTCCTGCAATTATCTGTTGTGTGCCCTTTATAACAGTGGTACTCACAATAATCTTTCAAACGTTGAGTGAACTCGGGATGATTGCCTTTTGATGGTGGCCATTGAAAATCTGGTTTATTTTTTATGATTTCGAATAATTCAGAATATGAGATATTGAGTTTTGTGAACACTCTTTCTTGAAATCGCTGCACAAAATTTTTATTATCCCCTTGCCGTGGGCGCTTTGATTCCCTTGGTTCAGATTTATGAGGGAATTTCTTTTTTTGTTCTGGTGATACTTCGATTTAATTTGTCCTTTTCATGTTTCTTTGATTTCGTGAATTACTTCTTGGACCTTGTTCCTGCACATCTTGCAGTCTTGCATATGTTTCTATTATCTCCCTGAGTTGTCCCTCGGTCTTGGGATTGTTACGATGAATTTTAATAAAAAGCTGACATCTCCGGTCAGCGATTCCCCACTTGTAATGATTAATCGCTGTATTTGAGTCGACATCTCCAATTGCTTGACAAACTGTATGCCATCGGGCCGGATCGTTTCTTCTGGCCACGATGTGAGGGAATATAATCTGTCTACTCCCAAATCAACGGGCTTGTTGTACATGTAAGCTTCGAGAAATTTCCTCACTAATTGTGAATAACATTCAATGGAACTCTCTGGCAATCTATCATACCATAACAATGCTGAACCTGTCAAACTTGAAGGGAAGCATCGGCACATTATTGCTTCGTGTCCGTTCCATCGTGACATCACTCGATTATAATACTTTAAATGTGAGGTCGGGTCCTTCGTACCATCATAACATTCAAATACAGGGATACTGTATTCTCTTGGCAATGGAACACATGTCAACCGCTGAGCCAGCGGTGTGCGCTTGGCTTCTTTCAACACTTCTTCTATTCTTCCCCCTTCTTTATTTTTTAGTCCTTTTATCTCTTCTTTTATTTTCTCCATTGCTTCCATACATTTTTTCCATTGTGCACGTTGAATTTCTTGATTTTCCCGTTGCCTCCTAGCCCGTGATGATGATCCTACTAATACCATTCTCTGATCTTGATTTTCCCTTTCATTTCTAGGTGCACGCCTTCCAGAAATTGTTTCTTGACTTCGTGACCCTGTTACAACCTGTCTTTGCTCACGTTGAATCGCACTTTTCAAGGCTTGACTTTCTCTGGTTAATAATTCAATTTGATTATGACTGGCCCTTTGTTCTCTTCTTATTTCATTCATTTATTTCATCATATTTTGAAGATAATTTACATCATTTCTTGAATTCTCATGATGTGACAGCTGATTTTGAGATATGGTATTTGGTGTTAATTCATGGATAGGTGAATGATTTCCTACATCACTCTGTTGTTGTTCTGGCTCACTCTCAACTTCCCTTTGTCTGTAACTTTGTCTGTCGTTACTGTCTTGGTTTCCAGAGCCTGCTTCTTGAGATATATTTCTTCTAGATTCTTTGTTTCTTGATTATTTGCTTTCTTCCCTTGAATTCTAATGATCTTTTAAAAGTTAGCCAAATAATCTCTCAACAGATTATTTAATAAAGAAAGTGACAGAAACTAGTTTTCTGATCTTCTAAAAATATGTCTATACTTTTAGTAAAATAATTTGTATTATTTACCATGAATATTTTAAAACGCATAAAATAGGAAATCAAACATTTAAACAGATTCATCCAAACTTAAAAGTTTTTCTTTTCAATGAGATACAATTTCCATTTTTCATATCACATAAAGGTTATTATGCAGAAAAAATCACTTGCTGGCAAAAGTTAAATTAAGCCAGAATGTTGCATAAAACTACCAAATTCTTTATACTAAATTTCTTTACATATATAACAGATAAATCCATTTTTCATGAACACGTAGGATAAATCCTTTAACCCAGTCCCTGTTTCTAGCGCCAAATTGTTTATGCCAAAATTCCCATTGACATCAACAACCAATGATTTGATGAAAAAACAGTAAACAGAAAGATTTTAACTTACAATTTGATACATAGAATCCTCTCTTTTAAATCAATTAATGAGAAAAAATTTAATAATCCATTTGTTTACAGATCATAAATCTGATCAAATTACAGTCACAAATCCATCATCTTTTTGAATCAAGAAAATGAATCATGATAGTGGAACTTATAAATCCTATCTTACACAATGTATACATACCTAATGATCTTTATCCTTTTTTCTCTGATTATTCTTCCTTAGCCTTTTCTTCACTTCAATTTTCCGACCCCTTCTCTGTTGAATGCTCTCTTCTATTTATAGATTATCTAGTGGGTCCCTCTTGTCCCGATACCCTCTTTCGTTCTCCTTATTATCTTTGGATCGGGATGATTGTATGATTGACAGGTCATGCCTTTTGCTTTTTGGTCCGTTACCTTGCATGATTAACACGTATTCTTCGTTCTTTGAGAATTAGCTTTGTCTCGATCATATGTGTCAAGCGTGTGATAAAAGTAATTATTGTCTTACTTTCGCGCTCCATGTTCATTATTATTCTTACTTTCGCGTTCCTCATTCATCATTACTCCTACTTTCCCGTTCAATAAGCATTTAATGCTATCTGTTTCGATCAGTGTGATATTACTTTCCCGATCTTATTGTTGATCATGCAGAGATTTACTCAGTCTTTCACATTTGTCCTTTTTCGATCCTTTGATACGGCTTTGATTGTGTGCTTCTCATTTTTCTTAGTTTCACTGTCTTTTTCGTTAATCGTCTTACACGTGTTGTCCTCCTTTTATTTCCCAACAGGTTCCATGTTGTTATTAATGCCTCATGATACTTCTGACATTTTCTGGTATGATATGGAGTGCTAGCTAGTTTGATAGTTCTTAACTGCTAATATATGTAATGGATATTGTAGTCTTGAGTTATTGGTGGATTGTATCACTCCATTTGATTTTATGTTTAGTCCTTGATTTTATTGATGTTAACTGCATAAAATTGTGCCATTTGATCTGTGAAATGATCTTTGATTTTATAAGAAAATGGATAAAATACTTGATGATTTTAACAGCAAATACCGTATTAGTCATATCTCATGTGCCTCCTCGTGTTTACCTTGTATGGATAATGGGAATGTCTATTGGTGTCCGATTATGCTTCAGTACAAAATGAATTCTGGTTTGTACTGTAGTCCCTTCCAAGGTTGGAGTGCACCAGAATTGAGACTTATAATTTGTAAGAGTAAATACAGTGCGGTTTTAATGCTAGATTATGTTCGGACACTTGGTCCGGGAAAATATAGATGGTTAGTGCTGGACTGTATATGAGAAATATAACTAATGCAATTGTGTATCGTTATTGGCGTTAGTAACACAATCAAAAAAGGTACTGGCTTGTTGGAACTTAACTAAATTAAGCTATATGTTGATTTATCTGATTGTTTTTTTTTTTTGGGCAATCGTTGTTAAATTGGTAAGCTTGTGTTAGGAGGTTAAGGAAATGTACTGTACAGTTCACTTTTAAGTGCGAAGTAATAGCATAACATATGTAGTTGAGTTGGTCTTGTCTTGTGTGAGTGAGTGGGAATGATGTAAGGTGAGTGTAAGGCAAGGCAGGATTATTCATGTAAGTATGTCAAACACCTGTGTGTGTTGAGATAAGGTGAGTATATAAACATGAGTCTCCTGTAACCAAAAATATTCTTCTATTCAATCAATTTGATTCAAATCGTTCTGCAGAAACACAATGTAGAATACCAATTCTATCATGGTATCAGAGCATCAGTCTCAGAAATTTCTGAGGGCATCGATCCTTTCTCTTCCATTCTTTTCATCAAATCTTCTCTCATCTTCAAAATCTGCTGATCTTCAACCAATCTCATGTTTCATTGGATTGATATGGTTTCTGAAGTGAAGTTTTGTTCCTGAAATTGCTGAAAGTTGGATTTGATCCTGATCTCTGACTGCAACGTCTTCAAACAGGATTAAACATGCATTTTGAATCTAAAATTCGGTTTTAGTCCTTGAGCTCTTGATTGTTTTGGATTTTCAGTTTGAGTGATTGGATCTGGAATTCTCTACCTCAACAGCTAAAATCTGAATCTCTGCTGGTAATCTCTAATTTTATCTTTAGATTACTTTAGATTTGATCTCATGTGTTTTATTTCTATGTCACTACTTCACCAACATCCAGTTTCATCTTCAACAAAAGATTTTCATCATAATTAGGTTGTATTTACATCTAATTTCTTAATCAAAATCTGATGTTCTTGTTTCCTGATGCCAAAAGGGTCTGAGCATGTTCTAGTCCGCTACTCCAAGGTCTAGTTAGGGCGAAAACTTAAAGTTGTTCCACTCGATTGGATTTAGCAGAAGGTTGAGAGTTTGTGGATGAAAATGATACTACACATAGTGCTTAACGGTTCATTCTTCATACTTCCAATCTCAATTCTTATTTCAAGGCAGTCCTCACTGCGGTGTTGAAGTGTTTTGCGTTTCTAATGATGTTTCTGTGTTTGGACTTCGAATAGTCTACATTCAATTGAGAATGTAGCCTGTTATCCTTTATCTTTTACTGTTATTTTTCTTCGTATCCTAATTAGTTTCTTGTTTTATGTTGATGAATAATACAAGGTCCATCTGAGATCATTTTGTGACTACATCAATGGAATAAGTGGAAAGATTGACTTAGTGACTCTTAGTTCTTGATGTTGGCTATATATGTTTTGAGTATTGCATCTGTGCAGTTCTATGGTTGTGCTGGTGAGTGCTTCTTGTTCTCCTTCAACTTAAACTTGGTAGGAGAGTGAGTGGATTACTTCTATAGTGTGAAGATGTATGCAGTGTGGTTTCTCTGTTGGTTTTAATTCTATACATGTGGGTCAGTTTCAACCATTGCTAGTTTTCTTCTTTTTATTTTCTGGTTGCTCTGGTGTGGTTCTTACTATGGACGATATCTGATGTGTTGCCACCATATGGAGTCTGCATCATTAGTCTTATTCTTCACCTTATCGTATGCGCCAGCAACTACCACCATTGCCATGGAAGTTCTTTAATGGTGATAAGTGTTTTTTTTTCTTCCATGGAACTGTTTAGTACTGACTCTCCATGGGCTATTAATTCTAAATGTGGTGTGATTATGTGTTGCTGGTACTACTACTGCAACAAATCTAGCATCTGAGTCTCATAAGACTGTTCTATGAGTATGGTACTGCTTTCAAGGTCAGATCATTTTTGGTTTTTACTTAAGTCCTTGATATTCAAACATACTCCTGCTATAACTACTGTTGTTGTTTCTTATGCCACTACCATGCTTTCTACACCACCTGATGTTATACAGGAGATTTTACCCACACCATCTTTTGTCATGTCTTTCTTATTGTTGCAAATTGCTTTGCTTCTTATGTTAATTCATGGGTACCTTGTCCTACTCCTGCCAAACTTCTACACCAACTGGTCTCATCTCAATTGTTGTCACTCTCTATGCTTATTTTTCCTAATTTGTAGTTGAGTTGGTCTTGTGTGAGTGCAATCTCAAGCTGTTTTCTTAAACCCACTTTGAGCTTGAGGTAGGGTAATAGCATAACATATGTAGTTGAGTTGGTCTTGTCTTGTGTGAGTGGGAATGATGTAAGGTGAGTGTAAGGCAACGCAGGATTATTCATGTAAGTGTGTCAAACACCTGTGTGTGTGTTGAGAGAAGGTGAGTATATAAACATGAGTCTCCTGCAACCAAAAATATTCTTCTATTCAATCAATTTGATTTAAATCGTTCTGCAGAAACACAATGTAAAATACCAATTCTATCACGAAGTGGGTTGAGTTTGAGTAGTTGACTAGTCAATTCTCATTTTGATCTCTTTTGCATTTTTTTGTGTGCATATTAGTGCTTAGCTAAGTGCGGGTGCCCAGCTAGTAGGTGGAATTAGGTACTCGTTCTGAAATGAATTTGTTAGTAAAGAAACGATAGCAAAATGAAGAAATCTTCTGTATATATGTTGTTAAGTATTCTTGTATTAATGTTATGAAAAGTGAGCTAGATTATGCTATGAAACTTAGTTCGGGCATATAAAAATGATTACATTAGAGGGATTTAATCATGAGAACGGTGATTTCTTAATTATATACAACTCAATGGTGTTTCTGCTGTATTCTTCTTATAGTGTCATCTACGGCTCTACTTAAATAACTTCTTACATAGCCTTAATTACATATACCCATTTGTTACTTTCCTTGAACTAAAACATCCACTCACTCAAGTCAGGGTGCTAATGACATTTTGAGATCTTTTGTTTAGCTACAAAGATAGCAGGTGATATAAAATCATTAGTATCACAAATGGGTGAGTATTATTTTGTCGTTTCTGTCTCTATTCAGGTCATCGTATATTGAGGTGATATTTTTCTTATTAGGCGGAACTTAGTTACTGTATAGTTAATGAATGGGAAATATTTGTGTATCTTTTTGTTTAGGGAATTGTACAAATGATAAGTTGTTGTACATGTTAATTACTTTTATATTTTATGTGCTTATTTGTTTAATTAATTTTTTATTATTTTTTCTTCTTTTTTCTTGTTGATATATTTTTATTTATCTTTTTATGTTTTATTAATATTATACTCTCTTCGTTTCAGCAAAAGTGTTACTATCATTTTTTTATTTTAACCTAAAAATAAATTAAAATGAAAAAAATAATAGTAACACTTTTGTTGAAACGGAGATAATATTTTTTTTAAAGATTATTTTAGTTAACTAGAATCGGCAGGTATTTAGTGATTTATCAGCCAATTGTATGTGGCTGAAGAACATGAACCAGAATCAGCAGATACAAGAAGAACATCTGCCGATCCTAATATCAATATGATTTTCAAAATTCTACATAAACTAAAATCAATAGGGTGGAAGCATTTTATTTGTCGACTTTTTACAATCGGCTAATAGACAGGTTCATGTTTGCCGATTGTATTCTAAAAAATACCAGAAAATGAATTTCCTAAATTAGAATCGGTAGGTGTTTAATGACTTATATGCCGATTATGGATGTTATTCTTTGAAATGAAGAATATGAACCAGAATCAACATATACGATGTAGAACATATGCCGATGTTGGTGTAAATATGATTTTCAAAGAGTTATATAAACCAAAATCGGCAGATGAGAAACATTTTATTTATTGATTCTATCCTAAGAAACATCCAAAAAAATGAGCATTTTCTTTCCAAAAGAATCGGTAGATATGATTGTCCATCGTGTATCATGCGAGTCCCATATCGGCTGGTTGTTCCTGAACCCAATTATTTTAGATTTTTTTTTTTGAAAAACTTTAGTTTCAAATAAATTTTGGTTTGATATTTGTTTTTACTTTTTAATATGTTTTAAGAGAAATAGGAATATATCAAAACGATAAAAAAAGGAAAAAAAATTAAAAAAGAAAAAGGAAAAAAGAGAAAAGAGAAAAGAGAAAAGATAAAAGAGAAATAACATAGAAAATAAAAAATTGATTCTGGTATTAGGGATAAGGAAAGAAATGTAACTCTAACTATTGACGGTTGATACGTTGGAAAACAGACTTTGTTTTACGTAAGCGCACAGTGTCGAAAGATATAAACTAGAGCAAATACGGTTCGTTCCCAAGAGGAGTGTGTATTACCTATACTAATTAATTTAAGTAAATTCCGAGTCTAAAGATATTTTTTCGATTTTTGTAAGGAATTAAACTAATGAATGAATTAAAACTATTTAACAAAGATTGAAATCAATAATAGAAAAGTGTTAAGGTTTCGGGAATCCGTTATAGATTAGGTTTACTTGCGTTCACCACAAATGGTATCGATTTTACTCGTGCAAAATAGCAAATCTAGCTACTAATACACGGAAGATATTTCGTTTAAGAATCGAAAAAAAAGAATTTTTCAAAAAAAACTCAACCTAAGTAAAATTTCGAAGTACTAGGTATACATGGCATAAATAGTCAAAGAATATTCATAAAACGATTATCACGAAAGGGTCAACGAGTTTTTCTACTAGTCAAACAATGGACTATGCATAACATAAAACATGAAAAATCATTGAGAAAGTAAAACACTGAAAGAGAGATAAAACATTGACATTAAGTTTTTAGTAGTTGAAAACCCTAGTTTTGAAAACACAAGTAAATCTATCTCTACAAGTTCATCCTTTCACCCTAACAAAGATATTTAGCTAGACATGGTTTTCTCGAAAGCCATAAAAATTTATTAAGAAAATAATAAATATAATTAAAATCGAATACGAAAACAAAAAAGAAATAGCTAAACCCTTATTTACTGTTCACGGCTTATCCAACTTCAACGTCAAAGTACTTTGTGTCTTTTTTTCATGTCCATCCCTTCTCTGTCCTACTTCTATCTGTAGTTATATATCTTAGGTTCTCGGCTATTAAGCCTTTATCTAGGTGTTTTTTTTCACCGCCTCAAGCTCCTAGATTTTGTCTTTGAATATGATTCTCAATAGGTCATACCACCGACCAACTGAAAATCTCATACACGGACTGAACACGCTTCAATTCCTATATTTTCTCCATCGGCAACCATGTCTTTGTATATCAAGCTCTTATCTTTCCCTGACTTCTCAAATCTTACCCACAACAGTAGTGACAACAATTTTCTCGTTGGCAATTCTAAAATCCAACCCAAACTCGTTTTCTTCTTCTCGATCTCAACTGCAGTATCATCACTCTTAGCTGAATTCATGTTCAAGAAATTGATTCCAATTCAAACTCAAGTTTCCTGACTTTTCTCCAACTGTTCCATAACTCGAACAACTCTTCTTCATCTTTCATCAATTAATCAAACCATCAATTCTGCCATATTCTCGAATCCATTCCATCTCAACAAAACAACTACCTCATAATCAATCATAGACTCAAACTCACTGGCTTCCATGGATTCTCTAGCTGACTCGAGCAACACCTATCAATTCGAGCCGAGATTCATCATCATTCTCGCTGCTACCATCATCACAGACCCGTCAACTATATGAACGTTGATTCATCACCAACTCAAGTAACAACACCCAAAACCACAACAAGTTCTCGAGCACCAACAACACCATTGAACTCAACTTCGGCCATTAATGGCAGTTAAACATCATCCTTACAGATTCACTGCTCCACCATCAAACCCATCAGTGAATCATCTTAGACACAATGTAGATAAAGCCCATCTCTCATACCTCCTTCTATCATTACTGAATTCCACCTTCCATGATCATCATAGATCACTAATGATTACATATTTCTTCATCTCTCGAACTCCTCCACTGTCAATCACAAACTCGACTGATCCTTTTAAGTTCCATGTTTTGTTATAAACTCTCTGTAAATCATCACAGGTTCGAGTGGTTAAACCAAAACCAACCTAATTTCTCTGTTCGTGAAGTGAGGAAGTAAAAGGTGCCCCTTATAAGTTCTTGATGGCACCCTTAACATAATTTGAATCTTGGAAGCCCAGAGTAGAAGTCGAGGTGCCTTTAACAATGTTTTATAATGAATATGAAAATGACATCCCCTATCAGGAACAAGGGTGCTTTTAGTAGTTGCCCTTAAAATAACTATTTTTCCCTTAGTTCTTGTTTTGCTTGTAACTTCTTCGTACAACCTCGGAATGACTTCCCTTGTAAAGCTTAATTTCACTTCTTTAAGAGATGCAACCTAACAAAAGACAAAAACTACAAAAGTAATAATAATAATACACAGTAATCACACAAAATCTAGCAAATAAGTATAAGGAAATGATACTTAAAATATATAAATTATGCACTTACAACCGGTAATTTAGTTGTGTCACCCGTTTGAGACACATCTTATCCCCCTCGTCTAGATGGGTGAAGAATTTGGTAGGTCTTAAATTAGCTATGATATGGAATATATATACCCAAATGCTTAACTTACCAAGGGATTCTCCAAAGATAGTCCTGAGTGAGAGACGTAGTTGGGCTCATTTTGTCCAGCACATATCCATATACTAGAAGAACTATCCTCCTGTCGATCTCCACTCGAGACCCTCAGTAAGTCTAGCAGATATATATGTTTACACTTTACCCGAAAAAGAAACAACATGAACTTTTATGAAAACTAACCCCAAATTATGTGTGATCAATTTAGTATGTTATATGTTTAGTTGTGGTTATCAGTTGTGGCATAACCAGAAAGTTTTGATCGTGGTATAACCCGCCTGAAAATTTTGAGTGTTTCTTTATATTCTTTTGGCTTCAAAAGCGTCATTGATATTCCGAACAAGTGTAAAATATTTTAATTCGTGATTAGATATAGTAGTTTAAGATATTTTTATTTTGTCTGCATAAAATCTGGATAACTACATAAAATCTTATCTTAATCAAACCTAAATATTTGCCTTTTGATTTTATTCCTAGATAATCTTTCGTTTTCATAAAAATTAGGGAAGTAATTATTAGATGATCCTAAAAATTTCTAAATATCTTAACTATTTTCCTAGAGTCATGGGACAACTTTCCCCCTCTACATGTGTCTGTCACCGGTCATCAAACTTCTTATACTATCTAAACCTATAATTGTGTATTTTTAGTTTAGGTAGTCAATCTACACTTTGATTAAATGGAACCAGGGTTTTACTTTAGAATTTTCATTTACTCCGTCTATCCAAATTATAACGGTGGAGTTTTGGATTTGGCTTGTCCAACTAAATAGACAGAACTCTAATTCCAAGAAAGTTTTTCTACACATACTTATTTATGATAGATGTGTATCATCAAAGCTAATTTAATTATTCTAACTTTCATATAAAATTAAATGGTAAAACAGGTAAAAACATAAATTTCTATGTAACCTAGAATTTTTTTGAATATAAGATATTTTAAACCCCACTTTTAATACTTGGATAGAGAGTGTGTCATATTTTAAAGATAAATAAGTATAATCCCAAAAATCAAGTTAAATCATACTCATAACCTAAAGATAACTAACCAAATAACTAACTGTTTTACTAATCATATAATTATATTAATATTTATTTTCTTCTCCGCTAGATTAATTATTATTTTAACCCTATTCCTAACACATATTCTATAAGTGATCCAATTTTAAAAAATCTAGGTCAAACCTTAGATGAATCATATCAAAATCTTTGTTGTTTAATTCAAGTTAAGGTTTACGAATACAATCAACAAATAAGTTGAACTGTACCAGGCAAATTTAACTAATTTCGATTTGTTTTTTTTTATACTTGGGAGGCATTTTGATCGATTGATACTTTCAATCGATTTTCAAGGGAAAGCAGAAAAGCTTATAACCTGTTAACATCGGTAGTGGAGAACAAAGATTTTAAGGATATGATTTGCTTGTCTTTTTTATAATGGAGAACATGGAAGGAGTATTGAAGAAGAAGGATTTTAGGGGTTCTCAGTTGATTCTTCAAATGAAATTTTTCATGAAAGATAAGCTAGCAGACATCTCCTTATCTGCTCGTGATGGTGACTTTCTCAGTATCTCAAGTAAAGAAGATGTTGGATATTCTCAATATCATAGAAAATAAATGTTTTTCATATTTTGTTTACCGCTACGAAAGGGGTTTCGATATTTGAATTTCAGTCTGAACACAAATAGGCCTGATGGTTCACATGGATGTCTATTATAAATTAAAAGGAATCTCCAATAGGTGTGATGGTTCAAATAAGACACAACACCTATTAGGCACCATCTATGTCTATTGGAAATGAAAGGACATCTCTAATGGGCGTGAACCCCCTATGTAAGTAGTGATGATTAATTCTTACTAAAGAATAAAACCATTCCTTAAAAAAAAAGCCATGATATATGTTGTTACTTGTTAGGGCACTTGTTGGGTATTGGTTGTAGGCATTGCGCTTCAGCTCTGGTATTTGCGTTGGATCAAGGTTGGATCGAGTTGTGCCACATATGCTCATCCATAGGTTAACTTTATTTCTAACCATTTAGAAACTAAAACCATTTGTTTCTTAATGCTGCTACAGTGGTTATCATATTCCATAAAAAATAACCAAATCCCATATAATTTAAGGGCGGTTTTTGCTTTCGCATATAAGAGTAAGCACAACGGAAAGGGTTCCCACCCCACATCCACCATGTCACAGCAAAGTGGCAATTCCTATGATACAAAAACCATAGGAAAGTACCCTACTTTCATACCCCAGTTCCTCACAAGTGTGTTCTTGATCGTATCAAGATTATACATGTCTTGAATTCAATAACTTTGTTAAAAGGCTTCATTGTATTCTGGAAGAAATAATCAATTATCCAATTGTATTCGCAAATTATATTCAGAAAGGTCGAATATTTGTCTAAAAGAATTTTAATCGAGTCTTCAAGACGGAAGTATAACAATTCTTTTTTAGAGTAGAACAACAATTTCTTGTTAGAATTTTTCATCCTCCTATACTGGCCAAATTTTACGACAGAAGAAAAACTAAAAGATAACCGACTGAATCGGTCAAAGAGTATATGGGTTGTTTATAAAATAACTGTCAAAAGTAACTAGGATTGTATTTAGCTAAATACAAATTTATTGATGTTGTATTTAGTCAGGTTTGGATTATATTTAATCACTTCCTTAGTTTATTATGTTCCGCCTAGTAATATATAGTCGCAAATGACATCAATTTTCAAGGTAACAAATAAGTCTAACTTTAAAAGAATCGCATGAGTCTCATTATCCATCAAAATATTAGCTAGATTATGTTGCTGTTTATATGTTTAAAGATCCGTGCGGGAAATGAAATTAAATTTTGGGAAGATCTTTGGGTTGGAGACGGCTTCTTATGCAATAATTTTCCTTTGGCTTTTGAAGCTTAAGAACAAAAAGGAAAATGGTGGATAGGTTATATGAGATCTCTAATAACGTCATCAAATAGAAGTTCATGTATAGGAGTAGATATTCTCAAGTCATAATAAGGGAGGTTGCTTCTATAAACTCATTAGTAGAAGTAGAAAATATTCAAGAAGGGGTTTTGGACTCTAGAGTATGGTTGATGATTATACAGTTAAGTGTGGTGTTAATTCTCTTTGTGACAAAGGCAATATTAGCTTTCCAAGTGAGATTATTTGGAGTCGACATTATCCGTACAAAGTCAGCTTTTTTCTATGGTTTTTGTACCATGAAAAGTTGATGACGATTGACAAGTTTTTTATAAGGGGTATGAATTTGGATAGAGTGAGCCGGTTTTGTGAAGAAGAAGATGAAACAAGTGTCCATTTATTTTATGATTGTTGGTGAACAAAGAGAATTTGGGATTATTTTGTCGAAGGATGTAACTTCAATTTAAACTATGATAGTAATATTTTCGTAACTATAAAATCTTGGAGTCATGATTGGGGTGATGAAAGACTTGGTCGTATATGGAACAACTTGCCAGTTGTAATATGGTGGTGCATTTGGAAAGAAAAGAATTCTAGAATCTTCAATCACAAAAAGAGAAATTTATAAATCATAATTAGAGATATTAAGATGTAAGTATATTTTTGAACGTATCAAACACTAAAATGTTGGGTTTAACGGTTAACATTCGTGGGATTCGTATTTCTATCGGCTGTTTTGGGTTGGACATGAAACACATGATGTATATTTTTATTAGTTTCACTTGATTATTTGTTTTTTATTTTTTTCTTTGGACGGCCAATTCCAAATTCGATCTCCAGTAGTATTTATTGGATTAATATACATCTTTAAATACCTTTTTTTCAATGAATTTTTTTCCATTGACCAATTAAAAAAAGTAGTGAGTACTACCGGTACTCCCGTCATGAAAATGATATATTCTAAATACACCATCTTTCTTGATACATAAATAAAAATCTTAAAATATCAAACTAATATTTTCTATGCCCAAAGGAAGTACGAAAAGAAATAAAGAGGAAGAAGAAAGATGAATGAAAAAAACGAAGAAAGAATGCATAGAAAAAGCTTTTTGGAAAATTGGTCTATGGTGTCCAACCACCAACTAACCTTTATGCCTTTTTTTGACTCTTTTAGATGAAAGACAAGCAATTAAAAGTGGGATTGCAATTGGATAACCATATATTGGCCGGTTTGGAATGTTTTTATTTTAGATTGTGAGTCTTTATGTGGGTGCTTTATTTGCAGCTTCGTATCTATAATTAAGTATTTAATTTAAGCAGTGAAAAGTCATTAAAATGCAAAATGTAGAGTAGACTTCTGATGGAATTTAACCAAGTGAATGTTATCATGGTTCCCATTGCGGCACGCAATAGAACACTAATTTCAATTCTATTTCCACAATTCCTCCATCACCATCACCATCACCATCACCATCACCATGGTCACAAATGCGAACACTTTCACGTGAAGAAGCTCATCCGTCAGCTTAGTAAGCTACCAAGTTGGTACAGTACAGGTTTAGCTTTATATCTATTTTATTTATTTATTAAGGTCCAAGTCCTTGCTGAGGTCCAAGTATCTAAGTTTCTAACAGTGATATATGATACCACTTTTTTGGTCCAATAGTCTTTGGATTTGGATTCTTAAGTCTATAAAAGACAATTAAAATTAAATATTATTTTTTTAATATCCAAATATCGTTTAGATATTCCTTTAATATTTTTGTTAGTCATTTTATCCCAATATATTTTTATCACTTTACTAGTATATTCTCTACTTTTTTTTCCATTAGCACCACCGTAATTAGGGCTACACGTCGGATCGGGTGGGTCGAATTTGGCCCCATTTGTACCCGACCCGCCAGTTGACAGGTGATTGAAATATTCATCCGTACCCAACCCGTCGTAGGAAGGGTCGGGTCGGGTCTGACCCACCATTTTCGACGGGTGGATGCGGGTCACTCGCTCAGACTCCAAATGCAGAATCCAGATAACACCATATCCTAAAGTTCCTGGTCTTCGATTAACAGGATTAGAATCTGATGAATCTGTAACTATATAGATCTAACTTCCTTTTCCACCTAATGAATCTCTACCAAACCCTATACCACAACCTGCTAACATCACAATAAACATTTCAAAGTACCGATGAGACTAGCCATCTAAGACTAGTGTATTCTACACATAATATCACAATTAACGTATGCAGAAGTAACAGAACCAATATATAGAGTTATAAGCTAATAAAGCTACTAAAGACTGCAGTGTTAATAAAACAAGAGTAGTCTACAGTTGGCACTACTTACATCCTGCACTAGTAGTCTACAATTGAAAACAGGATTACTTAAAAGAAAAGAAAAGTTTAACATGATTAGTTGTCTACAGTACAGTTAACATCAAAGTGATTCCATACCCAAGATTTTTTCGCACTAACTCTAGGCTTCTTATTTGAACTGTCGCATACTCCACAAGATGATGAAGGTTGAGAAGATGGTGCCGCAGATGACCCAGATATACTCCCTGTCCCTGTTATGGAATTCGGTGGACGTTGAGGTGGAGGTCCCATTTGCGATTGCGCTGGAATTCCTTATATAACTTGAAGATTTGAACAAGAATCATCTTCTGAGATTTCAACCATGGTGGTAACTGCAAGTGGTAACCTACAAAAAAAACAAGTCAGAAGATCTAATGTGGAATTATGAGCAGTAGCGAATAACGAAACAAGGCAGAGAGATGGCATAACAAAGACAACTAGGAGATATCATCAAGTCAGGAGTCTGACATCATGAGTATAAGTCTCCAAGCACCAAGTGGAAAATTTTGTGAATTACCACAGAAACATATGTAGAAAATAATATTATGTTGATAACCTCAATAAGATGTTGCGAAAACAAACACCATCTGACAGGAACAAAAATGGAAAAATAACAACAAAAATGGGCAACAATAAGGATACCATGCTTCCTGAACCTACAGATTTTAGCTTGATCACGCAATGTTCCACAATAAGGATACCATGCTTCCTGAATTTGTATGAAGGCCATGAGACTTAATTATTACATTTGTTAGCTCCACATAACATGCATTAGTACTAATTCTAATTTTCACTGCTGTTATAATGTCTTTGTCATCTAATCTATTGCTAGATTATTCAGACATCTATTAATCAATTTAAGTAATACTAATTACATACTATTTTATGGTGCATAATCGCTAGAATACGGAGCAGAGCATTCATAACTTGCTTGCTGCTGATTCCTTTCTCAAGCTAGGAATACATTACCGTTACCAACATTTTCCAGTTGATTTGTTATAACCACTCATGACTGGATTGACTCCTGAATTTCATCTGTTAAGGCTACTTGAATCATAAGTCTGACATCATGCTTGTTACCAAGCTAATCGAAGTGCAAATAACTTTACAAAGAAAGATAGATCACAACAATCCACAATATATCATACAACACTAAACCCAATAAACTATTTAGGCATACTTAATTTGTGTTGATAATAACCTTAAATTTACTATGAACAAACCTAAGATATAAGACTAAACTAGAACTTTTGGAGTTCAGAAGCTTGTCAAGGACTAAGCTTGTCATAGAATTGGTGGTAAATGCTTAACCATGGTGGTACCACAGACCACCACATACCAAGTTAAGGCTCAGTGAAAACATACCAAGTTAAGGCACAGTGAAATGTATGCATCAGCACAAGTTAATTGTATGCCATAGAGGGGAAAGGAACAGAATTCACAAAGCTTTAAGCATAATATCTTGTAATGTATTTTACACACTATCCAGAGCATGTCCAATATAAACATATTGAAGATCAATGTCTTCAATCTCAACACTCTAAAGAGCGTTAAATACATAATTATCCAAAACAAGAACCAGCAATCAAACAACATACATATGAGAGAAGGCATTTGATTTCACTATGAGAACACCAAATAAACCCTAAATTACAGAGAGGGTGAGACATAGACCAAATAAACCCTAAATTACAGAAAAAGAAAAAAAATCGAATTTTACTGAACCCTAAAATTTTAATTTCATCAATTTACAAATTAATAGAAAACATTAGGTGATTCATGGTAAAAGAAGGTTTGGGTTCCATTTACTTACTTGTTTCGACGCAAAATTTGATTCAAATTTTCGAGTTTCTTCAACTATTTCTTCATGAAGGTCTGCAACTATTTCTTCGAGTTAGGTAGTCTCTGAAACAGTCAAAACAAGAGTGTTAATCTAACATGAAGATGAAGAAAGATCTGATTAAACGAACATGAAGAAATAGTGTTACCTACCTGATCGATTTTGTTCGCCTCTCGCCTGTGTAAGTTGTAACAGAAAGGGGAAAATGATTACGGTTTTACAAATCGATTGATTAGAGTTTTACAAACAGATGAATCCTCACGCGTGCTAAACTCACGTGTGAATTTCGGCGGGTTGGGCAGGTGGGTCGGGTGAAAGAAGGTTTCACCCGCGCCCGACCCGCCAGAAAGCGGGTAATGGAAGTTATCACCCGACCCGTTTATCAGCGGGTCCAAAATGGACGGGTGTTGGTCGGGTTGGCGGGTTGGGTCGGGTATGTGCAGCCCTAACCATAATCCCCATTATTCCTATTGTATCTATAATCTCGGTAATGAAGCTCAATCATCATCACATCCAACGATCACAAGTCAAATTCAATGCCAAACATTGAAGATGGAGTTAAATTCCCAGTTTCACTTATCAGATCAAAAATTATTTCACCATCACCAAATATTTCAACCTCATCTATACAATCGATATCTTATTCGATTTATCAGGGTTTTCATAGGTTTATTATGGAATTTCAAATCTCCAATGGCTTTTCTTGGGTTTCTGATGGCGAGATCGATGTTGCAATGGATAGTTATATCTTTTTCCCTTAAGAAGGATAATTCTATTTGTTTATTATCTATGAATTTGATATTATTTTCAATTTTTGGGGGGGATTTTTTAGGATAATGAAATAAAGGTAGAAACTTTACGGATGAAGAATCTCAAATTAGACGAGAGATTTGAGATTTATGTAATTTGATTAGCTTTTTGAAGGTCTTAATTCAACAAATGTGGGTTTTTTCCCTCATAGAAGTCCAGACAAGTTTTATGTCCATTCGGTAGTGGGTATGGGGGAACTAGGGAAAAAAACTATACCTCAACTTATCTACACGTACGAGTTGGTAAAGATGCAGTTTGAGCTAACAATGTGGGTTCATGTTTACTAAACAAAAGAACCAAGTTGCATCACCAGGTGCGTCTGGTTTAATCTAGTAAAATTGACTACTGTAGTTACAATTCATCACCACTTGATTTTAAGAAATAGTTAATTTTTCTTGGCAATGCAGAGGTCAATTCAACAGCAAACGGGATAACCTAGAAGGAAGTAAATGATTTTCTGGTGGTGCATAAATTTTAAACCAAAAAACCCAAAAATCCCAGAATTTTATTTAAAAAAATAAAAAAATGCACAAGATTCCCAAGTGCATTTAGTTAAACTCGGATGATTTTGACTTTTTTTTTGTATGCACCCGGGTCCATAATGCATATTCAGATATGAAATAAGTTTTGGCCAAGTTGTACCGGAATGCATAATGCATATTCCGACAGGAAAATAGCTTTTGAGCAGGTTATAGTGGAGTGCATTATGCATATTCTGGTAGGAAATAAGTTTTGTCAGGTTGCACCAGAGTGCATAATGCATATCCTGACAGGAAAATAGGTTTTGGCCAGATTGTACCGGAGTGCATAATGCATATTCTGATAAGAAATAGGTTTTGGCCAGGTTGCACCTGAGTGCATAGTGCGTAATCTGATAGGAAATATGTTTTGGCCAGGTTGCACCTGAGTGCATAATGCATATTCTTATAGGAAATACGTTTTGGCCAGGTTGCACCTGAGTGCATAATGCATATCAGATCTTGTTTTAAATATAAAAAATCGAATTTAATATAAACAGTGGGTCTTTTTTTGTAAATCATCTCAAACCCATTTCAGAAGTATAAGTTTCATTAAAATCTGACTTATATTTCAGAAGTTATGATTTTTTTCCCGGTTAATTAAAAATGAAGGATAAAGTTGTCTAAAATTTTAAGTGTCCATTTGACCCAACACAATATTTTACTGATCCTCTACAACCATACTTTAGTGGTTTCATGGCATATAGCCCATTTTCCGCATATTGAAGATGGTAGCTAGTTGATATTATGCACCGGCATTGCATCTCCATGAAAATTTAAAAGGAACAAGAGAATGTCATAGAATCATAGGCCTAAAATATATCTGCTATAAATTCGGCCTAGTTGGGCACCAAGAGGTGTGAGTTGTGCAAACAACATTCCTCATTAAATGTTCTATCAAGAACAAGGGTTATGAGATGGAGTGTGAATCTCATTCAAAAACACCCTAGACCGTTGAATGTTAAAACATCCTAGACCGTCTAGATTACACAAAGATAGAAAATAAAAATAAAAAAGTGAGACGGTATTGTATGTCACATAGGTTTTTGGTTTGGATAATACATCCCTTGTAATAGAACCGATAATTAGGATTTGGTGTAAGAGAAAAACTCCACCTAATTACAGTGCTAAAAAAGACTAACATGTTCATATAAAAGAAAGAAATTAGTTTTACCAACTCAAAAATCTAAATGTACAACCCATTGACTTTGTCAATAAAAGTAAATGGTTTTCTAGGGCGTTGACTAAACAAGCCTTAGATAATAGTTGTCTAGTCTCTTTAGTTAGCCTTAGCTAATCTAAATTTGTGAATGTTTTAGATTGGAATTGTTGGTTTGCTATCTAATTTGAGTTTGCAGGTCAATAAAGCTATAAAAGAGAGCCAAATCCACACAACAAGCTTCAATAGTTTGTTTCTTTCCCTCAGCCCGACTTAAGTTAGCCTCAGTTATTTCAAGAGCTAGCTGAGCTTCTTACGAATCTTTGAGATAAAGCTCTTAAAGAATTAAAAGGCCTAGTATACTGCAATGTGTGATTTGATCAAAATTCTTATTTTATAGATTGGGACTAAGAAACTGTCATCCCATTCACTTCGATTGGGATGCCCTGACTTACGTTCTCAAGAACAAAATACCACACATCAAATTTTCGATAAAAAACCCGGTAAAAGAGAACTAGCCATGGATCATGAGTTTTGGAAAAAAAAATGAAGTTTTTGTAATGAAATCACCCATATATGTAATATCAACATGTACAACCGCACCTATGTGTAATATCAATATGTACAACCACTCCTATGTGGAACAAGGTCCCACAACGACAAACAATAAATAAAAAGAAAAAAATAGAAACCATTTCAAGTACGGAATGTTGTATATATCAACATTCACATAAAGGGTGTTGTAATATTAACACTTAAAAAAATAATTTCAATAATTAAAATGATTATATATCATTGATAGTTAAACCAAATTAAACAAATTATACCATTATGGAAACTAGATAATATCTTCTAAAACTATCAAGTTTTAACCTAAGACGGATTCATATGAGAAAACAAACAAAACCAGCTCAAAAGTTCATAAAAAAAAATCTAAAATAAGGTATTGTTTACTAAGACATGTGTGGGGTGCATGTAGATATTAGCATTTCACATAGAGGTGGTTGTACGTGTTGATATTACGCGTAGGGGTGGTTATATATATATATTGAAAGTACACATACGAATGTTTGTATCACTTAAACTTTATCTTCACAAAACTCAAGAACCTTAGTCCATTAGTTTTTCCAAAAAAAAAAAAAAACTCTTTGAACTTCTAAACTTTTTACTTCATTGATTTTAAGCTTCAAAAACATGTCTTATACAACAATCTTATGATCATAAATATTATAATCATCTGTAAATCCACAACAAAGTTTTCCCTTTTCTCAAATAAAGTTAAAATATAATTTCTTCTTTCGTGCTCGATCATGATTAGATTTTTTTTGTTGTGATTTTAATTAGATTTTTAGGTTGAGAAAATGGGTCTATTTTCCAAGTATCCCTAGAACATAGTTCTAATGGACAACTAAATATTATAGATGGGTGAAATTGACATTAAAGTACATAGACAATTATATTCCTCTTTTTTATGTTTTTTCTTATTTTTATCCTTTCTCTCTCCTATTTAAAAACAAACCACAAAAAAAAATCATAACTTCCAAAATATGTATCCAATTTAAATAAAACTTATATCCACAAATTCGGAACTTAATTTAAAAGTCATATTTCGACCCCGGACGTTTTCGGGATGCTCCTAATAAACAACGAATGACAAGTACGTTTCCTTGTGTAGATCCTATTTCAATGGGAACTTGATGAGTCGATCCTTTTGGAAAGGTTTTAAATTATATACAAAACAAGATCCATTGTTGATTCGAAAGTATTTCTTTCGAAAAAAATAGCTAGGATGAAACTGGTGGCTTAAACTAAAATAGAAAACATTATTCAAAAAATAGCTAGGATGAAACTGGTTGGATCATGGCTTAAACTAAAATAGAAAAATAGCAAGGATGAAACTGGATGCATCCTAGCTTAAACTAAGAAAAATTAATTATTCAAAAAATATCAAGGGTACAACCAATTTCAACATAAAAATAAATAGATATCTAATACGCAAGATGAAACCAGATACATCCTAATGAAAATAGGTTTCTTTGTTAGAATAAACAGGATGCAACCAAATACATCGTGAAGATTTTTTTTTTTTTTTGGTCGAAGTATGCAAAATAAAACTGATCTCATCCAAGTTTAGTTCGAAGGAATATGATGTACATATGGTTGTTTGATTTTATTAAAATATGTAAGATGAAACAACCAAAATATGTTTCATTTTAGATAAACCTTAATTCATTCTAATATAAAATAGAATGCACTCAGATTTATCCTAGTTTAAACCTTAAATCAATAATTGTGGTTGAAACAACTACTGCTTCTACAACGCTGTTACCACCAATTTGTTGTAAGCAGATTGGATGGTGAATGAAATATATTTTTTTTGCTAAAGCCTAAAGCAGCTTATTTTTATGTCTACAATCTTCTCACCGATTCTAGGTTACAACAAGTTTCTTAAACAAATGTT
Organism: Papaver californicum; assembly: GCA_023531435.1. Classification (NCBI taxonomy): domain Eukaryota; kingdom Viridiplantae; phylum Streptophyta; class Magnoliopsida; order Ranunculales; family Papaveraceae; genus Papaver; species Papaver californicum. The sequence continues at coordinate 7,046,175 of JAJJMC010014687.1, forward strand.
GTCTCTTATACCGTACCTTACGTTGTTCCAAGGCAATTGGATGATAATACCATGGAAAAGAGCCTACCACGGGCAACTATCTAGTTTGGATTGAACGTGAGTGAGAAAAAAAGTTGACTGATCATTAAAGAGAGTTCGTATTTGAAAACGTTTTAGAATTAAGTACAAAACCCATGACAATATTTTTATTTCCATATTTTCTCATCTAAAATTCAATTATGTCTACCTCGTGCCCATCATTAATTGTTTAATTCTCTTTCTGTAATTTATTAATCTGTATTTTCAAAGCTTCAAAACAAACCGACGGTACAACAGTACGCTGCTAGTATTAATCTGTAATTTATTTTTACTTATTTTTGGAATTATATTGCACAGTCTAGGATGCATGCCAAATTCAGTTTCTCTCTTATTCTTGAATTTCTCGGGAGATAGTAAATTTAGACATAAAAATTAGAGTATAATGGTATATTAGTTTTTAGATTTTTGGGTAGAATATTTAAATTAGATATTTAAAAAGTATTTTCTAAAAATATGAATATTGAAATAATATCATATTTAGAAAAAAAAAGGTTACATTCACAAAAAAAAAAACTATAGATTATACAACCAATTAATCGATTTGGATTTATTCAATTAATTTTAACATATGTGTTTAATTTTGATTTGACCATGTTTAATTAAAGAATGAGTTGGTATTAATTATGAAATTTCGACCATGTAAATTATGGCTTATTCAGTCAACGCCCTAAAAAACCATTGATTCTCATCAGCGAAGTTAATGGGCTGGCTTATTCAGTCAACGCCCTAAAAAACCATTGATTCTCATCAGCGAAGTTAATGGGCTGTACATTTAGATTTCAGGAGTGGAAGAACAAATTTCCTAAAACAACTATAGACTCACAAAAATATTAGCATGCATTGGTAGTGTATCCCAGTGGCACAATTTCCGTCTAACATTTATGACCCATCTCATATATATTTGTTTTCATACCAAATATGTCGAGTATTATGAACGTATTGGCTTTTTTCACCCAGTTCCGAATGATAAAAATTTTGCTTTTTCTTTCCAGTCAATTTAAAAGGAAGTCTCAAAATAATTTGGAACAACGTAATAAAACAAGGTAGATATATTTTAAAATAATTTTAAAAATTCTTATCCACCTATTTTTATTTATGATTTTATCCCTGATTAATAAGTGTTAGTTAATTATATTAGTTGTTAAATTAATTTAATTTTAATTAATTATTTTTTTATCTTATTTTTTTTAAATCATTTTTATTTAGGTTTTCAACTTTTAATTCAAAAAAACAAAAAGAAAATAACAACAATTGGTAGTTTACAAACTACCAATGATATAAGCGATCGTGTAATAAAGTGTTTTGAAAACTTTTTTGACAGATTTCTAAAACTATTGGATAAAGAAATCTTATGGTTCATATTTGTGATGATGTGACAACTAACTACCTTCCTTTTTTTCTTGTCCGGCTTCACTTAGCCGAGCCAAATAAAAATTAATACTACCTCCGTTTCAGGAAAAGAGTTACTATCACTTTTTCATTTTAATCTAAAAATAAGTTAAAATGAAAAAGTGATAATAACTCTTTTCCTGAAACGGAGGGAGTATATATTCTTATATTTTTTGTATACATTTAAATAATAATTTCTTTTTAAACCCACGACATCCCCTTCCTCTTGTGTTTTTTCAGTATTGATTGATCCAACTTGAATATTGTTTATATTGATTGGTACCCATCGATCAACTGTCATTAAAAACCCACAAAAGCATGCATATAATCTAAATCGAAGGTACGTCATATATTTCAAGGGTTGTGATACTTTCTTCAAAAAAAAAAGGGTTGTGATACTCTGTTTGGCCGATAACATTGTACAGTAGCTAGTTAAGGTTATTAGTTCAATGAATCCTTGTTTTACCTATAATAACACCATTTAATTATTTTAGTGAAACGTACAGGATCCTCCTATACAGATATGCCAAAACGGTGTTAATTCTTTCTTGTTTTAATTTTGTAGTTTGTTGAATCCTGCTATGCACTTGTAAAAGTATGAGTACAATGTTTTCTTTTTTGGTCTATAGAAGTAAAAACAAAAATACTTACATAATGAAATATTATATGTAGGATATCTAAGAATACTATTTATAATCAATTTGTATATGTCAATAAATTAGTTACTTCAATTTATTGTATAGTCGTATAAATACATCTGTACACTTATATTTTTATTCTTTTATTATAGGAACGACGGATAAGTCATCCGATCATGATATTCTGACTCCAAATAAAAAAAGTAATAGTCTAGAAACACCTTTGCAATTTGACAGTTATGAAGAAGTCAGGGAGTATTATATGGAATTTGAATGACAAAATGGTTCAAATTCGCAGAGGTGTGGAAGAAATGACAGCACTTTACATGTTATGCTCTCGAGAAGGAAACAAAGTAAAAGTAAATAATATAGAAGGAGTGGAGAGAAAAAAGTAAAAGTTGCAATACTATACAATGTGGGTGCACAACAAAGGTGCAATTTCTTCTTAACGAAGAAAATAACATGTGAACGGTGAAGACATTTTCAGATGATCACAATCACAAATTTGTGTCACCACGAAAAAGAATGCGTATGCGGTCTAACAAATGCATGCCGGCGAAGTGAAAGGTATGGCAGAAAAATTTCATATGGAAAACCTTGAAGTTGGAAAAGTTCCTACAATCCTAGAAGGTCAAATAATTGGGTTTAATCAAAGAGATTGTTGGAATCATTTACCCAATGTTAGGCATAAAAATTTAGTAATTAGTGATGCCCAATCTGTCCTTGATTATTTACACATGAAATAAAATGAGAATCCTCAATTCTTTTATAGAATTCAGGTTGACAAGTATGCAGAGCTGTAAACTTTTATTGGGTAGATGCGCGATCACGTTTATCATATGAACAATTTTGTGAGGTAGTTTCCTTCGACACTACATTCAAACAAATAAATATGATATGCCGTTTGCACCATTTACCGGGGTAAATAACCATTATCAAACTATCCAGTTTGGGTGTGCACTACTACAAGATGAGACTGAAGCTATATTTTCTTGGTTGTTTAGTATTTGGCTTGAAGCTATAAGAGATCAACATCCACCTGCCATCATAACTGATCAGCATTCTGCAATGGCTACTTTTATAAAACAGGTTTTTCCAAACACTCGCCACCGTTTATTCCTTTGGCACATAAAGAAAAAATTCCAGAAAAATAATCTCACACATTTTTAAGAAGTCAAATTTCAAAGGAGATACGAAAAGTTGCATCCATCATACTTACATAATAGAAGAGTTTGATAAAAAGTAAGAAAAGATGATTGTAAAGTTTGATTATAACGCATTTATTTGAGATATGAGAATCATGGGTACATGTCTACCGTATAAATACATTTTACACAGGTATGAATACAGCAGGTCGCAGTGAAGGGGTAAATGCCTTTTTTAAATCATTTGTCTCGTCAAAAACCAATCTTAGAGAATTTGTGGTTCGGTACGAACAAGCACTGAAAGCAATTGTTAATAAAGAAGATGAGAAGGATCTTATAACAGCGCATACCGAATGGGTTATTGATGAAAGGAATTTGATTCTTAAACATGGTGCTAAAATATAAACTCACAATTTTTATAACAAGTTTCGTGAACAACTATTAGAGGCAATACGTTTTAACTCCGAAGAGATCGAAAGAGAGGATGCTTTTAATACTTATTTAGTAACATCTAAGATTGGTTATCCGCAAAAGTTCACCATAAAATGAAGCCAGGTATGCATGAGGGATACTGTGAGTGCCAATATTTTGAATTTAAAGGTTGGCCTTGCAAACATGTGCTTAAAGTTCTGATGAGCTGGAGGTAGATGAAATACCACCACATTTCATTATGAAAAGATGGTTGAAAGGTGCCAATTCATTTAGGATAATGGATGAAACATTAATCTTCGAAAATTATGAAAATTCGGAAACATGTAGACTTAGTCATCTTTGTCGAAGATCAACTCAGGTGTCGTGTTTTGCTTCGAAGGCAGATAAACTATATAAATTACAATTGATGGCATTGAAAAGATTTTTGCACAGTTCAAGGATGAAAAAAGTAAGATAGTTGAAGATGATACTATTCCAGTTGCGAGCTCTAAAATTCAAGAAGATCCCGAAATTCATATATTAGGTCAGTCAATTATCGAAGATCTACATATATCGCAAGTGAAAGGTAGACCTAGTGATAAATCGAAAGGAAAAGTTAGTAGCGCTGGCAGAATATTAAGTTCTATTGAAGCATCGGTCTTAAAAAGAGAAAGTGTTTAATATAAGGAACATGGGAATGACAAAAGAAAATGCCAAAAAAAGCTGATAAAAAACAATTGAAAATTGTTGAACCAAGTAAGTCGTATTTTTATTTTGCACTTATTGTTATTTGGTTTTAAAATTACTGTTCTATTACATATTAATTTATGTTAAACATACAGGTTCAAGCAATGAAAACTTTACTTTGAGATGATATATCTTATCGGCAAAGTTCTGCTTTATACAAATTTTATGTTCGAGGTAAACATTGTTGCCTTGCAAGCTTAAACGAAACTTCACTTATTTGATAGATTTCCTACGGTTTGAGTGTTTAGTGTTAGCTACTTAAGAGAAAGAAAAAAAGAAGAAAATACTAAGTGCATTTGTGCTCTAACTGCAGCTTATTGTGCTTATTAAACTTATGCATTAAGATCAGTCATTGATATGTGTGTTGTAGATATATTAGTGTAATACTACTTTCGTTTCAGCAAAAGTTACTATCACTTTTTTATTTTAACCTATTTTTAAATTAAAATAAAAAAAATGATAATAACACTTTTATTAAAACGAAATGAATATTTTTTAGAGCTCCGAGTTTTTTTGACATAACTGTTTTTAAGTGCTAACATTGTCAAGTTGGATGGAGGATCATTACCGATAAAACGAATCCCTATTAATTCAAACTAAACGACTCAGTCATATACACTTATATCTCAGGTTTCAACCTTCTTTGTTGAGTGTGACATTAGTTGCACAAGATCTACTTTATAGGTTCGTAGCTTTGTATCCTTAAGTTCTGAAGTCTTTTATATATTCTCTCCTAATTTAGTGACATTTTCTATTTAGTTATCCACATTTGGGAAGAACGTGTTGACAAGCCTTGTTGTATTTGGCTCGGCTCAAATGAAGCCGAACAGAAAAACAAAGAAGGTTGTTAGTTGCCACATAATTATAAATATGGACCATAAGAATTTTTTATCCAACTGTCTTAGAAATTTGTTAAAATCTTTTGTTGTACTATCCCGTTCATAATATAAGTAGCTCCAAATTAATTTTTCTTTTCGAATTTTGAAATTCTGAAGTCCTATTATCGATAAGTTCGTTAAGTTCGGAATCTAATGACTAAAAATAGCCCCGAATTTAAATTTTTTTCCAAAATTATTTTTTTTAAATTATGCACTCGTAAAAAGGAATTACAATTATCTGTCGATTATTTGGATTTTCATGTCCATAAAACATAACTAATTTTTGGGTTATAATCGGTAGATTTAGGGTTTTAATTATCTACCGACTATAGTATAATCAGTAAATATTGAAAAACTCGTCTTGTCGACTGTGTCACATTAGTTTTAATATTAAATTCTAATCCATAGAAATTAACCAATACCTTTAGATTAATTCAAAAATAAGGAACAAGAAGAAAGTTACGGAACATAATCGGTATAATAATTAATTCGACCTACCGATTTTGGTTGATATTCTTTAGAAATGATGAACACCATACATAATTGGTAGACAAAATTTAAGTATCCCTACCAATTATATCTTGTAACTATAAACTCTAAAAAAAAAAAATCGATCATTTATTGATTTTAAACAATCAAACCCTAAAATCAATAGAAGCTTATATTATTCTGGCCACTAGAACTTCACGGAGAATTTGATATTCAGATTCAGTGTTCGAAAAAAAAAATTAAATGAAAAAACTATTAATTAATTATATCTTTTCAAATTTTCTTTATCTTTTTATTATATTTTTTAATATATTTTTGGTTTAAAATAAATAAGAAAAATAAAAATAAAAAATATGAAAATATTAAATCATTAAAAGAATAGTTTTTTGTTTTAAGGATATAAACATAATTCAAACCGATGAGAATTATCTAGTACTGTTACTATTTTTAGACATCGCTTGTCATTCCTTATCATTTGCCCCTTGATTGGTATAAATTAGCAGCGTTTGAATTGGCCAAAAATTGTTTTAGTGAGATTAAAGTTTTGCATTTCCTCCTTCGAATCTCGTCACTTAAAAGACCGACAATGGGGTTAGTGGGCATTTTATGCCCCACTGAAAACAGATACTATATGCTGCCGTTACCTCGCGAGCCATTTTACTGTCATTTTTAGCATAATTTTATGGATTACTTTTCCCCTGAATTATTTAATACCAAGACCGCTAATTTAATCCACATCTTGTTTATTATACAAAATATACATGAATCAAGGAAAAGTTTGCTCCCATTAAGGGGGACTCCTTTAAGAAACCATTAAAACAAACAAAAGGTAAAGAAGAACAAGTTGCATTTTAGGAAGCACCGACATTCATAACTTGGATATCCGACTTGAAAACTAAATTTAAATCCGATAAGGTGATTTGCAGATTGAATAACAATTGAATAGGGTACCAAAAAATGTCAAACAAGCCTATAGCAATTTAAGAATGAAAAAAAAGCTTCGTAAGCACGTTTTGTAACCGTCTACACAAAAAAATGCCTATATTCGACGGAGGCTATTTTTGATCTGAAAAACATGAAAAAACTGTTTAAGAGATTATATATATATATATATATTTATTATCCATCCTTTTTACGATTGTTAAAATCAATTTACTTTTCAATTTTAATTCTCATATATACCACATGCAATGATACAAAAGTCAAATTACTCTGATTATTATTATAGCCATTTTCACTTGTCTACTTTTTTATTAATTTCTCATTTTTATTAAGCAGAATCAAAAACTATCAAGTTAGGATCCCTAGATTAGATTCACGTTAAAAATGTTATCCTATACTTCTTTCACCGCTGGCTTCCAAGACAATGAGGTCATTTTTGTATGGACTTTGCTTTGATGATGGGTAGGTTTGTTATTCTTTGTCCCTTCTGACGCTATAGTATCTACCCGCCCTACGAAAAAAGATTAAAGGAGATCGTGAACAAGCAGAAGTGAAGATAAGGGCTCTCAGGCGACAGGCCTGGTAGAGGCTTTCAAGCTATCCATTGTAGGTATCCCTTTCGGTTCTTGAATCTCATTTTGCAGTATCAGCCAACCAAGAGTTCTTTGCAGTTGGATCTTTCATATAAGGTTTCAGAATAGCTGTTCCTTTGGATTTTTCTTTTTCTTTTGATTTTATGTAGAAAATGGTGTCATGGTGTCAAAATATTTTTACTTGTAATTCACCCAAAGTAGAATCTTCGTACAACCTTTCTTTCTTTAGTTTTGTAAAAAATCTAGAGGATAAATTGATTTAAGTAATTAATACAGATTCAGATATAACAAACTCATCTTACTATTCAGGTTAACTTTGGTCAAACGGAAGCAAATTTACTTAGGCTTTTACTGTTGTCAAGCGAATTTTATACGTCGTCTCTTCGGCTTTTATGTCTAGTCTTAGAGATGATTTTTGATAGAAATATAGATCAACTATATTTTCTTGAATTAGCAAATGATGTTTCAAGCAAAGGATGTGATATGAAACACTCTTATACAATATGTGATTCCATCATCGGTAATTTCGGCATTAGAAGTGTGATTACCAAAAATCTTACGTCTTTGGATCATAACCAATAGAGTTTGAAACATAGTAAAGTTTGATATCTTATCATAAAATCAATCCATATTAATGTTTTGACTCAGGTATTTAATGTGGTTCGACAATCAAATACTCTACATCCACGGGTGATAAAGATTTGTATCATTTTTATTATTCATCATCATAAGTTACAGAGAAATGATATACTAAAAATCATAACCATGTTAATCAAAGAACAATTGAACTAAAAATTTACACAAATCTCATACCTAAACTCTTGTTCTGATTCTATGCCTTATGTCCAATTTTTCTCCAAATTTTCCAGTCCTTTTTCCTGTTTATGAGCTTGGTATTTATAATCAATTTGTTGGGTCCCTCCAAGTTACTTTTCCACATATTTGTTCTTATCCATTCTTTGAAATGAAGTATAATCCCGCAAAACTTATTTGTATTTTCCGCAAGGCTTGATCGTGTTTCCCGCAATACTTAGCATGCGCTTTGCTTATTTATCTTGGTTTCTCATTAGATGTCTGCAACTCTTTTGCGGACTTGTGTTCAAGTGGTTGTTTTTGGATTTGGATGAACATTGCGGTCTTATTAGAGTTATAGCATGTATGACACGTGGTCCTTGAAAGTGATTTGTCATGCTTCAGTTCTCTTTGTTCCGCAACCTATAAAGCTAAAACGTGTCTCTCATGCATCGATGCTCATCATTTCCTTTTATTGTGTCAGGCTTTCCCGCAACCTTGGTGTCAGTCAGTCAGCAAGGCTATCAGTTTCCAGCAGTGTCTCTTGTTTCCCGCGACCAACGTGTCGATCATGCAACAATGATGTCATATCCAAATCTTATCGAATTTTTAGATGTTTGTTTTGTACTTCTCAAAGGGTTTTATTTCAATGTTTCTCGTCTCATCGTAACTCGTTACTTCTCCATTAGTTTTTGAGCACGTGTAGTTTGGAATTTATTCCCTCACAATTTTCCCCCTTTTTTCTTTCAAATTTTGACACATGGCAAAAATTTAGAAAAGAAAAAATTATTATTACCTTTTTGATTTGCACACCTGCAATAACTTCTCTTTCCATGTTTAGTTTCACTTTCTTCCGATTTTTCCGCTAGCAGTAACGTCTTTTCCCACGGTTTTGTCAGTTGGCGGTTTCGAGGTAATTAATTCTCTAATAAAGTTTCTCCCTTTTTTGGGTTTCGATGGTTCGTTCGTTTCAGCTTTCTTCTATTTAATGGTAGTTATATTCCTCATTTTATTCTTTATATCATTTTCCTTCTTCACCTTAAAGTTCTTGTGCTTTTCATTCTTTTGAGATTTTCAAAGATTCTTCAGCGTCTTTTCACTCTCCTAAACTTCTGTGATCAAGAACTTTTGCATCGGGATCAAGTTTTCTATTTACTCAATCATTTTGATTCTTTTTTGCCTTTAGTTTCATTAAAGGTAATCTTCTTGACTTTTTCTTTCATGTACTTGTTCATCTTTTTCTACTGAATCTTTTTAGAGTAAATAGTATGATGATGATACTGATGATGTTCTTATTTATGTGTTTATTATTTGTTGGAGTAAATGACAATGATGATGATGATGATGGTTCATCTGTTTTGAAGTTTGATTATTTTCTTATGATTTTTTTTCTTTTTCTTGATCAAAAAATTGTTTGCTAGACGGCATTTTGATTATGCGTTCATCTTGTTGTTCTTCTGCCTTGTATCTTTCATCTTGTTGTTCTTCTTATTTTTGTTCATGGTGTATTTTTTTTCTTCTGGTTTTCTCATGTAGATAAAAATTTATCATGGCTGGAAAAAATGATGGTAAAGTTACTGGTGATGTTTCTCATCAGGATGATCAACCTTGGTTAGGAAGTCATCTCGCTACCCTGTATCGAAAAGTCATCCTTCTGACTCTTCAAATCCCGCAAGTGTTCATATTGCGGCCAGTAATCCTGCTCCCAAGAACAAGAGGTCTCACGAAAGCTGTAGCTTTAGGTCCGTGAACCTTGAGGAATTCAAAAGAAAACATCATCTTCGTCGATTCAAAGTCTCCTTCTATGATCAGGGTGAAAATGAAATTTCAATGGAAATGATGGAAGGGTTTGATTACAGCAACAACAAGTTATTAATTCATGCGGGAGCATTAAGCAGGCCTACAACTTCCTTTGTATCAGAGCGAAAATCCTTTTCAATTTGAGGTTCTCGCCAGCCGTAACCAATCCCAACATGGATTAGTCCGATCCGTCACTCAATATAATGGAAATTGGTGGCGCGTGCTGGACGAATGTAGCATGCGGAGCCAAGAAAGAACCAATTTCACCTGTTACATTCCTAACCCTGCGGAACGTAAACATTACACAGTTGAGAATTTTCATGCTACGTATGTGAACAACATTGCCGCAAATAATTACAAGAAATGGAGTGTTGGCCCAGGCCGCAAAGGTGGTGAGGGATTCTGCTTGCTAGCGGAAATTGATAATTCCAAGATGAAATATACTCCAGGGACTCAGATTCCCTTAAAGGAAAAAATCGTCGAGGATCACGATTTCAAATGGTACCATACCCCTCTTGTCATTGAGAGTCCATGGGTCTTCGGGTTCGTCCCAGATAATATGGCTTACAACCTCCTTACACGTTTTGATGGTTACTGCCCTTGGCGGCTAAGTTTTACCAATTTCAGTTTTCCACTTGTCATTGTGGTACGTAAAGCTTCTCTCTGTATTTTTATATCATACTCTATATATTGCTTAATGGTTAAAATTTCTCTCTGGTGGTTAAAATTTCTTCTTTTTTATAGCCGCAAACTGATGAGAGCGCAAAATGTGACGCGGGAGTGAAGCGCAAAGCTGCAACCCCCATGGAAAAGGTATTGTTTTAACCTAATGATTCTAATAATCCTTATGAATTTCATGTAATGAAATCTTGCAGTTCATTAATAAGGTCGGAAGAAGGTTAAGGTATACCCCGGGCTTCCACTGATAGGGAATAGGGAGAGATTCAAGATTCCACCCTTCATCATCCAATCTTGAGGGGTTAAGGAAGCTCCGCTACGGAGAGACGAGAAGAAGAGCAGAACATACCTCTTCAAATAACAAACTTTGAGTCTGCGGAACAAGTTGGTGCTGCGGAAGAAATTTCAGATGTTGCGGTTAATTTCTCGCACCAGGCTGTCATTCATGATCCTTCCTTCTTTCTCCAATTCTCTCCTTTATTCGTTGATGAGCCACTTGAAGCTGCCACAAGTGAAGATAATTCAACTGATAAAGGGGATCGCATTACTCAAGGTGATCTTATAATTACTTCAAAAGAAGTGGATACGCGAGCTCATGCTACGGAAGCAGATGAGTTAGCAGATTCTAGAGCAACGAGTGGTGTGCCCGTAAACAATATGGTAGAATCTTCTCCTACCGTAGTTAACGTCGCGAGCGTGGTTGTTGCTGATGCATCATATCCAAATAAAGAGTTCCGCAAAAGAGTAAAGGCAAGGGAATTGCAGAAGATTCAAGTCTCTTGGATAAAGAAGAAGAAGCCTTCCGTTGGTTCATGTCAAAGGAGCTTTTATCTGTTCCAAGCGATTCTTTGCTGATGGAATCAGATAGTGCTTCGGTTTCACGCTTGTGGGAGTGCATGCGATCTGTCCCATACGAGATGGTTAAAGATGCTTGGCTAAAAGGTCAAGGTAAACTTGTTGACCCCACATTCCGTATAAACGAACCTTTTTCTCTTGCGGAAACAATTGCGCTCGCGGACGGAGAAGTATACTCTTTCCCGCAACAAGCTCTTCTACATGTATTCTTATTGTCTTTATACCCTTTGATTTCTTCTTATTTTTAGTTTTATTTATAACTTTAATTCTGTAATTCGCAGCTTGAACGGGGTCAAAACGCCGCACATATCGTGTACAAATTCTTTAAAGCGCGGTCCACAATGATGGAGTCCCAATTTATGACTGTAGAAAATGAAGCTTTGGGTTTGAAGCGGGAAAATGACGTGCTCCGCCAACAATTGCTTGATCTTCAGAATCAAGGTTTAATTCTTTTTATCATGTCAATTTTTCTTAAATTTTTTACTTGTTTTCTGAATTACTTCATGGGATCAGCGGGGGATTCAGAACTTATATCTAGGATGCGGCGTAGAAATACGCAGTTGAGAGATCATGTGGTGAGGGTTAACAATGAGATTGTGGAGGTCAAGACAAGATTTAACGGCCTTGTAGATAGTCATGATTCGGTCACATTGAAATACGATGAATTAGAATCGCAGCATCGGCTTTTATACAGGGAGGAAATCCGCAAGAAAGTGGAATTTGAGGCTATTTTGTGGTGGACTAAAGATTGCGTTCTTGAAGCACGGGCTCGATATGAGAGATTGGAAGAAGAGAACCATAAACTTTGTGCTGAACGTCAGAATATCTTTGCAGGACTTTTTCGTCCTGGATCATATCACAATTCTCAGTTTTCCTCGTACATAGCTCATCCCATTAAAGACAGAGACAACTCGGCTTCAGAAGCTCATGCCAAAGGAAAATCCCTTGTGGAAGCTCAATCTAAAATCCGTAGTTTATTTGATTCCGTACTTCATCGTGAGAGCGACATTTTTTGTTTGCATAAAGAAGTAGCAAAGTGTACCTCTAAATTGAATCGATTGCGGAATGATGAAACAGAGTTAAATCAATGTCACCAAAATCTTTAACAACTCACTGCCAATTATAATAAGATTTCATGAGAATATGATTTTCTTGATGTTACTAAGGATGCAATGGGTCGCGAATTAGCAGAGTTTGAATCCCTCGCAAGAGGTATCCTATTTTACCGCATATTTAAAATTTAATATTATTCCCACACTAATTAACCTGCTGCTTTTGTTTCAGGTTTTGAAGAAAATTTTTAAAGATGCAGCCGCAAGAGCTGTTAAGGCTAAAGGAGAGCTTGGTGCTGCAAACATTAGGATGGAAGAACACAACAAGCAACTAGAGATGGATTCTATCAAGGTTAATGAAACACAAACTCATCTAGATCTTGCCTCTACCAAGGCCAATGAAGCGCATGCTCAACTTGAGCTTTTATCTTCTAAAGTTAAAGGAGCTGAGGACAAATTAAAACATGAAGCTCTGAAGAATGAAAGCCTTGTTCGGGACTTATCTTCTGAAAGAGGAAAAATAAAATTTTGGAAAATAAAAGTCCAAACTTCCGAAACCGAAGTAAATCAGTACAAAAAAGAGCTTGAAAATAGAAGAGCTTATATTTCTTGGTTAAGAGCCGAAACTCGAGTTTTAATTGCAAAAGCAGTCAACAATGCCCTGGACCAAGTACAAGTTGATGGATTTTCCAAGATTTACAAGCGCAAAAATGTCCCGGATAATCCTCCTTTTGAAGCAGATCTTCACGCACCTTAGTTTTCTTTGTTGTTGCTTTGTTCTTCTTTACTTATAAATTGTATTTGCATTTTCACTTTTCTTTGTATTTTATCCTTGCAAAACAATTTATGAATATATATTTCAATTGTTAGTTCATTGAATGAGTATGACTTGATTAACCGCAAGGAAAATTTATACCTTGAGTTACTTTAAGGGCTGCGGCGCATATCTAATTTCTCTCTGGCCAGGAGGAAATTAGGATGCGGTCCCTAGAGCATCTCCTGAAACGGAGAGTATCTGATACAACAATAATTAATGTCATGTTAATTATATCTGCAATGAAAGATCCAATAGTTATATATTCATTAACATTTACATGGGTTTTCTAGAGAGACTACATTCTGCTGCTTTACCTAGTATGAAGCCAAATTATTGTATAATTGCATTGCTAGTTGTGAGCACTTCCTGAATTGGAAAGTACCTGATACAATAATTAATGTCATGTTAGGTATCTCTGTAGCAAAAGATCCAATAGTCATATATTCATAAACATTTACATGGACTTTCTAGAGAGATTACATTTTGCTGCTTTATCTAGTATGAAGCCAAATTATTGTATAGTTGCATTGCTAGTCACGGGTAATATGGTTTGAGATATTGCGCGTTCCAAGGATGTCGTAATATTTCTCCATTCATATTCCGCAAATGGTATGATCCTTGTCCTGCAATATCTTGTATAATATAAGGTCCTCCCCATGTAGGTGCAAACTTTCCCGCTTATTTATCTCTTTGGTATTCCAGGATTTGCCGTAGAACGTATTATCCTTCCACAAAGTTCCGCAACTTCAATTTTTTATTGTATTCTTTTTCTAATCTTCTTTGATAATTTTCCATTTTTTGAAGTGTAACTTCTCTTCTTTCTTCTAAGTCATCCAACTTTTCAAGCATTAGGTCTGAGTTCAAATTTTTCTCCCATGCTTCTGTTCTTGTTGTGTGTAAAATGACTTCCGTTTGAATAACTGCTTCTGCTCCATAAGTAACAAGAAATGGTGACTCTCCAGTGGACTCTCTCCTTGTTGTGTGATATGCCCATAATGTATTTTGAAGCTGTTCACACCATCATTTATGATGGCCATCGAGTGTTTTCTTCAGATTCATGGCAATTGTCTTATTTGTTGCTTCGGCTTGTCCATTGCTTTGGGGATAAAGCGGAGTTGACTTGTTCTTTTGGATATTGAATGCTTCGAAAAGCATATCGATATTTTTCCCTTGTAATTGTTGTCCATTATCCGAAACTATGGTTACCGGAATTCCAAATCTACAAATTATATTTTTAAATAAAAATTTGAAAATATCTGTATCTCTGATATGTGCAAGAGCTTTGGCCTCAACCCATTTAGTGAAGTAGTCTGTGGCTACAATCAAATATTTTCTTTTTTGACTACCTTCCACTAATGGCCCAATAATGTCTATCCCCCATTTTGCAAATGGCCAGGGACTGAGTACGGAATTAAGTTCTGTTGCGGGAGCTTTGATTCTTTTCGCATAACGCTGACATTCTTCACATCTTTTTACCATATTTTCTGCATCTTTATGCATAAATGGCCAGTAATATCCTTGCGTTTTTGCTTTTAATGCAAGTGATCGTCTTCCACTGTGATTTCCCGCATCTCCATAATGTGTATCTTTGAAGATTCGTTGTCCTTCTTCTTGCGATAAACATCGAAGTAACGGTCCCAAAAAGGATCTACGGTACAGAATTTTATCCCGCAACTGATAATTCATAGATTTTGATTGCACCTTCCTTGCCTCTTTAGTGTTTTCGGGCAAAATCCCATCTTGCAAGTAGTGATGTATTGAAATCCTCCAATCTTCTCCGGATAATTTATTTTTTGATTTTTTTGGAAAATTTGCATCATCATTAACAGCTGCATCTTCAATATCTTCCCCAACTTCTTCCATGTTTTCAACTACCCACAACTTAATTGACGGTTCATAAATGCGCCCAATTTTGACTGTTGATGTATTCTGATCTTTTATCATTGAAGACATAAATTCTAATGCATCGGCATGGCGATTCTTATCTCCAAATAAATGTCGAAAGATTATATTTGGAATTTGAGATGCCAACTTTTGTACCAGATTCTTGTATTATATTAAATCTTCATCAAACGCTTGATATCTTAATTCAACCTGCCGAATTATCAATTGTGAATCACTTGTATGTCGCACATCGCATATTCCCAATTCAATGATGATCCAAAGAGCATGAACCACATCCTCATATTCCACTATGTTATTTGTATGTTCGCCGAACTCAAGTCGAAACGCATGTATCATTCGGTCTTCTGTAGAAGTTGTAATCACAATTCCAATTCCCGCACCTTTTTTATTCCATGACCCATCAACAAATACTTCCCATCTGCGGAAATTTATAAAACTTAGAATATCTTGGGAATCATCATCTTCTATTCCGGTCAATCCTTGAATTTCAAAATCATCATCTAATGGTAGATCCGCAAGGAAATCTGCTAGGACTTGCGACTTTTGTGCAGTTTGTATTTTAAATAAGATGTGGAACTGTTCGAGTTGTGCATTCCATTTTTCTATTCTTCCTACTTTTCCCACATTCTTCAGTACAGACTCTAACGGAGCTTTGCTTGGTACCCGCACATAATGTGTCAGAAAATACGTGCGTAATTTATGGATAGCAAAAACCAGTGCTAAAATTAATTGTTCAATTTTGGTATAGTTTCTTTCAGCAAGGTTAAGAGTTTTGCTAATGTAATACACTATTTTTTCTACTTTGTCATTTTTTCGTAACAATACTGCACTTACATCATCTTCAGTTGCGGCTATGTACAAGGCGAGCACTTCTTCAGGTTCTGGCTTTTGTAGTGCGGGTAATGTGGCGAGATAAGCTTTAATACTCTGGAAGGCTTGCTCACAACTTTCGTTCCATACAAATTTATTTTTCTTTTTCAAGGTGTCAAAAAAGGGCTTGCATTTGTATGATATCTAGCAATGAATCTGCTAAGTGCGACCAAACATCCATTTAATTTTTGTACTTCTTTAACATTTCTTGGAGATGGCACATCAACAATTTCCTGAATTTTTGCCGGATCAACTTCAATCCCTTTTTTGGTAACCAAATACCCCAAATTTTTTCCTGAAGTTACCCCCAAAATGTATTTATCTGGATTGACTTTCATTTTGAATTTCCATAAAGCCTCAAATATCTCTCTCAAGTCTTGTAAATGATCCTTTGAGAATTTACTCTTTATTAACATGTCATCTACATAGACTTCAAGGGTGCGGCCTATCCATGGTTTAAATATTGCGTCTACCAACCGCTGATATGTTGCTCCTGCGTTTCTTAGCCCAAATGGCATTCTGGTGTAACAGTATAAACCATGTGGAGTGAAAAATGCAGTGTGTTCTTGGTCTTCTTCAGCTAGATCAATCTGATTATACCCTGAATGCCCTTTCATGAAGAATAAAGCTTCATGTCCTTCAATAATGTCCACCAATTGATCAATGCTGGGAAGCGGATAACTATCCTTTGGACATGCCTTGTTAAAATTGGTGAAATCTATGCAGATTCTTACTCCCCCATTCTTTTTTGGTACAATCACCATGTTTGAAATCCAATTTGGGTATCGCACCTCTCGAATAAAACCTGCATCCATGAGCTTTTTGAATTCCTTTTCAACTGACAAATGATATTCAGGTGCGACTTTGCGTATGCGTTGTCGAAAAGGCATTTTACCCGGATGTATATGTAACTCATGTTGAACAATGGTTGGATCGATGCCTGGCATGTCTTCCAACTTCCATGCTAAAATATCCGCATAATCTCTAAGTAGAGTGACCAAATCAAATTCCCTTTCTGCCTCCATCAGTGTCCCGATTTTAATCATTCTTGGGAAATCTTCTGTTCCTATGTTGATATTCTTAGTTTCTTCAACTGCCGTAAAAGTTGATTTAGGAGCTCCTAAAAATGTAGAAGTCCCTTTTAATTGCTATGCTGGAAGACTACCCTCGTCAACTTTCGGTATGCTTTCCTCAATCGAAGTACTTTCATTTGTCTCTTTTTCTATCTCACTTCCCGCAGTCTTAGTCAAATATTGGCTTAGGGCTTCTTATTTAGCCTTCATCTTTCGTTCTTTCTTCCTATTTTGTTGTTGTTGTACCCGTTCTTCATTCATGCGGATTTCTGCGAGAATACAAGATTTTGCTTCATTCTGATCTCCTTTTATCTCCATCTCCCCTTGCGGTGTCGGGAATCGCAAGTATTGGTGATATGTTGAAGTTAGCCCTTTTAACTGATGAATCGATTATCTACCAATGATAGCGTTATATGGAGATGGAGCCTCCACTACACTAAATTTGGTCAGAATACTGATCGGTCCAGCCGCAACATCAAGTAAAATTTCCCCTTTTGGTTTTGAGGCTATCCCGTTAAACCCATAGATTGTGTAGCAAGATGGTGTAAGCTGATCATCTTTTAATCCCATTTTCTAGTATGTGTCATAAAATAATACATTAAGAGAACTGCCCCCATCCATAAGAATTTTCTTGACATTCCATCCTGATACTGGTAGAGTAAGCACTAACGGATCATTGTGCGTTTCAATCTCCTGATCCACCTCGTCCGTCGAAAAAGTTAGCGGGGAAGCCATCCATTCTTCCCATGTTTCAGTTACTCTTCCCGCAACTTTAAAGACTTCATGACTGTAAACCCTTTTATGCAGCTTCTTATCAATAGCTACACTCATAGATGATTGACCCGATTCAGATTAAGAAATCATATTAATAGTTCGAGCATTTTGCGGAACATTTTCAGTTTTTCCCCTATTGTGCCTTGGTGGAGGATCGGGCAAATAAATAAATTCTTTGAGCTCCCCCATATTAATCAATCTTTGAACTAGCATCTTTAAATTTCTGCATCGGCTTGTGCAGTGGCCCTGATAACAATGAAATTCACAATACTCCTTCGAATTCAGTGTATGTGAAGGCTGTTTTCTTTTTGTCCCTGTCCAATGAAAATCTTGCCTGTTCTTTATTGCATCTAGAATTTGTGGGTAAGGGGTGTTGAGTTTAGTGAAGACTTGCTCCTCAAATTGGCGGATAAATTTTCTTCTTCCATCTGTCATTCCTCGTTTTGATTCAATGTCAGGATCTTCTTCTGCAACCCTATTTCCGGAACTTGTCGATGGTTCTACAACATTTGCCCTGTTGATATCCCTCTGGTGCTGGGATATTATTCTCGGATGCTGCTTTTGAATATCCTGCAATCTTGCACATTTTTCAATAATATCCATGAGGTCCCCTTCGGTTTTCGGATTTTTATCATGAATATCAACAAAGATTGTGCTTTCTCGGTTGGCTATCCCCCATTTGTAGTAGTTAATAGCAATATCTAGAGTTACGTCACCTACTGCTTGGCAGATCGTCTGCCATCATTCCGTGTAGTCCCTGATAGTTTCCTCTATCCAAGATGCCAGGGAAAATAATTTATCCATCCCTGCGTCTGCGGGCTTATTATACATATATGTCTCTAGGAACTTACGGGTCAATTGTGTGTAAGAATGCACTGTCCCTTCCGGAAGATTATCATACGTTAAAGATGTCCCTTTCAAGCTTGACGGAAAATATCGACACATAACAACATCATCTCGTTCCCATCGGGCCATGATGCGGTTGTAGTATTTCAGGTGAGCCGCTGGGTCTTTTGTCCCATCATAGCATTCGAAGATGGGAATATTGCACGTATGCAGTATTGACGCATACGCAAGGTGTGGTGCCAAGGGTGTTCTTCTGGCTTCTTTTATTGCTTCTTCAAGTCGTCCTCCTTCTTTATTTTTCAAAATTTTAATTTCTTCTTGCATTTGCTCCATGTCCTCACAATATTTTTGCCATCTTTTGTTCTGCAACTCTGAATCATCATAATCTAATCTATCAGGATCATATCGCTGACGTGCGGGCTCTAGTAGCATTACTCTTTGATCTTTTTGACTTTCGCTTTTGTTCTTGCGGGTCTATTGGAGCTTGCTTCTTGCATTTGTGTTCTGGTTATGGATGGTTCCACATCAAGCTGGGCTTTTTGGTTAAGAA
>JAJJMC010014687.1:7065506-7087399 GCA_023531435.1 Papaver californicum
AGTCTGTTATACCTTGCGCATCTCGTTCATTTCTTCCATTAATTGTTCAATAGGGTCAACACTATTTTGAGACATTTCTTCAGATGATTGATTAGTTGTCTGATTTACAAGATCGTGCATTTGATCATTCATGGGTTGTGGCCCTTGTGATTCTTCCACCATTTCCCTTTTCTTGAGGAATCCCTATTGCTTTACTCCCTAAATTTTCTATATTAACATCTTGATCTTGCATGGTTCTATATGTCCCTGTTTCCATTTATGTAATCCCTTTTGAGATATTATAATTTCTTCTTGGCTCAGTCTTATGTTGTTGTAGGGGTTTCTTTACCAATATTCTAAAAGAGTTCAGATAATAAGTTATGTGTTTCAAAAGGTTTTAACATTTGTAATAAGTATATAAAACTATTTGATTGATAAAAATATCTAACCAAAATTTGACATATAAATCAATAGCGAATTCGGAAATTCAGTTCAAAACTTATTCACTGTTTCAAATAAGAATCATAGATTAATTGAACGTAAAAATAAAAAACTAGATAAACATAACACACTTTTAGTGAGAAATAATGAGCCAAATTTTCGAATCTATGGTTAAAAGAATAACTTGGGGAATTCAACATATATATGAGAAGTATGAAATAAAGAAATATTGTATATGAACATGATAATCTATTTTATATAAACGCCACCTAATTAATTCAGAGTAAACTATATGTAAAGTTTTTGCAATATCACTTCGAATCATTGTATTTCAAAGAAAAGAGTTTTCTAATATAACAAGGTTCAATATTTTAAAGATTAAAATTTGGACATGTAGAATAAATTCTTTACTCGTCCCTGTTTCTAGCGCCAAATTGTGATTACCAAAAATCCTGTATCTTTGGATCACAACCATTAGAGTTTGAAACATAGTAAAGTTTGATATCTTATCATAAAATCAATCCATATTAACATTTTAGAAGATGATAATCAATCAAAACTAGAGGTGAATTGACTCGGGTATTTAACGTGGTTCGACAATCAAACTGTCTACATCCACGGGTGATAAAGATTTGTATCATTTTTATTATTCATTATCATAAGTTACAGAGAAATGATATAGTAAAAATCATAACCATGTTAATCAAAGAACAATTGAACTAAAAATTTACACAAATCTCATACCTAAACTCTTGTTCTGATTCTATGCCTTATGTCCAATTTTTCTCCAAATTTTCCAGTCCTTTTTCCTGTTTATGAGCTTGGTAGTTATAATCAATTTGTTGGGTCCCTCCAAGTTACTTTTCCACATATTTGTTCTTATCCATTCTTTGAAATGAAGTATAATCCCGTAAAACTTATTTGTATTTTCCGCAAGGCTTGATCGTGTTTCCCGCAATACTTAGCATGCGCTTTGCTTATTTATCTTGGTTTCTCATTAGATGTCTGCAACTCTTTTGCGGACTTGTGTTCAAGTGGTTGTTTTTGGATTTGGATGAACATTGCGGTCTTATTAGAGTTATAGCATGTATGACACGTGGTCTTTGAAAGTGATTTGTCATGCTTCAGTTCTCTTTGTTCCGCAACCTATAAAGCTAAAACGTGTCTCTCATGCATCAATGCTCATCATTTCCTTTTATTGTGTCAGGCTTTCCCGCAACCTGGGTGTTAGTCAGTCAGCAAGGCTATCTGTTTCCGGCAGTGTGTCTTTTTTCCTGCAACCCACGTGTCGATCATGCAACAATGCTGTCAGATCCAAATCTTATCGAATTTTCATATGTCTGTTATGTACTTCTCAAAGGGTTTTATTTCAATGTTTCTCGTCCCATCGTAACTCGTTACTTCTCCATTAGTTTTTGAACACGTGTAGTTTGGAATTTATTCCCTCTCAAGAAGACATCGAAGTCATGTTTTTTAGATTTGAGTTGAAATATCAAGTAGGTAGTGGTAGCTTGATCGATGAAATTATGGAATTTAACCTTGACATTGTCACAAACTAAAATAGGCTTGGTCGGGGAAAACGAGGTTGGCTACGGTGGTGGTGGGAAGAAAAACGAGTAAATTTATGTTCTTACGGTTTTACAGTGTGGTGGATAAAAGATATGTAGGATATAAAAAACAAAATCAAAATATAAAAAGGCAGGATTTAGAATTTTTTAAAATTTATTTAGATGATACATAGGATAATTAGGGATGAGAATTAATGTGGATGGGAGATAGGAAAAATAGGATGGAAAATAGGTAAAACCTTTTTTATTGAAAACAAGCGAACCTCGTATATTAGATAACAAAGTTGAAATCAGATTTGTCACATGACCATAGAGTTTTACATCAAAGTACAAGCTACACCCATCATTATTAGGACATTTATTTCTCAACACATACCGGCCAAAACTATCTACCATCACAATAAAAACATCTAAAATAGCCAGTGTAACCATTTTTTGATGCAAAAAGCAAGTACATAAAACTAGATTAAATGACCATATTTGGATTGTTAAAAATGAAACCAACCAATTTAACAAAAGTACACAGGGTAAAAGTGTTTGGATCATCAATTGATCTATCCACTTTTTAAGGTTTTCCATAATCAAGTAACTAATTAGACTAACGTAGTAAGAGTGAACTGGCTCAATCATAATTGGTCAAAAACAGTCTAAATTAGTTTTTGGAGTAGTTATTGTTGATGTTGTTGTCGTATATGTTGCCGTTGGTGTTGTTGGGTCTGCTGATGTTGTTGTAAATGGTGTTGATGATAAATCTGAAGATGAAATTCCTTAAAATAAACCATAAGTTTGTTCTTTTGTACCTTCACCATGAGATAGATCAAACCACCACTAATATTAGACGAAGTCCTAAAAAAATAAACAAACAACAAAATCGAAAAACGAAGGAAGAAACCTAAAGTAGTGTTGTTTATTAAAATTTCAAACTAAAAAAGATCACAATTGAAAGGTGACGAAAAACAATATCAAGTAGTAGGAGAGGTCAAAATGTGTTTGATCTGCTCAGACCTGCTTTGTTTGGGTCGTAGTACAAATTTTGCATCATAATGGCATAATTTTGGGTCATGGGGCGATTTTTTAGGTTACTTAGCAGATTTTGGATCATAATGGGAAACTTAGGCTCACTGTAGAGATTTTTGCTTGCGCGGTTCATATAACAAGTTTTGGGCTATAATATCACATGACAAATATATCATGAGGCGGATTTTGAATCATAAAGCAATTTTTTAACCTATTTAATACATAAATTTGGGACATAATTTAGTTAAATGCAATTTTTGATGTAAAATAGTAAATCATGGGCCAATCAACAAATTTTCGGATAAAATTGCCAGTTTTGAATTATAATAGTTGGTTGAATGCGGTTATATTTTAGAACTTTTTTTTATCTAAATGCTAAAAAACCGGGTATATATAGATAGGTTTTGGGTCAAAGAGGTAAGCTTATACCACACAATAATTTTAGATTATAGGATAAATATGGGTCACTAAGCAAATTTTAGGTCATGGGTAAATTTTTGGTCATGTAGCAAATTTGGGGTATAAATGGTTGATATTGGTTTATATTATAAAAGAAAATATTTTAGCACATTTTTTCTATCCAATTTTTAATGGTAGAAATTTTAAATCGCGAACCAGATTTTGAGTTCTAAAGAACATATTTCTGGTAATTGGCCGAATTTGATATCACAATGTAAATTTTGAATGATTTAACTAACTATAGGATAAAATGATAGATTTTAGATCAGACTACATATAACAAATCACGATGCAAATTTTAAATAATGCCAATATTAATTGTTAAAATTTCTATTTCATCTCATCTTATAGTGCGCATAGAATCGCTTTCGGCAATTCCAAATAATTCCATACATGATTATTTGGGAAATTGGAGGAAAGATCGATCGGTTGAACTAAATATGCCTAGAAATAAAGTTATCTAACATTAGTCAAGTTAATTACCACCAAAATACTTTAACCTAGAATTTATGCTATTACAGATGTCACATAACGGAGACGGGGGATCATAGATTCATAATCTATCACACATGGGTTGAATTACCTCCTAAAAGTGTGTGAAAATGCATAGCTAGCCGCTACAGAATAATGATTTTATATTATATAATCAAACGGTAGATATTATTTGTTTCCTTTCCACCGATGGAATTTCTTGGTCCCGATTCTTATCATATGTAGTTGGTAGTGGGAGGGTGAACTTTTTGCAGCCGAGTAATTGACAGTAAGAGAAGAAGAAAAGAAAAGAAATTAAACTACAAATCATTAATCGGATGTATGGTGCCGATGAATTGGTAGTTTTGGATTATAAATATGAACGATCAGTGAGCTTATCTAGCTACACACTTTTCCTAGACACCAGTAAACCCACCAGTTCAAATTTCTAAGTTTCACCAAAGACATAACATAGAGAAAGTTCTTTAATTTTTCGAGAGAGATTCTTGGTTTTGAATATACATAGTGAGTGAGTGAGTGAGTGAGAGATGGATAGAGGAGATGAGGGAATAGGAATAAGACATAGTAGTAGTAGTTTGAAATTAGATCAATTAACAATGAATGATCAATATCATCACCATAATCAACTTTCTGTTGTTGATTGGAGAGGTCGATACAACAATAAACATGGTGGAATGAAGGCTGCTGCTTTTGTTCTTGGTACCTCCCTCCCCCCCCCTCTCTCTACCTCTCATATATTGCATGCATGATGCATCAGAACAAGCAACCTAGGAGCTTGTGTTTTCATGCCAAGATTTTAAAGTCGCTTTTCTTGTAACTTAGTCATGGTTGAATTCTACTAGTTGGTTTTGATCCAAAATTTTGTTGATGTGAAACCAAATGCAGTTCTAGTTTTACTAACCATATTGGGTTTGGGGTGTTTCTAATGATGAATTAATTCTGTGTGTTGATGGTTTTGTAGGTCTTCAAACATTTGAGATCATGGCTATAGCTGCAGTAGGGAACAACCTCATAACATATGTGATAAATGAAATGCACTTTTCACTGTCCCAATCTGCAAATATAGTGACAAATTTTATAGGGACTATCTTTCTTTTGTCCCTCCTTGGTGGTTTCCTCTCTGATTCTTATCTTGGCAGCTTTTGGACCATGTTGATCTTTGGCTTTGTTGAACTATCTGTCAGTATATATCCTTTAGCCTCTCTCTTTCTCTTCTCAACAGTTTACTATCCTAAAGAAAGTTGACAAAAAGTTAATTTTATAAATATTTCATGAAAAAGGCAGAGGATTTTATACTTAAATTGAAACCATTTTTGTCATGTTCTTTTCTCTTGTAAAGATTTTCTTTTTTGAGATCGGTGGGTAATAATTTTTATTAACCGGTTAGAATAATCCAATTTTAATTTTTTTTTGGATGATGCAATTATTTACAGGGTTTCATATTGCTGTCCGTCCAAGCTCATCTCCCACAACTAAAGCCACCGCAATGTGATATGATGAAAGAAAATTGTGAAGAGGCTAAAGGAGTGAAAGCTTTAATATTTTTTGCGGCGTTATATTTGGTGGCATTAGGAAGTGGTTGTGTAAAACCAAACATAATCTCTCATGGAGCTGATCAGTTCAATAAAGAAGACCCAAAATCATCCAAGAGACTATCTACTTACTTCAATGCTGCTTACTTTGCATTCTCACTTGGAGAACTTATTGCACTCACTGTCCTAGTTTGGGTTCAAACTCGTTCGGGCATGGACGTTGGATTCGGTCTTTCAGCTGCTGCCATGGCTATGGGTCTGTTCAGCTTGATCTGTGGTACACTTGTTTATTCCAACAAACCCCCTCGCGGAAGTATATTTACGCCGTTTGCTAAAGTAAGTCTCTAGCTCTTCTTCTTTCTATATATGTTAGGGTCTAGTCTTCTAGGTTGACCTAAGCTTAAGTGATAAGAGAAAAAAATAATAAAAAGATTCATGATTGCAATTTAAAAGATTCAAAATGAGAGGTTCACGTCAGGATTCATGGCATTTTTAATGTGTCGTCCTTGACTCTTGATGCATGTGTTTAGGTGTTTTGTCCATATTGTAATAGTTCCGGTACCATTAATTTTGTATCTTTTGCTGTTGCCAAACAGGATTTATCACATTATTGGTCCTTTTAAGTCTCTTTTTACACATTCATTAGGAAAATCAGTTTTGTTTTTTTCTACTTAAAGAATTAAGTTTAGGGTACATTGACTTTAACTTTATTAGCTAATTTAATGCATAAAAAATGTTGATAGATCTCTCCGGCAAAGTTATAAAGGTGAAGTTTTTGTTTTTAGTTATCCATCTGGATATAGTTATAATGTATAAGTAATTTTTTTTATAAATACTCTCATTAATTATACTAATATTATATTAAAATGAATTTAATGTTTCTAATTTTTATCAAAAAAGAAAGGATAATATAAGAAAAATTAGAGATTTTTATAACTCTTATATTTTTTCTTCAATACAAACTTGTTTTTCGTCTATATAACTTGTACGAAGGGAATACTAGCATGGACTTGATTAAGTATTAGAGAAACAATTATTAATCCCATTTTCTGAAATTTTGAGTTCAGTTATTCGATTTTTCTTTCTTTCAATTATTTTTGTCAGGTTTTTGTAGCTGCATTTGTAAAAAGAAAGCAAAATTCTCCAACAAATACAGAAATCCTTCATGGAAATTTCCAAAACAATATTACCCGTGCCAATTACTCAAATGCTAATAATAACCGTCTCGTTCATACCGATAAATTCAGGTATGTGGACTGAGATTTCTTAGTTCGACGATTAATTTATTTAAATTATCAAAATAGTTTATTTACTATTTCTCCGTTCTAGGAAAAGAGTTACTATCTATTTCTTTTTTCATTTTAGCATAGATTGAAAGAGTAGCAATAATTTTTTTTCATGGGAAGGAGGGAATCAGGGATATTAATTTGGTGATTAGAATTTAAAACTTGTGCATTCACCACATTAATAATGTAAGAATTTTATTTATTTCAGGTTCTTGGACAAAGCCTGCATAAACGTAGAACAGGGCGCTAACATGGTGAAAGAAAGTCCATGGAGATTATGTACAGTAACCCAAGTTGAGCAAGTGAAGATAATATTATCTGTGATTCCGATTTTTGCTTGCACTATAATTTTCAACACAATTTTAGCTCAACTTCAAACATTCTCAGTTCAACAAGGAAGTGCCATGGACAATCGGCTCACAAACAGCTTTAGAGTCCCACCAGCTTCACTTCAGTCGATTCCATACATGTTTCTAATATTTGTAGTTCCTCTATACGAAACCGTCTTTGTTCCGCTTGCAAGAAAAATCACTGGCAAAGAATCCGGAATTACGCCTCTTCAACGTATTGGCGCCGGTCTCTTCATTGCAACTTTCTCTATGGTGGCAGCTGCCTTAGTCGAAAATAAGAGGAGGGTATCAGCTATTGAGTCTAACAAAATACTATCCATCTTTTGGATAACCCCACAGTTTCTCATTTTTGGACTTTCGGAGATGTTAACAGCAGTGGGTATGATCGAGTTCTTCTATAAACAGTCATTAGATGGGATGCAATCCTTTCTAACAGCAATGACTTACTGTTCCTACTCATTTGGGTTTTATCTAAGCTCCCTTTTGGTATCTCTTGTGAACAAAATCACATCAAGATACTCATCATTTGGTGGAGGATGGCTCAGTGAGAATGACCTAAACAACGATAGACTGGACCTTTTCTATTGGTTATTAGCGGTCTTAAGTGTTGTTAACTTTCTCAATTACCTCTTCTGGTCCAATTGGTATTCTTACAATCCAACCTTAAATTCCTCCTCTGGTGAAGACTTGGAGACCAATGTCAACTCTTCAAAGCATATGGGAGCTGACACTGCTATCCCTTAGTACGCAGGATTGCATTATCTCTGGCTCTCTAACTCGTGTACATAGAAGTAGAACATCAATATTAAAAGACAAACCACGTTTGTTTTAGACCCACTAAGCTTACTTGCTAGGGTTCAAAAACTTTGTATCCGTCGTGCTTTGATCCTTTTTCCTTCTTGAAATAAATAAATAATGATAGACTGTTTGAGTTTTAAGTAATGGTATTTAAGGTTTTTTGTATTCTAAGAGCAACTACAGTCATACGACCAGATCAAAAGATCAAAGAGTAGAAATTTTATTCTTTATTCCGTTTGAAATGCAACGGTGGTGAAGTAAAATTTAATCGGGCGGTTGTCTAAGCAAACACCTAGAGTTGGGCGCACAGCTAGGTATACATCTAGTTGGAGGGGCGTACGCTTGTGAAAACGCTTGGGTGGGGCGGACGCTTGATGAACACTCGATGGGAGGCGTTACCCAAAAGAACGCCTGATGACAGACGCACCCCTAGATGCACGCCCCAGAGACAGGCGCTCTCTTATCCGAACGTCTGATGGGGCTGTATCATAGCCACACACCCGATCATTTTTCTACACATGCTGCTGGTTCGTGTGGGAAAAAGGACGGGCACACGCTTAGCCATCCGCTTGATTCATGAGGCGCATCCCTAGCCGAACGCGTATCTCACCAGGCGGACGGCTGGGTGAACGCCTGATGGGGCGGACCAATATATACCCGCACAACTCTCTTCTCCTCTCCACAGTTTCATTTTCTCCTGAACACTTGAGGAACAGATGCACTCCAATCAACCGCCTACCACTCCACTTCCTAAACCCATTTTTCCCTCCAAATCAAGCTCAACCTCTTTTCAAATTTACAAAAGCTTGGCAGATTTGATACCAACTAATCTAGGTTAGGATAATTCAAAAACAAGCAAGGTAATAAACTTAAACTTTGAATTAAATTGTAATTGATTTCATAGTTTTAGATTATGATTTATTATAATGTTTTTTAATTAAATTTGAATATATGATTAAGGATTAAACATATGATTATGAAATAGACATATTAGGTTTTAGAAATTGTAATTTTTGAATTTGGGTATATTTCTAGGGTTTATGGAAGTTGTAAATTGGGTATAAAAAATTGATGAGAATTTGTTGAATTGAAGTTAGAATTGATTAAGTTGTTGGTTAATTTGAGTTGAGTTGTGGTTAATTTTTTGATTAATTGACTTGATTGTCTTTGAAATTTGGGAATTAAGAATGTTTATGTTTTATAGTGAATTTTTATGGAATTATAGAATTAGGTAATTATGATGGTTTTTTGTACAATTGATGATTTGATTAGTAGTGGACTGTTTTTTGAATCATGAATTTTGTAATTTGGATGATTTATGTATGTTTGTACATTTGATTATCTAATTAGATAATTAATTTTGTAATGATAAAATTAGTATTTTTATGGATTTATGGATTAATGTACAGTTTATATTTGTCCATTGTGAGGATTACTCTTGATTTTGAAACTTGTATGTACCGTTTGCAAAGATGTTGAGCAATGTCACGTCGAGAGTCGTTGGTTGAAAAACTGGTCGATGTTCCCGGGTTGGCGAACTATAATGTCGTGGAAGATGCTCAGGGTCACGCATCGACGAATATTACATATTCAACCGATTCAAAATTCAAGTATTTACATCGTGGTTCCCTCAAGTCGGTCATTCAGACCTATGCAGGTATTACTAAACACATCCCTATGGTTAAATACATTATTGAAAAGGCAGGATGAGACCGTTTATTGACCATGGATGTAGTAGATTCGTCACATGCATTGATTGACTACATTGTTGAGCGTTTTTGGGATACCACAAACACTTTTCACTTCTCCTTTGGTGAGATTGGGTTCACACCGCTGGATTGGGTCATGTTGACAGGATTAAGTATTGGTACTGATAGTGGTATTCCGTATGACTCGGCGAAGTACCAATTTGAATATGTCTGGGCGTATGTTTTTCCAGAAATTAAAGATAGTGAAGTTTTTAAAAGAGAACATATTCCCAACCAGTGGGTTTCAGATGCAATTACGGTTGCTTTTTTGAGCACATATTTTGAGCCAGGAATGTTGGTTACGGCTAACGATGATATATACTTGCTCAGAGAGTGGACAGAGCCTTTTGTATGTATGTTGTGGGAAAAAATTTCTTTTCCAATGTAAAAACTATATTGATTGGATGGTTAACTGCTTTTGAGGATCTAAATGCAGTTGACAATTATGACTGGGGTAGTGCTGCTTTTGCGAAATTGTATGCCGGTCTCGCCGCATCTGGCAGGGTACAAAGGTCACTAGACGGACCCTTCCAAATATTGGAGGTAAATTTCTAGTCTTATTTATATTTCTTTTAAATGTTTATTTATTGCTAATTTATTTATTTCGTTGGTTGTCTTCACATTCTAGTTTTGGGGGTACGAATATCTAGGCATATGTCGACCAAAGAACCCAACGAGTGAAAGTGAAGCAGTGTGGCCTATAAGTTCTCGGTGGAAGGGTACACGAAGGAAGAGTATTGATATTGTTCGTTCAAGGAATTTTCTTAATCAGTTGACTGTAGACGATATGACCTGGCAACCGTGGGATTCTGCCATCTTAGTCCTTGAAACTGATATTGGACGGAAAGCAATAGAGCTCTCAGAGAAAAGGGTTATATTCACTTGGCTAGGCATTGTGAGTTGATAATTTATTTCCATAGGATTATTTTTTATTTTCTTTGAATTTCGGTTAGTTAATTGGTTTATTTGTTGATAGTTATTTTCTTTTCACAGAATAACGTGTACCTCGGAGAACGGTGTTGGAGGCAATACCATTCTACATGGGGCGTTCCCAGCAACCCGCCTACTCGTATTAGCAACCTGAACAATGACGAATCTAACGAGCTGAGGGAAAACGAAGTGGTCCCTGCAAGTCAATTAGTGCATGTTGTTACATATGATTTGTATATGGAGTATTGGCGACATGTAACTAACTTGCAGAAATATGCCACCAAAGTCGATTGGGAGGTTGAAACATACGGTTATGCTGGTGACCGTATTAAACACAACATCCAAGAACTTGATGAACATGTACCCATTCCGCCTCAACAACAACTGTCATACGTAAGTATACAACAAACCAATATTTTTTTTAGTATATAAAAATGGGTGAGAATGTGATTTAATTTTTTTCATAACAGGTCGAAGCTTATGGTTTGGTTGAACAATATGTTGATTTTACGCAAGAGTTTCGTACGTTTACGTTAAATGAAACGAAGGAGAGGATGGAGTTTATCATGGCAAAAGATGAAGAAATACGTTGTCAACAAACTCAAATAAAAAATTTGGAGTTACAACTGGCTCATTTTCGTCAATAACAACCACCCATTGGGTTTGGCACTTTTTCTCAAACTTTGCCACCACAAATGTGGAATACCATGGGTCAGGGATCATCATCAACAATGCAATCAAGTAACTACACATCCAGATCATCTTTGCCTCCATTTATGCCCCCGCGCTCGGCACCAGGGAATCAAGATACAGATGGGTAGTCTTTCATTTGCATTGTATTGTCATTTGAACAGACAATTTCTTTCTTTGATATATCTTTTATCTGATTTGAATTGACATTTAAAAAGACTTTTCTTACATTTGCGTTGTCTTTTACCTGGTTTGTGTTGTCATCTCCAGAGATATTTTTAATTTTTGCTTTGTCCTTTATATATGTTTTGTATTGTCATTTTAAAAAGATATTTAATTTTTCCTTTGTCTTTTTTGTGCTTGGTCTTGTCTTCTCAACCGACACTTCTTATGTTTGATGCGTCTATTCACCCCACTTGCCTCAACTCAGTTAATTTTTAAAACACCAAGAGTGTTTGGTCATATCAAAACTCAAGGACTTATATTAATATGCCTATAAATTGAACACTAGATTCTTTAATAATACAAACCAAAACTGCAAACATCACCAACCAATGGCATACTATGAGAATAACAATCCCTATTATGCTTCTTCTTTTTCTTCTTCTTCTTCACTGGTGATGATGATAACAATAGTTTGTACTCATCAGACGAAGATTTAGTTGCATTGAGCCAAAATAACCAAGCAGTCACTTTGGGATTGATCGTTTCAACTATGAACTGGCCACATACTCGTATCCAAATACCAAGAGAACGTGATGCCGGTGCAAAACTTCTCTGGAAAGATTACTTTTGCAGAAACCCGACGTTTCCACCTAATGTATTTCGTAGAAGATTTAGAATGCGGCGAGAATTATTCAACCGTATATTGGGAGATGTCGTAGCTATAAATAATTATTTTGTTCAAAAAAAGATGTTTGTGGCGTTCCTAGATTAACCCCTCATCAAAAAGTTACTGCAGCAATACGAATGTTAGTTTATGGATGTGCGGCCGATGCAATAGATGAGTACTTACGGATCGGAGAAACCACTGTTTTGGAAGCAACTCGCAGGTTTTGTAAGACGATTGTGCATTTGTATGAGAAATAATATTTGCGCACACCAACTAAGCGTGATGTTGAACTGCTTCTTAATGAGAACAAGGATAGGGGATTTTCAGTGATGCTGGGTAGTGTAGATTGCATGCATTGGAAATGGGATAAATGCCCATCGGCGGAATCAGGTGCTTACACTGCATACAAAGGGAGTGAAAGTATTGTGCTGGAGGCAGTGGTGTCATATGATCTCTGGTTTTAGCATGCATTTTTTGGTATGCCTAGTTCTAACAATGATATTAATGTGATGGACCGTTCTTATATTTTTAAAAAGCTTATCAACGGGAAAGCACCCCCTTTGAACTTTGTTGTAAACGGACATCAATATGATATGAGATATTATCTTGGTGATGGAATATACCCAGAGATTGCTACTATTGTGATGTCTATTAAACATCCAGATTCCCAGAACAAACAATTTTCGGCAATGCAGAGGGTTGCTGAAAAGATGTAGAACGAGCCTTTGGTGTACTGCAAAATCAATTTGCTATCGTCAAGAAACCTGCAAGAATGTGGAATCCAGACGTACTTGCATATATCATAAAAACTGTTATCATTTTACATAATATGATAGTGGAGGATGAGCGGTTACCCGGGGATTGGCCACATGAATATGATCAACGCAGCAACCATGCACCGATAAATATTTCGAGACAAAATAATGTTGAACTTTCGAGAATGAGAGTTGAGTAACGCCGACGTGCAATACACAATAAAGATACGCATATTCGTTTGCGAAATGACTTCATCGAACACTTATGTTCATATTTTGGTGAGGAATAACAATTTCTAAATCCTGTGGATAGGTTTTGTGGGTATATCTCTTGTAAACCCGCCCGAGACCCCACTCGACCGCTAGGGGCACCTAGGGGTTTAAAGTCTTGTTGCACATGCTAAGTGCAGCCGCGATGCCTGCGAAAGTGAGTTTAGTTATACTTTTTAGCTCTTGTTTAATCAATATGCTTACTACGTTGCAATAAATAAATTAATGGAAGTATCATAAATAACCAATATCACTTATTCAGAACAACAATACATCGGTAGATGTTAAGATATCTCATTTTCGCAGGAGTTGCGGTTGCATTAAGCACGTGCAACATGCCTTTAAACCATTAGGTGGCCCCAACGGACGAGTTATGTCTCGTGAGGGTTTACAAAGAGATATACCCACAAAACCTATAATCAAACCTTTAACGGGTCATATGACGCCCTGGATGACGATCTAAACATCTTCGAAGAACAATCAACACAAAAGGGATGTATTTTTCCATCACCCTTAGGATCTCGAAATGAGGTTGGTACCTGAAATCTGAACCTTTCCATCTTCTCCATTCCTCCAGAGATCTGGCAACAACTGCATCATCAGTTTTATTCCTAATTCTTCTTTCATTCGCGTTAGCAGTTAATGTTGAAAATTGTAGTACTGCCTACCTATTTCCTGAAATCGATAAAAAAAAGGGATGCTCTGTTCCGGTTATTGGGGTTACCGGTTTCATTACAAAAGTTAGCATGAATATGTTCTAACCATTCCATGCTCATTGAACCATTCATCCGACGTTCATGACCCCTTGCTGGATAATATAATACTATGTTTCGACAAAGGAATAAATCTTCCTCTATGGTAAAATTCTCTGCATTAATACTAAAATTTTCGTAAGCCATAATTATGAAAAGGAGAGATAAAAATAATTTTTGTATTAAGTTATTTGAAATGTGAAAGATGTGGTTTCGAAAGGGTATAAATTCATTTATAGGTATATCAAAATACAAACCAAAATATAGTCGTTGATCAACGGTAACAAATATCAACGGCTATATGAGTAGGCGCTCGCTTAGAGTAACGCCCCACAAACATGCATTGTCTTATGCGCACGCCCACTACAAGCGTTAATCCAGACGAACGCCCAATACAGGCGTTATTCCATCCGAACGCTTGTTACCAGGCGTTCTTCTGGCGTTACGCTTGATTGGACGTCCTCTTGGGTGAACGCCTGATGGGGAGGACTTCTGGTTCACGCCCGCCTGATGAAACACACGTCTAGATAAACGCATGTCACCAGACGGAGAGCCAACGTCACGCCTGGCAAGGGGCACAAGTCTAGGTTAACGCTCCACTATATTTGGGTTTGGTCCAGTTTTTGGATCATTTTTTATCCCAAACAGTAAAAATTTAGGACGATAACTCATATTTGCTCGCCCACTACGCTTGGATGTGGACGGACCAAAGACCAAATTTGGGTTTGGTCCGTCTTTTACTCCCGCCACTGTGGAAGCTCCAAGGATATAGCAAAGAAGTTAGGCCTATCCCATTTACAAGGTTCAATGCATTACCTTGTTCCTGCATCGTTCGCAATGCGTCACCATTATATGTGAAAGACTCGAGGAACATCAAAAGAGAGAGAAACGGAGAAGGAAAGAGAGACGAGAGTGTGGTGGTAGATTGGTGCTATTTTTCAGTTTTCTTTCTGCTTTAGTTATTTAAAAGAAGGGTCTTTACAAAAGCAAGTCCACTGCTTGTATTTTATGGTTTCCCATCCAAATGTCTATCTAGATGATTGCCGTCCTTGGACAATAAATTCAAGCATTTTGCACCATAATTTATGGTCTATGAATCTATGGTGCTTCTTCGTCTATATGGCACAACTATGTCTATGTTAGTGACAAAATTTGAAACTCAACTTAGAAAAATGATGCAACCATCATATATATATATATAAAAGAACATCTTTATGGTGCAGTATGCAATTAGTTTGTATTTTTTCCATCACAGCTAGGGCGCTTCACTCTCTTAAGCAGCCCTGCCAGCTTGTCGGATACAACATGCCATCTCCAACAAAAAGTCTAACCTGGCACCCATCCACAGAGGTGGGAGAAAATAGGGAATGATAATAGTTGTTGCTCAAGGTTTTGCACCCAAGCACAAAGGTAAAACGTCTAATGACGTGAAAATCGAAGCGGGAATAAATGAAATGCAAGGGAAAAAAGTTTAGGAGAGA
Source organism: Papaver californicum (assembly GCA_023531435.1). Classification (NCBI taxonomy): domain Eukaryota; kingdom Viridiplantae; phylum Streptophyta; class Magnoliopsida; order Ranunculales; family Papaveraceae; genus Papaver; species Papaver californicum. The sequence goes on from JAJJMC010014687.1 coordinate 7,080,887, forward strand.
GAGGCTCTGAGGATCGGTCCATTCTGAGTTGACTCTTTTGGCTAGAGCTGCCGGCAGTCAGAGTCCTCCATCGGAAAATGGTAAGTTTCGTCAGAACTTTGGATGAGGATGGGTTCATCTCTGCAAAAAGAAGAAGATCAAGGTGTTCAGAGGTTGACCCAAGTACAGGAAGAGATGTTAATGGAGCTGCAAACAGAAAACACCCTAAGCTAGCAAGTGAAGGTAGATCAATAAAAGTGGAGAGGAAGATCTTTGGTGGTTCAGTGGGTAAGAAAGGTAAAGAAGATATCTTACACTTAGCAATTTGGACTGGTATAAAAAAACGCTTCTGCTGGCTCAGCTTCAAGGTCGGAATCTAGCTGAGTAGAGTCCTGAGGAGGAGGCCAAGACTGGAGGAAGTAAGAATGGCTCCTGGAGCTTAACGGAAAACCAGGGGTGGATGTCAGCAATAAGGATCACCAATAAATTTGGCCAATTCATTCGCCTGCAAGTATCCCACAACAACGAATTTCCATCTTCACTGTGCTTCCCAGCAGGCAAGAACAGAGATGGCTGGTGGCATTCAGGATTACTCTTAGACGCTTTGATAGCTGATTCTGCAATTCAAAAAAATAGTAAACAGAAGGAAATCTTTAAGGACAACTACTGGGCTAATCCCATGATAAATACTGTAATTAAAAGCCCTCAGAAAGTCATGTACAGGACTACACCCACAAGCAATGTTTGGAACTCAAGAACTCACTTAGGACACAATGTTGCTGCTCAAATGCAACCAACCTGTAACAAGAATGACAAGATGGAATTGAAATCTCTTTGGCAGAGAACAATGATAGTGGAGGTTTCTTCTAAAGAATTTAACTGGAATGAAGTTGGAGTATGGGTGATGGATTTTTTTGATTGGTCTTTTGGGTTTGAATTACAGCCAATTAGTGAGACTAAAGCTATTTTTCCTATCAAAACTAATGATGAATTTAAAAGAGTTAGAACTCACAGAAGATGGAAAATAGATGACTTGGTCATCAGCACTTATCCATGGTATGCCGAAATCAATGCAATTAAACCAAAATTGGAGGAAAACAAACATACCTGGATTGGAGTTGGAGGGGTACCCTTCGATTTGTGGGATTACTCCTCTTTCAAAGCCATTGGAGACGTTTTCGGGGGTCTGGTAGAGGTGAGTCCTAAAACTTCCATGGCTACTGATCTATCGGAGGCTAAGATTAAAGTCAAAGGACCTGTGAGTGTCGGATTTTGGTGCCAGGAAATATGTTTAGGTTTCTCTAAGTTTTGGGTACAAATCAGGTCGATTGGCGAAACCCTAGAAACTTCAAATTCTAGCTTCAAACCAGTCTCGGCCTTCAAGGAGCAAGGGTTTCTAATCAGGAACAAGTTTTGGCGCCGGAAGAGGGTTTCATCGACCGGAGATGGGGAAGATGAATAGAGGAAGAAAAATCTGTCGGAGGCGAGGGGAAGTCAGGAAAGTACGACAGGCTACAACCTAAACTTAGGTAAACTGAAAGGAAAAGAGGGGGCGGTGTTGTCAGCGAGCTCTGGTACAGCTGGAGTTAGGGGAAGCGTGGAGGAGCCAGATGCGACAACTGCCAGCCCACGTGGTCCTCATCGTACGGAGTCAACGAATTTCAACTTTAATTCAAATTCTAAACAATTTTCTTCTTCCCAGCTCGTGACTATTCCTGATCCAATATCCACATAAGAAGATGGCCATGGGCCTCTCAAGTTAATCAATTTTCTGGCCCATCTGAAGCCAATCTCATCTGGTCGTGGATCTGACTCCTGTAGGCTTGACGCTGGCCCAGTAGGAAAGAATCCCATTTGCTCCGGACCCGGTTTGTGGGCAGACCCACCAGGATTCTCTTTGGGTTGTGCTCCTGGACGTTATAAAGCCACTTTAGCTGCCAACCCAACAAACTCTTCTTTAAACTCTATCTCAACCTCTATGGGCCATTCTTCTTTGAGAATCCTAAAGAGGCAACTAAAGGCCAAGCTCTCTAAAGAAGATCACTCTTGTTCTAGCTTCCATCAACTTTCAAATGAAGTGACTTCTAGCATAAGGAAAAATCAAGATAGTGAGCGAGACTCAAAGATTCTCGATGCCGGTGATGATTTAGAGATGGCAAAAGGAATCCATGAGAAATTGTTACACATTCTAGACAAAATCAAAGAGGTCGGTAAATGCCCGGGTATCGAATTTTCAAATAAAGAATATAATTTTGTGTTCAATTCTATTCTAGCTCATGGGCGTGCTCTCAAAGATGTTATGGATGCGGGAGAGGACAATGCAAGCTAGCGCTTGTCTTGTTTGGTTTTCTTTATGTGGAATCTTTCTTTTTAATGTGTAAGATTATATCTTGGAATGTTAATGGTCTTGGAGACCCGGATAAACGCTCAAATTTAAAAAAACTTGTGAAACGGTGGAAACCTTCTATTCTCATGATACAAGAGACGAAGCTAAAGGCTTGCTCCGATAAGATTGTGTGCCAATGTTGGGGTGTCTCTCCTTGTAAGTGGATCGCTCTTCACTCTCATAGAAGCTCGAGAGGAATTTTGTTGATTTGAAATTCGGATTTGATTGAAATGGAAGACTTTCTTGAAGGTACATTCTCTATTAGTATCTCTTGTCGAAACTTGGAGGATAATTTCCGTTGGGTTCTTATTGGTGTGTACGGCCCGTGTATGGTGGTTGAAAAAGCAAACTTTCGTTTGGAACTTGCCAACTTGCGTGGTTATTGGGATGGTCTTCCTTTGTGCTTCGGTGGTGACTTCAATGAGATTAGATTTATGGAGGAGAGAAGGGGTTGTCGAAGAATCTCTAATTCCATGAAACTTTTTAATGATCTTTGTAATGATCTTGGCCTTGTGGATGTTCCTCTTGCCAGCGCTAAGTATACTTGGGGTAGATCGCCAAATAAGAAGAGCAAGATTGATCGCTTCCTCGTCTCCCCGGATTGGGAATTCCATTTTCCAAATATTTCCCTAAAACGCCTTGTAAGACCTTTCTCGGATCATTTTCCTATTGAGCTAAGCTCCTTGGATTCGGATTGGGGTGCTTGCCCTTTCCGTTTTCAACTAGCTTGGCTTGAAGACACTAACATAATCCCCCAAATGAAAGTTTGGTGGGAGTCTTCTTCTTTTGTAGGTACGGCCGGCGAATGTTTTAGTAAGAAACTCAATGCTTTGAAGGGGTTTTTGAAGGCTTGGAACAAAGATGTCTATGGATGCATTGATCAAGCTTTTGATACGGCTCTCTCCAAGTTGAAAGAATTGGATGATCTAGAAGATGGGGGGGATCTCTCCGTAGATGAAGAAGACGCGCTAGTGTCGGTTAAGGCGGATTTTGAGTTGGCTCATCGGCGTCAAAGCATAATGATGAGGTAAAAGTCTAGAACTAGATATCTCAAAGATGGAGCTCGCAACACTAGCTACTTTCATCGTATTGTGAAGGGTCATAGAGCTTCAAATAACATCTACAACTTACGTATTAATGGTCGATGGACCGGAAACAAGGAAGAAGTCAAGTTGGGCATTGCAAATTATTTTGAGCTTGCGTTCAAGGAGACCACAAGCTCTCGTCCAAGAATCAAAAACATGCGATTGAAGAAGATTGACGAGATAGCTAGTGCTTGGTTGGAGAGACCTTTTAGCGAAGAGGAAGTGAAAAATACTATTTCTAGCTTGGGAATCGATCGTGCTCCGGGTCCGAATGGTTTTCCTATGAAGTTTTATATCGTTTGTTGGGATTTCATTAAAGAAGATTTGATGAAGGTTTTGAAGGAATTCCACGATCATAATATTCTTCACTCATCTTTAAAAAATAACTTCATTGCTCTAATCCCAAAAAAGAAGAACGTCGAGGAAGTTAAAGACTTCCGTCCTATTAGCCTTGTGGGGAGTGTGTACAAAATTATTTCTAAGTGCTTGGCGGATCGTTTAAAGGTTTTTCTTCCCGCTCTTATCTCTCCCACTCAATCTAGCTTCATAAAAGGTAGACAAATTCTTGATGGAGTGTTGATTGCTAATGAATGTGTTGATTCTAGAATTCGTCAAAAAATGCCGGGATTGATGTGCAAGCTCGATTTCGAGAAAGCCTTTGATAATGTAAATTGGAAGTTCTTAAACGAAGTTTTATTGAAATTGGGGTTTGGTGGTGTATGGAGAGGGTGGATTAGAAATTGTTTATTTTTCTCTAAGTTTTCGGTTCTTGTCAATGGATCCTCGTATGGGTTTTTTGAAAGTGAAAAAGGCCTTCGCCAAGGAGACCCTCTCTCTTCCTTTCTCTTCTTAATAGTGGGTGAAGTTTTAAGTTGTATGTTAAGTAAGGCGCAAGATCTTGATCAAATCTCGGGGTTTTCGGTAAAGGAAGGAGGAACGAAAATAAATCATTTGTAATTTGCCGATGATACCATTGTCTTTCGCGACGCGAAGGAGGAGCAAGTTGCTAATCTTCGTTACCTTCTTCTTTGCTTTGAATTAACTTCGGGTTTGAAGATCAATTTCACTAAGAGTAGTTTATATGGAGTCGCGGTAGAATATGGTATGGAATATTATGCAAACATGTTGGGATGCAAATTTGAAAGCTTTTCGAGTATTTACCTTGGTCTTCCTTTGGGAGGCAAAGTTGGAGGGACCCAAAAATGGGAAAAAAACTCTTGATATTTGCGTGAAAAGGATATCTTCTTGGAATGGAAAAACAATATCGAAAGGCGGTAAGTTAACTCTTGTCAAAAGCATTCTTGCGAGCCTCCCTATCTATTATCTTTCTCTTTTTCTATCTCCATGTGCCATATCTAAGAAAATTGATAAAGTTGTGAGGAATTTTTTATGGGATAAAGACCATAATACAAAAAGAATTCACAATATTGGGTGGAAGTTGGTTTCTACTCCGAAAGAAAAAGGAGGGCTTGGCATAAGAAGAACTAAACTTGTGAATTCGGCTTTGCTAAAGAAATGGTGGTGGCGTTTTGGCGTTGAGAAGGAGGCGTTGTGGAGGAGGATTATAGTTGAAAAATTTGGGGTAACTTCTTCCGGTTGGGAAACTCTTCAACCCAAAGGTTCAAAAGGCGGTAGCCTTTGGTTTAACATCTACAAAGAGTTAGCGGACTTCAATAAACATATCAAATTCAAGGTCGGTGCCGGAAAGGAAACAAGATTTTGGGAAGATGTTTGGATCGGGGAAAGAAAATTATGTGAATTGTTTCCCTCGGCCTATGAAGTTTCAAGAACCAAGGAGTTTGTGGTTGCCCGTATGTTCGAAATCGAAGACCATGGTATAAGATGGAAGTTTATGTCTAGACAAAGGTACTCTCAAATCATCTCAAATGAAGTCTCAAGAATTTTCAATCTTCTTTCTTCTTTCCATTTTCAAGAAGGTGCCCCGGATAAGAGGATATGGGATGGAAACGACAATGGTCTTTATATGGTTAAAGACCGAATCATGATTGAGGAGGAACATGAGGCATCTTCTTTCAATACCGATGTAGTTTGGAGTCACAATTACCCTTGCAAAATCAACTTCTTCCTTTGGCTTCTATCTCATGATAGGGTGATGACTAAAGGCAAGCTTCTAAGAAGGGGTATGGAGGTCTCTTCTCTTTGTTGTTTTTGTGATGAAAACGATGAAACTAGTGAGCATCTTTTCTATGATTGTTGGAGGATTCGTAGGATTTCGGACTACTTCAAAGAAGGCATAAGAAGCAATTGGACCCACACTTCCAATGTCTCTAGTAATGTCAAATCTTGGAGGTTCAATTGGGGAGATGACCGTCTTAGCCGTATTTGGAACAATATTCCGGTTGCTATTTGGTGGTGTATATGGAAGGAGCGTAATGCAAGAGTCTTCGAAGACAAAAGAAAAAGTTTGGAAGGTATCATTAGAAATATTAAAATTCAAGCCTTCTTTTGGGCCACTTCCAAAACTAAAATGTTAGGATTAACCGCAAATTTGGTTATTGCTCTTTGGGACTCTCTTTTTCGGCCCCCTTGATTTTGTGTGTTTTCTTTTTGGTGTCCTTTTGTGACTTTTGTAATCATTGGGTTGAGGTACCCCTTAAGTACCTCCTCTTTTCAATGAATCTTCCCTTTGTCCGATCAAAAAAAAATATACTGGAGCCTTACCGCCGCGTGCGGCATTGGGGTAAAAGCAATTTTGACTAGGAGAGCCAGGGTAGCCAGTCTCATAATTTTTTATGGTCCACTGACTTATTGAAAAGAGAATGTGAAAGTGAATTAGCAATAACCATTCCCAGCAAGATGGAAACACACCCATGCTTTTACGATAAATTATTGAGGCCGGTAAACGGTTTGATATGTATGGTTTATTTCGATAATTGTTTGACCCTCGTGTATGATAGTGTTCGTGTATATAATGTTAAAATCTTGCAACAATGAACAGCAGCGTTAGATGTATCAGAATAATATATAAAGAACTTAATTGAAAACAACTCTACTAAGGACAACTACGAGGGCAAAATCACAGGTTCAACAAGTTGTCCTTAA
>JAJJMC010014687.1:7097399-7110933 GCA_023531435.1 Papaver californicum
AAAAGAGTTAGAACTCACAGAAGATGGAAAATAGATGACTTGGTCATCAGCACTTATCCATGGTATGCCGAAATCAATGCAATTAAACCAAAATTGGAGGAAAACAAACATACCTGGATTGGAGTTGGAGGGATACCCTTCGATTTGTGGGATTACTCCTCTTTCAAAGCCATTGTAGACGTTTTCGGGGGTCTGGTAGAGGTGAGTCCAGAAACTACCATGGATACTGATCTATAGGAGGCTAAGTTAAAAGTAAGAGGACCTGTGAGTGTCGGATTTTGGTGTCAGGAAATCTGGTTAGGTTTCTCTAAGTTTTGGGTACAAATCAGGTCGATTGGCGAAACCCTAGAAACTCCAAATTCTAGCTTCAAACCAATCTCGGTTTTCAAGGAGCAAGGGTTTCTAATCAGGAACAAGTTTTGGCGCCGGAAGAGGAATTCATCGACCGGAGATGGGAAAGATGAAGAGAGGAAGAAAAATCCGTCGGAGGCAAGGGGAAGACAGGAAAGTACGGCAGGCCATAACCTAAAATTAGGTAAACTGAAAGGAAAAGAGGGGGCGGCGTTGTCAGCGGGCTCTAGTACATCTGGAGTCAGGGGAAGCGTGGAGGAGCCAGATGCGACAACTGCCAGCCCACATGGTCCACATCGTACGGAGTCAACGAACTTCAACTTTAATTCAAATCCTAAACGAATTTCTTCTTCCCAGCTCGTGACTCTTTATGATCGAATATCCACAGAAGAAGATGGCCATGAGACTCTCAAGTTAATCAATTTTATGGCCGATAGGAAGCCTATCTCATCTGGTCGTGGATCTGACTCCTGTAGGATTGACGCTGGCCCAGTAGGAAGGAATCCCATTTGCTTCGGACCCGGTTTGGGGGCAGACCCACCAAGCTTCTCTTTGGGCTGTGCTCCTGGACGTTATGAAGCCACTTTAGCTGCCAACCCAACAAGCTCTTCTTTAAACTCTATCTCAATCTCTATAGGCCATTCTTCTTTGAGAAGCCTAAAGAGGAAACTAAAGGCCAAGCTCTCTAAAGAAGATCACTCTTGTTATAGCTTTCATCAACTTTCAAATGAAGTGACTTCAAGCAAAAGAAAAAATCAAGATAGTGAGCGAGGCTCAAAGATTCTCGATGTCGGCGATGATTTAGAGATGGCAAAAGGAATCCATGAGAAATTGTTGCACATTTTAGACAAAATCAAAGAGGTCGGTAAATGCTCGGGTATCGAATTTTCAAATAAAGAATATAATTTTGTGTTCAATTCTATTCTAGCTCATGGGCGTGCTTTCAAAGATTTTATGGATGCGGGGGAGGGCAATTCAAGTTAGCGCTTGTCTTGTTTGGTTTTTCTTTATGTGGAATCTTTCTTTTTAATGTGTAAGATTATATCTTGGAATGTTAATGGTCTTGGAGACCCGGATAAACACTCAAAATTAAAAAAACTTGTGAAACAGTGGAAACCTTCTATTCTCATGATACAAGAGACGAAGCTAAAGGCTTGCTCCGATAAGATTGTGCGCCAATGTTGGGGTGTCTCTCCTTGCAAGTGGATCGCTAACACTCTCATAGAAGTTCGGGAGGAATTTTGTTGATTTGGAATTCGGATTTGATTGAAATGAAAGACTTTCTTGAAGGTACATTCTCTATTAGTATCTCTTGTTGAAACTTGGAGGATAATTTCCGTTGGGTTCTTATTGGTGTATACGTCCCGTGTATTGTGGTTGAAAAAGAGAACTTTCATTTGGAACTTGCCACCTTGCGTGGTTATTGGGATGGTCTTCCTTTGTGCTTCGGTGGTGACTTCAATGAGATTAGATTCATGGATGAGAGAAGGGGTTGTCGGAGAATCTCTAATTCCATGAAACTTTTTAATGATCTTTGTAATGATCTTTGTAATGATCTTGGCCTTGTGGATGTTCCTCTTGCCGGTGCTAAGTATACTTGGGGTAGATCGCCAAATAAGAAGAGCAAGATTGATCGCTTCCTCGTCTCCCCGGATTGGGAAATCCATTTTCCAAATATTACCCTAAAGCGCCTTGCAAGACCTTTCTCGGATCATTTCCCTATTAAGCTAGGCTCCTTGGATTCGGATTGGGGTGCTTGCCCTTTCCGTTTTCAACTAGCTTGGCTTGAAGACACTAACATAATCCCCCAAATGAAAGTTTGGTGGGAGTCTTTTTCTTTTGTAGGTACGGCCGGCGAATGTTTTAGTAAGAAACTCAATGCTTTGAAGGGGTTTTTGAAGGCTTGGAACAAAGATGTCTATTGATGCATTGATCAAGCTTTTGATACGGCTCTCTCCAAGTTGAAAGAATTGGATGATCTAGAAGATGGGAGGGATATCACCGTAGATGAAGAAGACGCGCTAGTGTCGGCTAAGGCGGATTTTGAGTTGGCTCATAGGCGTCAAAGCATAATGATGAGGCAAAAGTCTAGAATTAGATATCTCAAAGATGGAGATCGCAACACTAGCTACTTTCATCATATTGTGAAGGGTCATAGAGCTTCAAATAACATCTACAACTTACGTATTAATGGTCGATGGACCGGAAACAAGGAAGAAGTCAAGTTGGGCATTGCAAATTATTTTGAGCTTGCGTTCAAGGAGACCACAAGCTCTTGTCCAAGAATCAAAAACATGCGATTAAAGTTGATTGATAAGTTAGCTAGTGATTGGTTGGAGAGACCCTTTAGCGAAGAGGAAGTGAAAAATGTTATTTCTAGCTTGGGAATCGATCGTGCTCCGGGCCCGGATGGTTTTCCAATGAAGTTTTATATCGTTTGTTGGGATTTCATTAAAGAAGATTTGATGAAGGTTTTGAAGGAATTCCACGATCACAATATTCTTCACTCATCCTTAAAAAACAACTTCATTGCTCTAATTCCCAAAAAGAAGAACGTCGAGGAAGTTAAAGACTTCCGTCCTATTAGCCTTGTGGGGAGTGTGTACAAAATTATTTCTAAGTGCTTAGCGGATCGTTTAAAGGTTTTTCTTCCCGCTCTTATCTCTCCCTCTCAATCTAGCTTCATAAAAGGTAGACAAATTCTTGATGGAGTGTTGATTGCTAATGAATGTGTTGATTCTAGAATTCGTCAAAAAATGCCGGGATTGATGTGCAAGCTCAATTTGGAAAAAACCTTTGATAATGTAAATTGGAAGTTCTTAAACGAAATATTATTCAAAATGGGGTTTGGTGGTGTATGAAGAGGGTGGATTAGAAATTGTTTATTTTTCTCTAAGTTTTCGGTTCTTGTCAATGAATCCTCGTATGGGTTTTTTGGAAGTGAAAAAGGTCTTCGCCAAGGAGATCCTCTCTCTCCCTTTCTCTTCTTAATGATGGGTGAAGTTTTAAGTTGTATGTTGAGTAAGGCCCAAGATCTTGATCAAATCTCGGGGTTTTCGGAAAAGGAAGGAGGAACGGAAATAAATCATTTGCAATTTGCCGATGATACCATTGTCTTTCTCGACGCGAAGGAGGAGCAAGTTGCAAATCTTCGTTACCTTCTTCTTTGCTTTGAATTAACTTCGGGTTTGTAGATCAATTTCACTAAGAGTATTTTATATGGAGTCGCGGTAGAAGATGGTATGGAATATTATGCAAACATGTTGGGATGCAAATTTGAAAGCTTTCCGAGTATTTACCTTGGTCTTCCTTTGGGTGGCAAAGTTGGAGGGACCCAAAAATGGGAAAAAACTCTTGATATTTGGGCGAAAAGGATATCTTCTTGGAATGGAAAAACAATATCGAAAGGCGGTAAGTTAACTCTTGTCAAAAGCATCCTTGCGAGCCTCCCTATCTATTATCTTTCTCTTTTTCTAGCTCCATGTGCCATATATAAGAAAATTGATAAAGTTGTGAGGAATTTTTTATGGGATAAAGACCATAATACTAAAAGAATTCACAATATTGGGTGGAAGTTGGTTTCTACTCCGAAAGAAAAAGGAGGGCTTGGCATAAGAAGAACTAAACTTGTGAATTCGGCTTTGCTAAAGAAATGGTGGTGACGTTTTGACGTAGAGAAGGAGGCGTTGTGGATGAGGATTATAGTAGAAAAATTTGGGGTAACTTCTTCCGGTTGGGAAACTCTTCAACCCAAAGGTTCAAAAGGCGGTAGCCTTTGGTTTAACATCTACAAAGAGTTAGCGGACTTCAATAAACATATCAAATTCAAGGTCGGTGCCGGAAAGGAAACAATATTTTGGGAAGATGTTTGGATCGGGGAAAAAAAATTGTGTGAATTGTTTCCCTCGGCCTACGAAGTTTCATGAACCAAGGAGTTTGCGGTTGCCCGTATGTTCGAAATCGAAGACCATGGTATAAGATGGAAGTTTATGGCTAGAAAAAGGTACTCTCAACCCATCTCAAATGAAGTCTCAAGAATTCTCAATCTTCTTTCTTCTTTCCATTTTCAAGAAAGGTGCCACGGATAAGAGGATATGGGATGAAACGACAATGGTCTTTATACGGTTAAAGACGGCATCATGATTGAGGAGGAACATGAGGCATCTTCTTTCACTACCGATGTAGTTTGGAGTCACAATTACCCTTGCAAAATCAACTTCTTCCTTTGGATTCTATCTCATGATAGGGTGATGACTAAAGACAAGCTTCTAAGAAGGGGTATGGAGGTCTCTACTCTTTGTAGTTTTTGTGATGAAACCGATGAAACTAGCGAGCATCTTTTCTATGATTGTTGGAGGATTCGTAGGATTTGGGACTACTTCAAGAAGGCATAAGAAGCAATTGGACCCACACTTCCAATGTCTCTAGTAATGTCAAATCTTGGAGGTTCAATTGGGGAGATGACCGTCTTAGCCGTATTTGGAACAATATTCCGGTTGCTATTTGGTGGTTTATATGGAAGGAGCGTAATGCAAGAGTCTTCAAAGACAAAAGAAAAAGTTTGGAAGGTATCATTAGAAATATTAAAATTCAAGCCTTCTTTTGGCCACTTCCAAAACTAAAATGTTATGATTAACCGCAAATTTGGTTATTGCTCTTTGGGACTCTCTTTTTCGGCCCCCTTAATTTTGTGTGTTTTTTTTCCGGTGTTTTTTTGTGACTTTTTTAATCATTGGGTTGAGGTACACCCCTTAAATACCTCCTTTTTTCAATAAATCTTCCCTTTGTCCGATCAAAAATAAATAAATGAAATGCAAGGCATCAAGAGGACAAAAGGCTAAAAATGGCGAGTAATAGTATTGTGGAGGAATGCTTTTAGGCACAGCAAACACACTATTAGGTAAAGAAAATATGAAGCAATGTTTCATTAAATTCCTTTTTATCATCAATCATTATAGGTTTCATAAAAGAACATGTCCCATACATGTTTCATGTTGGATGTAGACCCTCACCTGCAACCCTAATCCAATGGTTGGGAGGAACTGTAGATCTTACTTTAACATTCATCCATTATGTTTGCTAAAAGGTTATCAAACTGGCCCCTCTCTACAAAACTATGTTTTCCAGAACATGGATGATAAAAAAGAAAGAAAAACAAAATTCTCGAGTAAGACTTGGGAGCTAAAGCTAATAGCTTTCTTAATCTTCTTGCATGAGAGTGAGTCATCAAATCTTTTGCATATTTGAACTCTAACTAAGAAGATTGATTCAAAGCTGCCTGCTACCCCTATAGTCTTCAAATCCTAGAAAGACCTAGTAAGAAGTAGAAAGAGACCTCCATATTGAATCCAACTCAAACAAGATAATGGGAAAAGTAAGATTAATAAGTGAGAGCTTTAAATTATTCATTACACTTATTGGTTCCGTATCTTTTACTTAGAAATGAGAGCCAAAGAAACAGCCTTCAACTCCTACGGAACATCAACACACTTCTTGTAACTGAACTGGGAGTTGAAAATATAAGTTAGAACGGTTCTTTAGTATAGTCTAGATTAAAAAAGTGATAGTAATTTTTTTTCCTATGACGATAGAGTACGAAACTTATGTTCTATGCAGTAGTTAAGCAGATAAATAGAAAAAAAAACAGACAGAAAATTAATTAGAAATGATAAACTCATCAACTGGGCTAAATAAGTATAAAGTTAGATGATTTTTAAAAGACTTGCCAACAATGTCATTGGAGTGGTGAAAGACACGTATTCCCTTGAGGGTGGTTGCAGACCCGGGGCTGCTTCATTCTTAGAGCCCGTTCCAATCTTTATGCATATGTTTGAAAACAATCAACAAAGGAAAGTAGATGCTTTCACTACAAAGCCTATAAAGTGGAATCTCTGTATACTTTGGCCATTATGAAATGGCAGGCAAACATAAGTGTCTAAACAATTTTAGGATTGGCAGAGGGAAAATGGCAAAAGAAAAAAAGACATAAGCTTGTCATGATGCTAAAAGTGTACTATAGTGCTACCCACTTAACGCTTTTATAGGCTTTTATCCAAGGAGACACCCGATTGAGTGAGAGGAACAAACTAAATGACGGGTCTTGTCTTTCCCTCCCTTGAGCAAATCATGAAAAAAGTATACACATTTTAGCCAATCCAAAGAAGACATCACATGTATAAACTAGACAAAGATATGACTTTTTGTCCTACTGTACAGAAACTGTCCGTCTCCATTAATGGAAATCCATCAGCCATTCACTCACAACCATTAACATGTAACCAAAAATCTGAATGACTGTGTTGCTTTTTACAAACAGTAGTGAATGTTTGTATATTGTTGTCTGCTTCTATTGTGATTGCCTAGCGCGTTACTAAATAAAGTTCTTCTCTGTTATTATTAAAAAAAATTACCGACTGAAAATCAAACAATTCTAGAAGATCCCATTACCTTACCTGCCCTAGTCCTTGAGTTAAGCTTATCGACAACAGTATTGGTGCAAAGAGTCAAGACTTATTTTTCCTTCTAAAACACCTTGCTGGGGAGTTACTTTGTTAGAGCATCCGCGATGGTTATGTTTAAGTGCTACATGCATTATAGTGGGGCGGCAAGATATAGCAATTTAGCAAATATGCTAAGCGGAAATGGTGCATGCGGCAACAATTGCTATACATAGCAAACGCATATTAAAAGGCCGGCCAAAGTTTTAGCTGTGTGACTCGATTGGTAAAGGTCAAGCGATAGTGAAGCAAAAATCAACCCAGGTCAACCCAATTACCTCTTAGATTCTTTTGACTCGGTGCTTTTCCTTCTTGTCCCTCTTTTCAGTTTTTTCTTTGGCTTCTTTTTTTCTTCTTTTAATTTATTTTGTCTTTCTTTCCCTTGAACCCTAATTTTTTAATTTTTATCATCCTAATCTTTCTCTGTTTTTAAATTTCAATAGATTTTTCGTTTTTTCTTTGATTGTGAATCAAATTCTTTTCTCCTAATTTATTCTTTGTTTGATGTTTTCTCATTCTTATTAACATGTTTGATTCTATCTACTTAGGTTGTGTTATCTTGTTGTTTTTTCTTCTATTTATGCAGTTGTAAATGGCAATTTTGTGACAAGGGGTAAAAAAGATATTTTGTATTTAACCCCGACTCAAGTCTCATTCGTTCTCCCATGGGCGCGGTCACGGCTGACTCCATGGGAATAAGCATGGTCCAGGTATAAGCCTAATGAGAGAGACTCAGGTTTCGTTCTCATGGGAGAGGCTTATGTCTCAATCTCATAAGCACGACCTAGGCCTCACTCATATGAACCTCATGATTAGATATTAGTCACATCCTCTGCTGGGCCCGGTATTCATGTCAGGGCATGCTGTCAATCACTCATCAAGAGTCACAAGTCTATCATAATCTCGTACAAACACGAGTCTAAGGCGTACTTATAAGCATCTTAATCTTATGAGCATGTCCATGACTAACTTCGTGAATCTGAGCCTCATAGGAACATCCACGGCTGACCCCATGACATCATAGCCATGCGAGCTCAACCTGGACCTGTGCAAACACGAGACTCAAGTACAAGCATTATCCTTGGGCACATGCCTCATCCTCAGTCTCGTAAGCAACACCATGAGTCTAAGTCAAACAAACTCGTTCAAACACGTAACAAAATATACACAAACCCCCAGAGCTATGCACCTTTATCAAAGGACCCATAATGGAGAATTCAACATCCACAAGCCATGCATAGGCGGCCACATTAAGGTGACACTCAACCTCAACTTCTCTCGCGTCTCAAACACAATCCCCATTGATATCTCGTGTTCTCCATACGACTCATAATGCCCAAATTACTGAATATTCCTCCACCTCAGTCAACGTCGACTACAGAGAGTACTAATACCCGCACACTTCATTCATGAAGGCTGACTCATTCACATAACTGGGAGGATATCTTTAGGATTTTGGTCTGGTGGTCTACAACAGGTATGAGATTCTCAACTGCATTTCTCACCGCTAAAGAGAACAATGGGAGGTGGAGGTTACGGGAATCAAGGGATAAAATCGACTTATCAACCTATCCTTATTTATTCATGTGATCATGGGTGGGGAGTTTATCATATCCATCATTACATGTTCGACCATTTCAGTTCTCATAAAACTTCCTTTCTACTCCCCCATGACCATTCATCACCCCACGTTGACGTTATGAAACACTCAACACCAACATTTGGCATCACCTATTTATTGATACCATTGCTATATGAGCCATTGCTCATCAAATTCTCACATATTCTATTTGAGAACCAAATAAATATTTATTTATTTATTTTATCTATGAGTCTCTTCAGACTCATCAGTCATGTCTAATAAGACATGATAATTTATAATTTAACTGTTAGTAAAGTCACATCTGACTTAACAATAGTATATTTGATTCTACTAAAATTATATTAGACATCAAACATGTCGCACGTGGAGTATTTACTAGGGTATTGGTCTGGCGGTCTACGGCACACGGTGTAGCAATACACTCATTATTTTCAAAGTGACTGAGATGTGCGAACAGTTGAAAGAGTAAAGGAGTAGCGGGTGTGTAACCGTCCAGTCTTCCCCAATAAACGGACACGATTTCATCAAATTCTCAACGATCTCAACTATATCACTACTTCACAACTTCCACTTCCTACAAGACCAATTACTAATAGAAAAATGGCTACTGGTAATAGTTATAAACTGATACTATGTTATTTCTGTAATAATTTCATTTTTTTTTTCTGTGGTGTTACTAAAGCCCCTGTTATAGAAAGTTTATAAAAACTGTTACAGAATAGTTATCAAGAAATGTTGCATAAATTTTAAAATTGTTATTGTTAGGTGTTTTTAGTATCAGTTTATACAAATTTTATGTTGTTGAATAATAATTATGCTAATTGTTTTTACAAAACTACTGCGATTGATAGTTTATTATAACATATTTTAAAACAAACTGTTATTATTTTTAGGGTAATCGTAACATATATTTCTTAAACTGTTACTTTACTACGGTTAAAGTAACATTTTATTTTATAATGTGTTATGCTATCGAGGGGTACAATAATATTTTTTGCAAAACATGTTACTATATGTATGGTTAAAGTAACAATTTATTTTATAAAATATTACGTTATACACAGATGGGGATGGAGGGTCTAGTAGGTTGTTTAGACATTTATGCTAGGTTTATACAGTAGGAAGGCCACTGTCTTCAGATCTGTTAGAAGATGATAGATATGGTCTTGAAAGTTGAGCTTAATGGGCATACAGTCTAAATATGAAGGCTGATATAGGGGCTCCAAAATCCTGGAGGGGCTCCTCTAATAAGACGAAATAGAGACATTTTGAAGTAAAACTCAAAAACCCCTTATCCATAATATTTTCACAATGCCTAAACCACCCTTGATTAGTTAATCTTAATTACATTAATTTATTAATTAATTAAGCTAATCATGATTAATTAAGCAGAATCTTTTACTTAATCAAAAGATTTGAATTTTTTTTTTTTAATTTGTGTTTGGTGGGAAGAAAAACTAAATGAAATTTAAGAAAATTTTGTGGTTTTTTTTTTAAACCCTAGATTTTGATTCAATCAACCATAGTAGCATTGAGAATACCTCTAGCTTAAACTCTTGGTCTTTTTATGGCTCAAATTTGATGAAATCACGATTTGAAAGATTGATTTTTGTTATTCAGAGAAATTTACGGTTGGGTTTTCATGTCGAACCCAACCGTAACACGAAGAACACCGATGAACACCATTTTTTCCCAGAATTACGGTTGGGTTTTCAACAAAACCCAACCATAAATCAAAGAACAATGATGAACACCATTTTTTTCCCAGTTTTACGGTTGGGTTTGAGGCTCTAACCCCAACCGTAAAATCCAAAAAAACATTCTTCTTTCTAGGGGATTATGTACGGTTGGGTTTTGGCTTAAACTCAACCGTAAAATCCAAATTAAGTTTACAATTTCAACTTGCACTTACGGTTGGGTTTTCCCATAAAACCCAACCGGAGCATTGAGTTTTAAGGTCAAATTTGGGTTTCAAAATCAAAATTTTGAACTTATTCAATCATTTTAACTAGATTGAAGGTAAATTGGGTCATTCAAACAAAGAAAAAACGAAAAACACACAAATTAGAGAATCCAATTTTAAGTTATCCAGTAGAATTTACTGTTGGGTTCCGACTTAGAACCCAACCGTAAGTTGTAGTGTTAGTTTTAGTGCAAATTTCATCATATAGTGAAACCCAACCGTAAACAAGTTGTGGTGTTAGTGCAAATTATATTACGGTTAGGTTTAGTAATCGGACCCAATCGTAAAACTTTCACTAAGCATTTCAGCATGATTTACGGTTGAGTTTGAGTCCAAACCCAACCGTAAATGCTCATGTTAATTATTTTTTTTGATTTTCAATATACTCCAAATTGGGTTTAAAACACACCTTTTTTAACTTATTCGTTCTATTGTAATAGATTTAAAGTAGTACATTAAAGGAAAAAACAAAGGAAACGAAATACAATAGATCATTGGATGATTACACTTAAACACTTAAAGATAATGGCGATAATCAAGCACCCGACTTGTTTCCATAATACGATAGCAATCTGTATGCTTGAACTCCTCCCCATGTTTGATTCTATATTGCTCCATAGCCAACACAAGCTGAAAAAAACAAATCAATTATAAATTTAAATTTTTGAAATCTCTTTTTAATGAACGATTTATTAATCGACAAACTTACTCTTTCCACACCGTTATCGTCGGGACGTGATTCGAATCTCATTTGCATTTCCAGTTTTAAGTTGTTCATTTGTTGATACAACGCCTCAAACCGTCTCTTGATGGCTCTCCACGTCCTATGATTTTCATTCCCCTCTAATGCCGCAAACATTCAAAACACACGCTTCCACCAAGGATCAGTATCTTGATCCTCATGCCAATCTTCTTGTGAAACGATGTTGTCATTGTCGTTTTTGAATGCTCTATCGTAAGCATGCTCTACCATCGTATGCCACGCTCGAACAATTGCAACATCTTCATCATTCGTGTATGTAGTTACCATTTTTAGTGATTCAAAGGGTATGGTGTGAATGAGTTGGAAAGTCTAGAATTAGCATGACAATGAAAGGGATAGAGAATAATGAGAAAGTGACAAGGAAAGGTTTCCTTTTATATCGAAAAAATACCCAACGGCTAGATTTTCAAATAAAAAATCCGTTGGAATTGTCTACTTTAAGGGGACACAAATTCTGACAGTTTTGAGAATCCAGTAGAATTTATGGTTGGGTTCCGGCTTAGAACCCAACCGTAAGTTGTAGTGTTAGTTTTAGTGCATATTTCATCATATAGTTACCGTTGGGTTTTTCCTTGAAACCCAACCGTAAACAAGTTGTGGTATTTGTGCAAATTATTTTATGGTTGGGTTTAGTAATCGAACCCAACCGTAAAATTGAGTTTTTTTAGTAGGAATTGTAGTTACGGTTGGGTTCCGGCTTAGAACCCAACCATAAGTTGTAGTGTTAGTTTTAGTGCATATTTCATCATATAGTTACGGTTGGGTTTTGCCTTGAAACCCAACCGTAAACAAGTTGTGGTGTTTGTGCAAATTATTTTACGGTTAGGTTTAGTTATCGAACCCAACCGTAAAATTGATTTTTTTTTAGTAAGAATTGTAGTTACGGTTGGGTTTAGTCATCGAATCCAACCGTAAGAAGGAGTTTTTAAGAGAAAATTAGTTATGTTTGGGTTTAGTTCATTTTCTTATCAAATACCAGAGTTGTTAAAAACCTTATTTTTAACATTAAAGGAAGAACCAAAGGAAACGAAATACAGTAGATCATTAGATGATTACACTTAAACACTTAAACACTTAAACACTTAATCATAACGGCGAAACTCAAGATAGAAACTTTGTTCCAAGATACGATAACAATCCTTATGCGTAAACTCCTTCCCATATTTGATTTTATACTGCGCCCTAGCCATCACATGCTAAAAAAAATAAATCAATTATAAGTTTGATTTTTTTAAAACTCGTTTTAACGAACGATTTATTAATTGACACACTTACTCTTTCCACACGGGGTTCGTCGGGAAATGCTTCATCTCTCATTTTCATTTCCAGTTTTAAGTTTTCCATTTCTTCATACAACGCCGCAAAGCGTCTCTTGATGGTTCTCCACGTCCTCCGATATCCATTCCCCTCTAATGCCACAAACATTTCAAACACACGCTCCCACCAAGAATCGTCCTCCTGACCGTCCATCCAACTTTCAGCTCTAACAACGTTGTTATTGTTGTTATAGAAGGCTCTCTCGTAAGCGTGCTCTTTCATCGTAAGCCACCCTCGAACAATTGCAACATCTTCATCATTCGTGTAACGAACCATTTTTAATGGTTGAAAGGGTATGGTGAGAATGAGTTGGAAAGTCTAGAATTATAATGAGAATGAAAGGGATAGAGAATAATGATAAAGTGACAAGGAAAGGTTTCCTTTTATAGCGAAAAAATACCCAACGGCTAGATTTTCAAATAAAAAATTTGTTGGAATTGTCTACTTTAAGGAGGCACAAATAAAGAAGTCACAATAATTTTTGTCACTATTCAGGGATTATTTACGGTTGGGTTATCCAGAAAACTCAACCGTAAAATCCAAATGAAGTTTACTATTTCAACTTGCACTTACGGTTGGGTTTTTCCATAAAACCCAACCGTAATCCATCCCTTGGAGCATTGAGTTTTAAGGTCAAATTTGGGTTTCAAAATTAAAATTTTGAACTTATTCAATCATTTTAACTAGATTGAAGGTAAATTGGGTCGTTAAAACAAAGAAAAACCGAAAAACACACAAATTAGAGAATCCCATTTTAAGTTATCCAGTAGGATTTACGGTTGGGTTTTGGCTTAGAACCCAACCGTAAATTCTAGTGTTAGTTTTAGGGGATACTCTTTTACTGTTGGGTTTTGTAATGAAACCCAACCGTAACAAATATGTGGTTTTAGTGCAAATTATATTACGGTTGGGTTTTGGCTTAGAACCCAACCGTAAATTCTAGTGTTAGTTTTAGTGCATACGCTTTTATGGTTGGGTTTTGTAATGAAACCAAACCATAACTAATATGTGGTTTTAGTGCAAATTATATTACGGTTGGG
>JAJJMC010014687.1:7110943-7123606 GCA_023531435.1 Papaver californicum
TGTCCTTTCAAGCTTCAATTTCGTACCAACAACGAGAATAAGTGGTTTTTCCTGAAAACCCAACCGTAAAACTGTAGTATGAAAATGTGACAGTTTTACGGTTGGGTTTTGGTTAGAGACCCAACCGTAAAACTGTCACATTTTCATGCAACATTTTTAAGGCTGAGTCTTCAGACAAAACCCAACCGTAAACCTTCAACATTTTTTATTTTGCCAGTTTTATGGTTGGATTTTTCCTTAAAACCCAACCGTAACACTAATTTTTGGGGGTATTTTGACCTGCTTTTCCCATTGCATGCTTTCCAACTTCAAATAACTGGAAATAAAACAGGTAATACACAAATTTTAAGTTTAATTTTTATAATTCACGTGCAAGTTAAATTCAAACTTCAAATCCAACTTCACATTAAAGGTACAAGGAATTCACCCACACAAAAAAAAAACTATAGACATAGAGTTAGGGAGAAGGAGGAGGGGTAGGTCGATGACTTTTACGAGGTCTTTTTTTGCTCATAAGATTACGATGAGTAGCACCGCCACGAGTACGAGCACCAGCACGACCGCCTCGAGTACGAGCACCACGTTGCGCATCCTCGGCTTCATCATGTGTCTCTTCATCCGATGCTTGCGGCTCTCTTCTAGTAGTACTCGCATCTCTTGTAGCGCCTCTTGTAGCGGATCTACTCCTCTTTAAAGTCCGCTGCACATCCTCGGCTTCATGATGAAGCTCCATAATCAAAGCTTTTGGAGTTGTTCAGGCGTCCTCACGTCAATTGTGCTTAGGCATGGATTTATAGAGTCCTCCAATGCAATGGCTTTCTTTTTCTATTCACATATGAAAATAAAAGTAGGATGAGTGTTTAGTAATAAATCTTAAAAATATTAATAACAAAAATAATGTACGTACCAAATTGAAATATGCCTTCTTCCAGAAACCATCTTCTGTGTTGTTTGGCATAGTCTCAGGACCATTGTTGATGATAGTTGGATGACCAAAATGGCGATACCAATCCAAGTAATCTTCTGCAGCCTCTTTTGTTCCCGGAGATGGAGTTAACTCATTCCTTTGGACTTGGTATTTCGGATCATTGCGGTTATCCCAAACCGCGACCGAAGGCGTTGGCTCGTAGTTTAGCACGATGTTTGGGCCTTCGATCATCGACCATTCACACACAATTTAAATATTTCGCGTGTCACCGTTGTTTGGACATATCCATATTGGCGGAGAGTTCGGCGGGGGTTGGACATCACGTACCCAAACGGATGGTACGAAGGGCCGTTGTAGCCTGCCACGTCCGACAATTCACGTAAATCCTCAACATGTCCATCACCCTCTATGCTAATCTTCACATAAGGATCAAAACTAACATCTTCAACCGTGAAAGCATCAATTTCAGTTCTCATCTTTGCTATGAGCACTTCTTTATATTTTGCCTGGGTCCCGGTGAAGATGAATTTCTTTCCCGTAGGTCCAGTACCATCACCGCTCGTTTGAGGAGCCAGTCTGGGAAAGTGATCATATACCCATGCCTATGAAGATAATAAATATTAATATAAGATAATGCGAAAAAAATAAATTAAAGTTTAAACATTGAAATTCAAACAATAAATTACCTGAAGCAGACCGGTATTCTCGGCAATCTCAGTTCCCCTAACCCTCGAAGTTTTTCGAAGGTTAGAAAGTAGGTAAGCCAGGGTGGCAGTTCCCCACGAGTACTGATGCGTCATCCTGAGATCACCCTGAAACCACTGTAGATAGTGAACGTTGACCCTGTTGCCCGAGTTGTCAGCAAAGAAGATGGTGCCGAGCATATATAACAGATACGCTCTGGCTGTTCGAATAGCTCTGGTGTCATCTATGACGACCCCAGCCATTTCCAACATTGCGGTTCCTCCAAACTTCTCCCTTAGTGAACGCAGCAATATTTTCTTGCTCATACCTTGACCTTTCTTCGTTGGCATCCCCGGTTTATCTCCACTGACCAATTTAAACTCAGATTCGGCTTCGCTCTTCTCCCATCCAAGTGTATCTTTCACAAGTGCATAAAGATCACTCCATGACATGTTGTTGTTTAAACCCTCAAACACTGATTTACCATCCACCTTCAGGCCAAGAATTGATTGGACATCATCCGGCGTTTTTGTCATCTCGCCGAATGAGAGATAAAACGTATCGGTTTCAGGCCAATAACGTTCCCTGAAGGCTGCGCAGACGACACTGTCATACTCCCACATCGAATTGGTAATTCCGGGAGATAACCCGGTACCATTTACGAGAATTTGTACGGTCGTACATTCATCAGTTAAGGGCCAATGTTGAGCCCTTTGACGAACCAATTTCTTGATCGCCTGTGTATGATCCTACAAAGAATAAAAACAAATTTGTTTTACTTACAAAAATTAACAAACAAAAATTTAACAGAACAAGAGAAGTGTTTAGATTAATACCTTGGTCGCAGCAACTTTGGCAGCCCATGAATGGGGATAACCAAATAATATTGCAGATTTGTCTGGGGCCTAACCCCAAAGTCCTCCATTCCTCCTCTTAGGCCACAGTTGAGGTTCGGCCTTTTCTTTGGGAATTTCTTTGGCAACCCTTTTCTTTGGGAATTTCTTTACCTTTGCCTTGAGGGACATGTTGTTCTCTGTCCCTCTCTTCTTCCTCGTGTTGTTGCTCTTGCGGTGGTTCTCTAATCACAAGAGAACCTCTAGGTGTTGGTAGATCACCCAAGCCTTGGAACACATTATATTCCTCTTGTGCAATTTGAGGAACACTACCACCCCCTACCTCAAAAGATGGATTATGAGTCTTATTCACGCCTCTCTTCTAAACCCCTAAATGATTTCCGTGGCGAGGGGTTGGAGTGTGAGAAATTGGTGTTAAATTGTTACCCCTCTTATTCTTCATACAACACACAAGCAATACAAGTTAGATAATTTCCAAGCAATTCAACTTCAACTAACAAAAAATTGACTACACAGGATTATTTACGGCTGAGTTTTTCTCAAAAGTCAACCGTAAATTTTTAGTTGAAAATTTTGTCACTTTTCTTACGATTGGGTTTTTCTAAAAACCCAACCGTAAGATACATGTAGCCTGATGTGCACACTTTTCTTACGATTGGGTTTTTCTAAAAACCCAACCGTAAGACTAACAAAATTTTTGTTTGCGCTATTGTTACGGTTGGGTTTTGCTCAAAACCTAACCGTAAATTGTTTTTAAAAAATGACGCAATTTTTTTATGGTTGGGTTTAATTTTGAAACCCAGCCGTAATATCCTTAACTCTTCATCTTCTTCCCTTTGATTTACGGTTGGGTATTGAAAAAAACTCAACCGTAATATGAAGAACATGATATATTACGGTTGGGTTTTCACACGAACCCAACCGTAATATCAACTGTGTCCAATATTTTTAAACCAAAAACACAATCAAACATGCGAATCAATCAATTAGAAGTTCTAAGAATAACATGGGTTTTGTTCAATACCTTAGATACACCATTGTTGGATTTTTAGGTAATCGATTTTGCTTTTCACTATCGATTTCTTCTTGAATCTCTTGATTAGGTTGAAAGGAACAGGGTTGATTTCCATCACTACTACCTTTAACGCCTTTAGTGTGCTTCTTCATCACGAATTGTTGAGTTTAATCGACGAAGAATTTTACGAATCGGCGATAAATTTCGATGGATTACGGTTGGGTTTTTCTTTGGTTTAGTTTTTGAAAATTATGAAAATGAATAATGTTAAGGGTGTTTAGGTTTTAATTGACATAAGGGTAAAATCGACATTTAATCAAACCCCTAGGACATCCCATAATGTAAAATCGGGTCACCTCGCCTCCACTTCGAGCCCCTCCAGGATTTTAGAGCCCTTATATCAAGCTTCCTAAATATACTTGGGGGATTGGGCCAGTGATTCGTATGGGGACTGGACCTAAATTATTATTAGGATAATAAAAATAAAATATTACACAAAAGTAGATAAATGAATGCATATATGATATCTTAAAGTTCTTTACAAAATTAAATATGTTAAATACCAATATAAATGAAAATAGTTAAAATCGCTTTAGGAAACAATAAAAAAAATATGAGACAATAAATTTTAAATTGAGCATTATTTAAACAAAGCATCTTGTATATAATCAATCCATATCTTGTGTTCCATCGTTCTCGTTTAAATAGAGTTTGATGTGATCAATTCATTCTTTACATCCATCCATCTATCTCCCTCGTCATATTTTTTTTTGATGAAAAAATGAAAATAGTTAAAAGAACTATTTAAGATACGTACATCGATAGATCAAAACCTGAGTCATTTTTAAATATTATACTATGCATGTAAAATACAATTTACATTTACCATTAATGTAGGTTCAACCCAATGTCTTTCTACAAGTTCCTTCATGTACTTTAATAATATAAAATCCAAAATCACAAGTCGAGGGATTCACTATATTTTCATACTTTCATTTACTTTTTGTTTAAAAATAACACAACGGATTTGTTGGAGCACCGAATCGATAAGCAATAATCACCTTTCCATAGAAAATAAATGATTAAAGAGAGAACTTACATTGATGCAATGAAACAAAGAGACATTAAGATGTTGTGCTTCAATCGGATACCCAGGTCCAGTTATTCAGTAAACCTTTGTCCATGAACTCCCAAATTTGCATTGGAGTGTATCACAGAGGAGTTCTAGGAAGATATAGTTTAACACGTCAGAATCAGTAAAAACAACAAGGATTCAGGAAGAAATGGTTAATAATGTGCATTGTCATACCCTAAGAACAAGCAAGTTGCTAGCCTTGAGCAAAGATGTTGCAATTGTTGCATCTCGAACACCATCAATGAATATTTCTGATTTCCACATCAAGAGCACTTTTATCAACATCTTTTTGAGCACTAAAACTAAATTTTGATAGCATGATAAGTTAATTTTGATCAACTAATTGTAACAGCGAAATATTTATGAAAGATGTGAATATGATAGAATGCTAAGTGCTTGAGACCACTTTGATTTGTGTCGTACCTACATTCTAAAATATATGGATCTGAGTTTTAAAATTTGGTCATTATGTATCATGCCAGGGCTTCACCTGACTAAATTTTATCGATCAATTTGTCCATCAAAATTATCCATGAAAAACTAATTACAAGAAGATGAAATGGCCATGATTACAATACTAAGAAGAAAATGATAATCATTACAATACTTAAGGTGTGGCAGGCCGTAGATTAGACTCTGTGGAGTACACATGGGTCACTCTATAATAAAAGTGGAGTAATAGATTAGATTAAACACATTCTGCAGACACAACATAACTATTGTCTAATCTAAGTTACAAAACTGGCTTCACTGGGTATACAATCATGCAGTAAAATATAAGAGAAGTGGACTAAAACACATACATACCTTTGAAAACATAGCCATATCAAGGAACTGCTTGACTAACAAAGATAATTGCATAACAAGTTTGTATGAATTAATATGCTGCTACTTGAAAAACAACAAAACTGAAAACATAATATTTAAGCCCGGTGTAACCTTTCAATCAACTATTGCAACAATGACACTATATACAATTCATATAAAATAACATAAACCCAACTCTTCAATTTGTAAAAGCTTTCAGTTGACTTGGTAAAACAAGCATTATTCTACAATTATACAAAAAAAAAATATTTGGAAACAAAATTACTGAAAGCAAAAAGCCTCATATAAAATATTTAAGTAGCTAATTAACTTCAATATAGAGTTTGGAATGTGTCATCCTCGAGCACTTTCGGAGGGAGCACGAGCAGCCAATTGACTTCAATATAAGGGTCTTGCGTCAATAAGTAGGATAACAAATGTGGCTAGTTTAAGTTAAAGAGACAATTCCATGATTTTCTGTTCTCCAGGGACTACTTGACAGTGTGAAAAGTTTCTCTAAAGTTATCCTACATGAAAAAAGTACCACCGGATTTCTTTTTATAACATATTTTGCATATTCGTTTTACTTGTAAAAAAAATTAGAGAAATAAGTTTTAGGGAGAGAGAAGTTACATGTTCAGCAAGCGAAGTTTTGATGTACATATGCATAAGCAAGCTTCAATATACGACTATCAAATTCCTAATCAACAATTTAAACCAAATACATTCAAAAACGATCAACACAACCAAGAACTTAAAACGTAGAAACTTCAGTAAGTACCCACTGAACGAATCTAGTGAACAATGACAAATGCTTACATATGCTTCAAGATTGGTTAAAATACCAACAACTTATTCTTCTGAACCTACTGCTACAAATGACAATCCTCTATTTTTAGTCTTGTTGTGCATTGAGAGCTTATATAGTTATATTATCATCCAAACAAAATCACAGAAAACTCAATTTGTATATAAGCAAAATATTCAGAACTCAACATCCAACAAATTCACAAAAACCCCAGAAGCAAATTCAAAACTTACCCAGAAAAACAAAAATTTAGAGAAAATGAGAGAAATTTACCTTAACATTTAGGACTGTACCATACTTCTCAAAGAGATTGTTCATATCTTGATTATTACAAGTCCATATAACATTCCGAGCAAATAATCCATAGAATCATACTAGAAACAATCAAATAACAAAAAACCTAAACATTAAATCAACTTCAAAAATAAAAATAAAAATCAAACTTCGATTAAGGTTTGTAAGAGAAACTTACCCCCAAATAATCCTCCAAAGAAACGGCTAGGGTTTCTTTCTCACGGTGATTCTTTGATTTGTATTTTGGTTATAGGTTGAAGAAATTGTATATAGATCGAACAAAATGATCCATTTTCTTTAATTTATAGTTTCGTTTGTAAAAGACGTCTAGGGTTTTCTTTCTCGCTGTGATTTTTCAACTGTTGGGGAAGGTGAATCACTTTTCAAAAGAAAGAAGAATGCGAAGAAAGAAAAGAGAAGAATAAGGTTATGGTGGTGGCGTGGTCGTGGTGATGGAGGTGGTTGTGTCAGCTGGAGTGAGTAGAGAAACTAGAAAAAAAAAAGTCTGTCAAGAAGTGAGATGCTAATTGCTAGTCTGTGATAGAGGTGGTGGTGTCGGTATAAACACACTAGTAATATATAGTTCCGTTTGGTATGTCCCAGCAACACATTTCAGACTATCGGGATAAAGGTATCTCGTGAAAGATTGTTGTTTGAAGAAAAATTACCATGCTAATTATCATGAACCGGAACATGAAGTAGAGCATGTGTTTTATGCTCACCAAACATCAGTTGAAGAGAAAAATGAAGCATGGTATAACGATTTGATTAGCCATGGTAGCCATGGACAGCCGGTGGTGAACTCTGTGAAACTGAACTGTGATGGTGGTCCTACTGGTAGCCTTGAGCATAAAACATCGTCTGCTTCCGTAATTTTTAAAGTGGCTTCCCAGAAGATTATTTATGAATGCCTATTACAATAAGAGTTAATTGATGTTTGTTACTTAGGTTTTAACCAATTTTAGTTTTTGGTATAATATTTATCTAATGTTAGGGCTTGATATCTGGACTGAACGTTGACCCGCGTTGACTAGGAGTCCTAACTTCTGTTTAGTAATTATTAATAAATTTATATAAAATATAATTATTTAACAAGATTACAATTATACCATTCACTCTACTAATATTTACACATAACCATTGAATATTAACCCTAATTCTTTCACCTTCTCCTCTTTCTCCAAACCGTCGCCGTCACTATTATCAAATTGGTTCCTTCTTCTGTGAGGGACTTAAGAGTTGAAATTGAGAGTTTTTCTAAAAGGGTCTTTTGATAGAACTGTATGAGTGATGAAGAAGGTGAGGTTAGAGTAAATAGTTAAAGAAGTCAGTTAGGGGTTTAAGAAAATAAGTTTGTTAGAATCAAATTAGGGTTTTGGTTTCGATGTCGAGTTTGTTTGGAATTGAGATGCAAATTCTTTTGTTGATGGATATATAACTAAAGGGTTGATATTATATGAAGGCTGAGAAGTTGATTTGGTGAATAATTGGGGATTAAGTTTCCATGAGAAACTCATAGAAGAGTTAAAGGAAGAAATTGATGATTATGAGAATAATTAGAGAGGGGTTTAGTTGAGTTGAGGTTCTGAGTTGAAGTTTTGAACGCGAATTTGGAATTGAGAATCTCTTTAGGGTTTCTAAAAGTTGAAGATGGTAATGAAGAATATGAGTTTGAGGACATAAAGGAAGAGTAGGATCAAGGATAGGTAATAGTGGTGGTGTCGATTCAAGTGATTGATTCAGAACCAGAAGAAAAAACAAATGTTTTTTCTATAATCTCTATAAAGTTATGACAACAACAACGAACCCTAACTCCATAATATTCTAATAGATCTAATTGAATTCAACCTAAGAATCAAATTCAAACGCATTCTTCTATCTCAATCACAAAATCAGTTAAAACCCTAGCTTTTAGATTCAATCCTTAACTGAATTTTTTAATTGATTATGTTCTTAGCTCCAATCAATCCATGGCAAAAACCCGCTTTACTGTTGCAACTCATCTATGAATTTCGGGCGGAATAGAATTGATTCAGTAATTAGTGTGTTGTTGTTGGGTTTTGTTCTTATTGTAAAGGGTTTTGATTTAATTCAATTGATTTGAGAGTCATTTGCTTTGTGATACTCAAGTACAGGGGAAGAAGAAGACGCATTGGAAGAAGAAGATGTCGGCCGTGAAAATTGGGTTTGTTCTAATGAATTGGGGGTTCTATTGTAACCGTTGATTTAATGTTTTTGTTAGGAACCCTTGGATCTAAGAGTAAATTTGTAATGTTTAAAAATAAATACACAAATTAATTATAATTAAACTTAACTTAGTTGATGTAAGTCAATGTCCAGTCCAGGTACCAAACCCTAACATTGGACAAATGTTAGACCAAAGACTAAATATGGTCAAAATCTAGGTATCAAACATCAATTAACCCACCCTTACAATAACTTAGTTATATAGTGACAATTAACCTAAAAATATGTTACCATACAATGTCAACTACTGTGAAAAATTTAAACTGTTATTATAACATAGATATACAATAACAATTATTCTAAAACAGTTACAGTATAAAATTTAAATGACATTTTAAAACTGTTACAATATAATACCTATAAACACAATTTATGCGCAACAGTTCGTACAGTAAACTGTTACTATTATTCGACACCTCGATATTTGGTAACAGATAATTTAAGAACTGTCACCTTATAAAAGTATGAACTGTTACCAATAGTCATTTTTCTACTAGTGAATGTTTAAAATTATTACTATAAATAGCTTACTCAACCTACTCAAAAAAAATAAAAATAGAACGTAACTTACGAACAAGTCTACAACCAGATTCCACATAAGAATTATCTTAGTCTCACCCAGAGAGTTCTTTGTATACCTATCACACTACAAAGAGCCTTAAACTCTGATCTCAACACTTTCCATGTTTCCCTCATGTAGATGTGGGTTTTTTACAAGGGTAAAATATTAAATTATCTCTCAAGACTCGGGTCTGAGAAAATACTAATCTTTAAAATTATGTAAAAAGAATTCTTAAGTAGGTTCTCATCCCTTCCCTCTCTCAGGTGCTTAAGCCTGCCCTCTCTCTATATGTATGGTCAACTACATACCTAAAAAACCGACCCCCTAGAATCGAGCTAGAACGAGAGTAAATTATCTTATTG
Source organism: Papaver californicum (assembly GCA_023531435.1). Lineage (NCBI taxonomy): Eukaryota > Viridiplantae > Streptophyta > Magnoliopsida > Ranunculales > Papaveraceae > Papaver > Papaver californicum. Next base: position 7,120,640 of record JAJJMC010014687.1, read on the forward strand.
ATCGACTCTTCTACAAACTTATGCAAAGCTAAAAACTGGTGCTTACTACAACATTCCCAGATGTTCTATGTTTTTTACATAAAATATCAAGTTCTTAGATGGGTTGCCCACTAGTATAGAGCAATTTGGGTATTATTTTGGTGTTATATTGCACAGTTGAATTCCCAAAAAATTTCCATGTTGATACTCACGCTCAACTTAGCAATATCAACATACTAAAACACTTATATAGCTTTATATATAATCTATTCGATTAAAGTACCACAACTGTGCTTAGATTCAAAGCTAAAATTGCGTCAAACACAATTTCATAGCTTCTACTAACTAAAAATACAGCCTCAGTCACACAAATCCTTGCTTAAAGATCCAACTAATGTGAATGAGTGAAAAGAATTCAATTTAGGGTTTTCGAAACGCCTAAAAATAAGATTTGCAATACTTATAAGCGTGTCAAAGAATATTCTCAAACCCTAATTTGAGAAAGGAGCGTCTTCGCTTCCCTTGCTCCCACCATGTGCGCCTTAGCTCAATAACTTGGCTTGCGTGTCTTCTCGTAGGACTAGTTTGTGTGTCTTCATTCAGAGAACAAGCTCACACGTTATGCTTCTTGCCAAATTTGGTGTGTCAACAAGATGCTTTCAAACCCTAATTTGAAAAAGGGAAGCACTCCTAACCCAAAATCCTAACATGTATGCCTTGCCGAAACTCTTGTTTTTTGCTTCTAAGGAAAAACTTGCACGTCTTGATCAAAGACCAGGCGTGGATGTCATGTTTCTTTCTAAAATTTAGTGTTTTTACTCTTTTGCCCTCACTATGTGAGGCTAAGCACAAGAGTAAAAACGTGGACTCTTGTTTCTCGGTAAATTTGGCATTTTACTCTTTTACCCTCAACGTGTCAGGCTTAGAACAAAAAGTAAAAAAAATGTGAATGTCTGAGCTCTAGTTGAAAATTAGGGTTTTGACTCTTTTGCTCTAAAATCGTGTTTCTTAAGTAAAAGAGGAGAGTTTGTACATCTTAATGCCTGGGCAAGCTCGTGTGTTTTGTTGGCAAAACTCGTGTAACTTATCCTGTCCTTTCAACTAGGAGCCTTAACGTCAACTACTTGCTTATTAGTGTTTGATATACAAAATTTTAAAACCCTAATTTATTTATCAAAGGCCACACTAGGTCTCATTCATATGTGTGACCTCTCACAAATATATTTTTTATGTGAGGCCTTTCACACATATATTTTCGTATGCGGTTTCACACACATTTTCTCATGCTCAACAGCATACACTTATTTTTATGAAACAAGCATGTCAATGCAAAATTGACTAAGTTGGGCGCACTGCTCCTTACAAAAATAAATACATATTTATTTTATTATAAGTATGCTAGATTCATCAGGCTAGTCAAGCAAGACAAGTCTTTAATCGAAATACTAAGTAAGTCTCATTCGACTTAATAATACTAGTAGTGTTCAATAATACAGAATTTACACGAGACATCAAATGTCACAAATGGGGGGATATTCATTAGGGTTTTGGTCTGGTGGTCTATGACATGTGGTGCAACACTGAACCACTAAAGAGAAACTCTGGAAAGTTCGATCAATAATTGAGTAAAGGAGCGGTAAGTTGAAAAACCGTCCATTCAACCTCAATTGAAGTGAGGAGCAGTTGTCAACACTTTTTCTACCTTCTCCACTTCACCCTACTCAACCATCGAAAATTTCTTTCAGAGAAGAGGTCTAGTGGTTACAATAGCTATAAATAGATTTTCAATCTATTGAACAAAAAAACATGACTGAAGAAATCTGAATTTCCAAATCAAACACAGAAGAACTCGATCACTCAATTGTTCATAGATATTCACACCAATTACATCCCACAAAGTCTGATACTCTGATCTCAATCTTCTCTTGCTTCCCTCCCTAACATCAACCCTTCTCCTTCTTATTTTATGACTGAAGCAAAACTGGACGGCTGTTGCTTGGTTTAGGCCAGGATTGTACAAATTGATCTCTCTATCTAAACAAATTACTTCAACAATACAAATGTTTAAGAATTGACGAATTATTACCTGCTCAACCCACTTTTCCTAAATTAGCCTTCAATTCGTTTTTCCCCACAAACATTTTGGCGACTACAGTGGGAGATTAATATCTCAGTTGCAATTCTTTAATTTCTCAAAATTTTAATCAGTTTCAAAAATAGTTGGTCTCAGGTCAGGATCATAGACTGAACCTGACGTAAATTCTGCTAGTACCAGTACATGTACTATAGGAAACACTCCTTAAGTTACCAATGTCGACAATATCAGTCCTCCTCCACCTGAGCAGTGATAGACACGTTTTCGTGTCTTATTTGATCTCAATTTGTATATTGTTAGAACTCATGTGTGTACTTATATTGGGATTTTATTGTATTTGTAGGTATTTTTGGGGAAATAAACATATGGGAAAAATTGGCTCAAAAAGTTATAAAGGCACCCAGAAAAAATACTAAAGGCACCCCCCAAAATTTATATAGGCACCCATGCCCGACGGCGAATCAGTCGACATTTTTCACAAATTTTACGAACAGAGGCCCTTATTTTCCTTGGATTACGGGCACCCACTTATTTCAAAAAACCAAAACTGGCGGGAATTTAATCTTCTCAAATCTTTGAAGTTTTCAAGCGAATATTTGGCATATTGTTAAGAGTATTTTGAGGAGATAAGACAAGATTTTCTAAATAGAGTTTACAAGATTTGAAAACACTAGAGAATCTCGGTGAAAATCAGTTAAGTTTACGTGAGAATAAAAAGTAAAAAAATTAGTTATTCTCGGCTAATATGATTTGATTCTTTGTAATAAAATCAATCTCCTTACCATTTCAATAGATTCTCAAGATAGAATGGAAACATAATCAAGGAGATTTGATGAAATCAGTTAGAAGAAACAGAATCACCAAGAATTAAGTAGCCGAGAGAGAAAAAAAAA
>JAJJMC010014687.1:7123616-7142083 GCA_023531435.1 Papaver californicum
GAGATTTGGAGGAGTAATTGAAGATATTAGAGGTTGTAGTATATAAAAAGGTGATGGGAAATCAATTGAGGGGGGTCTGGAGAGTCGAGAATCGCAAATCAAGAATTCCATAAAAATATGCTCGTGATCATGAAGAAGAAGATGAAGAAAACGTTGCCATAGGGTTGAAGATTCTGTTGCTAAAGCTTTTAACTTTGCAACGGATATCTTCATTTGCAACGTTTAGCTTCAGGAAACAGTTATCCCTCTGTAACAGTGAGTCTGTAACTTTTATAAACGTTGCAAACTCACTGTTTTCATTATTTTCAAACACTTTGAGCTATGTACCAAACTTTTGAGGTTGTTTTGAGCAAGATGAGCTAAACCCCATATGCTGAGGTGACGGAGGAAGCCATTGTTTCAATAAAAGTGGTATATTTCTATTTTAATTAATTTTTGCAATTTCTTTTATGATTTTTTGCCTTGGTTGAAATTTGATTTAATGATTTTTGTTAAGCAGTTGTGATTTCGTTAGATGGTACATGCTTTGGCCTAGGTTTTAGATGTTCCATGATTTTGTAATACAATTGTTATTTTGAAAATCTACTTGTTGCAACATTTTAGAATCAAATTAAACGTAAGAATTGCATGAATATTGATTAGATTGAATCACTTTAATTGGTTAATGGTGAAATCCATAACCTCAGTATTTTTGAATATTATTTTTATTATTTGTGCATATTTTTAGTTTAAAAATTAGTTTATTAAAATCTAAAATTAGTTTTCACAAGTTCGAGCGAACGATAACTTTTCTTACCACTATTTACAAAACCATCAAGCAGCATACTGAAGAAGCACGTGATGAGCAAACTCCTCCTACCATTGTCGATTTGATGCAGACACAAGAAACCCTTGCAAGGACTCAAATAGAGATGGATGCAACACAAAAGGAGGTCCTTACCTTTCTCAAGATGCTTATAGAGAAATGACACCAGCAAAGCAGACTCGAATACTTTTGAAGCAACTGCTGATGCCAATACATCAAGGGGTCATGATTAAGATGGAGATGAAATTCGTATTCTACCTAATACAGTGCTAGAAAGAAGCCATTAGCCTAACTTTGTTATACGTGAAGATTTGGAACGGCTTCTCTAAAGCTACAAAAAGGAGAGTTCATCTGTTATTCATCAACACCAACCTCCATATCCATTTGAGATGCAGAGGATTCCTCATTCTAAGGGATATTCATCTCCTCCATTCTCACTTTATGATGGATTAGGAAATACTCGTGAACATATTTCATGATTTTTGGAAGCATTAGGAGAACATGAGTAAAACAATTTGTTGTGTCTGAGAGAATTTTCTAAATATCTCACTTATGAGCTTATACGTGGTACAACAACCTTGATCCTAACAACATCTCTAACTGGTGTGAGATGGTTAACGCATTTTACAGGAAATATATTTTTTTTTATCTAACCAAGTCACATTATCATACTTGGGAAGGATGTTTCAGCGATCGAATGAATATCCCAATGATTACGTAAAGCGGTTCAGGGTTCTAGCACTAGATTTCCAAAACGCGAATATTACTGAACTTCAATTTGTGGAACTCTTAATTAATGGTATGACACCAGTATACCGTGCTTTATTAGAGAATTTGCACTTCCAAACATTCTCTGAGTTACATGAAGCTGCCAAGAAATCTGCTACTACTGCACCTGCTTTGCTAGAGATGACAAGGCCTCCTGTCAAGAATGAAGAAGTACGAGAGACTCGCAGCAGTCAACGTTTGGCTCAGAGGTAATTCAATACGCAACCATATGTAGGTGTTTTGACTGAAGGAAGAAAGAGGAAAGCCCCACATCGGAGCCACAACCCAAGTGTGCAGCACCAGCACCGGTTCCAAATCCAGCACCACAGGCAGGACGACCACCTTGAAAGGATAATCAAGCATTTGTAACTCCACCACCGGCTCAACATCATCATCAACAACAACAACAACAAGGGAAACCCCCGCCATCCAAAGATTTCCCTTTTACGATTGAAGAAATGATCGAGCTTTTTAGAAGTCTGGATTCAGTATGGTGCAATCAACCTACCTCATATATGACGTCCACCAATAGAGCAAGAAATGGCAAACCTTATATATTGTCACTTCCACAGATTTATCAATCACCCTACAACTGATTGCAATGTCTTGAAGAGGATATTCAAATAAACGATTGAATCTGGAGAACTGGACTTGGACACTGAAAGTGTACATAAAAACCTTCTCTTAGTAAGGCATTTTACTATGTCTAAGGATCCCACTTAGAGGTGCACAAAGGTCGGTTCGTCTCGGTTATTGGCATAACCGAGTACATGTACCTTCCTATGGTCGGTTCTCTACCCGTCTACTTATACATTGTACCATATACTCTCGGTTCGATTTTGGAACTGTACCTGTCTGTTCGGTTCGGTTCCGGTCCTGTACTTTTTTTTAGATGAATGTAATTGATTACATAGGAAGTCTATCAGTTGTTTTCAACTTACTCTAGTGCTCTGTTTTCCGAAACGGATAGATTACATAGGAAGTCTATCAGTTGTATATTTGACATTAAATGGAAGAAAAAACTTATCAAGTAATATCAGTCTCATGTTGCTATGTATATTGTCAATTTCATTGAAATTTGGATGAGTGTTCAACTTGTCTGATTTATTCATAAAATTGAAGATTCTGCTGTGCTATTTAACATTCTCCAGCAGTTGTATTTCTATTCTGAGATACAAATACTCAGATTGACTAACTCAATACATGTTAATCAATATGGCTTGTTTCGATTTAAAAAAAAAAATCCTTCGGAGCAAGAACAGACTTCTGTTCAAACAAAATATTCCTAATGAAAATTTAAAAAGAACTTACTATTTAAAAAGATTTTTGATATGTTTCAAGATTTAGTAACCTGGCTTACTCTTTAGCAAGATTCCAAGACTCATAATATTGCAATTGCTATACCAGCATGTAAACATATAAAAAACAATCTCCATTTAACATGAGCAGTTTTTAACCATCATGAGACTCGGCAATGGTTGCATACCAGCACCAGTTATTGCTAAACCATCATAAAGAACATATATAAAGAAGAAAAAAACATTGTCCATTTAAGAAGAGCAATTTTCGGCTCTAGTGAGACTCTGCAATTGTTGCAGACAACACCAAAAACAGATAAATACATAATCACCAGTCGCAAGAACATAATCATCATACAAATTACAAAGAGAAAACAGCATTGCAGAAATCAGTGCAGACGCAAGAACATAATCATAATCTTCTTCTGAACTCGATCGAGTAACCTAAACTAGAAACAAACATATGGGATTAAAATTCTCTTTTTTTGTACATGTACCCGTCCCGAGCTCCTCGGTTTCGGTCCGATTTCGGTTCGGTTCCATCGGTTCCGGTTCGGTCATTCGGTTCCGGTCGGTTCCTGTGCATCCCTAATCCCACTAACCAAGTAGTTCAATCCCTGATAGAACGTGCATGTGAACATATATATCTCTCAAAGGATCAAGGCAAAAACTTGTTCACTGCTCTTAATCACATCGTTTCAGGTAAAAGATTACCTCCACTCAATAAAGTAAAAGCACACGTCGAATCTGCACAGATGGGCAAAGATGGAGAAAAGTATGACTGGGGAATTCTCAATGTTGCTAGTCTCAGAAAAAATGAATTTAAGAGAACCCTAATTGACGCAGGCACTACTATCAACATTATTCCTATCAAGAAACTCAGGGTTGTTGGGATCACACGTAGTGAAGTTGTCCATGGGCCTACCACCATTCAAAATCCTGAAGGAATGCCTATGAATGCCTAAGGTTATATTTATCTTGAAATACAAATGGCTTCTGCATGTGCTACAACCAAATTTTACATAAAAAAAGAGGACCTGGGTTATGACATGATCTTGGGGCGTCCATGGTGATAGACACATTTTTATGTCTAAATTGTGCTCAATTCTCTATTTTGTTAATGCTTGATTTTATACTATTTACGAGTTTTTATGTCTTTGTAGGTATTTTTGAGAAATAAATATTTTTAGAAAAATAAGCTTAAAAAGTTGTTAAAGGCACCCAACAAAAGTGTTAAAGGCACCCAACAGTTGGATTGGGGGCACCCTCATTTCAAATTCAAAAACTGAAAATTGGCGGGAAGAAAAAGCTTCACGTGAAGAAAGTTCCTGAATTGGTGTAAACCGAGTTTTAAAGAGTTTGGGGTAATTCTGAGTTACCCAAGTGAAGAAACAACAAAAATAAGATTAAACACGTCTGCACAGAGTGTTTTACGCCGGAAATTTCGCTGCAAAATTCAAGTCACGGTCGAAAAAGAAGTTTGTCTCTGTTTAGAATTGTCACCTAATTAGAGTTGGATTTGGATGGTTCTTTGCATCCTAATCGGTTAAGGATGATGTATTAGGGTTATCTAAGCCTATAAATAGCAAGAAGATCGAAGAAAAATCACAGCAGAGAAGCCGGGAAAAAAACAGGAGAAAAACCAATTTTCTGCTAGTGGAAGAACACGAAGAACATAAGGCTGGAGAAAACTGTCGCTGACGCAGTCACTGAAGCAGTCTTATTTCTAAAGCGTCTGAAGTCCGTCCTTTTCTTCTGTTTTCTTTTCTTTCTTTTGTAACGCAGAGAACACCTCTCTGTAACGTTTATAAGCGTTTTTGTTCTTATGTGTTACTATTATTTCTTCTTTGTAAACACTTTTTTGAGCCATGAAATATTATTTTGAGAGTGTTTCCAACATGAGGAGCTAATCACCATTACTGGGGCGATGGAAGAAGTTATTTTTCCAATAATAAAGTGGTAATTCTTATTTTATTTATTTTTTGCAATTCTTTTATAATAATTTGCTTTGAATTAAAATTGAAAAAAATAGTTTTTATCAATTAGTTGTGTTTTCTTTTGATGAGTCATGCTGGGTTAGAGCTTTTGATGTCTCATGCTTACGATTTACAACTATTATTTTGAAAACCTAACTTTGGCAATGTTTTGATTAAACTGAATACATGAGTTGCAAGATTTTTATCACTTGAAAAATTGGTGAATGGTGGAATGCTTAGTCCTAGTTCTTCCCATCAATTTTAAATCAACTTTATTTTAATTTTCTTTATTTTTAGTTATTAAAATTTAGGTTTAAAAATCGAATCTTTACAAGTCTGAGTATCGTACCTTTTACCACTATTTTAAAATTACATCACATGGATATACAGTAACAAGGCTACATCTCCCAAGACACCTTCATTGTGATGCTCACTTCAAATAAGCAGCTTTGCACCTCACCAGAAGTTTATGGCAGATGACTCTCTTTTGTACCTAGAAGAATATCAAGACTCGGCGGCTATAAAGCAGGAGCCGGGAGAAAGTGTAAGATCATATGTGGAGAGGTATCATACTCAAGTAAAGCTTACTGAACACATCTATTTACCACTTAAAATTCGTCACACCTATTATGCCTTGGGCTTGAGTTTTTTTAGTATAAATGGTATGTTTATGACAAGGGCTAGAATTGTAAAATTTTCCTCTGCCAAACATCAGGAGTACAAAAAAGATATGTGTGTATTTATGCGCATATGCTTAACTCTATAGCAAAACATGGAATATTGTATCTTTGCTTATATTTCGCAAGTGAATTAAGAGTACAGATCCTCTTTAGACACTCTAAATTGGCCTTGCATCCTTCTCAATACTCATAATATTAATGTCAAATCGAACTAGTCCAAGTCACATAAATTCCACGGATGAATTCCTTGAACTTGTTCGAATGCGCATCGATGTTCCAAAAACATCTATCCAATTTGGGAATAGCTAATGCTTAAACCCTAAAATACAAGCTTAACGCCTCATTCACCAAAAATGTTTCTCAAATTGCTCCCCTGAGCTTAAATATGTTATTATAGCACTTTGCTTAAATATAAGCCACGAATAATGTGCCACTCCTCTTGGATGCACCAACATCAAGAAGCAATGCCATAAAAATACATTGAACCTCTGATCCAGGCTAACCCTATCCTTTTCTCCTATCAACGCCAAGTTAGCACAAGTTATTTGTCTTATCACCACAGTGGCACTAGTTAGCTACCTTAGCGCTAAAATCGCTAACTTTCCTGGCGCTAACCCTAGTACCTGAGAAGCGCCAACTAACCTAACATGGTCTTAGCTAGCACATCTTGGCATGATGAGGCCTTAGCTAGCGCGTCACTACCTTAACACCTTAGCTTTAGCGCTAAAAGTGCTAACCCTAACCCTAGCGCCAAAAGCGCCAACTCTTCTCGGCCAACTACCTTAGCTAGCACGTCCTCGAGAGCGCCTTTCATTACTAGCCACTAGCAGTGCGCCTATAGCTAGCACGCCCCTTACCTGATGCGTCCCTAGCTATGCCTAGCGCGTCACAAGGCTGATGCGTCCCTAGATATGCCTAGCGCATTCCTAGTGGATGATGCGCCAAAAGCCTGGCGTGTCTCATGCCTAGCCAGCACGTCCCACTCTCCAACACGCCATTGGCTCTCTAGCACGTCTCTAGCAGTGGCCAACCTAGCACGTCGTTATCTGACGCCACAACACCTAGCATCCTAGCGTGTCCCACCAGCCTGATGAGTCTCTAGCCAAAACTCTGGTACGTCCCTAGTTAATACGCCCTTGACCTAGCGCGGAGATACTTAGCGTCTTAGATACAAGTACATTGACGCTAACATTCTAGTGCTAACTATACTATCTATATGAAGTGCTAACTTCAAACCTCCTTGACATTAGCTTCCTATCCCTAGTACAATTAACATTTACTAAAATCCATGCATATTGGCCTTGCTCCCGGGACGTTAGCACACTATCCTTTTATACTGAAAGAGCTAGCACATTACTATTTGCGCTAAGCAACGAGTACTAGCTTTGATAGCTACTTCCCTCAGAAATACGCCTTCAATATTGTTCCAATATCATATCTTATATAAATTCTAGTAGGTATTCTTGCTTAAGAATCCATCTACAACATTTGGTCTCAAATGCCTCTCAGACTTATGCTAAGTCACTTCTGAGCTAATACTTAGGAATTAAATGTGCCATGTTACTCCCAAGCAAGTACATGACCACTGAACTTCCCAGACTCGACACTAATCAGTCTAATTATCAATCCAGTGAGTTGTACAACTTGCCTAACTGACTTAGCAAGTCATTTGACTTGACTTGAATTAACTTGACTTAATCAAATAGTGGCTTATGACTCTATTATTTCCACGATATATCAAATACAATACATGGGGGGATTATCATCGGGGTATTGGTCTGGCGGTCTACGGAAATCATGCCTGGTGGCACCACCTCAAGGAACAAGAAGGTAACAAGTAGTGGGCGGTTATAGAGCCATTGAGAGGATGAGAAGTAGTGGTATGATAGATCTTTCTTAATTTCCGGACACCACCCCACTACAATCTCCACAATCATCACTTCTCCACCTCTCCCTAACTTCCACGACTTATGAGAAATCAGTGTGTCTCTTTCGAACTATAAATAGATAGTTCTCATCTATTCAAGAACAAGACAGTTAGTCAGGGGAAACTAAAATACAAAATTAGTGATTCCTCTCAGAGAATCCTTTCTTCTTTACACTGCTCATCACACTGATATTTCTCAACCTTCTTTGCTTCCCTCCCCTAATACCTACCTAATATTCTCCACCTTTGTGACTGAAGGAGGACGCGAACGACATTTCTTGGCTTAGGCTTGTCTTATTAGATTTCGATCTCTCGAACCTACTTGAAAGTACGATCTTACCGTACATCTGCTTTAGTCAGACGCTATGAATGGATAGCCTCACCTCTTCAGTATTTTTCTAAGTGGATGAAGAAAACTCATCCTTAAGTCCAACATCGTATTGAATCATTCATCATTCATCTGATGTCCAATCATGGAAAGGAACATGATGGATATTTTCCTTTAACACTACGAGAGTGTCCACATGTGCCACAACACCACCCTAAGAAGGTTCCTACACGTCCATATGCATGGAATGTAAGTGCTAGCACAAAGATGAAAGAAAGGACTTACCAACAACACATATTCAGAGATAATCCAGTGAGAGTTATTGTTTTTCAAGTAGGAGATTGGGTTATGAAAGCAGCAAAACGCAATCGTCACTCTAAGACAAGTTCTGATTGGGAAGGGTCATTCATGATTGCTAGATCTACTATGGTGGATACTACAAGTTGATTGATGAATATGAAAAATTGGTAGAAGCGGCAACATAGGATAAGTGGCTCAAGACATTTGATGCCTGAAGCATCCAGGGATATTTATTTAGTTCATTTATAATCTCAATTCCTCCAAAACGTATGCAAAAAATTTACATTCAGTACCAAATTCCCTTTTCAATAATAGAATTTCAATTTTATTAGTTCAAAAATCCTTGTTGATCAAAATATAAAATTCTTGCAATCATGCCTACCAAATATTCAGTCATTCAAATCCAAACCAAATAAACAAAATCAAATAAGTCTATCATCTCTTTAAAATAAAAAAATTTGAAGTGCAGAATAAAGCCTAAGGGAGTCCGGACAACAATGGTTTATCCTTCTTAGAGAAGACCTCCTTCATATTTTTGAGAGCATCCTTCTTTAACTCCAACTCTTGGGTCAACCTTTCAACCTCTGCCTCCCCTTGCTCAATAAGGTCAGAAAAAGGGATCACACCTGCTACAGCATGTGACTCCTTAACAACATCAATTTCATGACCAAACCAAGCCGTGTTAAACTCAAGGTGACACTTCCAATTTGAAAACATCCAGTCACAACAGTAACACTAGTCACAGAACATATTTCGTACATAGAAGGTAGAACTTCACTCACGCGAAGAGCAAGAATGGTGGGATCCCCATAATTCTTAGTAGTAGAATAAAACTTAGCATACTCTGCTAGAACGCTGAAGCCGCCAACAAACACATGTTTTGGAAGTGGTTTACTAAGTGGAGGGTAGAAAGGAAGACCTGCATCAGGATACTCAGACACAACTATGGTTTTTTCAATCTATGTGACACCTTCAATCTAGTTTTCTACATCAACAATCATGATAATGAGAACTTATTTGGGATATTGCGATGAAGAGGTAATGACCTAATCAACTTGATCTATAATCAGTACTTCTTTAATGCTACTACGCTCTTCTCTACTTTCGCCCCGTATAATTACCAATTGATCAAAAATGTGAGATTCAAGCTCTAAAAATAATTTTCAGAACATAATTGGATTAATTATGTAAACATTCTTCATGAAGTACCCAAAGATCAAGAAAATAGCCCAGAGGCTTAAAAACATGTTTTCTTATTAAGCTCGTTAGAGGCAACTTTGCATTACCCTGTACAAAGTTTGAATCTGGGAGAAATTGAAAATGGATCTAAGAGTGAATTATATATCAAAATCTTCATATGGATTCCCTCTACGGCATATCAAAAAATCACATCAATCTAACAAAATAGCTAGGATATATGACCAAAACTCTCAACTATCTCCCAGCTGAAAAATGCATGAATCCTTCCTGAGTTTTTCTGTTTCGTCCTTTTGAGCCCCTAAATGACCTCAAAACTCAAAATCTTCCAAGAAAGGAGATAGCTCATCTCATGAGAATGAAAACGTTGGGGTAGATCATCAAAAACGGACACATTATGAGGATTTTATGGCGTTTTCAATGAAGACATTATTTCTGAAATTTTCTAACAACGAAGTTTCACGAAATTGCTCATGTTTTCATATAACTTTTCATTCATTCAATCAGAGACATAAAGAAGATAATGGAAATACCTAATGAAAGGACCATTATTCGAAGAAGTCTTGCTTTAATCCACATGCAAGCAAAACCACTAATGTATTAAAGCAACGCCTACAAACTACGAGAAGTAAAGGTGTTCATATAACAAGGAAATATAATAGTCAGTGACCTAACAAATATCTCATCTCCCAAAACAAGATAACTATGCTAAGACTAATCAAGAGGACATAGTCTTAATCACAGTTGTACATTTCTTCAGATTTTACTCCCAAGTCTTCTACTTCGAAATTCTCTTTTGGGCCTGCATCAGGATTTTCCTATGGGTTCTATTTAGAAGCCTCATTATCTATAGGGTCAATTGAACCCATCTTCTTGTCATGATAAGCGGCTTCTTCACAATCAACTTCAAAATCATCCTGAGAAAATTACATAGACCTTAAATCAGGGGAGAAAGATTCAGGCTCGTGTCCTATAGGCTCCGAGTCAGAAGCATGGTCCTCTGCATCAGAATCGGAGGCCACGTCATTGACTCGAATACCTTTCTCTTGTTGCTCGAACTGTTCAATTCTTGCATTCATCCGGGCATGTTGATCCCGTCGGTAGTCTCAGAGTTCTTCTTATTAATTCTTTTTCCTTTTCAATTCCTACGGCGCTTGGATTCTTCTTCAACATTAATCATGAATATGAAGTCAACAACCCGATTACACGCCATCCTCAAGTCATCAAGAGGCATATCCTGTACAAGCTTTGTAATTTTGCCTAAAAAACTATGAGGTTCAGATGAAATCTTATTGGGAGCATCCTTCTTCATTCTTTTGCTTCTACGATTCATTTCCTTATTTGAGGAGTCAGAATCATGATTCCGATCATAGATTTTCATGATCTATTCAAGACAAAAATAATGAGATAATGGTTATAACATCAACAATCAAAAGAATTCTATACAAAGAGAATGGTCATTATGAATCAAACTTACTTGATTGAGACTACTAGTAATGGTTGCTACTACAATTGGGGATTATTCTACTTCTGGATAGTTGTAATGAACCTAGGGTTTAAAAACAATGATATTCTCAATTATTAAGATACGTGCACATATACGTACAATATTTGAGATAAAATAGGGAACTCTAGTTTTTATCCTAACCAAGCAGCACTCGTCTCGCGAAATAAACATGGGTCTACAACGACAAGGAAATAAAGGGAAACCGTTGAACTAAAATTGCTTCTACAAGAAGCAAGTGGTGTTGTCAACGTTGAGGTTGAGAGAAACGTGAGTAAGTACTCACGGAAAAAATAAGTAAATTACGTGAACAATTTACGTAAAAAAAAGGGGGGGGGGGGGGGAGGTAGTTGAAACCTAACTTACCTAGCAGTGGAAGCGAATGAAAGGGAAATCGTCTTGAGAAATTAAGATAAACTAGCAATGGTTTACAAAACCCAGGGTTAGAGACAATGATTAATACAAATAAGAAGAATAAAGAAGCTGAAAGAGAAAGTAAACTTCATATGGGATCCATACACTCACGTAGAAGGAGGAGACAAGGGAAAGGATCACTTTGGTATCAACAACTAGTCGATGTTCTTGATGTTCGAAAAGAGGTAACATCATTGAGATATAAAAAAGGAGCTATTTTGATTGATATACAATATAGAAGGACAAAGCGCCCTCTTATATAATCAAACGGACTTACCAAACTCGAGAGAAAGAAGGGTTACTTCACTCGTCCGCCCAGCATGGCCCCCGCTTGCCTTGTCCATCCAAGATCGTCATTTACATGTCCGTCCAAGACTCTCTTCACGTTCAACCATCCATCTAGTTTCACTCAAGGCTTTTTCGTCCAGCTTTTGTTCCAACTTGTACGACCAGCTCCATCTCCTGGTTCATTCGTTCGTCTTCAATCAAAGCTCGTTCATCCATCTCATGCCTAGACATGTTCACCTACCTTAACTTCGAGTCGTGCTCACTTGTCTACTATCAAGCGATGTTTTTTCGACCAATTCCGAGCCTTTCTTTGGTATGGATCATTACTTATTCGTCTAACATAGCCTTCTAACTTGATTATTCAAAAGTTCTGGGTGACTACTACTTATCTGGTAATATCTAAACACTGAACTATATAGTTATGTTTTATTTTATTTTCGTCTGACATACCACCATCTAGTGCTTACCACAGAATATTACTCGTTCCGTGTTCTGCAGGGGACTTAATATGGATGGTGGGTTTTTGACAAGGGTAAATAGTAAATTATCTCTTAAGGCTCGGGTCTGAGAAAATACTAAACTTTAAAATTCTGCAAAAAGAATTCTTAAGTAAATGCTCATCCCTTCCCTCTGTCAGGTGCTTATCCATGTCCTTTCTCTCTATATATATGGCCAACTACATATACAATCAAATTGATGAATTGAATACTGCACAAAATCATCAGAACAACACTGGTGCTTACTACAACATTCCTAGATGTTCTATGATTTTTATATAAAATCTCAAGCTCCTAGATGGATTGCCCACTAGTATAGAGCAATTTCAGTATTATTTTGGTGTTATATTCCATAGTTGAATTCCCAAAAAGTGTCCATGTTGATATTCACGCTCAACTGAACAATATCAACCTACTAAAACACCTATATAGCTTTATATATGAATCTATTCGATTAAAGTACCACATATGTGCTTAGATTCGAAGATAAAATTATGTCATACACAATTTCATAGTTTCTACTAGATAAAAATCCAACCACAATCATATTAATCCTTGTTTTAAGAGCCAACTAATGTGATGAGTGAAAATAATTCAACTTAGGGTTTTCGAAACGCTTAAGAATAAGATTTGTAACACTTATAAGCTTTCAAAGAATATTGTCAAACCCTAATTTGATAAAGGAAGCGTCTTCAGCTCCCTTACTCCAGCGTGTGCGCCTTAGCTAAATAGCTTGGCTTACGTGTCTGTTCCTAGGACAACTTCGTGTGTCTTCATTCAAAGACCAAGCTCTTACTTCCTGCTTTTTGCCAAATTTGGTATGTCAAAAAGATGTTTTCAAACCCTAATTTTTTAAAAAAAAAAAACTCTTCTAACCCTGATTCCTAACATGTGTGCCTTGCCCAAACTCGTGTATTTTGCTTCTAAGGAAAAGCTTGCACATCTTGATCAAATACCAAGCCTGGACGTCATGTTTCTTTCCAAATTTTGGTGTTTTTACTCCTTTTCCCTGAACATGTGAGGCTGAGCACAAGAGTAAAAACTTGGACTCTTGTTTCTTGACAAATTTGTCATTTTACTCTTTTCCCCTCAACGTGTGAGGCTTAGTACAAAGAGTAGAAAAAATGTGAATGTCTGATCTCTGGTTCAAAATTAGGGTTTTGACTCTTTTGCTCTAAAATCGTGCTTCTTAAGTAAAAATGGAGAGCTTGTGTGTTTTAACGCCTGGGAAAGCTCGTGTGTTTTGTTGGAAAAACTCGTGTAGTTTATCCAGTCCTTTCAACTAGGATACCTAATGTCAACTACTTGCTTATTAGAGTTTGTTATACAAAATTTTAAAAGCCTAATTTATTTATCAAAGGCCACACTAGGTCGCATTCATATGTGTGACCTCTCACACATATATTTTTTATGTGAGGCCTCTCATACATATATTTTCGTGTGTGGCTTCACACACATTTTCTCATGCTCAACTTAGTCAACTTATTTTTACGAAACAAGCATGTCAATGCAAAGTTGACTAAGTTGGGCGCATTGCTCCTTACGCAAATAAATACATATTTATTTTATTGTTAGTCTGCTAGATTCATCAGGATAGTCAAGCAAGACAAGTATTTAATCGAAAGACTAAGTAAGTCCCATTCGACTTAATAATACTGGTAATGTTCAATACTACAGAATTTAGACAAGACATCAAATGTCACAAATGGGGGGATACTCATTAGGGTTTAGTTAAAACCCAAAAACTATCATGAGTAAAGTTGTCCTCAAAATTGGACAAAAACATGGAACCAGAAGTTTGCATAAATGAGATGATTATGTTTCCGTGATCGGGAAATTTAATATGTAACCATAAGTTGGCATGACAATCTGCCACCAGAAGTTGGAGTGGATAAGGTCGTTGGCACGACAACTCGCCACCAAAAGTTGGCATGACTAAGGTTTATAACCTTTAAGGTTCTGCCACTTTAATCAGGGGGGGAAAAGCCACCGAAATAGGTTAGTGCAAATTATGTTGATAACCTAAAAGTTTTTTTCCCTTTAATCAGAGGGAGAAAAAAATTCCCCCAGAAGATGGCACTTGTTATGTCGACAAAATTAAGGATTATTCCTTGAAGTCTGGGAGATGATAGACACCAACAAGAGGTTGGAATAAGCAATATCCACAATTGAATAGGTTATCTGGGTAACTTTCTCACAGTGATCATATAGAGTTTGGTGATGCGTGTCGTAAGTGCAACAACAGGTAATATAGCGATAGTAATTAACAGGTAATATAGCAGTAGTAAGGATCGTTCCCACAGGGAGCTGTGTAATTGAGATATTATTTAGATTATCAACTAAGAATAAAAGTAAATAACTAAGGGGGATTAGTGTGATTAAAGTAAACTAAAAAGAATGATAAGAAGAAAATATGACTAGGGATTCCTTCGCCTTTACCAAACGTTGACTGAATTAGTATACTTATCTATCTTTCATCAGAATTATTCATCATTAACCGTGGAATAACAACTAGATCAGTGTTATCTCTAAAACTCCTTTTATCACTGGATACGGAAGTTCTCAACTACCAGATTCAATTCGTCAGAACCATCAAGTAATAGATCACTCAAGGTGTAACCCAATCGAATGATTTAAGCTTTGTGATTTTAGGTTGATCCCAGCAGTTAAGCTCTTAGATCAAGGTCCACTTGCTGGTGTTGTCTTCACTCGCAATTGCTCCACAGAATCCCTCTGCAAGGTATCGCGATTTCTACTTGTATACGAGTCGATGAACGATTACTTATCTCACAACTCAATACTAGCATTAGAATGATCAGTATAATAATTTGGTTGAGCATTCAAACAATATATAAATCAATCGTAAACACTAGATGTGGTGAAAACAAACGATAATGATTAAAACTCAAAATAAACTTGTATTATTAATAAAGCTTCATGCATAGAACATTGAATTCATCCTTAATCAACAAAAGGTTTAGCTACTCATATTACAAAGAAGAATGGTTTTCCCTAAAGGAGTAAACCCTAGGTTTAAGATGGAGAATTATAGTATGAGAGGTAGAAGGTTGTAGAGATTCCTTCCAAGATGTATGATATTTAATGTTTGAGCCTTAGATGCCTTCTTTTATAGCCTTCAATGCTTGGCCCTTCAAGAGTTTAGAATCCATTGGAAATAAGTTTCCTTGATTTGGATGTTAAAAACACGTCAAAAGGGGCCCCATAGGCTAGCCACAGTCGGCATTCCCGATTTCCTTGACCTATGCCGACATCTAGGACCAAAATAGCTCAAATTCTCTGTCCCAAAACTTGCTACAGTCGGTATTGGTGAATACCTATGAGAAACACCGATTGTTAAAACCAAAAATACAATTTTTCTAACCGAAATCGTGTCACGGTCGGTATTGCTAGAGTTCCTATGAGCAATGCCGATTATTGCGTTGTAAATCACGTTTCTTCGTCTCGACTGTTTTGTCCATAACTTATTCGTCCGAACTCGGAATGACCTCATTCTTTTTTATTTCACTTTGTGTTCTTGATCTCTTCGATATGGTATTAAGAACTCCTGGATTTGAATGAGTTTAATTTGTTTTTGGCCCTTCTTCACTTGTAGAACTCAATTTCCTCGTTCATTTCATGTAGCAATGAACTCCTTTCTTCTTCATTGGCATTATGATGCTTGAATACTTAGAGTACTACAATTTTTAGCTCTTTTGTATCCACTTTAACTATTATTTGGATGATTAACCTAATATAAGACATAAAATAGAGAACAAGAGTAACCACACATAATATGCAAGAATTATAGCAAATATTAATATGGATTTGACACTAAGAGTATGTGAATTATGCAATTATCATTTGGATGCCGCTAGAGTTGGCGTGAAACTATCTCATTTTGATTTTCTCACACCAAGATACTTGACACAATTGAGGTGTTGGAAATGACTCATGATTTAAGAATATAATTGAAGTAGCTTTTGGGAAAATGTTGTTTTTCACTTACTTGAGGACGCCGACATGTGAAGTTGTCTCAACAGGAAAAATCATGCATCTCGCAGTGATCAAGTTGTGAGTTAAGACACGATTGCGGTACGAATGACTGCCTCATAAAATATAATCCAATCACTTTTAAAATATGTAGTGTTCTTGAAAAGACTACATATAGTGCTCGCAGAGAGGATCGGAATGTGATCCACATTCTCTAAGTTTATACCTCCTTATTAAAGATGAGGAGATGATAATGCCCCTGAAGTGGCGCTGGTACCAGTCTGAGAAACTTTTGAATGTGCATTCACTAGAGAAATATGTGAGATCTATATGATTGTCGATAGTGGTTGTATGTCCCTTTGCAGAGGAACATCGACATCGTGATTGGTAGGCATATAATATTCAATATGTTCAAACTAAGTTAGAGATTGGGATCTCTCGAAAATACACAATATTCTTATCCGATCGTAAAATTATAAAACATGAATGTTACAGGTTGGTGTTTGAGATGAAGTGCGGGGAGAATAGTATACTCGCTTTAAGTGCGATTAAAGGGTTTCCTGCTGAACTCCAGAATTAGTTCTTAAACCTAAAGTATTTTCATATGTTAATACACTTTAGTGTGGTAATACTTGAAGGACTCGGGATGCATCTAGATACTGGTGATTATATTTAAATCCCTGAAGGATTTGAGTTTCTAACCCATGCAACCACCTAACCTTGTGAATTACGTTAGACTTAAAATTTAGTCATATCACCACGTTGAAGAGGAGAATTTTATGAGAAATCCATTGTGTGTCTTACGTCCCTAGAAAAAATAAAAGTATGGATGAATTGATAATATCATATATGGCTTCTTGAGAAGGCCCTTAATAACGCTAAAATCCACACTTGAACTACATAATGAGATCTCGTTGAAATTAAATATTTGCTCGACCTGAAATTCGACAATATGCTAGTATATATATAAGTATGTGATATACCAGAGTATCTAGTTTTGTTATGGTATGCTGCTAAACTAGCATTATTGTTATGTGTTTCCTTAAAATAGAACGTGATCGATCTATTTGTTACATACACAGAAAAATTACTTCATGGTCCAAAATACCATATAAGGATATAATGCATGCATTATATTGTCATTTTAATATTTTTTTTGCAAGTTACACTTTTAAAATTTAAAATTGATTCTAAGGTAAAAATGAATTTACATAAAGCCTTCATTGTTATACCTGAAATTAAAGTGGAAAATTGAAGTTAGTAAGCAACGGATGAAGGATTTAAATTCAAGGTGTACAGTGTTGGACTTAAACGCGTTGTATTTTAGGCGCTCAGATTTTGTCCCAAGTGGTTTTCCTAACGGACTTAAACGTGTTGGACTTAAACGCGTTGTATTTTAAGCGAGGTGTAAAGTATTGGACTTAAACGAGGTGTACAGTGTTGGACTGAAACGAGGTGTACATTATTGAAATTAGTTCAAGACCTGCCAGTCAATCCTCCACATATTTCAAATTGTAAAACAATCTTACAAAAGTTGTATAATGTTTGCACCTCCAACCGCTTTAAAAAAGTTACTCTTCAGGTGGAGTAAACTCGTAAAATCATTTACTGGACTTAAACACGTTGTACTCTTTTTTCCTTCACCAAAGTTTTGTCCCGAGGGGTTTTCCTTGTCAAGGTTTTCACGAGGCAGCATATGCGTGTCCAGCACCAACATCTTAAACACGTTGCACTCTTTTCCTCTGGTCAGTTTTTGTGGTTTTCCTGACGAGATTTTTATGAGGCAACATACTCATGGACGTCGGCATGAATATGAATTTTAGGCGCTCAGATTTTTTCCCAAGTGATTTTCATGGCAGGCGTTTTGATTTTGTCCCAAGTGGTTTTCTTAACGCAATTTTAGCAGAGGAAGTATTTCATGGCGGTGACCAACCTCACTTTAAGCTCAGGTTTTTCCTAAATGGTTTTCCTGACGCAGTTCCAACAGCGGGAGAAAATTCGTGACAGCCATCCTCACTTTAAAGCAACCCGTGTTATATTCTTTTTCCTTCGACAGTTTTTATCAGAGTTATATTTTTCTGACAAGGTTTTGACAAGGCAACAAATTTTTATTTGGAGTTTACCAGCAAAATTTTCAACAAAGAAATATTCTTAAAATAGTGGTCCAAAGAGAAGTATTATGTAAACATGATTATGGGTGGCCCATCATTTAACCCACCGTTTCTGGCAGCCAAAGATATGGATGAACTAATCTCCCCTATCTACATTTTGAGATAAGAATTATGTAAATTCTCTAAGCTATATATACAGTTTAGTAGTTGGTCCGTGGGCTTATAAGAGAGAATTATCAGTAGTAGTAATAAAAGGGAACAGTTATCATATTCTTTTCTCGTCTCCTGCTTAATCTTCTTTATTTGATTATACTAAAAGTTTATAATAATAACATCATGTTATAAACTAAATCAAAAGATGAACTATTGCACAAAAGAAATATA
>JAJJMC010014687.1:7157083-7215656 GCA_023531435.1 Papaver californicum
GTTGCTTCCTATCTCGATCTTCTTCCACGTGTCATGCTTCTAACAATAATGGAACAAGATTGGTCGGAAAGAATCTTCTTCAAGTGGTTTGCACATCCTTTTGACCCGAATTCTCACCTGTGAGTAGTTTTCCTCTTTATTAGCAGCATTTTGGTATAAAGACCGAACAGTTTAATTTTAGACCAACTTCATTGGCACAAGAAAGATGATAGCGATGAACCACAGCCCACAGAGAAGAAAAGACATCATTAAATTCTATTAAAAAAAAGCCTACCATGTTTCGTTCTACTACTCGAACATTTGCACCACAACATCTAGTAAACTCTGACAATGAGTTCAAAAATATACTTAGGAAAAGAGAAAGAAGGTTTATTACTTGAGCTGGAAATCTTGATTCTCCTCTGCATTTCTTATCTTCCCATGCAGTTGGGTCTATATTAGAACCTCCAAAACTTACAGCCTAGACATTAAAAATGAATTAGGGATACTTAGAAAAGTACGAATGCGTAAGGATTGTTGAATTTAAAAAATAAAAAGAATCTGAAATATATGGTGAGTTTTACAGTGAAACTATATATTGAAAAGCTAACCTGAAACACTCCATGGAGTTGGTGAGCTGTGCAGTTATACAGAAAGAGGGGTAAACCTGGTGTTATTGCCCTCACTGAATCTTTATATTTCTGTGGGAGGCCTGAAATCAAAAGAAATGAAAAAGGGAAAGTATTTAACTAACAAATGTGTCTTTCTTCTTTTCAGTACGATAGGCTAATGGTTAATTGCTAATAACATCAGTTTAGAAACGGCTAAAAAAGTTCTTTACATGGCTGGTTCCTGAAATTACCTACATACCTAACCAGTGAAGGGCGTGCATAACTGATTTCTTCTTAGATTTGCTCGCTCTACAGGATCAAAGGCTATATTATCATGTGTGTTATCTTCACCGTATAGATCACTCTCACCAAATATCAATTCATTTAAATTGGTAAAACTTGAATGTTGTGCATTTGATTTAAATGAAAATTCACCAATACCAAGTTTATGGGGATGCCCACGAGAACATATGAAATGATCTCAGATGAGAATGATCTATATGATGAGCTAAACATCTACCACACTACATCGATTAGAATTGATGCTGCACATTTACAAGGAAATCAACATATCCGGCGTACATTGTTTGGGTAATGATGTATCTCATCAGCATTTTTGCCCACACAACCCCCACTAAATCTTGCACTTTTTTGACAGTCTTCTACTCTACTAAAAGGAGATGATAAAAATCCTGAGTTCTTCCGTGGATGGAAATACCCCCTCGCAAGTGTGAAACAATCCTCCTAAGTAATGACATTGTGTCTAACACATTTTGCACCAGCAAATTTAATTAGAATTAGAGCTTCAATTTCAAGTTCCCCCCGCATTTTGGAGGACTTTGAAGTTTTAAATCCATCTGATATCTGCTTGGTATAAAAATCAACATCACAAAGGATCAACCTTTGGCCGAACTACCAGTAACACCTTTGAATGTATGATGCCTACTAAAAACATCCATTTTGTGTGCCAGTGAAATTTGTGCTTTGTCGTTGCATCAAATGTTTTTTTGCTCTGGGTGTTTGGATTGTAATTTTAAGGTTTCTAATGAAGTTTGGATATTTCACGTTTTTAACAAATATAAATTGGTCATATCAAAAGAGGGACTGTATGGGAGGACATCTGTGGAACTCATGTATACAAGGATTTATGACGACTGGAAGTTTAATACACAGTATACCATACAACTTGAATAGTCATTTCAGAATACAGCTACGAACAGAGCAAAGTCAATCCATGCATTATAAAAACCCATAAAACATGTTGGACTGTTATATCTGCAGTTCAACATATCACAGGTTATTTCTGCAGTTCAACCTGGGAACTGGCAGTTGACATGTACACATGACGGTGTCTTTTAAGAATCGTGAAGTATTCGTTCACATGGTCATTTTCTTCAGGTGCGAGATAATATCTTGGAGTAGTAAATTTAAGACTTTGTTTTGAATATGTTTGTTGAGATGTTTTGGCATATCTCGATTCGGGTCGGTATTTATCCCTTCAAAAGAATTACATCACATATCTATTTCTTAATGTGAATATGGTGAACGTATCTCAACAGACATATTCAAGATAAAGTCTTAAATATGGTGCTCCAAAGTACCACAACATCATCTGAGAGTACAGTCACTGAACTAATGACCAACTTTTTATACCCTTAAGACTTACGAAACTAATATTAGGTGCATATACAAAGTGCATCTTATCAAAACACAGCCAAATCCGAATCTGTCAAATGAAAATAAACCTCGCGTTTTTGAGGGAGATCCAAAAAGAATTTGGGACGACTAATAAAACAAATAAGGACACTGAGAAGTAATATCAGCACACCTCTTATCCATATATTTTTAATGACTAATTTGTCCTTGTTTAATTAGTGTTAATATTGATTAATTAGTTAGTTAATTTTGGTTATAGTTAGTGTTAGAAAATTATTTGAGTTATAGTTTTAGAAAAGAAATAGAGAGTGTGTTAGAGAAGAAGAAGAAGAAGTTTGGGAAAACTAGGTTTTACCTAAAATCAATAACAAACATGGATGAATATGAGGAAGAAGGTAAGAAACATCATGAAGAACATAATATTGAAGGTTCAATGATGTTTAAAGATGAAGATTTGGGATATTTGTTGGATGATCCAAATTTTGGTGTGGAAGAAACCCTAGATGACGATTTAACGAGAAAAAACGATGAATCCCATCAAAATGAAGATAATAATGCATCAAACAATCAGGTATTGTGTTAAGAAGCTCAAAAACCCACCTTGTATAAGTTTGATGTCATCGTTAACAAAAAAAAAATCTTTTTGCATGTATTTAATGTCATAGACGTCCCAGAATCGGTAGATAATGGAGTACCATATCTACCGATTACACTGGACTGAGCCAAAATTAGGGTATAATCGGTAGTCTTATGAAAAATGATTGCTACTGATTAATCAAAATCCCTAAATCGAATTTTTTTTCGAATTTTGTTTTCATAACCGGTAGTTTAGGAATACTTATTATCTACCGATTATAGTTATCGCCCCAAAAATGAATTTCTCCGAACTTATAAAAATTTTAACTCTTCATCTTTCACAATCGGTAGTAGATTAATATTTTTATCTATCGATTTAGACTCGGTAATTTGTAAAATTACATATCTATCGATTGTGATTGTAGCCAGAATTGAATTAAACTTTAAAATTTTGAACTTCGTAACCGGTAGTTTAAAGATCAAATTTATCTACCGATTTCATTGTAATCGGTTGTTATTTAACAAATTGAACCTCCGATTATACTTGTTTTTATATACATAAACTTGTCTTGATTTCTTTCTATAATCGGTAGTACGGGAACATAATTATCTACCGATTGTTGTTGTCTAACTCATTGCTATTTATGTAGATTGTTGAATCGGTTAATCATGTTTCATATGAGGGTCCTGATACCTCCCTACATTATGCAAATGATTTGGTATGCTACCTACCACTCTTGTCTTGTTCTAAGAATGTATGTTATATGGTTAGGTTTATGATATTTTTTTGTTATATGCGCATTAGGACATTTGGAAGTAAGGCGGAGACAAATGAATAGCTTATCAACAAGGTAAAAAGAGAAGATGTGCGTTGTAGTTCAGAACAATTGTGTGAGGGTTGATCGATTTGAAATGATTTGTGAGAGAGGTGGCGAGCAAAAGAGTCATGTGGGAAAAGATCGTAAGTACGTAAAGAAGACGGAGAGGAAATACCGAGATAATTCAAAGAAGATCGGATGCACATTTAAGATTATCTTCAGTAAGCCCGACGGTAAAGAAGGTAAAGTTGCTAATGCTCGTCACAACCACGAAGATCCGGAAAGTCTTGTTGGGCATGTAATGGTTGTCAAGATAAAACCAAAGGAAATGGAGACAGTGAAGTCTATAAGGCACGTAATGAAAGCGAGTGCAATCCTATTTAAGATAAAGGCGGACGACAATTTTTTCTTCTTCTCTATGTTCTTCAACAATCTTTTTGTTTCTTAATCTCTCAACAAAATTTGGCTGGTTACTATTATCAGATTAACGACTTGTATCTTTCTTTCGAGCCATCTTTATACCGAAAAATCAACGATGATTTGGTACGACAATTTACGACGATATGATGAAATAGGTTTTGAAAATTTCATAAGGAAATTTTTTTCTCTCAATCGGAAGTCAAGAGGAAAAGAGGAAGAAGAGTTAGAATGAAATGAAATAAATTTAGGTTTTACACTTTTATTAGTGAAAGAATATATAAGTATTTTTACATATCATTAGGATATCTCATAACCACATCTATTGGATGGGTATAAATAAATTATCCCAAATTCTTTTGAGTGTCTTAAAAAACACTTAACAAATAAAACATCTATATAAACAAATATAAGATGTAGTGCCTTGCGTCAGCCGTTTTTCTACATATGTAGTGAGACAATTAAAGAACTAAAAAATAAGAAAATCAACGAACATCAACTCTTGTTAATTCTATAGTGAGACAATTTAAGAACTAAAAAAATAAGAAAATCAACGCATCAACTCTTGTTAATTATATGCCACCTATTCAGGTGGCGGTTCAATTCGACCAAGTTCAATTCGACCAAGAGCCCTTCTGCATTTCTATCAACCGAGGGAATTCTCATGATCTAAAATCACAAACCTGAAGAGCCGAGGTAAAAACTTCTTATATTAGGTAACTCAAGGTAAAAGAGGAAAATAAAACCACATGGAATAGATAGTTTGTAGTCATTTCGCACGTATATACGATAGTTCCTAAGCTGAATACCATGACTGCCGAGCTGCAGTTAGGAGTTTTATAGTACTAAAATACATTAACCTTATCAAATAGGATTGTTTAGGAGGACCAAGCATGAAAATTTCCTTGAATGTGGTGATTTTCGCACCATAATAGTTGTTTTACCACAGATGAAAAATACCCTCTGGAAAAGCAAGCACAACATTCAAGGAAATTACGCTGCCTTGTTCCTTCCACATATCCCTAGATCGAAGCTTGTAAAAAATTCCTATCCAGGGAAAAGAAAAAAACACTTCCAAGAAAGACACACAAATCTAACACGTACTTATGTTTAATCGTTTTGAAATCCAGTCTGAGATTAGCTACCTAACCATGTTTCTTTTGGAAGTAAAGTAAAATTTCCTATTCTTGAATGTAGCATTTTCATACAATAGTATTTGCTTTTCCATGGATAAAGAAAAATCCATGGAGACCAAATATAACGGTACAAAAATCACACATTCAAGAAAACTTCTCTGATTTCTAAAACTAAGCTTGTAATGATACTCCCACCCGGAAAAAGAATCTGACCCTTAATTGGGCTTAATGGATTTCAGATCTGATGCTGACATGCGGTAGCTAAGCATTTTTCTTGGTTTCCATAACAATTTCACTTTTCTAGCCAAAATGTTAACTAGATCACATGTTTGCATGAAGATCTGAAACCTGACTTTGTGTCATCTCTGTTTGGAAAACAGATGATTCTGTGGAATAGCAGTTTGGACAGATCGTGATGTGGTGCCAAATGAGTGCCAGATAACTCAAGTGCTTATTGTTCATGAAACAAGTTTGATAACTCTAACCTTTCTACTCTATTGCAACATTAATAGATGTCTAAGTTAACAAGTTCTAAAATTGAACTGTTGATAAAGGGTACATGGTAATTATGCTCCTGGAGTAAGTACCAAGGTGATGTAAGTCCTTTGCACAACACCATCCATTGCATCACCACTTCACTTTGGTAAAGCTGAAAATAACGTGTCCTTAAGAGTATGAAGAGCTAAAGCAGCAAAATGAACAGGTTTACATAGAAGCCCGTATGTATGCGCCGTGCCATCCGATGACCCCGAGTTCTATTTTCAGATGGTCATACACATTTTGACTCCATATAACCCTATTTGGACTGTGCAGTTTATTTGAAAAGGAATATACACATAGAAAACCCCAATTAATAGCATTATAAAGAGAGAGCAAGAGAGATTACCAAAAAGTTGACGACGAAGATCCTCCTGCATGGTCTCATTGTTGCAAACAAAGATATAACCACCTAAGACTTCATTTCTAGGCAACATTTCAGCTGGTGGTAATGTCTTATACCATTTATCTGCTTGCCCCAAAACCTGATTGTTCATGCATTGTTGCAGTTGTTGTTGTTGTCCATAGAAACTAATTGATTTACACAAAGGAGATGGAGTAAAAAGAAATGGGTCTTTCACTTCATCTACATTTTGTTGATTTAACAATAGCATTTCAGACAAGTCTTGAAGCTGCAATCTTCCATGTTTGCTCATCATTTGATCCCAAATCAACTCTCTTAAACAAATCTGTTCCACTCTGCCATAGAGAGCTTCCATTGTAGTTGTTGTTCTTGATCATCTCTCCTTGTCTTCCTATCACTCTCTATCTCTCTCAATGATACTTTAAATTTCTTTCATCTGGTCAAGCACTAGAAAAGAAGAAGAAATTAATGAAATTATTGCATGCTTATCACTATCTCCTGGTAGTCTAAATAGTTGTAGAAGTGGGAACATAATATTCAATTTTTGTACTGAATTTTTTTGACTGAATTTCCCCTTGTAGGCTGTTCTGCAAACCTGTACTCTAAAATGTCTTTAAAGAAAGTAAATGAATTAGAGTGGTAGTACAGTACTGTTAATAATGCATTTCAATTGAAATTATATAGAGGGAGTACCTTTTCTACTGAGCGTGTTGGAGTGGTGGTTTATTGCCCTGGCACTCGGTTGGTTGTAATTTGATTATGACCGACTTGTCATTTACAAATCTACAATTTGAACCACTCGTTTGACGATCTCAAGAAAAATGTACTCAATTTGGAGAGAGAGAGAAAAGGAACTGAGTTCAGAATCTCAAGGAAACTGAACTTAAACAGTGGAAGTGAAAACTACTTGAGAGTTGAGATCTTTACCATTTTAAAGACTTCATCTTCAGTCACTTCAGAGAGAGTGAAGACTCCACAAGGAGACAAGTGTTGGATCAAATTTTCGGTTACTATTTTTTCAATGCAAAGGGTAATTTGGTCATCAATGCTTTTAAAATTACTTGTGTGAGTACAATAATAAGTTAAAGATATTTATTGGGGGAGTGATATTCGAGGATAGTGGAATTGAAGAAAGTGAATTTGTTGATTTCAGAATTATTGATTGATTCATCGCTTTTACTCTTCTTTTGTTTGATATGAAGTTGAATTACAACCTTTTGTCGCTTCAAAGCCACGAGTGGGGAGCAGCATCAATTCAAAATATTTTAATTAGACTTTGGAACCCATTTTTTTAAGAAACCTCGTACAATTGATAGTTGAAAGTTGAGATCGAGTTGTTTTTTTAAAGTTGAAACTTGAAACCGAGTTTCTACTTTCTACAAGTACCAGCAAACTAAATTATACTTGCACAGACCGAGAGAAAAACAAAAAACTGTGCCAAAATATGCTGTAATTTGGGTGGTATTGATGCCCCGGAATGGTAAGCATGAATTATGCCCGAACAAAAATGCGGAAGTGCTAAAAAATCCTCTTTTTTTTGAACTAAACATCAAGCTTTATGTCCCACCGGCAAACAGAAATAACAATTACAACCGACAGTTGTTCAATACTATTTGCTGTGGTGGCAAGGGACTATCAACTCTACATCCCGGTAAAACAATAATTTTAAAAACAAAGATTCAAACCACTGGAGCAAAAGGGCATGATCGCTGAAAGAACTTAATTACTTAAATGATAATAGCTTCCGAACCCCAAGTTGTAAAAACAGTAAAATGGAAGGTACAAAATAACCAAACCATTTACAAAACATCATGTGAGATTTCTGTTGCCTGCTTGAAGCACTTGATTGACTATTTTCATTTTTCCTCTCATGTGAGGAATATAAACCATATACTTGAAAAATAAGAGAGAAAATGAACCGAAGAAGAGATTAGAACCTTCTTTTGCCAAAAGCAGAACCAGCCCCTCCAACTGTAGTATACCAGTGATGAAGATTATAGTGTTTATCCTCGTTTTTGCTGATTTTACCATTTGCACACAAATCCAATCCAACAAAAGAGAAGAGGATTTCAGGATCTACTCATTATGGATGGTATTATACTTGTCGCTTAACCCTGTTGATTTCATTATCTCACTCATAAGGCTCTTGTACTTAATACTGCAGTCTCCTCCGCTGCAAAAAAAAAACCAATAGATAAAAGAAAACACTCTTAGAATCAAGCAAACAGAAGCAAGAACAAACACAGTAACCAGTTCTTTAGGCCCTTCGTCTGTAATATTTCGAGACTATTAGTTTAAATGCACTTTTGTGTAAAAGTTAAGATTACCAATACAAAAAAACTAAGGTAGCATAAAAGCAAATTGATTATGGTTATAAAGGTTTTTGTTTGCTCCATCTATGTTCAAACAGAAAAGTGTGGAGAGCGATAAAAATAGCTTAATTTGTCAGACTCTTAAAAAACCTTTTAATCTAGTTGAAAGCTTTATTGAAGCTTAACTCCCTTGTCAGACTCTTAAAAAACCTTTCAATTTAGTTGAAAACTTCATTGGGTATATCGAAATCCATGCAAATATCAGGATCTGATCGAGATCCAAAGCAATCCAGATAAACATATCTAGATCGACATTTAACCAAAAGACACGTTAAGAAAAAGACCAATGAGATAAATTTCCATAGATCAGTCTGCCATTATGCACTCTAAGGAATATTTAGATTAGATACTGAAATATAGAGGACAGGAAATATGATATGAAGTGCAAAACCTTATGCGGCTCAAAGAAGAGATTGCTCGAAGAGCACTCCTGATCATGTCCTCATTTCGATCCACTTCTTGCTTCACAGCATCTAGCTTCGGCTTGTAATAGATGGTTTTTTGAAGAGGATCAACCAAAGAATCCAAAACTGAGACATGAAATTAACACGCAGGAGACATAAGAAAAAAATAGAGTAGAGTCAATAGACCAATGGCAGTCAAAGAGAATAAATCATACTTTACCAAGTACTACTAACCTGCAAGAACAGCAGCAGGACACTTGTCTGCAAGCTTCGAGAGAATAAGATGGCAAGGCATTTTGACATCATAATGATCTGGAAAAAGCAGAAAATGAGAGGCAAATTACTAAAACCATTCAGATGTTTTCAACAGTCATGCGGCGTTTCAACTAAGAAGGAAAATCTTAAAATCCGATTACTTTTCAAATCAAACAAGGTTAATGTAATTGTGTGACACTGGAGATAAATGCTGATCTGAATAAAAAATACATTTATCAGAAAATATACAAGTAAAACTGCAAGCACAGCAATAAAATTATGCTCAGGAGCTTGTTGAAACTTTTAAGGAAAAAAAAATAATGAATCAATGATTACTTCTAATCTAAAACAAAACCTTACATGCTCAAACTTTTCAAATATCATGATATTTCCTTGTTTAAATAATAAGATTTAGTAATGCAGATATTGTTGAACCAAAAAGTGACAGAAAGAATCTTTAATCAAGCAACTAACAACTCGAAGAAGAATTTCAGTTTGAAAAACTCACCATCCAGACCAGATTTAAGGTATGGAACAATGAATGAGGAAGGATTCACTTGATCGAGACAACTGTCGAGCAATGTGTCAACACATTCAAAAGCTGCTTTCCTTAGTTCGAGCCCATCATCCACAATGTGCTTGAAAGGACCAAGATCCACAGTCCTGATTAATTCTTTCTGCATCAAAAACAATAAGCACTAAGACATACACCCAGGCAGATTTTCTAAAAAGGATCATGAGGGATAACCAAGATGTGGCCTTGCTCGCTAAGTCTCTTCATTGTTTCAGATAACATGTTAACCAACATCATACGGTAGTAGTTTGACTGCAGTTCCCATCTGAATATTCACAGGAGTTGTGGACAAGTTCATAGAATGTTTCGAAAAGATTACAAGTTGTACCTCAATAATAGAACTTCAGATAATTTTCGTAACTGCAATTTGAGGTCGCTAGGAATATCTTAATGTAATAATTTAATTTGAAGAATATCTTTAAGAGTTTTCTAATGCAGTTTCTCAATGTTGTAGCATGAATGTTGGCAAAAACCCGAAAACACAAATACCAAAGACAGTTTCTCAGGATTTTAAGCTAGTTTCATGCTTTAGAACTCTTGATTAGAAAGTAAAGTATGCAAAAACAAATACCAAATACACAAAAATCCTTGGCTGTAACTTACCTTGACAACAGTTTGGTCATAGAGAAGTGGTAATAACTCTGGAAGAAGACCCTTGATCTGGTTTGGCTTGTTGTGGGCTGCTGTACTCAAGGCCAGGACGGCTGCACGTCTCACATGCTGTAGAACCAACACAGATTAAACAATATGATTAACAAAGTAACCACTAAGAATGTGGAACACAAAAAATTCCATTTTACAAAATCCAAAAAGAAAAAAGTAACTCAAACTTAATTTAAGAAAAACAATAATACACAAGTACCCGGTCATGATCCTTAATAAGCATTAAGAAAGAGGAGATCTCGGGGTACATAATCTCATCTATCTTTTCTGGGCGTTCAACTATTGAGTATTTTACAGCAATAACAACGGTTGCCCTGGTGAAAGCAGCTGGACATGCTATTCGTTCCTACATCAATTTAAATATGCATTATAAGACAATTATCGTCAAGATCAAGCCAAAGCACATTAGACAGAATACAACTTTTGTTTTAGAAAAAATACCTTAAGTGCAGGGACAAGTTTGGTAGGTTCGATCAAGGCAATTTTACCTAGACACTCCGCCACTACATTCCTAACTCCCTCTTCCTCACTTTCACAGTGATTAAAGAGCAACTTCAGTATCTTCTCAACACTTGTGTCTTGAAACTCAGACCGTCCAGCTTCATCTACCGACTGCCTGGCTATAACCTGTGGAATTTAAACAAGCTTGTAAGCTATAAACCTGAACACTAAGAGCGCATTTAATTCCTTTATAAAGACTCCATCTCATTTCAAATTACCTCCTTTAATGAGTGCAGTAGTAAATACTGTTTCTTTTGTTGGTTATCAATCTGATCCAAAATAAAGGGCAAGTACTTTGACAAATTTCCAACAGCTATGTTTCCCAGCGCATAGGAGGCAGCAGATTTTATCTCTTCAAAAGGTGATTGAAAAGACTCAATCACGATATTCTCTATGCCTGCATGCGAGCTTAGATCTTTTCTTCTTCCAATTTCCCCCAGGCATAGCAATGCCAGGTGCCGCTTAGCCTAAGAACATGAAAAATTACTGTAAGATAACGAACTGGAAGAGTTTATACTAAAAAGTAGCCTGAAACCCCACATCTGATAGAGCTAATATATCACAACAACTACACCAGACAAGCTTCAAGGGGGGAATACGCAAAACCTAGTAAACAAATATTAAAATAGCACATATAACGATAAGTAATAGGTGATACATTTGTAACCTATGAAGAACTAATCGTAAATATAATTGTTTTTTGGATACTCAAACCAGTTTCAACTCCTTATAACCAAGCCTCCAGGTACAACAATCAGAAGCACTCTTAAATAACTAAGCCTGTGATTGGGGGGGGGGTAGAGACATCACCACACACGAAGAAAGCTTAGAAAGGAAAAGAAAAGATGACACAAGTATCTAAGAAACATACTTTTGTTCATTATGCAGGCCTAATCTATGAAATCCTGAGATTTTATCATTATAACGAAGGCAACCATACCGACAAATTTAAGGGAGTGAAATCCTAACACTATCTCCATCAGAATAACTGTATGTGCTTAGGAGAGTACTAAAAAGTACAAGGTTCATAAAGGTACCTTGTATGAGTAAACTAATTTGTGTTCCAAGGTCTAACTTAGAACTTTGCTTCCAAACATAAAAATCAGGGAACTTATCCATGAAAGAAAAAGACAACACTGAACAATCAGTAGACAATGAAAATCTTACAGAATTGGTACTGCAATCATCTTTTAATATTTTCGTAAGCATTTCTACTGTAGATCCACATTTCTGGTCACCAGCTGCAAGGCAGAGGACAGCAACACACTGAGCTACTGAATAAAGAGCCTGTTTTGCAAGGCCACCAGACTGTGGAGATGGCTTGGCACTTGAAAGAAGAGATTCTAGTAAAGCATCAAAGCTTGTGTTTGCTGAATGGACCAAGGCAGCGAAAAAACTTTGCAGGGCCTGCACAACAGAAGGAAGGTGTTTCATGAAATGATCAACAGATCCAGGATAAAGTAACATCATAAAGTTGAGGGTTTTACCTGCAGGGCATGCCCCTGCAACAATGAACTCCTGATTAAAGTTAGAGCTTGTGGAAGAACTTTGTTCCTAACAGTCAAACCAACATCGGGACTTGACTTTCTATCTGTCATCAACGTAGAACAGAGGACCAATGCAAGAGCCGTCATATGCAAGTCTGAGT
The DNA here is from genome assembly GCA_023531435.1 of Papaver californicum. Taxonomy (NCBI): domain Eukaryota; kingdom Viridiplantae; phylum Streptophyta; class Magnoliopsida; order Ranunculales; family Papaveraceae; genus Papaver; species Papaver californicum. Next base: position 7,169,595 of record JAJJMC010014687.1, read on the forward strand.
CACTGTAACATGAAAAGCAAGGTCTCAAAAACATCGCCATTTGCCATTTAACTGGGGTCAATTCGTACAAAAATACCATCGGAGAAAAAAAATTGAAACAAAAAAAAGCCTAAATGAGTAAGAGAATCAAGGAACCTTATAAGAGACGAAAGTTCAGCAATTATAACTTCATAGGCAGAACATGCAATTTTATCACCATATGCTACAAGTAGAGAATTTAGTGTCCCTAATGTCGCTTGCCTCAATGAACGGTTAGCCTTTTTAACAAGGAGAGAAAAAGAAACAATACTTCTAATTGTTAGATACTGCAAACTTCTTAGAGGACAATAGAAGAACAAGTTTATAGGCAATGGGTAAAAAGCAGAGAACACACCTTTCGCAGGAATGCCGTCAATTCAGCAATAAGATGCTCCAGCACGCATGATAGATTTATTTTGAGAGGAGATGTAGCAATTACAGCAAATGCCTACAAAGAGCGAAAGTCACATATAGCAATTGAAAGTCAAAACTGAATACTGTAAAACAAAAATTAAGCAGCAGATAATACCAAATCCTGGATGAAACTTTATAACAGTACAAAGTATCGGTTAGCAGCTTAATACAGAATAAGCAATACCAAAAAGGAATTCTTAAATAATTAACTCTTCTAAAGTTATTAACTTACCTTCACCGCAGTAAGTCTAGTTATCTCATTACCCATCCGATCAACAAGAACAGGAAGGCATACAGGTAATTCTGCTTGGAGGTTATCACCAAATGTTGAAATGACAAGGCCCATGCAAGAAATAGCACACTCCTTAACTTCCTGTCAGAAGAGATTCAGCATCAGAAAGAGGACTTAGGTTGGGTAGCGTAGATAGTTAAGCGCTGAAAGACGACATAAAAAGATTGAGGTTGTATCCGTATAATACCAACCTGATCTTGATCTTGGTTAGCTAGACGCATTAAAATTGTATTATAGATTGGATGAACGTATGGCTTATAATCAAAACCAACACCCTGAAAAAGATGGTATTAAATGTGAAATAGACAACAACATAAATTCAGAAATCTCATAAAATATAACAATTCTCACCGCAACATTAGGTCGCACCACTCGGACAAGCTCCCCGCACACTCTTAATGCTTCAGCAGTAACTTTGTAATAACGCTCACCAACAGCAGACAGTACAGGAGCAGACAGGACCTGAAGCATTATCAATTGAAACACTAATCAAACTATGAACGGAACACACGACCAGAAAACAAACACTTCCCATACCAGACCCTACATTATAGTTACCCCTTGAGACAACTTATGAATTTCCCCCATATAGCTATTGGAAACCTTGTTCGGTTCCCATTTAGTATTTAAAGACCAGTATAACAGTCTAAAGAGACAAAGCTTGTTGAAGTGCTTCGGTTTTCATTAAAAAAAAGAGGAAAATAAAACATTCTACCGAAAAGAAGAATGCGTGGGAAACAAGATAAAACTCTATCTTTACCTTGATGTAAGGATGGAAAACAGACGGTGAATGTGAAGACATGACCAATCTTGTGAAAATGAGAGCCTCTATCTTCAAGTTTGAGGATTCCTGGAACAGATAAAGAAGAATAAGAATATGCAAAAGTAGATCAGAGTAGAAGTAGAGAAATTACAACAAAATCCCATGGCATAGTCTAAAAATTAATCACTTACGCTTAATGCTTTTTCAATCCCAGAAACAAGAGTCCCAATATGGTCAGCAAGGCAGTCTGGTAGGACAACTACAAGTTCTCTCAGAACAGAAAATGCACCAACCTGTATAAGGAAAAAAAAGGATAAGATACGGAAATGATCGCTTTCACAACACAATAACATCTATTATTAGTCTTATTCCTACCTTTGTCTTGACAGACTTTTCACGAAGCTGCCTATTTATGGATTTAATAATTTTTGAGACCTCTTGCTTCAGCAACCACCGTGGACTGTCGAACAGTAAAAAAAAAGGTTTAGCATGACTAACGTATTTAAGCAGAATTTGTATCAACATGGCACAAAAAATAAATATTAGTCCAAGTATGAACTAAATGAAGCATTACGGGTACCACTATCTTTACTAAACACTCTTCGTAGCACAATTACTCTGCAATTTATATTTGTAATATATTTTATGTTAAAAGTCCGATGATTAAGTCAAACACATTATGATGATGCTAACATGCAATATGGCACAAAAGACTGTTATATTATTAGCACAATTCGTCCGCAATTATACAATATGTTAAAAGAATTATGACCATGCCAAACACATTCTTGTACTTGTTATGGTGCTAAAATGTGACACAGCACAAAAGACTGGACCTATAGAACCTCGCTCCTTAACCAACGCTGTTTAGTATCTTAGCAGATATGTTATTTAAGACGACCAAAAACTTGTAATATAAAAAGAAAAACCATCCAACCAAGAAGAAGATGCCATCATCACATCCAAAAAGAATGAAACTTAACAAACACCATCCTTCTAAGCAAAATATATACACTTGCCTATGTTCATTAATTTCAATTTGGCCCTTGGTGACAGTTCCAGTTTGACGCAGTAGCTCAATGAATGTGTTAAATACATCCATCTGTCAGAAAAAAAAAGGTCAAACAAGTACATGAAAGACATCATAAAGGTATCGTGTCCCCATTAACAAGCTTACCTTAACATTTTCTTCCCTTTCTTTGAACCTTTCTATTAACTTAGGGCATGCCTGCACAGTAGTAAAGCATCAGGAGTTGTAGATTTATATCAGCAAGAGAAATTCATAATTATAACACCTTACGCACAATTCAATCACAAAAATCCAATTCGAAAATTCATGCCAAAACTCTACAGACATGTCATCTAAAGTTCTATCAATCCTCGGGGACCTTCAACATGATATATTTTGGGAGCATCAACCTTAAAATTTTCCAAATTTATCACAGAGGTCATCTTTGCTGACCCCATGGCTTTTGTTTTCTAATGCATTTAACGTCTACTAAGAAACACTCAGTTCTTGTTTTCTAATGCATTTAATGTCTACTAAGAAACTCTTGATTCCTACTACAGGCCATTATGTGTTTATAGAATTATATGAGATTACAGAGCAGCCTTAGTAAACTACTTAACCGCAAGTATACTGCCAGTTCCCCAAAATCATAAACAGGACACAAAGTTGGCCAAAGTACTTAAAGAAACCGATACAAAATGCAAGTGAGAATATATCAAATATATGAGATTGAACTGGTCTTAACAGTTCTATTTTAATATATTACCTCCCCATACAGCTTAGAGAGCATTTCAGGGCGAGAAACAATTATAGCTGATAAGCATTTCGCGGCTGCTCTTCGGACTTTCCAACTGATATCTTCATCATCTGTATATTCGTCTGCATCCTCACTGCAATTAAGTTGAACCAATTAACCACGACAACTAGAATCATTTTTCAAGCACCGGAGTTAAGGTTCTAGTACCATAGAGTTAAAGACTAGAAACATACTCATCTTCTTCCTCCTCGTGACTCTCGTCATCAGTGTCTTCCTCCATGTTATCAGTGAAATTTGGATCATAACTTAAATACTCCAATGTAAGATGTAAGATTTCATCACAGTATGGTGATATATCCCTAGGGCATCTAAGAAGAAAACTCTCCAGAGCCTGCAGACAAAAAACTTCAAACATGAATAAGCACAAACATGGTAAAATAGCAACAGCAAAAAAGAGAGTAGAGGAGAAAATAACAAGATGGCAGCAAAAAGCACCTGCAAACTGTATTCGCGCAGCTCTTCGTCATTTTCTGATGCACTTATGCAGTAATTAATCAACACAGGAACAGTATCTCCAAGATGTGGTCCAAAACGATAGCCAACAGATCGACTGGCATACAAGGTTATTAGTTCATTTACACCCCAAAAGAAAATCAAGTACATCAACATTGCATCTTGATTGTTTTACAATCCCGTAAGCAGTAAGCTAGGCTAAATAAGAAACTAAGTGGTGCTACTAAGTCCTAATGTGGCATAGATAAGCAAATGCAAACCCTGATTCAACACAGCTCAGCTACTGCAACCTAGCATGTCGAAAATCCTACAGTAGGTATGACAACAAATAAAAAATCATATACTCATTGTTATCCCAACTATGACTTTACGTAACCCTGATGTTTTAACTAATTCTTGTTCTGATGATTGATTCAACCTAATCAACAATAACTTTCGGAAAATTTAAGATTTTAATATTCTATAAGAAAAAAATATCTAGATAATTTTCGTGGGGCAAATCATTATGCCAATTCAACATAATTCAAGTCATAAAATAGGACCTACAGATTTGACAGACTTACCTTAGAGCACCAACCATCTGAATGTTTGTTCGAATCATTTCAGATTTTTGACTCTTGTTTTTCAAGAGCTGAACTACTTTTACAGTAGCTGTTGCTAACAAATCATCTGATAAGCTTGAAGCAAGGGAGGCTGGAAGAGAAAAGATGTTAGATTCTCAGTTATGGAAAATGAATGTTATATTCCCTCCGTTTCAGGAAAAGAGTTACTTTTCCTATTTACACAATTGTTAAGGCAAGATGAGAGAGAATAACTTTTATAATTTATTTCCAGATTTACCCTAACAAAAAGTTTAATACTACATATATCTTTATAATGAGAATAATAACATTTCTTAAAATAACAAGGATAGTTTTGAAAGTTTGTTATGTTGAAAAATGAAAGTAACTCTTTTGTTGAAACAAAAATTTAAAGAGAAAGTAACTCTTTTCCTGAAACGGAGGGAGTATATCATATCAAAATTAAAAGATATGCAGGCTACCAATGCATGAAATGGCCTTCTTCCTGGCACTGGCTTGATTGGAACTCAGTTGCGATAAGAGTGAATTTAACAGCAACCCATGATCAGCTGTCATAAGATTCCCAAATCTGTGTAGAACATCACAGAGGATATCGAGGCACTCACACCTGATCTCTGTGGTCATACCCTGGAAACAAGCCATGCCCTAGATTAGGAATTTGCAGAATCGGAATTTTCTATTAAAAAAATACGCTTTATCTTTTTAGTATGAAGAGGAAAACAGTAGCAAAGGAACAAGATACTATAGAAAAATGAACCCAAAAACAAACCCACATAAGTTACAAAAAACAAAAAAACTAGTAGGACACATTGAAATAAGGATGCAGTGTGAGTGTCTACAATAAGATTAAGAAACTTCAAAGATCACCAAAAATGATCAATAAAAACTTACATCAGCAGTTATTCCCTTAACTAGTTGTGGTGAAAGAGATACAAGAATGCGTTGTGCAAGAGTTGTCGTAGTGATTTCTGAAACTATTGTTTTCATGGCTATACTAGCAGTGTCTCGATGTTGATCTTTCCCGTTTAATAATTTATCACACAGCTTTTCAGTCATTTCCACTACTGTTCCCTCAATGACCTTCTTCACCAATGGAGCTAGACTGCAGAAAGAAAAGAAAAAAATTATCAACTGAAGTGCCTGGTACAATATCAAATTGGTGATTCAAAACAGAAAACATCTAACTAAAAGTTTTCCACAAAAGGAAGTGGTTTACACTACCAAGACCATCCAAGTAAGTTGTAAGTTTATGATGGTTCTTTCAGGAAAGACTGCCGGTAACAAGTACCAAACTTGAGGCAAAAAGGTGAACCAACCAACAAAAGTGCATTTCCAAGAAGATCGTAATTCAAAGGATATGTTTGACAACCGATAAGGGAGTCAGGGACACAAACTGAAAGTAGAATAGACAATTTATTATGATTTTAGTAAAGCAAACAAACTAACAAGAGACGAACCATTTCACAGCCAATCCAGAAACATCGCCAGATTGATCATCAAGCTGCTGCAGAACGGTCATCGAAATCTTCTTCTCTAGACTAGGCTCTACTTTAAATCCGTCTTTAGACAACTCGTTCAACAAATCAGAAGTTGCCATATATCTGAAATCCTTATCTTTACCAGTCATCTGTAAGTGAACAATTATCTTAGGACCCTAACTCAAAATAAAAATATTTATCAAAAAACATCAAATGGTTCCCAGTATGACATTCAGTACTTACCTTTTCCAGTATACCACTTATACCAATATTAGCCATTTTAGTGTGCTGTTTTAAAGCCGTGTACCAATGCACTAAAACCCTATATTGCAGGGAGTCACTCTATCTGCAGATCTGGAAAGACATTCTATCAGCAGAAAGCAATGGTAAACTTACATGTGTTAAGTTCTACAACACAAGTACACAACAGAAAGGTCAAAACATAATAAAACAAAGCCTGATAGAGAAAAACGTGATTCATCTTCCTCAGCTCCCCACCAAAATATATATATATAAAACATGGGCAACACAGGAGATGTCATAAGACAGCAATTTGACTAATTCCTGAAAACCCCAAAGCATCTCCAAACCAGACTTAGCATGTGCATCGTAGTTTATCTAATGCACCTTAATAACCTTAAAAGAAGATGAATAATCATGTCCAACAAAAAGACTTCCATCATATCATAACCTTAACAAAAAAGAGAAATCAGTTGCCCTACTAAATTCAGAAATCTACACCATTATATAAAAAAGAGCTCAAAATCAGAAAGACTACTGTCTAGGTTAACCAGTTAAACTTGGAAATAAAGAAACTCAAATAAATAAATAAAACTAACTAAAACCCTAAAAAAACAAAATCTCGCGAGTATTATAGCTTGTTCAAAGAGAGATAGTATGATAAAAAGCACTAATTATACTACGAACACATTGAATTGATTTATACATAAAAAAGAAAAAGCAGTAAAAATCAAGAAAAAAAAAGATAGAGATAAGTAAGAACTTACGTTGTTTTTCTCAGGAATCAGCAATGTGAATAACGGAAACAAAATCCGTAACTCTACTTGATCAGAGAGAGAGTGGACGGGGATTTGATTAGCGATGGTTTTGATCGATTTGGGGGATGAAGTGAATAATATATAAAGGTTCAGGGAAGAGAGATGGGTGATGAGACGAAGAGTAAGAAAGAGAGACCCTTCAGGAAGGAAGAAAAGAAAGAGTGTAGAATTTCTTAAATTACTGGGATTCTATTGTGAGACAAATTCGATGGTATGACCTGTTTTTTTCGAAGAGTACATGTACATGGCATACCTTTGTCACCCGATTCTAATATTAGTTTTCAATTCAATTGTCCTTATCGATGATTAGAGGCCGAAAAGTTGATTTCGGTCACCATGGGACTCCACCGGTTTGTATTCCAGTTGGTTAATACCTAGCTAATTTACTAACTGTTGGCTACATAAACACTGAAACGCACTGCGTCAAATGTCTTAAACGTCCAACATTTAAGTAGCATGTGCCAAACAACGCCTTGTTTATAAGGCCGATCTAAGTCAGAGACTTCACTAAAGCTTTGCACGATCTCTGACTGAGAATCCAATTTTTCGTTAAGAAAGGGAGGGCCTTTTGGTTGTGTTCAAGTCCATCATCAGGGGAGCAAAAGCTCCACCATTTATGTGGACTCGCACAATTTTGGGGCTATCTCCCTCTCACTGGCAATGAGAGTAGCACCGTGAGTCGCTAGTAAATTTGGCGGTTTGAATTAAATTTCTAAAGTGTATATTTTTTTCATTAACTGATCGCCTTTGACTATCAGAATCATTAAAATCAAACACTGAACTAAATCGGAGCTACAAAAAATACAACCCATACAATGTGAACTGTCAGTATAGTATGTACTATTTCATATAACTCAATCAATAACATCATTCTTTTTTTTTTCTTTATATCTTGTAGACGGGCACAATGCCAAGTAAGTGAAAACATTGCCTCATTACAACTGCGGTTGCTTCACATATCAATAATCGACTGGTCTCCTCTGGTGATCCCACAACCTGCAAGCCATTATAATATAATCAGTAAAAATATAAATTCAGTTCATCGAAAAGATATCCTGCTCCCATGTGAAATCATTAATATAACAAAGAAACACATATTTTTCCTACTCAATTATAATAACAGTGAAATTATATTAAGAAAATCTGTGGAGGAAAGCTTGAGAGTTGCAAACGACGAATAGGTTGGACAAAATCATACCTGACACTCAGAGTAAAATTTTGTGAAGTGCTCCGATAGGTTATAAAGGTACTCGCATAAAACATTTGGCAAGAGATTCAGACATGCCTCCTCGACGACCTGAAAATGAAACCGCGTCAGCATATTCACTTCAGGAGTACAGCCAACATTAGAATATCAGTCAGTGTGTCCCTAAGACAGGAACACAATGCACACCAGCCATAGTGTTAACTCTTTGCAAATGGAGACATCCTGTCATTTAAAATTGAGATTACTCAGAACTTAAAATGATTCAATTCCTACCTCAGCAAATTGAAGAACATGAAGACCCAAACTACGCTCTTCTGCAAGACCCAGCACGATGGTTCCCATCTGTTCAAAGTGCACAAAAATTAAAAATTCAGGTTCCTCACAAAAATTACCAGTGCTCTACCATGTGATGTTGAAATGGGCAGTTCTTCAGGTTTAAGCGATATAATTTTTATCTCACTAGGGGGCATATTATCTCTTTAGTTTAACTAGGATATTCGGTTGGTTAGGATAATGCTTACTTTCTTTAATTCTTCGATATCTTTACCAGATTTTCTGATGATGGAACAAATACGAGCATGTGCATACTGGAGGTAGACAGCAGTATTTCCCTGCTCAGAAATGAAAACAATTGTTGATATCTTAAAAGAATACATATCTCAACAAGCACACAACAAATCTAGTACTCGTAATAGTAAGATTTCCCTGTTCAAATTGAAAAGGGAGGCAAAGGAGGAAAATGACCTCCTATAGAAGAATTATATTATAGCAAATGTGAAATGTCTCTTATTGAGATGAAATTATATATAATATACGTGAACCTCTGCAACAAACCATCAAATGAAAAAAGTGGAAGGCAAAAGGAGAGGCACCTTATCATTAAGCATCTGATCGAAACTAAATGTATAGTTTGTCGACCTATTGTTCTTCAAGTCCGCATACCTGTTAGATGACAAAATTGATAAACACGCAATAAATTCTGAAGGTGGCCCAACAGTTAACAGCATGAGAAAAGCACGAGTATGGGGAAAAACATACTTGACTGCTCCATAACCAATTGCCTCCGCGATTTGTTCGAGCTCCTCGGCAGTCCACTCTAATGCCTTGCCTGTTTCACAAATGAAACAAACACGGATGACATTCAATATCACAAGAATAATTAAGACTGAAAAAAAACACATATAAAGTGATTATTGTTTGAATATTGCAGCAGATAAGTGTCAAGTGATGATAGCTAATTAAGAAATATAAGGAAACCAAGTCATACCTCGTTCAACAAGTTCAGCTTTACATCGAGTTTTGGCTTCATCAAGTAAATCAACCAACCGGACCACTTCACTGGAACGAGTCCGGAAACGCTTCTTATCATCTCCAAGAACAAGACCAAAATCTACATGACTTGTTTTGGGGTACAATTTCTCATCAGCAGGTAGCCAACCTGCAAGTTTGGCAGCCTGTAACAGATGTAAAAATTAGTTCTACAGTTCCACCTTCAAATACCCTGTGCAAAAACAATAACTATCGGTCACAAGTGCATAAATAACTATTATTACTCCATATTTTTATCAAGTTGGACTACAGGACAATCGGCCATTTTAAGCCTGTCAATCTACTGGGTCCTTATGAGGTATAATCACATAAATGAAATCAGAATCTATATAAATATGTAAATCTTACACAAGATAGAAATTACAAGCAGATAATAAGTGACTCTGGAAGAGATACTCACAGTAAAAAACATCTCAAAGTGCAGTTTTTGACCAACATCAGTGACATAGATTATCCACTCAGCTTTCTCTTCATTCAGACGGTACCTGTAAACATAAAGCGTCAATTTTTATTAGAACAAATGCTGTGGGCAAACACTGATGCATATCTGTGACCTACATCCAAATAGAAGTGCACAAGGATTATGACGGGATATAAACAATAAAGAAAAAAGATGTTTAACTTGCTCAAAACATCCCAGAAAGCAAGTATTACACAGCTTCATCTAGAAGGCAAAAAACATAGCACAAAAGTCTGAAACTAACCAAAGAGCTGTGAGATCAGTTGAAGCATAGTTGTAACCGCCATCACTCTTCACGACAATCAAAGGTATTTGTTTCCCTTCGATGACAATCACACGAGCACCCTCACTTTCCACGATCAACCCTTGATTACTCAAACCCTCCAAAACTTGAGCAATATAGGGGTTATAAAAACTTTCACCCTGATGAAAACCAAAAGAAAAATACATATTACTCCCATTTATTTCCTTTTTAAAAAGGAAAATAAAACCATGGATGCAAACGATAACAGAAAGAATTAAGCCAAACCTTGCACTAGTTCAAGAATAAAATAAATATTGTTAGAGAGCATGATGACACAACTACCATCTGTTAATTTCACGACCACTATTTCCCAGTCATGTTTTATGTTGGTAAAATTACCGGATAATCCAAAAAGAAGATGCACACAAAATGTTAGATAATCCATACAGCTTTGTGCTTTTAGAGAAAACCCATAGTGGTTTAGGAACTTCAAATATTTTGGTGAAAATGAAAATCCTAGAAAATAGAAACCCTGAAATTTATTAATTAAACTAAAATTGTGTTAAACACTAAGCTAAAATGTTTACATGGTTTATTTGAGAAAGATATACTCCCTCTGTTTCCACAAAAGTGTTACTATAGTAACACTTTTCTAGAAACGGAGGGAGTATTAAATTAAGGGTTACTGGATAACCCAGGCCCAATACATGGACATTTTTATGTTCTTGTATAGTTAGTTCAATGATATGGTAAGAACTTGGAACACTACTTACTTCTTGAGAAAATCAGAGGGAAAATGTCCAAAAAAGTTAAAGTGAAATCCCAAGGCGCTCATAAAGCAAGTTACAGTGATGAGAACATACCTTGTAGAAATCACTGTAATGAGATCAATAAGTGGGCCCTAAATAATTTGTAGAAATCATTCAATATCAAGCAAGTTACAGTGATGAGAACAAACCTTTTCCTCCAGAGAAATCCCAAGGCGCTCATAAACCTGGTGAAACTCTTTTCGGCTGATCTCGCAGATCGTTGACCATGCCTTGCGATATTTCTCATTCCCTCCCTATGTAACATTTCAAAGATAGAAACAAATTCAACAAACTTAATACTTATGTATTGAATTCGTAGTATCAACATGAGACCAAACATTTTGTTATATCATGCTAATAGCGAACAAAAATCCTACTCAAACATATTATTATTTAGCACATAAAAATATTTACCTGGAGAAGAACCACTGCTTGTTGGGCTTTCTCCTTAAAGACAGGATCAGCGTCAAACTTCAATTTTGACGCCTTGTAGAATGCCTGTAAAAGTTCCATATTAGCATAACTGGTAAGACGAACACCAGATTTTTTCATGAAAACTCATTTCCATGTCGTACGCGCACCTGCAAATCTCCAATAGCTTGCTCCCCTGCGTTCTCCCAGTCAGGGAACTTCTCGAACATATACTCAATCAACATGCCAAACTGCAAGTGAATATTCAGTACATGTTCATGGTTAGCGTGAATTAGAAAGATATTCCGACAGCCCTCAATATAAGGTGCTTCAGACAATAAAGAATACTCAACCACCCCAAGGATGCATGTGACCCCCTGCTAAGAATTACAGTGACACTGGGACAACCAATCACTGCAAACACTGAGGTGGTCACAACAACTAACAAGGGATCATACTACTAATGATGGTGATTAAATTAAAAACAATATAAACCACACTTTTGCTCTTCTTAATGGCTAGCAAACACTTTAAGACATACTAAAATATAGAGTTCCCAAGTAATCAAGACAAGTAGTGACCAGACGAACATACCTGAGTTCCCCAATCTCCAACATGATTCCTTCGAAGCACTTCAACATTCGAGTACTCCAGCATGCGAGCTATGACATCTCCAATAATTGTTGACCTCAAGTGTCCAACATGCATTTCCTTCGCAATATTGGGAGAAGAAAAATCAACCACTGCTCTGCTGACCTGTAACCGTGGAGCCCATATTCCGATACCTTTCTCTAGCATTTTTTGTATAGTCTACAGGTAACATTGTTAAACCAGTTAATTCTATTTTTGAAGGGAAAAATAGCAACTTCAGAATAGATTACAGCAGAACACAAACCTTAGCTATCCATTTACTAGGTAGGACCACATTCACAAACCCGGGTCCAGCAACGGTGCAAGACTCAATCATTTCTGATTCAGGAAGATTTTTTGCAATGGCCTGGATAAATATAAGAAGTTAAATAAATATGAAACTAAATGTAAGCAATTTGAGCCCAGAGTGCACAAACTTATGTTTATTAAACAAAAATGACGCTGTCAATTAACATATGAATACAAAAACAAAGAACACGTTGATAAAAATAACTATAAATACTGGACTTCATTACCTGTCCTATTGAAGGAGGACCCGTGAATTCAGTCTTCTTGCCTTTTACCTTTGCCCAGCAGCTCATAGCATTATTACTTAAAAACAACAACAAAAAATCATTTCTATGAATATATAAACAACAGCTTTGTAGGAAAAGAAAAACAAAAACTGTAAGCCTAACCAAATAAACTCGCAAAATATAACATAAAACGATATGAAACAAATATTACAAATAGCAAAAGTTGCTGCACACATGAAGACCGCATACCATTGGTAATCGGCGAACTTCCCTGCACATTTAACCACCAAAGGTTCTATGGTAGGTTCATCGGGTACTGTCAACCTCAATGATGTTTCAATTAGTTTTGCTAGCTGTTGCTTCACCGTGCCCTCATTGTCTTCAGCCTGATGTACAAAAGCAAAAGGAAACAACATAAGAAACTATATAGATTACAAAGATACTCCCATTAAAAGATTAAGTTTACCATGGGTGCAACTGATGCAGATTTGATTGTTGAAAATCTTCTAGTTTTGGCTCGCAAGAAATCTGTCTAGTTCCACAACAATAACCCACGCTAAATTACTTCGCCAAGATTCCCAATTGCATTAAAATGCAAAGCAAATTATCAACGCTACCACTAATTATTATAAGAAAAAATCAAAGACAAATTAAGAGCAGAATTTGAAGCCCTAATAATGTTAAAAACAAAAAAGACTATTAGGTCAATAAGAAGAAGTGAATGGATAAGAAAGAAGAATAGATGAAGTAGTCAGAGTAGAGAAAAAGAGAAGAGAGAGAGAGGATCAGGGTTTTACCTGGAAGAAGACGGTGGTGGTTAGGCTTAGGGGAGTTGAGATGAGAGAGGCGTCTAAAAGAAAGACAAGGAAGTAAACTCGATGAAGAAGCTCCACTCAGGCTAAGCCTTCCACTCATATTCTTTTCTTCTACTGTGACCGTCCGCCCCCGTTTAGGGCTTTGCGTTGTTTCCTTTTTCCTTTTCTAAGATTTTGGATTGATGTTATAAGGAGAATCATATTGGCTAAGGGATGAAACTGACTGGGTCAAATTATATGGCGGAAGTGAAGTCTAAGTCGACGTGGAGGAGTGGGAGGGGAAACTGACTGTGCAGCTTTTGACAAAAGAGGGTGACCGTCAAAAATCTCGAAGAAAATAAAAAGAGAGAATCCTATGGTTCATAATGGAGTGATTTTATCATCGAAATAGGAAATGAGTTTGATTATGGAAAGTGATTTTATTTTCACCATTATCTTATTCAGGACCATTCTCGAATCAGCTTCATGGGATGCCTCTTCTTAATTTAACTTTTAATCGTTTTATAATAGTTATTCTTCTTAGGCTTATTTTTCCTTTCGGTTTAGCCTATTTGTTTTAGTTTAATCGTTCTTAGCTCATTCATTATAGTTTTATTTTTTCCCTTTGATGTCTTGCCTATGGATAATTAATCTGCTTTTTACAGCATGTTAATAGAATAAGAGTTATTGTCATAGGTTGGATCGTTGATAAACACATGATGTTAGATCTTTTCCCTCTCTTTCTGCTCTGATGTCAATTGAAAAGGGGAATATACCAAGTACACCACCAAACTTTTGTTACAGAACCTATAGAAAATATTTTTGTGTTAATTTCAATACAAGATTAAAGCATACAAGAAAAATTCCTTTGATATGATAAACGTACAACTTGCTTGTACTTTTAAGTATAAAGATGAAATCAATACAATACAAAAAATAAAAGCAAGACACCTGGAATTTTGTCAACGAGGAAAACTGCAATCTAACATAAAAATCCCGAGACTTGGTCCAGCTTGAACACACAATATATTCAACTGCTACAAACACTAGCCTAAGAATTCGGTATGGAATGTAGTTGACACGGAAAAAATCCTCTGAGATACTTTGTTGCAATTGTGCCCCCCTATGTCTCTTGATTCTCGCAATGACCTACGCACTTTATTCCCCTAGATAATGTCATTGACATCCCTAAGAGTTGTTCCAAAATCCTTTATGATTTACGGTTAAGGATGTATAAATCGATTCCCTGAATTTAGACGAATCTAAATCCCAATACTGGGGTTTATTCTTTTCAAAACTTGTAGACATACTTAAACTTCTATCTACATAAGAATCACAAAATACAACTTAATCTAAGATGTATTATTGTGAAAAACTTACAAACATTGTATAAATAAATAAGAGTTATATTCAATCATGTTTGTAGTTTTATGTCAAATCTAGATCTGAACTGCAATTCTTAAATGGCCTTATATCAGAAGAGAATAACCTTAGAATAGATAAAAATTATACAAAACATTAATACAGATACAGGATACGAAACGATATTTTCTAAAGATGGGTGAATATGTGCTTCATGAATCCCAAGTGATGTCTTTCAAAGTTGAAACTTAGATCTCGAAGATCCTTAGGTCTTTAGAGGACAAACTTTGAAACAAGATACACATGAGTGTAGGGACTGAGTTTCATATACTACTGATGTCTCCAATTTAGAGCAATCAATCAAGGTTGGGTTGCTTGGGATGTTAGCAATGAATTTCTTGTAACCCAAGTTAATTCTCAATTATTAAATCAAAGTCGTTTTCTCGGGTACGTAAAATTATTTCTTTGGAAGAACTTGACTTGCAATGATGTTTTTTCCATGGTTTAGAGTTGTAGACAATTGTTAGCTTGAGTGAATTCTATGAAGAGAATTACCACCAAATATAATTTTAAACTTTCAAAAAAAAAAACAAAAAAAAACAGACTCTCCAACCAAATGAATTAGCTAGGAAATAACAATTTGTAAGTGTGTGGAAAGTTCGTCTTGAAATCCAAAGAAGAATGAATGATCCCAAAGTAAATAGAGTTATGGACCGGTTCATTAAGCTTTTAGGTTCATGGCCAACGTGGGTTAAATCCGTGAACCAAAAGAAGAAAGAAATAGAACTTTGCCTTTATATAGGTTCGTGAACTCAAATGCAAAAAGGCTACAAAAAAAACATTTATACTTGTTGGTTTCGCAAACTCACCATATTAGGTTCACGAACTCAAATGCTCAAAAATATTAGGAGAATTATCTTGTACTAGGTTCGCAAACTCAAATGACATTAAAGCTCTATATAAGTTTTTCTTCTGTAGGTTTGCGAAGTCACCATATTAGGTTCGCGAACTCAATAGACAAAATTTCTTAGAGAAATTCTACACAATAGGTTCGCGAACGCAAATACTTTATTTAACTTATATTTTGCATTCTACAAGCTTATATATTCACAAACTCAATTATTAGGTATGTGAACTTAAGTGACTGAAGATCATTAGTAGTAAGCTACCCAAACAAAATCTTACAAACTCAAGAATGAATTTGCAACCCTTGAGTTTTTAATTAACACTTGTGTTTTTCTCTTAAGCTTAGTTTCGATTTATCGACAAGCATGAGCTTGGAAGTCGATATATCAATAGACTTAGCAGAAGCTAATCCGTGATAATATCTTCTTTGAATATGATCATTTATAAAATTCTTCGACCTCTGCTATGATAGATAGATATATAAATGAAAATGAGATTGAAAAGAAAGACCAGTCTTCGTTAATTACCTCGATGCAGTTCTCCAAATTGATGTCTCCGTGTGATCTTCAATTCTTCATTCGTCTTGAGTAACTCTAGAAATCCTAAGACTCTACTACCTAATCTATTTCAAACAAAAGTATAATTTAGTAGGATGAATCAATAAATAGTTTTGGCAACTAAAATATGACAACATACTTGACATTCCAAGGTATGTAGGTTCAACCGAACATTCGTTCTAACAGTTATGTTTCGTGGGAAAGCAATTGGACGACCATATTTTTTTGAGTTGATAAAAATTAGTGGGTAGAAATTCTTCTTAAATAAATTTCGTGTACGTCGGAGTCACGTGTTTCCTTAGAATTTGGAGACCAACTATTTATAGTGTTGCTTGATTTTAGTCGGTTATTTAAATTCTTCTGGTAGTGTATTGTGTCACTTTTTTACGCAATGACTTACATAATTTGGACTTGGTTTTGGAACCATAGAGGTTCGGTTCCGGAACCTTATGCAAGTTTTCTTTTTTATACTTCACGCCTTTGCTTTGGATGTTCTTTTCTTTGTAGCTGCTTCTCTTCTTTGTCCATTTAAATATTCTTTCGCTCTATTCAGATGATTCAACTTATTAAGACATAAAAAGTAGAAAACCCAGGTAACACTACACGATTCATACAAAAAAATAACAAACAAGTGCATGAATCGATACTCGAAATACATTAATTTGTATACTTATTATATTCCCCTTGCAAATTGCACCAGGTGAAAACTATTGTTACCTTCATAATGACTCAAAGTTTGCTGCGAAAAATTTGCAGATGCTTTCTTTAGTTGTAATTTTGCAACATATCTTTAGTGTTGTGATTCGCATAATGTCAAATACAGTATAGTGGTAACACTATGACATAAGATTTGCTCTAAGGATTTTTTTTTTAATTCCATCATCACTGTAAGATCAGTCAATCCACCGATGTTGGTTCTTTTTTCATTTAGCCGAGATATACTTACAATATACATTTTAGGGAGCATTTTAAGTACTCAATTTTTTTCTTTGTAAAAATACACCAAAAGGGTATCTTTTGAGTTTTAAGTGAACTCCAACTTATACTTTTGTGAAGAACAAAATTTTACTAATATTTTCTGCTTAAAAAATCAACCAAAACCTTAGTCGGTAGTTGAATTGACTTAAACATAAACATAATGTTGTATGTGAACAAAAAATTAAACCATAAACTTAAATATTTCCATTAAAGGTAACCTTAAAAGATTATGTAACACGACATCGTTCATACTATTGATAAACTATGTTTTCTAATTTGATACTCCCTGCTTAATTATACCTTAGGATTTTTTTGTATACGGTCGATAAGCCCCTTTTACTTACAGGATTAAAATTATGGTCTTCCACATGTAATGGGTCCACTACACATGCTGGTATAGATGGTGAGCTTTTGACGAAAGCTAGAATTACAAAATTACCCTCTGCCAAGCAGAAGAAATATAAAAGGATATGCGAATATTTATGCACGTATTTCTATCTTTATCACAAAATACGAAATATTGTATGTCTACTTATATATTTCGCTAACGAATTAAGAATACATATTCTCTATGAATAACTACAAACATTTTAAAATGGCCTTGTAGCCTCCTTCATATACACAATACTTATGTCATATCGAACTAGTATCAAGTCGCATAAATTCCACATCTGAATTCCTTGAACTTGTCTCGAGTGCGCATCGATGTTCCAGTAACATCTATCAAATCGGGAATAGCTAATGTTTAATCCCCAAAATACACCCTAGCTTAACACCTTGTTCGCAAAGAACACATCATAAATTGTTATCTTGAGCTTAAAATATGCCACTTTAGTACTCTGCTAAAAGAGAAGCCATGAATTATACTCCATCCCTCTTAGACACACCATAAACAAGGAGCAATACATTATGTTAGTACCTAAAAATTGATTCTAGACAAAACAATGTACTGTAAAACTACTTTATTTAGATTCGGAAATCAAAATCGTACATGGCAAGCCTAAACCACAATAATAGTCGTTCTTCCCTGCTTCGGTCACAAGGAGAGAAAATGGGTTTTGAGGAAAGCAAAGAAAGTTGAAGGGATTTGTGTGTTGAACTGTGTGTAGAGATGTTGAACTATTGAGAAAATAACAGAGCTTGAGAGAATGATAAGCTTGTTGTGTTTCTGAAATGGGCTAAGTAGCTTATTTATAGTAGTTTGGGAACATATGTTTCCTTGTAAAGTAGTGGAGGTAGTGAAGAGATGGAGAAGTGAAAGTCATGGGGATAATGGTATAACCGTCTTAGAATCTTCGGGAAACCAGTACTCCATCACTCCATTAACTGCTTCAGCCTTACCACTACTTTGTAACTTCCTTATCATGGGGTGTTACCACGCCCATGTTGTTGTAACCACCAGACCAAAACCCCATGTAATTGTTTTGAATTCTCGTAAGAGTTAGTGGAGTCATGGACTCAAAATACGTGAATTTTTTGTAAAATAATGATATGTAATGGCCTAGTATTGGCGCTAATAGCAAGGGACAAGGATGACACGAGCATAAGTGCAAGCGTGAATAGTGAAAAGATGCGCAAAGGCGAAAAAAAAGTGAGCAGCGCTAGCGTTAGCGCCTTGGTGCTGCTTGCGCTGCTGGTAGCGTTGTAGGCAGTGCTAGTTGTTGCTAGCGCTGCCGCGAGCACTGCTAGCGCTTGTTTGGCACGTGCTTTTGTTGGTTTTGTTGGCTTTTTTGATTCTTTTTTTATGGTCTTTTCTAGCCTTTTGGCACATGTAAGTGTGCTATTCATTGGTGTCGGGAATGTGGCTAGGGTTCGCTAAGGATGGCACTTTCTAGTGCTATAATTATTGCTTATGTACCACTAGCTTTGATATTTATTAATGACGTGACCATGTTTATGGCCTTTTTAGGGTTTTCTCAATTGTATGAGATTTAATGTTAGCATTTATGCTTAACTTTTATGCAGTGTATACAGAAATTGAGACAATGTTTGATGTGACTCTGCAATTAGATGGTATGCATCTAATTAGCGTTTTTAATCAAATATGGCATAGCCTCTATTCTGAATATTCACAATTTTGTATAATTAACGTAGTTTGATTAATACAAATAGTTTGCATGAGCGCACATAAAATAACGAGGGTTTAGCCGGGTAAAGACCTGAAATTTCGAAGGCGCATACGTATATAAAAGATCTATAGGGCTAATTTATCCATGAGCCGAATATGCATTCTCAATTCTCTTACGAAATGTAAGATAGCAATATGCATTCATAATTCTGATGTCGGGCCAAGAATTTATACATATTTATTTCATGCTTTTACGGCTAGGCGAAAATTAATATTACAATTTTCTCCCTTGTCAAAAATCCACCATCAACACCTTCAAAGATGCATCATGGCTCTGAACTAGGCTAACCCTAGCCACTTCTTGCATTAGCACCAAGCTAGCACTAGCCTCCTGGTTTAGCACCACATTGGTGCTAACTCCTTGTCCTACCGCTAAAAGTGCTAACTTTTTTGGCTAGTAGCAACCTAGCCCTAGCGCTAAAGGCGCTAACTTCTTCGGATAAGGGACCTCCCAGGCATAAGCATCTTGGCCATAACGCCCTTGCCACAAGCATTTTGGCCATAATGACATTGGCGCAAACACCTTGGATAACAAGCGTCCTCGATCAAACATCCCAGCTAACTAGCATCTGACCACAAACGTCCTTGGGCAAGCTTCTTTGGCACAATGTCCTGGTGTCGGCTTCCTTGAGCAGCATCGTCCTTGGGAAGCAGCTTCCTTGGCGCAAGCGTGCTTGAGTAACATCGTCTCGACCACAACTTCTTTAGCGCAAGTGTCCCAGCCAACATACCCTTGGCGCAGGCGTTCTTGGCAACAAGCGTTCTTGGAAACAAGCGTCCTTGGACAACAAGTATTCTTGGCACTAGATACCTTGGCTTAGCAACATCCTAGTCTTTGTACTAAAAGCGCTAGCCTCCTTAGTAGTGTTTTAGCCTTCGTGGCTAGAAAGATAACTTCCTTGATAGAAGATAGCACATTAGCCTTTCTCTCAAGAGCTAGCACATTACCATTAGCGCTAAGAAGCTAGTGTTAGCCTTGCTAGCTGCTTCCCTTAGAAATATGTCGTTATTTTCGATATTGGCCTAATGCCAACACTAGTCTTATATGGTCATCTAATTAGCCTTCTTGCTTGAGAAGTTCTTCACATTCTTGGCCTCAAACGTCTTCCGTATTTATGTCATGTTACTTCTAAGCTAACATCTGGCCACTAAAATCATGTCATGCTATTTCAAAGTTAGTATAACAAAACTTATCATACTTGACACTAATCAGTCTGATTATCAATTTAGTGAGTTACGCAACTTGTCTCACTGACTTAGCAAGTCATTTGACTTGACTTGACTTAATAAAACATTAGTGGTTTACGACTCCACTATCTACGAGATATCAAATACAACACATATGGGGATTCTCATTGGGGTATTGTTCTGGCGGTCTACGATAATCGTGCGTTGTGGAAACACATCCACGAACAAGAAGGTAACAAGTAGTGGGACATTACAAGACAATTGAGAGAATGAGGAGTAGTGGTCATACAATCTTCCTTGTTTTTCGGACATGACTCCACTACAATCTCCACAACCGTTACTCCTCAACTTCTTCTATAATTCAACCACTTATGATAAATCAATATATCTTCTTAGAACTAGAAAAGGACAAGAGAGAAGATATAAAAATTAGTGACCCATCTCAGAGATAATCCATTCTTCTTTACACGCTATAATTACTCATCACAAAGAGATTTCTCAATCTTCTTTGCTTCCCACCCCTAAGACCTACCCAATGTTCTTTGTCTTTGTGATCAAAGCAGGACGTGAACGAACATTTCTTGGTTTAGGCTCGTCCTGTTCGAGTTTGATATCTTTAACCTACTTGAAAGTACTATTTTACAATATATTTGTTTTTACCCTAAAACAATTGGTGACCACAGCGGGAGATCAAACTCTTGGTTACAAACTTACAAAAGCAATTTCTTAATTATTCAAAATGGTCGGTCTCAGACTAGATCTTACAGTCACTGATCCCAATTCCAATATTTATGGTACCAATGATAATCTCCCTGATGGTGCTTACAGTCAATGGCAATCCTAATGATCCTCGCTCTAACAATGTGAGATAGATTAGAAACGTCCCAAATCCAACGTCCCTCACGATGGCTGAGCTTGAGAGGAGACAAGAAACCATGCCAAGAACCCTGGCGAGGATAGAAGATTCGCAAAACTTCATTCTTGATTTCCTTCACCGACTAACAAAAGATTTATGGCGCAACGCTGTTTTCAGGGAAGACCTACCATCCCTGGGATTAGAGACTCCTTCCCAAACAAACATGTCATCTCCATACCACATCAGGAGCTTCACTACCTATGAAAGAGCAATAAGTTGTTACGGGGGCTCTCCTGCTCAAGAAGATGAAGAGGGAATCGAATACCCAATTTACTACATCATCCGGTCACTAAGGGATGCAGAACTCGAATACCCTAAAGCAGAAAGGGCGTGCCTGTCACTAGTACATGCCATTTAGATGCTAAGACACTAATTACTCTCAAACAAAGTGGTGTTGATCATCAAAGACGACCTTATCATATTACTACTTCAAAACTGGCCCTCATAAGCAGACCCGCTAAATGGTTACTTCAGATGTCTGAATTCGACATAGCATGTATCTCCCCAAAAGCAGTCAAGGGACAAGCGGTAGCGAACCTGCTAGCACCTTTCCCAGGAGAAGAGGTAACGACACCACACGAAGATATACCTGGAGAGTTCCCTAAAATTTCTATCGTCAAAGAAGAAGCATGGTTGTTGTACTTCGATAGTTCTACTACCCCCAGTAATAATACCGGAGGAGATGGCGTGGTATTGGTATCTCCAACTAGGGAAGTATTCTCATACTCATTCAAACTCGAGTAGAAGTGCACCAACAACTCTGTGGAATATGAAGTTTTCTTACTAGGCCTGTCATTAGAGAAGAAAGCAGACACGACACATATGAAAATAAGGGGCGATTCAAAACTGCTAGTCAATCAGATAAATGGAGTTTACTCGTTTAAAGAGGCAAGCTCCTCATAGAGCAGAAGCTTAGAAGTTACTAACTTATTTTATCAAGGTTGTAGTTCATATTGGCCGAAACAACAATAAACATGCTGACTGCCTCGCCACTCTAGCCTCCAAGCTTCAATTTGAAGGGTCAGGGAAGACAATAATGGTACAAATGCGTAATGTACCTTTGACGTGGTTAAGTCAATCCGAACATGATCAAATCACTTATTGGAGGACACCAATTATATAAGAGCTCAGAAGCTCACTCCCTTAGAGGAAGGTCAGTCTCAAAGATCTGAAAAACTTTTTCTTACTCCATGGGGAATTGTATCATAGGAATCCGTACGGGTCCCTTTCAAGATGTCTCGGAGATGAGGAGGCGGTCATGACTCTTTACCGCCGGCTCCAACGTCTAGGTTACTACTGGCTCACGATGGAGACCAATCCCGAGCACTGAAAGGATTTTGTTCCAACTTCCAAGCACAACCACACCAACTAGAAGCCTTGACAATCCATCATGTGGGGGACTGGAAAGAACCCTACATTAAATATATTTGCGACAACTCCCTTCATCTGGAGAGGAGAGAAGCAACAAGACTGAAACAAAAGGAAAAAAGGTTTATTCTTCATGAAGGAATCTTATATCGCACGAGTTTTGGAGGGAACCTTCTAAGATGCCTAGGAGGACCTGAAATCCCGACAATATTAAAGGAAATTCACGAAGGAGAACATCAAGGAAAGATGAAGTTGTTCCTTCAGATTCACGAAAGGTATTATTGGCCAACCATGGAGGATGATGCAGTCGCGTTAGTTCAAAGGTGCCATCAGTATCAGATTCATAGAAACCTCATTCATACGCCATGCCTTCCTTTACATTCAGTAAGCATCCCTTGGCTTTTCTATAAATGGGGACTAGATCTCATTGGAAAAATCAACCCACCTCATCAAAACAACATGATCATATCTTCACATCTACTGAGTATTTCACAAAATGGGTCGAGGTTATCCCTCTCAGCAGTACGACATGAGCAACCATAGCAGCTTTCATCGAGGAATACATTATATGCAGGTTCGGTGTCCCTAAACATATCGTTACAGATAATGGTACCCCTTTTGCTAATCAGACCGTGACAGAAATATTCCAAAAGTACGACACCAAGTAAGTATTTCTACTCCCTACTATCCACAAAGCAATTGGTAAGCATAAAGTACCAACAAGACATTGATTCGAATACTTAGTTGCATAATATACGACAACCCAAGATCATGGCATGAGCAACTGCCCCATGGAACTTTGGGCATACAAGACGGCACTAAGAAGCTCCACTGGAACTTCTCCATATTCACTTTTTTATGGAGCGGATGCCATCCTCCCTGCTGAGATCAAGATTCCATCATCCAGAATCATAGCAACCAGCAGAGTATATTGGGATGAGACCGAAATCCCTAGGTTCCAGGTCGCAAAGCTAGATCTCCTAGAGTCAAGACGCTCCAAGGAAGAAATATATGCGGAATCATACCAACGAAGAATTTCCAGAGCTTACAACAAAGCAGTAAACCCCAGGATGTTCCAGGTCGGAGACTTGGTACTCAAGACAGCCAAACATATCCAGCAAGACATCTGCTTTGAAGTTCCCCAGAAAAGGGAAAGTCCCTACGTGATTTCTGAAACATTAGCAAATGGATATTACAAGGTAGTAGACATTAAGGAAGTGCAGTGGAAACGGTATCAATGGAAAATGACTTAAGGCATATTACGCCTAAAAACAAATTCTTTTCTTTCAATTTCAATTCTTTTTCAATGATGTTCAAAATTTGAAATTCAGAACCTACTACATCAATTCAAAAGTTTATTATCAATTTAAACCTCACTCATTCTCTAGAACAAACCTTCAAGCAATGGGTAATTCTGCTTGTACAATATCTCCATCTGGTATTGAAACCTCTCGGTCCTAGCTTTCTAATCCTATATTGACTTCTCGATCTTAGCTGACTCTCTTGACAAGACCTTCTCCTCCTCTAACATGGCTTTTGAAGAAGGAATCACTTTAGTTATAATAAATGCATGATATGTTTTGATAATGTCAAGACGCTGACGGAGCCAACTCACATTGAACTTCAAGACTTTACAATTGTTATCATCTCATCCCACTTTTCTATCTCCCGATTAGTAACTTCACGAAGAGATGCCTAGTTCATGTCATCAATTATGGGAAGAAGACCGATGATCATCGTTACCAGAACGGGAGAAAAGCCTTTCAACAACTTTGAAATTGTAATGCGACCATATCGTCTCCAAATCTTAGTATAGCGAGACGCATATCACTTTGTTACTATGAAACCTCCCACAGCATGGTGCTTACGAGACAAAAACTTCATATGCATTTCAAAAGGAAGACATGTAGTCGGATATACATGAATGGTTTACAACTCCACTATCTATGAGATCGAATACAACATATGGGGGGATTCTCATTGGGTATTGGTATGGCGGTCTACGATAATGGTGTGTTGTGGAAACACATCCACGAACAAGAAGTTAATAAATAGTGGGACAGTTACAAGACAGTTGAGAGACCGAGGAGTATTGGTCTTACAAGTCTTCCTTGCTTTTCGGACATGACTCCACTAGAATCTCCACAATCGTTACACCTCTACTTCTTTTATAACTTCCACCACTAACGAGAAATCAATGTGTCTTCTCAGAACTATAAAAGGACAAGAGAGAAATAAAAAATAAGATATACAGAATTAGCGACTCATCCCAGAGATAATCTATTCTTATTTATACGCTACAGTTACTCATCATACTGATATTTCTCAATCTTCTTTGCTTCATCCCCTAAGACCTACCCAATCTTCTCCGCCTTTGTGATCGAAGCAGGACGTGAACGATCATTTCTTGGTTTAGGATCGTCCTGTTCGAGTTTGATCTCTCGAACCTACTTGAAATTATTATTTTATGGTATATTTTTTTTATCCTAAAATAGCTGGACTTCTCAGTTCCACTCATGAATTTATAAATATTGATTTTTTATTTCATTTGATTACCAATGTTATATTAAACACTATAATTTCATAAGTTATCAACCTAGGTAGGATATGTTACCATAACTATTGTATTTACACATTCTCTAGATGCACATCATATCTTTATAGATTCCAAAGTTAATATTCCCTCCGTTTCAAAATGATAAATAAGGTTATTATATCTGGGTATGTTAAAAAGAAAGGTTTGTTTATATAAATGGAATGTGAAACGTTTTAAGATTACTACTTTGTCCACATGGGGACCACTTATCTCTCCTATTTTTCTCTTCTATTTTTTTATTTAAACATAAGGGGACCACTTTTCTCTTAAGGACAAATAAGGAAAAAACATAAAAAAAATAGTTCAAATGGTTGGTTTTCTTATTTTTTGTGTTAAACCAAACAAGTCTATCATTTTGGAACGGAGGGAGTATGAAATTAACTCGTTATGATAGCGTGGGGTACCGATCAAAATTCAGTCGACGGTTTGAAATGACATGACTAGTCAACCGACTTTTGCCTTGGGTGTATATATATCTCAACGTTTAAAAGCCTGGACAATAAAGTTTTCACGTTGAAGGTGATGGAACCTTTGCTCTCTATTGGTAGAAACAGTTTGTGTGATGCGATAATTTTGGTGAAGATAATTGGAAAAATTTAATTGATAAAGGAAACCCACTCTTGGATTTTGTAATGTTTAAAAATTATTACACTTCCTTTATACCTCATACTTAATTGTTACAGGTCAGTATCACCGATAGTGAGTGGATAACATTTCAGATCGACGATCTACGTTTAATCATCTCTAATAATCGACTATGATTAAATTCTACTCCCTCTGTCCCACATATATATGCGATTTTGGATTTTGTTTGTCCCATTAAATAGGAAAATTCCCTTCCAAGATGACATTTTCCACATGTACCCTTGTTTCTTATAAATGGGTATCATGACAATTAATATAATATTTTTAGTATTGAGAATATGATAAAGGATAAAACAGAAAAAATAGTAGACATTTATGAAATCAATTTTTTTCTTAATCATAGAGATTTTACCTATTCCGCCTATATATGTGGGATGGAGGGAATATATTTTATACAATAAAAAACAAATATATTTATATTTTCTATATAAGATCTAACTACTTTTAATTATTTTTAATCATTGACAGCTCAATATGGAGTCTCCAACCATGATAAGTTTTTATAAAAAAATTACAAGGGAACCACAAATATTATTTCCCAGTGATAAGTGCTTAATTCACATGTTTCTAGTGTCAAATCCATAATTGTTTTAGCTATAATCGTACATATTACTTATTATTACTCTTATTTTCTATTTTATGTGTCATATTAGGTGAATCATCCAAAAAGGAGTTACAAAGTTCTAGAATGAGCAATGAAATTAAGTTCTTCAAGTGAAGACGGGCCAAATACCAAGTTCAACTCGTTCAAATCCAGAGTTTCTTACCACTGTTTCGAAGAAAATTGAAAGACGAAGCCAACGCAAAAAGAATGAGGTCATTCTAACATCGAACGAAGAAGTTATGAGCAAAACAAGATAATTTTGAAAATTTTAGACAGACCGCAGAGGTTTGCAAACCGGACCAATCTGAATTTTGTAAATTTGCACGCGTTTTGGACTTTTAAACAAGGAAAACACAGTCCCGGACTAGAAAGAGAGGATACTTGATGCCCAAACATTAAAGGCTATAAAAGAAGATTTCTAAGGCTCAAACAAGACATCTAGGAAGAAATCTCATATACTCTACCTCTCATATCACAACTTCTACATCAAAAACCTAGGGTTTACCCCTTTAGGGGAACCATTCTTCTTTGTAATATGAATAGATAAACCTTTTGTTGATTAAGGATGAAATTCAATGATCTAAGCGTGATGCTTTATTAGTTAATACAAGTTTGTTTGAAGTTATTATTACCATCGTTTGTTTTCACTATATCTAGGGTTTATGATTGATTTCTTAGATTTTTTGGGTGTGCAACCAAGTTATTCTATTGATCATTCTATCGCTAGTAGAAAGTTGAGCGATCCGTAATTGTCGGTTACCTCCTACACAAGTAGAGAACGTAAGACCTTGCAGAGGGGTTCTGTTAAAAAAACATGTGTCTAGACAACACTAGCAAGTGGACCGAGCGTACTGAGTCTAACTACTGGGATCAAACCTAAATTCATAAATCTTAAAGCGTTCGATCGAGTTACACCTTGTAAGCATACCTCAAGGCATCTCAATTGGATAAAATCCGGTGATATAAGGAGTTTTGGGGATAACTAAGCGTACCTGCTATTCTACGGTTGATGATGAATGATTCTGACGAAAGATAGATAAGTATACTAATTCAGTCAATGTTTGGTAACGGCGAAGGACTCCCTAATCATCTTTTCATATTATTATTCTTTTTAATTTACTTTAATTAAACCAATCCCCCTTAGTTATTCTTAGTTGCTAATATAAATAACATCTCAATTACACAACTCTCTGTAGGAACGATCCTTACTACTGCTATATTACTAGTTAATTAGTGAGAAATATCTTGAGTAATTTGTTGCACTTACCACACGTGATAAGTGCATAATTTACATATTTTAAGTATCATTTCCTTATACTTACATGCTAAATTTTGTGTGAATGATTGTATATTATTATTACTTTTGTAGTTTATGTGTTTTATTAGGTTACATCTCTGAAAGAAGTGAAATTGAAATCTACAAGGAATAATTTCTAAATACCCAGTGGAACTCAGTCTTTTCACTTAGATAATTGAATTACGAAGCTAACGTAGAAAGAATGAGGTCATTCCGAGTTCGTATGAGGAAGTTATGAGAAAAACCGTGAAACCAACTTGGATTTGGTATCTGTTGGGCCTTATTGGCCTGCGCGAGAAAGGTTAAGTCTCCTAATTGGATAAGGATTAAAAGGAGGTGGAAAAGTTTAATGATATTAGGTTTCCTAGTCGGATAAGGATCAAGAGGAGGTTACCAAATCCTATATAAAGGGGAGCCTAGATACAATTTTCTACACAACTTCACATACCTTCACATATAGAAAAGACACGGACGGAAGAGATACTTCAGAAACGCTAGAATAGACAGAGTCAGCGGGGAACAGAGAGAAATCAAGGGTTTGCTTGTGTTTCTTTTATTAATTAATGTTTATCGATTTTTAGAAATCCATGTCTAGATAAATCTTTTTGTTAGGGTGAAAGGATGAACTTGTAGAGATAGATTTTCTTGTGTTTCAAAACTAGGGTTTTCAACTATAAAAGCTTAATGTTAATGTTTTGTCTCTTTTTCAATGATTTTTCATGTTCTATGTCATGCATAGTTCATCGTTTGATTAGTAGAAGAACTCATTGACGCTTTTGCGATAATCATTTTATGAATATTTTTTGACTATTTATGCCACGTATACCTAGTACTTCGAAATTCTACCTTAGGTTGAGAACAAACAATTCTTTTTGAAAATTATTTTCTTCGATTCTTAAATGAAATATTTTTCGTGTATTATTAGCTAGATTTGTTATTTTTCACGAGTCAAATCGATACCCTTTATGATGAACATAATTAAACCCTAATCTACAACGGATTCCCGAAACCTTAACGCTTTTCTATTATTGATTTCAATCTTCGTTAAATAGTTTTAACTCATTCATTAGTTTAATTCTTTACAAAAATCGGAAAAAACATCTTTTGACCTGAAAGTTACTTGAATTAATTAGTATAGGTAATACACACTCCTCGTGGGAACGAACCGTATTTGCTCTTGTCTACATCTTTTGACACTGTGCGCTTGCGGTAAAACAAAGTCGGTTTTCCGACACATCAACACGCATCAAATTTTTGCGCCGCTGCCGGGGAGAGGTGGTTAATTGTTTTGTTATTTGTTTTAGCTTGTTTTAGTAGTATATATATTCTTCACTTTTTTCTTTAGTGTTTTCAGATTTTTAGGTTTCATGGTGTTAACAACTAGTTGAAGGTGTTATCCGCTCGTCAAAAAGCGGGAGGTAAATTCTGAAAACAGGTTGTAAGTATCATTTTTGTTTTTATTTTTTTTTCAGGTTTTATTTAGATTTTTCTTTTTCTTGTGAGTCGCCATGTTTCCTTACGGAAATAACATGTAAGGTGCACAAGATCAATCATATAATAGTAGTAATCAATATGGTTTTCAATCTCAAAGTTATGACAACTATCAATACCATGGGTATGATCAAAACTAATCTTTTGGTTACGACCAATACTCGATGGAACCTTACGATTATTCTCATACATGCCAACAACCTTATGACGGGTATGTAAGTGAACAATCACAAGGATGGGGGAATAGTTATGTTTCTAATAATTTATCTAGTACCACAGATTCTATTTGGGACAAATTAAACGAACTCCATAAGCTAATGGAGTAATTTATTCAACAACACGGTGAGCATAGTCCAAAGCTAGATGATGTGAAACAACATCAACAACAATATGATTTGGAAGAGTCACATCAAGAGATTCAAAGGAATTCGAAGAAATTATACAAATAAATTGCTCAACTCGGTAAAAATAGGGATGAAGAAGAAGTATGGCCTCAAAAGAATGATAAAGATTATTATGAGTATGAGCAACCTTTTGAAATTCCTTGCAACGATGATAAAGTTATGGCAACTCCGGATCATTATAATGATCATTTGCCTATTCCAGAGAAGGAGCATTGGTATAACAGAACCATTGTTCTAAACGGGGTAGTCTACTCAAACGCATATCAATGTTATAAAGAATATCCGAACTACAATGTGTTTAGCCCAGTTGATTTGCAAGTGGTAGACCCAATTATTTCTTCAGAAGAGACTCATGCAGATGATCCTAGAATTTGCACCAATGAACTAGACTTTCTAGGAGAGGATTCTGATTATAATGATGAATGTGTTGAAGAGATAGAGATTGAGAATGAGACCAAATTGATTGATTTCGTGGAAGACACAGTTGAGCTTGCCAGATATTAGAATGATTCTAAGATTTCGATCGAAGCAGAAATTAATGAAGTACGATTAGAAATTTTGATAGAGGATCACGATACCCATGAGGTAAATAATCCAATACAAGATATAGAGGAAGGTTTGTCTAATCCTCTTGATAAATCTATTTATAGTGATCATTCTCCCTTGATTGAAATAGTTTCTCAAAAAGTTGTTAATCCAACTTTTAAGGAGCTACCTAAATTAGAATTGGAGTTGTGTGCTTCTAAAGTTTGAAAGGATTATTTTGCTTCTAAGTATCCACCACTTGATATGTTTGATTCTAGCATTGTGCAGGTTCACCGAGAGGAAACCAAAGAAGTTCCCTTGTTCTATGTTCTCTATACACTTCCAAATGTAGAAAAGACAGAGTGTGGGGGTAACTTCCACCAAATAACAGTTTCAATATTTATATCTTATGCTAACGTCTCCATGAAGCTGTTATTAGAACTAAAGATTATTATCTGGGTGACTCCCCAGATTTTCAGATTATCGGTGTACGAACGCTAACAAGAAAGTCAGGCTGAGGACGTTAAACTAAGCGCTGAATGGGAGGCAACCCATTGGTTTTGTATTTCTATCTCTTTTCTTTTTAATATTATAGTTTACATATCATATTTTCATTCCCATTTTTAATTTTGATTGGTTGACCCCAACTTTTGAAGTGGAAAGACTCACCCTTCTGTTGCAAAAAAAAATCTAAATTTGGAGTCTGTTAGGTAGGAGCGATTGGCTTGGTAAACTGAGTTCCGGATTTTTCAGAAATTTTTCAGATTGTATATTGGTCATTCCAGAAGCCATAACAGTCAGAACGTGTATCGAAACACCGTTCCCTTTTGAAAAATTATAGAAAACACGTAGGCGAACAATTTTCGTCAAGAAAGTTTCGCCAAATTCCTACGAATATGTACAATTTTTCAGAGTTAATATGTGGTTACGTCAGAATTCAAAAATTTCGGTTTTATACATTGAGGATAATATGAAGTTTAAGTGTGGGTGAGTGATTAAGCCTATAGATTTTTAGTATTCACTTTGGTAGAGTATTTTTTTTTCTTTTTTTCTTTTGTACATATTTGCATGAAAACCTCCAACTTTTAGATATTTCAGAGTTACTTTGTATACTTCTAGCTAAGTTTACATACAGAGTTCTAACTGAAATAACTGAACTTAGAAGTATTAGAAAACTACATTCAGAGTGATTAGTTATTGAGAGGCTAGAGCTGACAAAAATGGACTTAAGCTGCCGGTAGAAAATACTGTATTAGAAGCTGATCATTCAATACCCATGAGTAAGGCACTAGACCTGCAATTCTTTGTACATGTCTAAATTGTCCGTTTAGAGTGTTTCATCTGTGCAAGATCTGGGTAGAACGGTGAACTATCCAACTTCCCACCAATTTCAGCACAACTTTTTGATCTCTTGAGTGCTACTTCTATCAATTATGAGGGTGTCATCAGAATTGCTAACTCTATCTTGTAGTCTTGTTTGCAGTTGTCACTATTCTCACGACCACAACAGGTCCATAGAAACACCATTATCATCAACAAGAAGAGCATCACAAATTCGAAGGAAAGTTAAATACAATCAAGGTTTACAAGCAACAGTACAAGAAAGAGAAAACTGAAGCGAGACCGACACCAAAAAGGTAGATTGACAATGTCTCTTTTTCCAATTAGGGTTTGAAAGTATCCTTTTGTTGTTTAAGATGCAGACACACATGGTTAGTATTGAGACTAAGATGGAAAAGCTTTGTACTAAGCAGGACAAACTTTATCTCTCCTAATATAGACAAGGTAGGTTGCATCAGCCCCTTGGATTTGGACAGACAAGGGAATTCTTGTGAAATTTCGTCGTTAGAAAATTCAGATTTAGGGTTTTCACTGGAAACGCTGTAAAATCTTCATACGAATTCCGTTTTTGATGATCCACCCCAATATTTTTATGCCCAGACAACCATCTCCCTACGCGGAAGATTTTGAGTTTTGAGGTCATTCAGAGCCTCAAAAAGACGAAACAAACAAAAGTCGGGAAGAATTCAAGAATTTTTCAGCTGTGACTTAGCTGAATGTTTTTATCATATATGTTGGATCGTTTGTCCGATTGATGTGATTATTTAGTATATTGTATAGGACATCCATATGAATAGTTTGGTATATCACCCATCCCTTAATTCATTACCAATTTTTTCCATCTCACAAATTTGTACATGGCTATGCAGAATTGCGCTTGACGAGCTTGGTGTAAAAACGCCATTTTTAGACTTCTGGGCCATTTGCTTGCGCGTTGGATGTTATATGAAGGATGTTTATGACATTGTATGCTTCCTTAAGAAAGGATTGACGTGCCAGGGCTAAATTTAGCTAGTAATATCTATATTTTTTGTTTAACACAATTCTTAATTTGGTGTCTGAACACAACTGTAGTACTTTACTATTTTACCCTGATAAAAACCCACCATCTACATTAAGTGCTATACTTAGTACGGAACGAGTAATGTTGCGTGGTAAGCATTAGATGGTGGTCTACCAGAGGAAATAAAATATGACTTTTATTGTTTAATGGTTAGATATTACTAGAAGAGTAGCAGTTGGCTGTGCGGTTTTTGCTCTTTCTGCGATTATACTCTTAGGTATTTGGAGCATTCTTCTTCTACCATAATAACAACGAGAAGGTCTTTGGAACATTAGTTGGTTGTAGAGAGTGTTGAGGCAATGGTGCCGTCAGAACACTAAAATGAGTGTTTGAGGCAGTGGTGCCTCAAAATACTTAGATGTGTTTTGAGGCAGCGGTGCATCAGAACACTAAGATGTGTTTTGAGGCAGCGGTGCATCAGAACACTGAGATGTGTTTTGAGGCAGCGGTGCCTCAGAACACTGAGATGAGTGTTGAGGCAGCGGTGCTTCATAACAATGAGATGTATGTTGATGCAGTGATGTCGTAGAACACTAAGATGCGTCGTCAGAACATTAAGATGTAAACTCGTATATGACTTCTATATGAATCTATATAGGTATTTTAGTGAGTCAATATTGTTCAATTGAGCGTGAATATTGACATGAGTTAATTTTTGGAATCCAGTTACGGATTACAGCACCACATGATACTCAAGTTGCTCTATACTAGTGTACAATCTATCTAGGATCTTGATATTTGTAGAGACAGGTACATAAGCCTCTATCTTAACAGGTATTAGCATCAAATGATACTCAAATTGCTCTATATTCGTGGATAATCCATGTAGGATCTTGAGATTTGTTTATACAAAGTTGTATATGTAAGTCAACATTATTCAGTAGAAAATAAATATTGACATAAGGTAATTTTTGGAATTCGCCTGTGGAATATAGCTCCAAATGATACTCAAATTTGTTATATACTAGTGGAAAATTCATTCAGGATCTTGAGATTTGTCGTTTAAGAATCATAGAACATCTGGGAATGTCGTAGCAAGCACCAGTGTTGTTTTGATGATTTTTTTACAGTATTGAATGTTGGTTTAATTCATTAAATTTGATCGTATATGTAGTTGGCCATACATATAGAGAGAGGATATGGATGAGCACCTGAGAGAGGACAGGGATAAGCACCTGCCTTAAAATTCTTTTCAGAACTATGAGTTCAATATTGACGAAAATAAAAATAAGAAGGCTTAATTGTTAGATATTACCAAAGATATTTGATAGACACATTTTAGTGTCTAATTTGCACCTTAATTTCTAGTGAGTTAGTATTCGATTTTGTGTCTATTACGTGTTTTATTGCTTTTGTAGGCACATTAGAAGAATAAAGATTTGTGGAAAAATTGGCTCAGAAAGTGTTCAAAGCACCCGGGAAAATGGATCAAGGCACCCACACTTTGGATTGGGGCACCCTTGGATCGGGATGGGCTGGATCGGACCAACTCAGCGGGTCAACTCGGCCCAGTCAACTCGGTCAAAGTCAGTTGACCGAGTCAAACCCAGTTGACCAGGTCAAATCTTCATCGGCAAACAGGACTCAAATCAAATCGCAAATTTGATGGGATTTCAGCAAATTGATAAGTACCCAATCTAATTGAAGGTTCGTATAATCGATTAGAAGCTCTAGAAGCCGAAGATAAGGGCTGGAGAATCATGAATTTGGACGGGAAAAGGAACATGTTTCGGTGTTGGATAACTATTGATTTCTCGTCAAATCACCGAGTTCTAATGGGATTAGAACATCCTAGAAGACTCACAGGGCCTATATAAAGAGTTTACAATCCTCAGAATCAAAGTACGAAGCTCCAGAACCACTTTTGCTATTTTCCGATCAAGTTCCGACATCGGCCGGTCACTGCTGCTGCTCCCGGTGATCGGTGTTCTTCACCATCGCCGCTGAAGAAGAAGACAGTGCAACAGTTTTAACTGTTGCTGTTTCAAATCTGTCTGTCACCATTTCTTCTCTCTTTTGTTGCTTGAAACTGTGCTGTAACAGTTGAACCCTGTTCCTGTGACGTTTATACCCGTTGCTGTTTGGCTGTTGCACTATTATTTCACCTTGTAATCAATATTTTGAGCAATGAAATCAACTTTTGAGCAATCTTTTTCCACCATGAGCTAAGTCTATTTACTGGGATGATGGATAAGGTAATTTTCTCAATTTTATGTGATTTAATTATTTTCTAATAATTATTTATAATTCTTTTATCATTAAAATTGCATAGTTTTGAATAGTAAAAACGGTTTTCTTTCAACAGTTGTGCTTTTGCTTGATGGATTATGCTTAGTTAATTAATTTTGATAATCCATGCTTGTGATTTACCTCTGTTTGTTAGCATAACAAAACCAATTTTGGCAATTATTTGGGCTTCAATTAATTTAAAAAGAATTATCTGATTAATCACATAGGTTGTTAGAATTACCTGATTCCTGATTCCTGGTATTTTTAAAATTATTCAAAAATCATCTTTAGGTTATTTAGTCTTTTTCTTACTCCTGGAATTTTCTAGAGTTAGTTTAAATCATTATTTTCTAAAATCATCACCTTCACAAGTTCGAGAATCGAACCTCTTTTTACCACTATATAAAATCACATCAATATTGCAGTAGGCTTGAACTCTGAATATCGTTATATTAATGGATCTACAAGTCAGGGATGATTGATAAGGATGTATAGATGCACAACATCATCATCAGGGATGCAACATCAGTAGTTTAGGGTTGTAAGTACGAGTACACAAGCTCACATGGTCGTCCAAGCAAGAGAGGAAGCCATGGCTGGACGAACAAGCAAGGGGTTTTGACTTGGAAGAACAAGGCATATGAGGCTTCTTGGACGGACAAGCAGATGAGGGTATGCTTGGATGGATAAGTGAGAGGTTGTGTATGGAGGGACAAGTGAGAGACCATCTCCTTCTAGGACTTGGTAATTCTTGGGAATGGCTTCTTTTCTGGTTCAGCACCGAGTAACCTCCTTATTTTTATTTTATTTTACGTGAGTAGTTGTTCATGTGAAAACGTGGGAACAACACCTCACGTTCTTTTCTTTGCTAACATCTTCTGCTGTGAGGATAACTCTGACTCTATTGTTTGTCTCCAATTGGAAGTCTAGTATTGTTGAAGCAAATAGAAACCGCGATGTAGCCCCACTCTATATATGATCAGCAGAAGGAGCAAGTTCCCTACTTGTATGACGACCTTGGTGTGAAGAGCTTCTGTTAATCATGCCTTGTTATTCTCAATGCTGGCAATGAGTGTTACTAACTTGACTCTGAGGTTATTAAAGTTGAATTGATCTTGCCAATGAGATCAAGTCCCCAAGTGTTGAACGGTCATGAGGTGTTTGTCAACCAAGGAGCAAGTTCCCTAGTTGTATGACGACCTTGGTGTGAAGAGCTTCTGTTGATCATGCATTATTATTCTCAGTGCTGGCACTGAGATTTAATGACTTGATTCCGAGGTTACTAAAGTTGAATTGATCTTTCCAATAAGATCAAGTCCCCAAGTGTTGAACAGTCAAGAGGTGTTTGTCAACTAAAAAAATGGATGATACTGATTTGGTTCGCATGTAAGTGACGACCATGGATAAGTGATGTTACATAGATTTTATTATTCTATTTTGAATTTTTTTTTATGGAGAAAGTGTATGGGGTTTCATGTTCCGTCATGAATTAATATTATGTATACGAGTCTTTGAATAAGTTGAGGAGGTATATGCAAGCTTGTATGAACTGAAACTTGTTGTGAAGACTCCTCGTCAGAAAATTTAGACATGTATAGTTTTCACGGAAAATGCCATAGAATCCTTATACAAACTCGTATCGATGCGTTCGACTGTAACTTTTGAATCCAAGAGGCTAAGCTATCATATGCAGAAAGAATCAATTAATTTGGGGTTCGCTAGGTTATTCAATCATGCTTGAACATCCGTGATTAGTAATCCCATGTAAATTTTCAGATTTTATAGACTCTAGTGTAAGAACCATCTCTTAGATCGGGTATCCGATTAACACGCCCTTTCAGTATGTTGTAGCAGAGACATGTACGAACAAATTTCGTGAAGGATGTATTACCCCATTCTTCACCCATAAGTACATTTTTTCACAGTTAGGAGACTAAGTATGCAATAGGTTGGGTATACCACTTGGAGGCGTCCAAGAACTCGAATTCGATGAAGACTAACTTTGTCATGGATTTGATGTTGTAAGGAGTTGAAAGTAGTAAAAGGTAGCTGTAAACAGAAGATAAGACGCCAGTGAGTATGAGATGATGATTCGAGTTATAGTTGGTAACAGCAAGGTGGAAGACATAGAAGTTGGTGATGACAACATGGATGGAGTGACTTTGTTTGTTGAATATTTATCCAGGATGAAGATGATTGTGTCCTCCTTGTTATTAGTGTAGATGGATCTTTAACTGCAGTACAACGTTTCTTTGTCAGTAGATTAGTGCCTCCAGAGCGGAATAGGCAGCATGGGTGCAGTCTCCATGTATATAAGCGCATACTCATGTTATAAATTGAATAAGTTTTATACGGGAGTAGCAATTATTTTGTCGACTAATGAATCTTCTTCCCTTCGAACTGATGTTCTTTACGTCCCATCTCCAATGCTCTTTGTATCACAGTTTTTAATAGTCGATTCCCATCCTTCAGAAGAAGCAAGAAGGAATACATGAGAGTTCACCAGAACATGTAAAAATAGAGCCTTGATACAAATTTTGGGTTTTGGTTTTTATGTGGAAACTTTGCTTAAACGCTCTAACTTGGTATTGTTGTATTTTTGAACTGTAGTAAAAGCAGGGTATCCATTGAGCAAAGGGAAGTAGTCGGTGCTGTCTAAGGCAGAGAAGCTAAGAAGAGTGGTTAACTTTGATATAGGTGGATAAAATGGAGTTAACCCATTGAAGGAGTTATAAGAGATAAGCGTCCCCTTGCATCTATCTTAATATCCTGCTATTAATGCTCCATTTGAATGTTGCATGAAGAAAGATAGGGTGGCTTTGATGACACACGGAAAACATGTATGGATGACAACAATAACCTAATTGAATTGGAAATTTGTATGTTGTTGAACATAATGATCCAATTGATGATTGCGTTGAGCCTTCAGGGAGTGAATGAACTTTATTCGAACTTTTCATCAATGATCTGTTTCTTCGAATAATTTGTCTTCAGAGATGGTGGATATTCTGATGTGTTGGGAAGAGAAACCCTGTGCCAATGATCGGTCCCTAAGTGTAGCTCACTTGGAATCCAACACTATATTGCTAGTTGTTGCTGATACGCTGGTGAGCTTTTGACAAGGATAAAATAGTAAAATTATCTCTCAAGACTCGAGTCTGAGAAAATATTAAACTTTAAAATTCTGCAAAGAAGTTTCAGGCAGGTGTTTATCCCTGTCCTCTCTCAGGTGCTTATACATGTCTTCTCTCTATATGTATGGCCAACTATATATTATGAAAAGTTGTTGAATCAATCAACATTCATTACTTTATAAAATCATTAGAATAGCAGTGGTGTTCACTACGACGTTCTCAGACATTATATGGTTTTTACTTAAAGTGCCATAGGTGTGCTCAGACATGAAATCAAGAATTGTGCTAAACACAAAACATAGCTTCTATTAGCTAAATTTAGCCTTGTACCTGTCAATCCTTGCTTAAGTAAGCAACCAATTGCATAAACATCCTTCATATAATATCCAAGACGCAAGCAAATGACCCACGGGCCTAAAAAGGACGTTTTTACACCAAGCTCATCAGGTGCAATTCTTCATTTCCATGTACAAAGTCGTGAGATGGGTATAATTGGTAATGAATAAAGGGATGAATTATATACCAAACTATTCGTATGGGTGTCCTCTACAACACAGTAAAAAATCATATCAATCGGACAAACGAGCTAGTAGGTATGATCAAAACATTCAACTAAGTCTTAGCTAAAAAATTCCTGAATTTTTCCCGACTTTTGTCTGCTTCGTTTATTGAGGCCTTGAACGAACTCAAAACTCAAATCCTTCCATAAGAGGAGATATCTGGTGTTTTGGGCATGAAAAAGTAGGGGTAGATCATCGAAAATGGACTCCTTATGAAGAATTTACAGCGTTTTCAACGAAACCCTAAATCTGAATTTCAAGGGTTTCAAAATTTCATAAGAAATCTCTTGTCTATCCAAGTCCAAGGGGCGGAAGCCCTCTTACCTTGTCCATATTAGGTGATACAAAGCTTTTCCTTCTTAGGATACAAAGCTTATCTTACTTAGGCTTCAAAACATGTGCGTCTGCGTCTGAAAGGATATTTTCAAACCCTAATCATGGTTTGAAAATAAATTTGCAACACTTAAAAATGGGAAAAAGTGTATCAAAAGGTGTTACAAACCCTAATTTCGAAAATAGGGAAGTTAACCCTAATTTTTAAACACGTCTACCTCTTTCTTGCTTGTGCGTCTTGCTCCTAAGACAAGTTGCACTCCTACTGAGAGGCCAAGCGTGGTTAACATGCTTCTTACCAAAATTTGACATTTTACTATTTTTGCCCTCAACATGTGAGGCTAGCACAAAAGTAAAAAATGGGCTTCTTGCCTTATAGCCAAACACTTTCAAACCCTAATTTTGAAAAGGGAGATGTCTTTACCTCTCTTTCTTCTTAGCAATACGTCTCTACCTCTCTTGCTTACATCTCTACCTCTATTGCTTCAAGTTCACATGACTTAAAAATTTTACTCTTTTACCGTCAACATGTGAGGTTGAGTACAAAGAGTAAAATATGAGAGTCTTACTTTTTGCAAATTTTGAAGTCTTGCTTCTTACCAAAATTTGACATTTTACTCTTTTACCCTCAACGTGTGAGGACGAGTGCAAAAAGCAAAACGTGAGACTCTTGCTTCAAGGCAAAGTTGGGCGGTCTTCCTCTTCTTTTCACGTTAATAAATTGGGGTCTTGACAAATCCTAAACTATACTAGGCCTCTCTCACATATATATCTTTCGTATGAGGCTTCATATACAATCTTTCATGCTTAGCAACATATACTTATCTTTACAAAATAAACACGTCAATACAAAATTGACTAAGATGGACACACTGCTCCTCATACACGAATAAATATACTTATCTTTACATATTTATTTTATTCTAGCCTGCTAGACTCACCATCTAGTCAAGCATGA
Source organism: Papaver californicum (assembly GCA_023531435.1). Classification (NCBI taxonomy): domain Eukaryota; kingdom Viridiplantae; phylum Streptophyta; class Magnoliopsida; order Ranunculales; family Papaveraceae; genus Papaver; species Papaver californicum. Next base: position 7,209,481 of record JAJJMC010014687.1, read on the forward strand.
CACATTTATTTTATTTTAGTCTGCTAGACTTATCATCTAGTCAAGCAAGACGTTTTTATTCTATTTTAGTTTGCTAGACTCCTCAGCTAGTCAAGCAAGACGTATTTATTATATTCTAGTCTGCTGACTCATCATCTAGTCAAGCAAGACGTATTTTATTTTAATCTGCTAGACTCATCATCTAGTTAAACAAGATGTAGTCAAGATAGACAGACTAGTCAACTAGTCAAGATAGACAGACTCATCAACTAGTCAATCAAGACAAGTCTTCAGTCAAGAGACCCATTGAGAAGGTCTCAATCGACTTAACATATGTAGTACTTAATACTATAATATTACACGAGACATCAAATGTTACAAATGGGTAGATACTAATTAGGGTTTTGGTATGGGGGTCTACGACATGTAGTGCAGCAGTACACCCACTACAGAGAAACTCTGGAAAGATCGATAGTAGTTGAGTAGACGAGTGGCAAGTTGAGTAACCAACTATTTAACGACAATTGAAGTGGAGAGCAGTTGTCAACACCTTCTCTATCTTCACCACTTCAGCACTACTCAACCATCGACAGTTTATTTCAGAAAAGAGGTCGAGTGGTTACAATGGCTATGATATAAATAGATGTTCAATCTATTGAACAAGGAACACGAGTTTCAAGTTCTTACATGACAACAAGTCTACTCTGAAATAGAACAATTCAAGTTGATCAACCTTGATTATTCAAACTTCTCACACAGAAGATTTGTTTATAGCTATTCACACCAACTACATCCAACAAGGTATGATACTATGACCTCATTCTTCTCTCGCTTCCCTCCCTAAGACCTACCCTTCTCCTTTTCATTTTGTGACTGAAGCAAGACTGGAAAAAACCATTGTTTGGTTTAGGCCAGGATTGTACAGATTGATCTTTCGAATCCAAACAAAATACTTCAAAAGTACAAATATTTAAGGATTAGCGACTTATCACATGCTCACCCCATTTTTCATAAAATAACGTCAATTCATTTTTCCCCACAAACAGTTGGGCTGAAGCAAACATTTGAATGGAAGTTGGAGTCAAAGCTGGCGTTGAGACTATCAAGCAATGTGAGATGAAGTGTACATGGATGGCTCTGCTTCTCATAGGTAGTCGGTCTTAGAAGAAGACCCAAGGGTTCACAGCTAGATGTAGGTTGTGGTTGTGCAATACAAGGACCTATCTACTTTGTACGATGAGGTGGATGGTGCGTCAATCCTCTAATGAGAGAGCAGGAAAACACGGATTGACTTAGTCGTCTGCTAGTGGGACGAATTATTAAAGTAGGTATGCAACTTCTCTCAGTTGAATCGTCAGTGCCTCATTTCACTGAGAATTTTATAGACTTGAGTCTCATCTCGTTCAAATATTAGAGGAGAATAAACTTCTTCCATTTGATCGTCTTCTCACGACGTGTAGGTTAGTAATATCTCTATTGCCGACAAGGGTAGTACTTTGACAGCGCCGCGTCTTCTTGAATAATATTAATGTAATATCAGACTGGTATATAGATGTCGATAAAAGAGGAAAGGATTAAAAGAAGTTCAACCCTTTGAACACGAGTAGGACATGGATCTGAGCTTGTGAACTCTTTGACCAGGAAGTAAAACATGCAAGTTGATATTTCAGTATATGATAATGCCTTATTGTTCATCATGTTGTAAATACGATGCTCATCTTCAACTCTGTGTTCTCTGGTATATACAAAAAAAAATAACAAATGAATCTTCTCCAAAAGATGAAACAGAGGCTCCAATGAATGAAGATGGTAATGACACATCTTTTCCGATTAAAAATCTTGAATATGATGTCAAATACTGAGTCCCCAAGTATGTGAGGTGTGAGGTTTTTTCAGAGGCATAGAGATGTGTCAGTTAAAATCAACTTGAGTGCAGTATCTCTGGACATGCGAGACAACATCCTCTCCAGGTTTCTGTTTCATAGATATCAAAGTATGATATTCTTCTAGGTATAAAGGAAGTTCATCTAATCTCCACGGTTGCTTAATATCTATTTATGGATGTGGATATTCACTGCAAGTATCGTGGGAATTTTAACCAGGTTAGTGTGGATCCATGAGCGTCCCAAAACCACGTCATAGCCCAGATTTTCTTTGGTGATATATAACTTTTCTTCTGTCTGAGCTTTCCCCATTGTAATCCTAAGGATGATGTAGCCTTTTGCTTCTATTGATTTCCCTTCAGGGTCTTTGATCATCATTGGAGAGTAGATGTCTTCATGTCGAATGACTCTTGCAGTTTTTAGTATCTTGACAAAGATAATGATTGTACCTTCGAGAAGTACAGAAGTTCACACATGCGCTCCAAGAGAGTTTGGACAATTTGGTTGACAGGTTCAACAGAGGTAGTGAAGCTTCTGACATGGAGAGGTTTTTTTTTTGTATCCTCCTTCAGTTATAATACCCACAAATGGTTAAATGTTGTATCACTTACTTTTTAGTCATTTGTTAGCACAAGTCTCACATGCTTTTGCATTCGTAGCAGGTCTGGCTCTCTCCATCAAAGAAGGTGTGTTGTAGTCGATTGCCTGAGTCTAGGCAAGAGTCTCTTGCATCAAGAACACCAGCGTTGTAGTAGCAGAATTGGTGTTGAGAGTTAGTTATTGAACCTGGCCTAAAATCAACCGCTTCTGAAACTGAGGATTCAAGAAATTGAAAAATTGCAAATTGAGAGATTGACCTCCCACAATGGTCGCCAAAATGTTTGTGGGGGAAAATAAATTGAGAGTTAATTTAGGAAATATGAGGTGAAGAGGTGATAAATTTTCAATCCTTAAACATTTGCACTATTGAAGTACTTTGTTTAGATTAGAGAGATCAATCTGTACAATTCTGGCCTAAACCAAGTAATGGTCGTTCTAGTCTTGCTTCAGTCACAAAATGAGAGGGAAAAGGGTTGGTCTTAGGGAGGGAAGCAAGAGAAGGTTGAGGTCAGAGTATCCAACTCTATAGGATGTAATGGATATGTGAATATCTATGAACAATGCTTTGTATGAGAAATTTGAATGATCGAGTTGATATTAGACTTTTCTCAGAGTTCAACTTAGAGTTAATGTTCATATTAGACTTGTTACGTTAAATAGATTGAGAAATCTATTTTATAGTCATAGTTATTGTCACCGTTCACCTGACCTCTTCTCTGGAAAAAAATATCGATGGATGAGTAGTGGTGAAGTGGAAAAGGTGGAGAAAGTGTTGACAACTGCTTCCCACTTCAATTAAGGTTGAATAAACGGTTTCTCAACTTACCACTGCTCTACTCAACTGCTGATCGAAGTTTCCAGAGTTTTCTCTGTAGTGGGTGCATTCCTGCACCACATGCCATACACTGCCAGACCAATACCCTAGTGAATATCCCCTATTTGTGACATATTTGATATCTCGTGTAATGTTGTAGTATTAAGCACTGTTGTTATTTAGTCGAATGAGACGTGCTTAGTCTTTTGATTAAAGACTTGTCTTGCTTGACTACCCTGATGAGTCTAGCAGACTAACAATAAAATAAACATGTATTTATTTGGGTATAAGGAACAATATGTTCGACTTAGTCAATTTTGCATTAACATGCTTATTTTGTAGAAATAATTGTATGCTACTGAGCATGGGAAAAATGTATGTGAGGCCACATATAAAAATATATGTGTAAGAGGCCACATATATGAGTGAGTGAGGTCTAGTATGGCCTTTGAGAAGACAATTAGGATTTTGAAGCTCGTATGTGTGAAGCAAACCCAAGCAAATATTAGAAGATAATGTTAAGGATCCTTAGGTGAAAGGATTTACCGAGCCACTTTGGTTGAAAGGAGTGTACTAAGCTACGTGAGTTTTTCCCATGAAACAAAATACACGAGCTTGCATATTTGAACTAAAACGCACAAGTTCGTCTATTTAGTTAAGACACACAAGTTCGGGGCAAAAAAGTAAAAGAACATATCTTTGGTCGAAGCAACAAGGCATACATGTTTTTACTCTTTGTACTAAGGCTCACATGTTGAGGGCAAAAGAGTAAAACGTTAAATTTATACAAGAAGCAAGAAGTCGACGTTTTTACTCTCTTTGTACTAAGCCTCACACGTTGACGGAAAAAAAAGTAAAATGCCAAGTTTGGCCAAGAGGCAAGACGCTCATGTTTTTACTCTTTGTACTAAGCCTCACACGTTGAGGACGAAAGAATACAACGTCTCTTTTTCCAATTAGGGTTTGAAAGTATTCTTTTGTTGTTTGAGACGCATACACACATGTTTAGTCTTGAGACTAAGATGGACAGCTTTGTACTAAGAAGGAAAAACTTTATCTCTCCTAATACGAAGTTAAGGGGCATCAGCCCCATGGATTTGGACAGACAAGAGAATTCTTGTGAAATTTCTTCGTTAGAAAATTCAGATTTAGTGTTTTCACTGAAAACATTGTAAAATCTTCATAAAAAGCCTGTTTTTGATGATCTATCCCACCCTTTGCATGCCCAGACAACCAACTATCTTCTTATGTGAAACATTTTGAGTTTTGAGGTCTTTCAGAGCTTCAAAAAGACAAAACAAACAAAAGTCGGGAATAATTCAAGAATTTTCAGCTGTGACTTAGTTGAATGTTTTTATCATATCTGTTATCTCGTTTGTCCGGTTGATGTGATTTTTTAATATGTTGTATATGACATCCATACGAAGAGTTTGGTATATAATTCATACCTTTATTCATTACCAATTGTTCCCAGATTACGACTTTGTATATAGAAATGCAGAATTGCGCCTGACGAGCTTGGTGTAAAAACGCCTTTTTTAGGCTTATGGGCTATATGATTGCGTATTGGATGTTAGATGAAGGATGTTTATGCCATTGGTTGCTTTCTTAAGCAAGGATTGACGTGGCCAAGGCTAAATTTATCTAGTAAAAGCTATGTTTTTTGTTTAGCACAATTCTTGATATGATGTCTGAGCATAACTGTGGTACTTCACTATTTTACCCTAACAAAAACCCACCATCTATAATTTTATATGTACTTTTTATTTGCATGTATTGATAGAAATCTTGAAACAATATCTGTTGCATAACTCTATATCTTGCAGAAGAACTATATTGGTGAAGTTTGCTTCATACTGTTGTAATACTCAAAGGCGAACATGAAATCTCGGAAAATGGTGGAATTCTACTATGTCATTGTTATGTATGCTATAATGTACGGGCAACTATCAATTTTCATCAACATTTTGTTCGGAAGAAAAAGGGCCTGGTTGAGGGTATAATAAAAAGATACGGGAAACTATCAATTTTTATCATCATTATTTATTTCATTTTATGTGTACTTTGATATGCACGGATAATATTAATCTTGAAACAATCTATGCCGGAACTCTAACTCTATCTCTGGCCAAAGAGCTATATACGATTTAGTTAGTTTCATATTGTGGTGATACTCAAAGAAGGACACAAAAGCTTGAGAAAATCGTGGAATTCCTCGTGATGAAACTATAAAATCTTGGTGGAAAGGCATCGGTATAATAAAAAGGTACATGCAACTATCAATTTTGAAGAATAACATATTTAAAATGTATATACAACTACACTATGTGCTTAACACGGGAAAAATCTAATGCATATGTATTTAGATTGTGGATATTTACGGGGTGGGTATCTTAAGTTAGAAGTCCAAAAATATCAAGCTTGCTTTTTAAAAAGTAACATGCATTATATTAATATTTTTCCAATTTTCAAAATTTAAAATTTTCTTCATAAATAAAATCGGCGTGTATATTTTTAGATATCTTTACAACTGAAAATAAAAATCAAGTATTCAATATCTTTTTTCTTTTAAAGATATTCCTTTTTTTCATAAATCATTTAATGGTTGTCCATATAAGTTATCAAATAAAGAAGTGAGGAATCCTCTTTTCGACTCTGGCTCTCCCACTCCAATCATTGTTTTTCTTTCTTTTACTTTGAAAGTAGCTGCTTCAGCTTCAGCCATTCGAATTTTTGATATTCCTTTTTATTTCTCATCAAACGAACGTCATCTTCTTATGGAAACCCAAGCTACTCTTAGCATGATACTGGGGAATCTCATTGGTATTACTCAAACAAGCATGAAACATATGCTTGCATATTCATCCATAGGTCAAATCGAATATGTAATTATTGGAATA
>JAJJMC010014687.1:7215666-7254841 GCA_023531435.1 Papaver californicum
GATGAATATGCAATAAAGGATGTCAATGGTGTCTGGCTATCTGACCCTCAGATTGTTGCCAGTTGTTTTACCACTGATTTCACCAAACATGGCTACTATAGAAAATCCCATGGTTAACCAGGACATCCTCAACCTCATACCTACTTCCATTACCCTTCGAGAAAATTCAATCCTCAACAGAATCCCATATCACCAGGAAATAATCAAAGATGTCATCTTTAGTATGTTTGGTGACAAAGCTCCAGGTGGCCTGATGGCTTCCCACCAAATTTTTTCCAGGCTAACTGGAGCATTGTGGGTGAAGACTTGGTAAAAATGGTTCAACATTTTTTCTCTTCTGATTAGATGCTTAGGGAAATAAAATCCACCTTCATATCTCTTATCCCCAAAATTGAAAAACCCTCACCAAGTCACTTCAGAACCATCTGTCTCTGCAACACCACCAATAAGATCATATCCAAACTCATAGTCAAAATAATGAAACCTTTTCTAAATAAAATCATATCCCCTTATCAATCTTCTTTCATCCTAGGGAGACAAATTGCTGACAATATTATTCATGAACTAATTCACAACATGAGATTCAAAAGAGGAAAAAATAGAGAAAATGGGACTATGGGTTTAAAGATTGACATGGAAAAAGCCTTTGACAGAGTTGACTGGAATTTTTTTTGGTTGTTATGCATCAGATAGAGTTTAATGGAAAATGGTGCAATAAAATCTATCAATGCATGTTCACTTCAAGCTATGTTGTCTTGTTAATGGTGTCCTTGGAATTTTATTTAAACCTTCTAGGGGTCTTAGACAAGGGTATCTTATGCCCCCTACATTTTCCTATTTTACATAGAAGCCCTCTCCAAAACTCTGATGCAAGCTGAAAGCATGGGTCTTATATCCGTAATAAAAATTTGTAAGGATACTCCCTTTATTAGCGACCTTTTATTTGCTGATGATTGTATGGTTTTGCAAGGCAAACAAAATTGAAAGCCAGAACCTTGTCGATATCTTCAAGCTTTTCAGTGATACTTCTGGTCAACTGATTAACTCCACAAATTTTGGAATTTTCTTCAGCAAAAACACATATGAGGATATTGGACACAATATAAGCCATAACATTGGAGTCCAAATGATTTCTATTGATGATAAGTATCTAGGTTTTCCTCTGTTCACTCGCAGAATCAAAATTTTATCCTTCAAACCTTGTGTTGAGGAGCTAAAACTAAGGCTTGCTAGATGGAAGAATAGCTCTCCCAGCCCTGCTGGCAGAGCAACTCTTATAAATAATGTTACCTCTTCCTTTAGTATTTACTAAATAAACTGTTTCAAACTTCCAAAACAAACTTGTCAAGACCTAAATAGGATCCAAAGGGATTTCTTTTGGGGAAAGGATATTGAGCATCCAAAAGGGTATTATCCAAAGGATTGAGACTCAATCTATAAACCAGAGGATCTGGGTGGCTTGGGATTCATGAATATGAAGTTGTTTAATATGCTATGATAACCAAAATAGGTTGGAGGTTAAAAGAGGACAAAGAATCTATTTGGTGTCAGCTAACGAAGGCTAAATACCTTAAAAAAATATATTATTCATATGGATATCAACCCAAAAGTGAAGGATTCTTAGATCTGGAAAGGTATTCTGGAAGGAATTGAAAATATTTAAGATCATAACAATTGGAATATTGGAAATGGAAAAATAATCAACATATGGGATGATAACTGGCTGGATGATCCTAGCACTCTGCTGCACAAACTTGATAACTCCCCAATTGATCTCCTAAGAATTGAGCATCTCCTTCTTGATGATGGAAGCTGGTATACTACTAAAGTCAACAACTGGTTTTCTCCTGATGAAGCTAGGTATATCCATGCTACTCCTATTAATCCTGGAGAAGATGACCAAATTCAGTGGAAACTAAACAACACTGGTAAATTCTCTGTCAAGTCCCTCTACAAGGCAAAAATCGATCTGAAATACAGAAATGATCCTCATTCCGTGGTCTGGGAAAGTCTTTGGAGTCTGGATGGTGCTCCATTCATTAAGATTTTTTTATGGAAATGTCCCCATAACACCCTCCCCACAGATGGAAAGACTGTTATTATCTTGCACTACATTGACCCAATCTGCCATTTTTACAAGAGTTGGAAGGAAAATTTGACTCATATGTTCCCGCATTGTCCTGCTACTACTGCAGTCTGGCAGACTCTTCGTGGACCAAACCATGGGCATTTTGGAAACAACACTTCTTTCTTGGATTGGCTCAATTCTTGGTTTGAACCAAACATATAAATTCCTTTTATGGCAATAATGCTCATGCCACTGCTTGCTGGTTCATTTGGAAAGATGGATGTGAGCATATTTTCAATCACACAGTTCCAAACGCCAACAAAAATGCTCAGAATATCAAACATCATGTTTCTGCTCACAACAAAGTTCATAATATGCCAAAGCATATCCTAAGTGATATTTACAGTGCTGACCCTATTTTTCCCCTGAATCTTTCTCAGTTCCATTTGAGAGAGAGTTTTGGGACTAGGATCAAAAGTTGCAACTTTCAAGATCATGTCACTGATTGCTATTATACTGTAGTAATTGCCTATGACGTTGCAGGAATCTACCATGGGGCTAGGGGACATCCAGGATACAATGAAGAATGGGAAGCCACAAGATGAGGAGATATAACTTTCAATGGGCCAAAGATATGCATTGCTCGAATGTGGAAATCCAAGTTAAGGACATGGATACTCTAGTTCGTTTCGACATGCTATAACAAAAAGCTTTCAAGGGAGAATCAACCTAAACTACCATGCTTATATTGGAAGAAATCAAGAGGATGACACCCCTATTATTGCTTTTATTTTAAACAATCTCAGAATCATTCAAAGACTTAACAATTTAGAAACTTTTGATTTAACTATTTTCTGAAAGAACTCCGTTCAAGGCATGCATTTCTCTAATATCCCCTGCCTCTGAAATTAGTATGTAATCCTTCCTTAGGCTTTGTCTAAGTTTTTCTTAAAAAAGAAGAAGAACATATATATTGTATAAATATTTTTTTGGAGTCTTTATTAGTCTCTAATACAACCATATTGGTTTTGTTTTGTCTTGTTTTGCTTAACTCGAATCCCTTACTTGAATCCAAGCCAGTGGACCATGCACGTAGGATTGGTCTTACACTGTCAGTTATTTATGTTATTAGTCTTGATGCATGGGCCTTGTTTGGGTACCGTTGCGGTTCGGACATGAGAGGCAGTATCTTACCTACTTTAAGGAACACAAACACATGAACAATGCAACCTTTTTTAATTTTGACTTTGAGCACTAGTGGGAAAATGGTGTTTTTACCACCTATAGGAACGACCAATATTGAAGTCGTTCACTTTAGTCGATCAAGACGGTCGCAGAACTAGAGAAAACACGGTTTTTTTTTAAAGCGTTAGAAACTGTCGCAGAATAGTTTACCATTTTAACCCTTAAAACTACTACCCATTCCGGGACCGATGAAGGGTGATGTATCTATGGTAGATTTGGACAGGGATGAAGTGAACGGCTGGATGAAGTGAACGGCTGGATGAAAGCAACCTTATCTCTTGTTTTTATCACTTCACTGTACCAGAAGCTAAAAATCCGATCTTTTTATACGCCGCACCTCACTCACCTCCTGTATCTTCCTATCTTCTTTTTCCTTGAACAATTGAATTATTAATCGAAGAAGAAATCTCCCACCATGACTAAATCATATCTTTCTATCATTGTTTTCGATCTAAAACTATTTTCATCTTCCATCTTAACTCTAAACTATTCGCTTATTTAACCATTTTTCTTTTCATCTTTGATGTTAGGATTGCAATCAATTTTTTTTCTGGTAATTCACTGGTAGGGTTTCAATTTATCCCTTTTCTTCAAAACTTCATCAGGTCAGGGTTTGCGATTTAATTTTTCTGAATTTATATCTTTTTTATTTATTATTTATGTTTTTTTTTGTTGATATGGTTTTAACAATGATTTGTTTTTTGTTTGACTTTCTACAAACTTCATCAGGTACAGTTGCATTTCTTGAAGATCTTCATCAGGTTAGGGTTCGCAATTTAATTTTTCTAAATTTCTGTTTGTTTTTCTTCTAGTATTTGTTTTTTGTTTTTTGATAGGGTTTTAACTACTATATGTTTTTTATTTGATTTTCTACAAACTTCATTAGGTGCAGTTGCATTTCTTGAAGATCTTCATCGGGTATAACTTTTATTTAGTTTAACTTTTATTTGCATTTCTTAGAAGTAGTTTGGTGTTTTGTTTATTTTTAGGGCTTTTTAAAAATAATTCTATATAATTTTTTCCCTATTTTTTCATGATATTTTTGGGGTAAAAATCAAGTGTTTCGATTACAGTTTGTGGATGATTGAGTTTTCTTAGCTGAATTGAACCAAGTATTGACAACAGAACTTGCTGAAGATGGTCACTTTGGTGTTGAAGTCAGATTCACTCCTATAGGTACTGAGATTATCATTAGAGCTACCCATACTCAAAATGTTCTTGGTAAAAACAAAACAAAATCCAAATTTCTTGATGTTTTTAAATAGTTATTTTTGGTTTAGATCTGATTATTTTTGGTTCTTTGAGTTTGAAGGTGAGAAAAGAAAGAAGGATTAGAGAACTGACTTTTCTTGTACAAAAGAGGTTAAGTTCCCTTGAGGTTTACAACTTATTGTACAGAAGAGTGTTGAACTGTATACTGAGAAAGTTAACAACAGAGGTTTATGTGCTATTGCTCAAGCTAAGTCTCTGAGGTACAAACTTTTTGGTATGCTTGCTTCGTAAGGTGTGTATTCATATTCTTGCGAATGGCCTCAATGTGGCCTGTTTTTGTATGATTGCAATGAGGTTGTATGTTTAGGTGTAGTTGGTGTGTCTATGTTTAAATTTGGATAGATCAGGGTACTGCATGTATGTCACCAACAAGGATCTGAATTACAACGTGAACACAAGGATGAAGAATTAAGAAATTTTGTTTGCTTACTCTGGTTACTTGTATAAATGACATTGATGTATGCCTCTTTGATCTTATTTTGAATATTGCTTATCGCAGTTTATTACATAATAGTAAATTTCATTTTCTTCTACTCGCTTTTGCTTATAGCAGGTTACTACTTGTAAATGACATTGACAATCACTTTTTCCACCCTTGGCGAGAAGACTTCAGTGTTGTCTCCTGAAGTACTTATTGGTGCTGGGATTCCCTTCTGCAGGTTATCTACGGTTTGATTTGCATTTCTGTTTCCTTTTTCTGAATCTGTAGTACTTTTGAAATCTACAGTTACTTCATTCATTCATTGGATTTCTTTATATGTCAATTTATTAGTTACTCTTTGTATACTATGCTTCATACTATTTCGTTTCTCCTGGAAATGGAGTCATACATTAGAGGCCTTATTCCTAATATTGCACAACCACGTGAGATGCCAGATTCTTTTGTTAATATGTATTGTCGTATAGCTGCACATAAATTCTTTTCTTCTGTGATCCACATATAAGAGGTTGGTTCTTGTGTCTCAGTAATGATATGCAATCGCTAGTTTTAATTATGTATTTTGAATCCTTATATTTTCATAGTGTGGGATCACTTGGATAAAAACATTTTGTTACATTTATCTTCGTTCATTTTTATATTTCCACAGGGAATCTTTCATTAGTGCCTTAGGGCTGTAAAAATAGAAGGAACTCTTAAAGTGATGTAGCTTGTCACACTCTGAACACGCTAAGTTTAATTATTGATGGACCAAGTTGTCGGGCAATCGAGAAATTCTGTTTATATACATGCATGTAGATGGAAATGCATAATTTCCATAAGGACTGATGACAACTTGACAATACTTATGAGAATGAATCATATTTTAATTTAATCTGGTTCACCGGAGCTGCTTGGATGCTTTAAAAGTGTGATTTATTAAATAATGACGAGATTTAATTACTCAATCTGTGTAACTGTAGATTTCTCATCTCTAGCTCAGAAGTGAATTTATCACTAGTTCCATTTTTTGGGTTTTGGTAGCTAGAAGCAACTTTATTCCTCTTCCCTATTAATTTGTCCCTTGTAATTTCATTTCTGTTTAATCTCTTTGCAATTATCTCTTTCTATCCGTAATCCATCAGACATGTGACTATTGAGTTTATAAATTGTTTTTTTTATTGGCAGGTAAAGCTTGCATAAAGAAGGTGCTTCTTAGTAACTGTCTCCAGAAACTCATGGAACTGCACGAGGTAGTTTCTTGCTGATATGCAATCGCTACTTTCCATACTCTGTTAGAAGAGTTATCTAACTTCTGTCAAAAACATGCAGAATTGTTGGTTGAATTTACAATTATTGCATAACTCCCATCTGTGGATGAATGGGATTGAATTACAATTTTTCTTTATCTTTGAACTGCGGAAGTGCAAATTTACTTTCTTCTAAGAGCTGCTATAATTCATAGACATGCATTTTAAGTCAGTTCTTAAGCTTAATTATTACATTTCATTATTATGCAAGATAATTTTTAGTTGTTATATAAGTGAGTATCTTTGGTTAAATTCTGAAATCTTTGTGTATTTGCAGGTCCAGGAACAACACTTGTCTTTAATATTCCCACCAACTGAAGAAGGTTCCACTTTGAGTTCCATTTTTTGTTAAGGCCAAGTTGCACAGCTATGTAATTTGCATCTGTTTTAAATTTTCTAGCTAGCATTTATATTTGTCTAAACTCAGGATTAAATCCTTTTTTTTTGGTGTAATTTTGAACCTAATGAATACAATGCATGTTGAATGGAAATGTCATTTTGATTTTGAATTCAGGTTGTATTTGAGTTTAATTTGAGTTCCATTTGAGTTCTAGTTGGGTTCCATTTAAGTCCGATTTGAGTTTCAGACAGACTCAGTCCAAACAGATTCGACCAGATCTGAATCTATTTTTTAAAAAATACTACCTCCGTTTCAGGAAAAGAGTTACTATCACTTTTTCAAATTGACTTATTTTTAGGCTAAAATAAAAAAGTGATAGTAACATTTTTCCAGAAACGGAGGGAGTAGAATTTAAATCTACGACCGCTAAAATCACTCTTCACCTCTTGACCGTTAGAAGCCGTATGATGTCAGTCCGGCCCCTAACATTTGTCGTAGGAAACAAAGACAGTCCGGCCCCCAACATTTGTCGTAGGAAACAAAGACGCCCAAACTGCGACCTATCCGCGGCTGCTAAAACATGACGTTTAATGCAATTCTATGACACCTCTTGACGGTCTAGAACTTCAATTTTTCACTAGTGAAGCTGGACTGTTGATTGAGGTGAGCAAAAAATTAAGATTGTTGGATGGATTCTAAGGAAAATTCGGCCATAAGATAGATTCTTGTGTGAATTTTTAATCCTTGCCGTCGGATATTATCGACGCTTATAATTGTTTTAACTTGTGGAGAAAACAAACCGTTGCAGGAGATTAGGAATGGAGATATCCCTCCATGATGACATCCTCTTTCTACAATGCATTGACACCTGCCCCTTCAATTCCATGTAGATTAGGAACATATATTTTCATTCCAAAAATCTTATTACAAAAGCACGACTGCTGAAAATGTTTAAATAAAAAATATCTGTCCAAAATGATGACAAATCCTTAGGGGTGGAGGAACCTGATGAGCGAAACGCGTGCACACCCCTGGTATATGGTAGCTGATTTTCTGTGTTTTTGTTACTCTTTGATCCCTTCCCACTACAATGTGTGGTAGATTCTGTTGTGGTGTGTGGCTGTGTGGGGGATCTATGGTAGCGATTTTTTTTTCTCAGTATGTTTTTGTTACACTCCTATTGTGGGAAGGAAAAAACGTAAATATAATATTATTCTTTTTATTCTTTTTTTTATATGTTATTCTATTTTATTTAATTTTTATTTTTATTTTTTTATAATTATTAGATTTTGAAGATATATCTTATCTTTGTATTATATCTATATTATTTTCATGGTAAACATTAAACATTGAACTAGATGTAGTTTTTACACATGATACTTCACGTACATATAATTGATAATGTCTTGTATTGCTAATACTGATATGACAAATAGGTCCCGAGTTAGGTCCCGAGTGTATACCTATCCAAATCGAAAACACTTAGTGTGAGACAAAAACTATAGCAATATGGATGAGATAAATGTGGGACATGCTGTAACGCCCATACAGAGTTTTACAAAAAAAAATGAATCTCCGAAGGAGAAGAGCACCACATCTAATCCCACATTTAATTTGTCGCACCTCTAGAGAGATCGTATCCAAATTTCTAAATTTCCTTAATTTGTTCGAATAAAAATTTGTAGTGATGTTTCTTAAGTCAAATCATGATGAAACTCAGATGCCCACGTTAATTACAAGCCATTTTCCTTGATAGTGTGGAATTGTTGATCAAGAGTAAAATTAAATTCCAATGATCACTAATTCATCATTTGAGTTAAAATCTGACACAAATGAAACGAGAATTGTGTGTGCACTTTCTGTTAAGGTTAAAAGATTATTTATTTTAGGCTAAATTAAAAAAATATTAATAACTCTTTTCCTGGTCTTAAAAAGTATTAACCAAATTCATCTAATAACACAAGGGCACTTTTACACTAAGAAGATGATACTGACGGTGCGTCGACGTCAACCAAATTCATCTAATAACTAGAAGCAGTAAGCTTAATTACCATTAAAAAGAAAACTAGCTCGGTTCATGTAAACTACAACGAATGATCAGGCTCTTGGACTAATTTATAATTGAAAAGTTATTTAGCCGTCCAAAGCTGGGGATCCCGATAAAATTATAGGAGACTAAATGATGATTAAAATAGATATATGTAGCTGTGTTTTCCAAGCTCTCATCAAGGTTGCTTCCAAAACAATTCAATATCCCTTCAAGTAAAATGATTTTAATTTCAATGGGATCATTAAAATGCTTAAACTAATTCCATTAAAACACAAAAAAATATTTAAAAAATTAAATTCATCGTCTTCATTTCGTATTAGTCTTCCTCCTTCTCATACCTTCGATTTCACGATATCTTTTTGGAGAAAAATCCTAACCCTACGCCGCAGCCTTCGTCTCCCTTTCGTCAACCTTTTGACATCATCACATACTTTTGATACACAATATTTATGCATGTCTGTAACATCCCAATGTACAAATGATTGGTCACTGCTGATTTACGAGGAAAGTGATACTACGTAGAAAGAGAGAAAGCGATCAATCGAGGGATGGAGTAGATTGTTAGGTATATATATATATATATTGCTCGAATCCTTCGAGAGAGACATAGACAGTGTGCGGAATGGCATCGTCAAATGGAGGAGTACCACCGGGGTTTCGGTTTCATCCAACAGACGAAGAATTACTTCATTACTATTTGAAGAAGAAGGTTTCCTTCGAAAAGTTTGATTTGGAAGTTATTAGAGAAGTTGATTTGAATAAGATGGAACCATGGGACTTGCAAGGTAAGAACTCTCATACTACAGCCTCATAATCAGTACAGAGCTAATTTTATACTAGGAATTAAACACCTTTTGGTTTCTTGCCTTGCATGGTTCTGTAATACGTAACTAACCATGCAAAATTCATGCATATGATTCTTGCACCATTGGTGAAGTCAATTGTTCTAGCAAACTTTTTCTTTTCTTTTTTCTCTTGTTGTGTGTATCATTTTTATCAATCGTTCTAGGAATTTCTGAAATCTCATTATATGAACTTTTCATAACCGAAAACAAATCAATTAATTGATCAGTAGTAATTTTTCTTACTAGTAGTTTGAGTGTTAAAGAGTCGTTTGTATTTCTTGATAAGATATCACATCTACTGATTTATCTTCTAGTGTTTATTCTGTTAGAGAAGTGTCATCAAGAAAGGAGAATCCTTGTGTCAGAGAATAACCAAGACCTAAATGGGAATTTTAGTTCTTCCGGCCGGATCCTGTAGTCCAGGAGCCAAAATACCTAATTAAATCACATTTGTTGCCACGCGTCCTTTATGATAGGACCATTTGGCACCATCTTCTAGTAATCCTAATTAATTTAATTAGAGGAATCAGCTGTTGAAATTTGAAAGTTCAAATGAACAGTCAACCTAGCTACCATCTTGTCAGAAACCTGTTATTTGAGCTCTACAACAGTACTAATTCCTCAACTAGGAGGATAATGCGCCAAAATCTAGAACTCAGATCCATGTTCGCAAGATGAGTAGGATAGGGCACTGCACTAGCCTCTGGCGGAGGCAGGTGAGAATAGGAAGTTCTATAACAGCTAGCAAATTAGCAGATTTTCAACGTACATGGCATCTGCTCTACGATGCGGATGTAATTGTTATATCTTACATTCATTTATCAATACATGTGATAGTTTTATATCTTCATTGGTTAAATTTGTATATGTCACGCAGAGAGGTGTAGGATAGGTTCAACACCACAGAATGAATGGTACTTCTTCAGTCATAAAGACAGGAAGTATCCTACAGGCTCAAGGACAAATAGAGCAACCAGTGCTGGATTCTGGAAGGCGACAGGGAGAGACAAGTGCATTCGGAGCAGCTTCAAGAAGATTGGTATGAGGAAAACCCTAGTTTTTTATCGAGGTCGAGCTCCTCATGGCCAAAAGACTGACTGGATAATGCACGAGTACCGCCTAGAAGACACCGATGATGCTCAAGGCAATGTTAGTGTAAGTAGTTCCACCACCTTATGATTACTTATATGATTGATTCCCTAGCTGTACTTTCACATATATAGTTTAGTCCCTACCATGCATATTCAATCACCTTTAGCTAAATCTATCCGAATGAATTCAAGCCATGCAACTTAAAAGCTAAAGCCAACCCTTATGGTAACGTTAAGCCTTTGTGCAGTAAAACCAGTGGCTCCTCGACTCATCCTGTAAGTCATCATCTATCTGCACTCATGCGGTTGTAAATAAAGTGAGATCCGGGGTCAGAAGCCGTAGACATGGAAGGCATTTTTGACGTCCTATAGTCACTACTAACACAAATACACAATATAATTCCCAAAACCAATATGTAAGATAGAATTACATATGAGTATTATAAGCATATGATGTGACGATTGATATGTGGTTTATCACTGCTTCGTACTTGCACCTTAGTTTTCTTTTTGTCAATTGGTTTGTCATAGTTCATATTCATAGTCTTTGTCTTTGTTGCTTCTTAGGACCCTCAGGCCTCAGTTCAAATTAACCGAATACATCATTAAGATTTAAAAGCATGTACGTCCCTTTTACCTTACATTCTCTTTAGTGTTTTAATCTGGTGTTTCTTACCAGTAAAACCTTACTTCGAAAGTTCATAACCCTTTTATCTCCTGCAACAAAATTGGTAGCAGCACACAACATTTGCCCCAACATGAAACACACTATTTTATGCTTGGTCTAGTCTAGTTCCTAGCAAGGAGCACCAAATAGATTTCCTCAAGATCAATTAATGGGATGAAGAACTAGAAAATGCCCAAATTAACGAGAGTTTAAGTAATCATCAAGTAAAAAAAAACTTAAACAAGTAGTTTAATAACGTTGACTCTTTGTATGCATAACTGTTTTTATTAGGTCGTATATACTAATGCACGTGATTAGCCATGTGAGAACACGTAAGTCCCAAGTTTAACCTAAGTTTAGTAAGAATAAAGGTACATACAAAGTAAAAGGTTCCCTTACTTCAAATTAAGTTGAGTTTCAATTACTAATTGGTTGGAAGTGAATTAGAATCTAAGCAATGTAGATCTCTTTTGCAATTTTGTCTGGTTTTGTTATTGGTTAGTAAATTAGCAGTGTTGCATCATTGCATGTATTTGCCAAGCTATTGTCATGGGATTTGGGCAATGAGATCCCCTTTTTCCCGGCTTAGGTTTTCATTTGACATCCCACTTATTTTGGTTTACATTAATTAGGATTCGTTTTTACAAACATTTCAAAAATATACATGAGCTTCATGCATTATCGAGGTCTTACGTGATGAAAATAATATCAGTGATCTGAATTCGAAATTTATCTGCACAAAAAATTTTATGGATAAAAAAAAGATACATAGTGAAGAGAACATCCATGTACCTTTATCGTTTGACCAATGTAGAGTGGTATCACCAATACTGAGACTTGAGAGCACTAGCTAGTTGTATACACAGTATAGTTTCAAGTTTTAAAAACGGGGTGTTTTATGATTACGTAGGAAGATGGCTGGGTAGTATGCAGAGTCTTTAAAAAGAAGAATCTATTTAAGGTAGCAGGAAATGACAACCAACAAGGAGGAGGTAGCAGCAGCAGCATGGGTAATGCAGATCATCAACACCACCACCATTTACTCATGAACAATGCAACAACAAATAATCAGCAAAGAGCAACCTTCACAGCAAACAACAATAGTATTATTCATAATCACCAGGAATATCTTCGTCGACAACATGATCATCAGCAGATCAACACAAGTTTCGATCTCTACAAACCTGTTGACCTCGCTTTACATTACTCTCATCTTTCAGCCCCTTCAACTGATCCTCACCACCATCACCATTACATGCAACAACAACAAACTACTACCGATCATGACCTTCTTCAAATTCAACAACCAATGGGCGGGGGATCATACCATGATTATAACTCTGCTAATCCTGCAATGCGAAAACAACTTTTGTCGAATCAGAGAGATTGCGATAGTGGGAGTGATAGTTTAGTAGTTGCTACAGGTCTGGTACATGAATATCCACCAAAGGCAGCTGTAATTGAAATGGGCTTAGATATAGTCGGAACCACAACTACGTCATGTGAACCGACTGCAACACAACAGATGATGGGCGGAGGAAGAGAAGATGAACACGATCAGCACCAACATAATCATCAACAAGGGTTGAACGATTGGGCCATGCTTGATCGATTAGTCATGACTAAGAACAACACTAATACTAATCATGATATTGGTCCGAATCAAGAAGAATCTTCTTCTTCAAAAGGGGTGGCTAGATTTGGTGATCATCAGGATGAAGTACATCAACAACAAACAAATGCTTCATCGTCATCTTCTCAACAAATAAATCCACTCTCACTTCGCGGTGAAATGATGGATTTCTGGGGATATGGAAAATAACAATGAGAAAGATAAAGACATGCATACATATATAAGCATTTGATTCATTATTAGTTAAATATGTATTTATTTATTTACACAATAATTATTAAGTTGATGTGATATTAGATGGACAAATTGGTTGTTATTAAATAATGACATTCAAATAAGAATGGGATTGTATTACGATACTGATTTCCTGGCACAGATGACACAGACCAGATTATGCATATGCCAATTTGGGTGCCAAAAAGACATTTTGGCACGTAATAGACCGCGAACGATTAGCCTGCTGCCTGCATTTAGAAATTGAGAAACGTAACAGAACAGATATAATGAGTTAAATACGTGAGTAGAGAAAGCTGAAGGCCAAGCCTGCTAGACTAGGGGTGTAAACTTTAACCTTCTAGCAGGCTTTAAACTTTAAGCTTGCAAGGTCGAGACTTGCCAACATACGTACGAGTATGACAGGCTGAAAATGATCAGTATTTTTAAGGTTAAAAAATACTGATGTCCCCATAGCATTAAAATAAAACGACTTAATTTCTAGTGAATCGAACCTAATTATTGTACCAAAATACAAATGAGGTATTCCTCCTGAGAATCTTGGCTTAACGGCTGAGCTCAAGGGCAAAAATGCGGTAATATGTGGCTAATACAAGCCTGAGCTGGCTCTGCTTGCGTCCACCAATTAACCACCATCTGTCAGAAATGCTAATAACTACATGTTACCAAGTTATATCGCGCGTACAAGTCAAAAATCAAAATTCATTGCTAATACATGTTAAACAGATGCCTATTCCACTGTGACACCATGCAACTCAGCCTAAGGGGCCACAGAGTGCATTTAGGTAAAAACAAATAAATAGCACAGCATGAGTCTCCCTTGCTAATCAGTAGTATAGTAAAATTCTTACATGTTAGTTAACATCATTTAATTCATAAAATCAAAGGCAGAACAAGAGAAGTAGATTGGCGGTGATTTCTGCAGAGGAGGTGAGAGGTGGTGATAATATCATTACTATCTAATCTTGATCAGCATCCATTTCCTCCTCTACACCACGAAGATACAGAACATTATTACACCTGCAAAATTGCCAAGACACTTTCAAATATTAGAAATCCAACTGAACACCACAACATAAAAACATAATGTAAGAAAGTGCATTTACATCTATAGGAAGCCAAAGGAAAGATTTCCCCTTGTATTTGGCTTCAAGCATACTGACTTCCTGTTCTCTATGGGTTCATTGACACAGTTCTTTCGGCTTACAGACTACAGCTTTTAATTGGTCATTTAAAGGTGTATGTCGTTCAACACATTTCAATGATTTATCCATCCTTCAATTTAGTTCTCTAATATAGCAACGCTACTTCTTCAACTACAGACTTCAAGTACTAGGTTGCAATGCCATCAGTATTCAAATGGCTATACAAGAAGGTAAGTTCTCTACTAATCAAACTTGATCATCCACATTAATGAAATTGATATCTCAAACGCCTATTTCTGGTGGATCAAGGCTGAAATGCTCTGGGAGAAGGCCCTAAAGGTGTTTAGGGTCCTAGGGTATACCAGTACGCCCGGAACCAAATCGCATGGGTCTGAGTTTATATAATGGATACTTCTCATATCACTAAACAATGTAATATTCATCGATTAACCAGAATGTAACAAAGAAAATCCTCAAAAATCAAAGTGACCTACATTTTAATTTAAAGTCCACAATCCACACAAAGTCAAAAATATATTTTGGTGACAGTCAAGAGTTCAGGCATTTACAGAGAGTTTAAATAATCCAAAAGAAGTGTAAATACCAAAACTGGTCAATGTATACTATAATGTATCCATATAATCAAAAACCATTTTGCAGCTAATTTAAGCATTACCTTATGAGAATCTCTCCAAGATTTCCAGTAAACTGTCCATCAATATATTCTTCAGTGTTAGCAAGCTGCGATGAAGTAGGCGGTACAGATACAGTTATTCAAACAAACACAAAGTAGTAAACCTCAAACATCAGAACAAAGAAA
Organism: Papaver californicum; assembly: GCA_023531435.1. Classification (NCBI taxonomy): domain Eukaryota; kingdom Viridiplantae; phylum Streptophyta; class Magnoliopsida; order Ranunculales; family Papaveraceae; genus Papaver; species Papaver californicum. The sequence continues at coordinate 7,230,805 of JAJJMC010014687.1, forward strand.
ACCAAAATAACATAAATTAATTAATGGAAGATTTTCAAAACAATTCCAAATTTGTTACCTGTAAATTCATGTATGAATCAACCGAAACAAGAAAACCTGAAAAATCAGAACAAAACATTACGTTACAATCAACAAGTCTCTCGAAACATAAACATAAATTATATGGGGACTGAGACACAAAGCTACAAAAAGAATCAAAACACTGTGAGAATTAGAAGAGGAGTACCTTTGTACTCCATTCCCCACTTGAGCTTCACTATGACAGGGCTCCCAGTAAGATTATTCAAAAAAGGTTTTGGATTAACAGGTACACTCTGCACATAACAAAAAATAATAAATTCGCAATAAGGGTCTTTCAATTTAACATCTTATAACAAAAACCCCAAATTAGGGTTTTAAAATTAAACTCTTACAGAAAACACTCGGAAGATAACAAAAATCCTCGATCTAAAAGATCTTAAACTCTGGAAAAATCCCGTTAACTAGGTTTAAACTGATAGAAGATGAAAATCACAGTTGGAAGGATACTAGAAACCTTAACTACCAAACTAAACTATCAATACAAAAACATAGAAAAACCTTAAAACTCAATGTATACTGTGTGAATGGGAAACAAGAAATTACAGAACCCTAACAATAAACCAACGAAACTATACAAAAAATCGCCACATAAAGAGAGATACTGACCGCCATTGATTGGAACTAGCTGGAGGAACTCTGTACTTCTCTGAAGAGTGTTGCGCCTTCTTCAGAATGGGAGATTGAGAGGTTAGGGTTTTAAGGAAGAAGAAGTCAGTTTTGAATCTTTTGATAGTCGATTGGTCTTCATGACTTAGCAGTGACCTTTGTTTCTGTAGGAAGTCGGAAATCGGTCTAAGAGAATACAGCTCGGTCAAACCCGAGTCTTGACTGAATTAAGGGGAAGTTACCCTTTGTTTTGATTTGGACTAAGCCTGAGGATTAATTGTATCTCTAATGCAAGAGTCAAGGTCTTAAAAAAAACATGACACCAAGGATTTAAAAAATTATCCATCAAATTTTCATCTGCAATATAAGGTTCAAGATCACAAAAAAAAGATGACATAATTAAGTGGTATGAAGGAGAGACTTTCTCCATGACCTTAGGTTTTAAGTCCACGTCATTATTTTGTTTTTAAACTTAAACAAAGTTTGTTAAATAAGTCTAGAGCATTGATGTTGAATTTTAAGGTGAAAAATCTTATTTTCATATTTTTTTTACATGTAGTGATGACCCACCAAATAAAATGTAATTTGAACCTCCACATAGGATGACCATTAATCCCTAACATTAAAGATGCTCTAGTGGTAACCAATTAAAAGTTGTGTTGTTAAGAAAGGAACCTGAAGTGTAAAATCCTAGATGGAACTATCAAAAACACATACATGAAGCCAAAATATGAGCCCAATTAAGATGGCACAACCTATTGGTTGTATATGATTTTTATTCGGGACCTATCTGTCGTGACTGAAAGTGATAAATGAGGTCAAGTACTGAAGAAGATTATGGGTAACTCTATATTCAAAGAGTACAACCTAATATTTTTAGTTTTTCAATATGAAGACTACTCATTACAAAGATAACTTAAATAGGGATGAAACCCTAGTAGAAGATAAAACTAATCTGGTATCCTACACGTGGATAAATTTATACGCTACAGTACTAACAACTACTAACTAACTTCTAATCCAATTAACTGATAATTATTTTTAATTATTAATTCACTGCATAAACGTTGCTGCTGATAAGGTCACCCCCCCAGACCATGACAATACCCCCATCATCAAATCATCCTTGTCCTCAAGGATGGAAATTAGGAAAATGAGCTTGTACGTTGGTCATATCCCCCCATGTAGCATCAGCTGGTGTAGTATGTGACCATTTAATTAAGACTTGAGAAATTATGTGGCTATCTCAGACTATTTATCTAGAATTAAGCTGAGCAATAGGAAACACAGTCATCTCCCCTGAATCATCCACTACAGGCAAGGTTGGATGAGTTGTAGTTGAAACCCCAATCTTCTGAGATATATGGAAAACTGGATGAATCTTTGCAGTAGTTGGAAGATCTAGTCTGTAAGCAACCTGACCAATTTTTTCCACGACAAGAAAGGACCCAAAGTAGCGTTCTGAGAGCTTGAATTTTTTTTCTCAACGCTATAGTAGACTGCATGTATAGTTGTAGCTTCAGGTAGACATAATCCCCAATGTCAAAAGACCTGTCAATACGTTTCCTATCAACAAATAACTTTATCATGTCCTGAGCTCTGTGTAATGACTCCTTCAAGATATCTAGCATGGTATCTTTTTGTTGAATGTAATCTTCTACAGCTGCTACAGAAGTGAGAACCTTACTTGGAAAGGCCAATGTGGAGGAAAATACCCATAACGTGCTTTGAATAGTGTCATCTGTAGGCTAGTGTGGTAGTTTGTATTATACCACCATTCTGCCAAGGAGAGCCAAGAGAACCAATTCTTTGGTTTATGCCCTATCATGCATCTGAGGTAGCTCTAGACAAGAGTTTAACCTTTTAGTTTGACCATCAGTTTGAGTGTGGTAAGCTGAACTCAGATGTAGCTTAGTGCCTAAAGCCTTGAATAGTTCCTGCCAAAAGTTACTGGTGAATACCTTGTCACTGTCAGAGATGATTGTGGCTGGTAATCTATGGAGCTTGAAAATATTGTTAAGGGAAGCATGGGCTACAATTGTGGCAGTGAAGAGGTGACTTAATCCAATAAAGTGGCCATACTTAGTGCGCCTATCAACCGCCACCATGATGACATCCATTTTATTAGATTTTGGTAAACCTTCTATAAAATCCATAGTGTTGTCTTTCCAGGATTGAGAAGGAATATGTAAAGGTTGTAAGAGACCAGCAGTATGAGTATGCTCCCCCTTATTTCTTTGACAGCTATCACAATGACTAACAAAGAACATCATGTCTTTCTTTAACCATTTCCAGTAGAAGTAATTCTTTGTCCTTAGGTAGCTTCCTTGCATCCCAGAATGATCACCAACTGCAAAATCATGCACAAATTCTAGGATAGAGTGTCTTAAGTTGATATGGGTAGCCACATAGATTCTGCTCTTGTGTATCAGAATTACCTCAATGTAGGTGAAGTTAGGAATGGCAGTTGCATTGATAAATAGCTGAGGAATGATTTGGGTAGACAAGGGGTCCTACTCATAACTCTGGATGATATCTTGAGCCCAAGTAGGAAATGACAGGGAGAGGGAACTGCAACTAGAAGTATGTGAGGAAGCTGGTAACCTAGAAAGGGCATCTGCAACTTTGTTTTCCAACCCCACCTTGTACTCAATGGTGTAATCAAAACCTAATAACTTTATCAACCATTTTTTTTGTAGCATATAAGTAATCTTCTGCTCCATGAAGTATTTAATGCTTTGTTGGTCAGTGTTGATGATGAAATGATGCCCCAACAGATAATGTCTTTATTTATTCACTTCCATCACCACAACAAGTAACTTATTCTCATAGGTGGAAAAACTGAGAGCTTTAGTACCCAAGGCTTTACTGAAGTAGCAGATGACTCTCACTTCTTGCATTAGGACAACACCAATGCCTTTGGAGCATGCATCAGTTTCAACCATAATTTTTTTTGAAAAATCAGGTAACACTAGCACATGAGTGGTACACATAGGTTTCTTAAGTTCCAAGAATGCCTCCATTTCCAAAGGGGACCATTGAAAGAAATTTTTCTTCAAAAGGTCAGTCAATGGCTTGCAAATAGTACCATATCCCTTGAAAATTATTTTATAGTACCCAGTTAAACCCAAGAATCCCCTCAATTGTTTGACAGTGGTTGGTACAAGCAAATTTTACGTGCTAGCAATCTTGTCAGGATCTGCAGCTACCCCATCAACTGTGATGATATGGCCAAGATACTCCAAGGAAGATTGAGCAAAACAATATTTGGAGAGCTTAGCAAAGAGCTGGTGCTGTCTCGGTAAGGAGAAAACTAGAGACACGTGATGTACATGATCCGACAGTGAAGAACTATACACCAAGATGTCATAAAAAATACAAGAACAAATTTTCTTAAGTAAGGCCCAAAAATTAAATTCATGAGTGCTTGAAAAGTGGATGGGGCATTTGTTAAGCCAAAAGGAATAACTTTAACTCATAATGGCCATGGTGTGTACTGAAAGAAGTTTTGGGTATGTCAGGATCATGCAATCTAATTTGGTGGTAACCATATCTTAAATCTATCTTAACAATGTAGCACCATGCAATTCATCTAGTAATTAACCAATGACATGTATATGAAACTTATCTTTGATGGTCAGACTATTGAGTTTTCTGTAATCAACACAAAATCTCCAAGAGTTGTCTTTCTTCTTTAACAACAAAATTGGGGATGCAAAAGGACTATGACTATCTTGTATTATACTTGCATTGAGCATCTCCTGAACCAAGGAATCCATCACAGACTTGTGTATGTAAGGACATTTATAAGGCCTCAAATTCACAGGTTGAGATCCTGGCTTCAATAGAATTTTATGGTCTAAAACTCCCGTTGGTGGTAGTTGAGTTGGTTCCTCAAAGACATCTACATAGTTTTGTAGCAAGTTTTGTATGGGTGGTGGAATCTCTATGAGTTAAGGAGAGGTAGTAATAGCAAAAAATTGACCAACCAAGGTAGGGGTGTTGTTCTTTAGAAATTTCTTGAGTGTAGTGGCACTCATCATCATAATAGATGGCTTAGTGTGTATTCCATTGAGGGTGATTGTTTTTCCTTGGTATATGAATGAGATGCATAACTTGGATAGGTTGAACATTACATCTTCCAATGTTCTGAGCCTATCATCTCCTAAGACCATATCACAGTCTCCCAAGGAAGCAATCTTAAGTAACCTTCAAAGGAATGATCTTGCATTTGCCATTGAAGTTGTCTACAAATCCCAGTGCTAGTTGTTCTTGTTTCATTAGCCACAATGACCAACATGTGAGATGTAGGGTATACTTCACACCCCAACCTTGTAGCTAAGGAGGAATCAATAACACTATTGGTGCTTCCAGTGTCTACTAGAATGGTAATGGATCGATTGTTTAGCATCCCTGGAATTCTAATAGTGTCACCATTAACAGTGCCTGTAAAAGCATGTTGGGAGATTTCCATATCTGTTTCCACTAGATCATCAGATGGTGGTTCACTCATGCGTGAATTATTAGTACCAACATTCTCCTCTTCAGTTAGTACTATGAATAATTAGTGGGTTTGCAACGATGGCCAGTCTTATATTGTTCATCACAATTAAAGCAAAGCCCTTTGGCTCTTCTCTGTTTTTGTTGGTCATAAGTTAGGCGACGGATTGGTGGTATATATGGAGATTTTCTTGGTACAGTAGATAGTGATAGGGGGTTAGTAGTGGGTGGTGTAGAAGAGTGAGAAGCATATTGGTTGTTTGTGGATTTAGGGATTGTTGAAGAGAATTTGTTAAAATAAGTGGAAGTAGTAAGGGGTGTAGGTGAAAAGGGTTTTGAGGGTGGTTGTTGATAAAGCATTTTCTTGAAGTCTGGCTAGGAAAAGGGCTTGAGAAAGTGAGGTTGGTTTAGGATCTGCGCAGAACTTTTAATAACATCTTTTAACCCACTGATAAAACTTAAGACAAAATACTCTTCAGTGTTGTGAGGGTTTTTGCTAAGCATGAGAGCTTTGAGTTGCTCAAACTGTTCATAATATTCCTCCATAGTTGTAACTTGTGATAGTTTATTAAAACACCCAACATAATTATCATTAGCTAGATCTTAGTGAATACAAATAGCATCAACAAAACTAGGCCATGGAATAAGTTTTTTACCAGTTTGAAAATCAAAGTTCCAAGAGTCTGCCTTTCCTTCCATGTATATTGAACTAAATTCTGTTTTATGTTCCTCTTCCACATGATGAATCTGAAAGTATCTCTCATACTTACAGATCCAGCTACGAGGATTATCATCATTAAATCTAGGAAATTCTAGTTTATGAGATTTAAAGTTATTGTGTAAAGGACCACTAGAATGAGATAGAATGAGAAGAGTGAAGGTTGCTCCAGAAGAAGGAGGAGTGGTTGAAGAAAAAGGAGTAGAATGCGATTTAGAACCAGATCTGGAAAATAAATCAATGAGAGTATCAAACTTTGTCTTGTTCTCTTCAGAGATAGACACAAGACGAGTCAAAAAATCACCATGTGCTTTAGCATCTGTAGTACGAGCTACAAAGTCACGGATATGATTCTCAGCTAAAACTTTGATGAGTTGGTGCATTTCTTGAGTAGTGGCATCTACATCTTTGATTGAAGGAGGTCCAGTCATTTCAAAAAATGAAAAACCCCTGGATTATACAAATTGTCGTGACTGAAAGTGATAAATGAGGTTAAATACTGAAGAAGATTATGGGTAACTCTATACTCAAAGAGTACAACCTGATATTTTTATTTTTTCATTGATAAAGACTACTCATTACAAAGATAACTTAAATAAGGATGAAATCCTAGCAGATGATAAAACTAATTTGGTATCCTACACGTGGATAAATCTAGACGCTACACTACTTACACCTACTAACTAACTTCTAATCCAATAAACGGATAATTATTCTTAATAACTAATTCACTGCATAAACGTTGCTGCTAATAAGGAGACCCCCAAGGCCATGACACTATCATTCCTAAAAGAGCTTCAGCCCTTCCATCTTTATGATTTAGAACTAATCCGTTAGTCAGCCTCTGAAATCTTTCTATAAAACATTAATTGTATAAGAATGTAAAATAATATTTGACTGTGTTTAAGTCAAAAAATTACATGTTTAGTGTTATTTTACATAAAAATGATTTATCATATAAAACAAGCTTAAAATGATTTGTTTACATATGGCTTGCTATATGCGACTGATGCTTTGTGACATATTATTTAAGGATGACCACTAACATCTTGAGATAAGACTTATGTGGTAAGTCTAATTCCATGAGAATACAGTTTTCTATATGCAACGGGCTACTAGCACTTTAACGTGTTAACTTATCCTATGCGACTGGCCATGCTTGACTTACCATATAAAAGTTGATTGTCAGCGTTTAGCACAAGTCTGACCAACTTTTTGTCTGCCCAACCGTATCTGGCCAATTGTGTCCGACTAACTTTTTGTGTCTGCCCAGTTTTTGTCTACCCAACTTTGGCCAATTTTTTATGTCTGGCCAAGCATGCACTCGTGCTGGTCCACGTTCCTTGTCACTTATACTTCACTCATATGTTTCCGAACACATGTGACTGGACATGTGTGACCTACCACATATGTTATACCACTTCAATACTCATATAATTTTCCTTTTACTCCTTCATGACCATTCATCACCTCAAGATGACGTCATGAGGCACATCACTTGCCTCAATCAATGCCAATGTGTGGTATTACATATTCACTAGAACAAGTCAATGATGATTGACACGCTTGGGATTTTGCTGCTCATTTAAGCTTCCCAGAGACTTGACATAAGGTCCAAATAAATACATATTTATTTTAGTCTACCTATGCTATGCAAGTTTCACTAGTCTTCTATCAGACTCATCAAGTCCATCTACTATTGACAGACTCACCAAGACTCACTAGTCATGTCTAGTCAGGCATGACAAGCCGCAAGTCAACTGAATAAGCAAGTCTCGTTTGACTTCACAAAAGTAGTACTTAACTCTACTAAAATCACACGAGGCATCAAATATGTCACAAGTGGGGGGATGTACTTTAGGGTTTTGGTCTGGAGGTCTACGACATGCGATGTAGCAATACACCCAATTACGATAAAGTGGCAGTATGTGCAAATGGTTGACAGAGTATAGAAGTAATGGGTGTGCAACCGTCCAGTCTTTTCTGAAAAGAAGGACACGGTTTTATCATATTCTCCAGAATCTCAACTCCTCCACTACTTCACGAATTCTACTTCCTATGAGGTCAGTATGTACAACTATTACTATAAATAGGTCATTCAACCTATTCAAAAATCAGAAGAAATAGACAGAAAAAGCTTGCGTACAAGTCTAAAAATATGATTCCATAAAATCCTTCTCTCGGCCAGACACAAAAAATTGTTCACATACACTAATACACATCAATCATACAGCAAAGAGTTTTACACTCTGATCTCAACATATTCTTCGCCTCCCTTTCTAAGACCAACCCATTCTCCTCCTTTGCGAATGAAGTAAGATAAAAACGACAATTTTTTAGTTTAGGCCAGTCTTGTATGACTTGATCTTTCGAATAAGTACTTCTACAGTACATATGTTTTCACCAACCCTTATATGAATGTTATTATTAAATGAGGACAACTTAACTAGAGTAAAGATTATAAGTTTGCTTAGTTAGTTAACAGTCATTAGTAAGTGATTAGTATTCAGATGGGCAGTGATACCTAGGGATTTTACAGACGTTGATAATATGTATGGCGCGGGTAGCATCCTATATATTATGGTGTGTCGTCCGGTGATAGAGGCAGAGTGGGACAAACTTGTCTTTGGAATTTAATTAGTTAGGAAATGTTTAGTTATTTCACAATTTATGTCAACTACAGGAGCGAATATAGTTATGAATTTTTTTTTAAAAAAAAGGTTAGTGAAATTCTTTTTCTTGATCTCACGTATAGTTATAACTAGTTAATGTAGATTATAGCATATGTAATTTTAGCGTGCATATAAAAAAATTAAAGTTGATAACAATTGTTTTCTCAATACTTGTTTCTTCTATATTTCTTCTCTAAACCATAATTTTAGATAATCATTAAAGAGAAAGCCACTTTTACTAGAGGGAATACCAATTTTCGTGTGGATTTAAGTTTATTTTTACCTCTACCAATATCATTTTTTATTTTGATTTTTGATATCATATGAGCATTTCGTCATATGCTTTGTCTTCATTACAAGTGAAAGAGGCTTCGACAGCTTCATAGGTTTCAACTCAGGCAACTGGTGGAAAGTTGTGTGAATGAATGGGTCAATCTCCAAAACTTGTACAAGAATTGACAAAAAAGGATGAATCATGCATTTAGTTTGCAAAGGATACAAGAATTTCCAGAATCAAGTGATTCTTAGAACTGCCACAATGATAAGGAATAAATAAAGCAATACTAAAATGTTCCATATGGTAAACCAAAATAGAGTAACATTAAGCTCGCCCCAACCCCCGGATGGTTTTAAGCCTGTTTTACGTAATTGTAAGAAAAAATTTGGTAAACCAAAATAGATAATTTAGTTGGAAGCTACTGATTTTTTTTTTTCAAATGAAACGTTTTGGATGAGTTTCTAAATGTATTTTTTTTATTTTTCTAATCATATTATCTTTCTTATTTTAACATATATAACTTAAAAGACTTTTTAACCCATAAATATTTTTATGCGTTATCATTAAACTTAGCATTTTCGATTCATACTAAGTAAAAATCTATTTATTGCATCAACTTTTATCTTGACAATATTACTCGGAGGTCTTGACCATGTAAAAATTCTTGAAGTAGTTAGTAAAGGATAATAATAAAATGGAGAAATAATAAAAAGAATAAAGTTAATAAATTATTAAATAGTATTGATGAAGAGACCACGAGTAATAGGAAGAAAAAGAAAAAGAAAAAGAAAAAAAGATACTTACCTAATGTAGATATCTTGAATAATAAGAAGAACAAGAAAAAAAAAAGGCTTGCGAAAGACTGAGATTCAAACTCAATATTTGTTTTATGGGCCTTGTTAACTTATATTGTGTTAATTTCATCATTTTGGAATTATATATTACTTAATCTATTTTTTTTGTACCTAATAGATATATGTAAAAAATTTATTAATTAGGAAAAAATAGTTGGAGAATAAATTAGTTTGTAGAAACTATATTTTATTACATAACTTTTTATGTTTGTATTGTATTTCTATTTAAAAATAAAACGTATATCACACAACAACGGATAAAAGAGCGACCCATTTCTTTGTCTAGCAAGCTTAAGATTAGAAGTTCAAGCCCAAACTTTAGCTTTTTTGAAATATTAAAAAGAAAAAGAATTAAGTGAATTTGACATCAACTCAATACTTATAAAATATATTAGGAAGAGAGATTAAATAAAATAATATATCTACCACTAATAAAAGGATGTAATAGTAAAATGACACACACATTATTATAGTATGAGTATCTCTCCTACTTTTACTAGTTTCCATAATAATAATAACCTTAACAAAACTTTTGTTTAAATCCATCCCGAAATCGGCTTTCCCTCTAATAAAAGTGGCTTTCTGCATAATAATTATTTTTTTCTCTAATCATTTTTTATTAATATTAAGTTTGTTCATAATACTAATATTTAAAGCATCTCCAATGGAGTATGAGTACCTAAAATTATTGACGACACATAGGATTTTAGAAACTCTCTATAAAAAAGACTTCTCCAGTGGTTATCTTATGGTTAAAATCTTATCTGATATGATAATTGGATTTTGGATAAAAGTATCTATTTTTGGAGACTCTCATCCAAACCCACGTCATCAATCTGAATATCAACGGATACGTATCTCAAATTTCCAAACTCTGTTGGAGTTGGTTTCCCAAACTATAATACGAGCATCTCCAATGGAATTTGGGTTTTTAAAAATAGTAGTGACACATAGAATTTTAGATACCCTAATTAAAAAACTTTCTCCAAAGAAAGTTGGATAAATGATTAAAGTTAGTTGACAGTGTGAGTATGGATGAGAGTAACTAATTTTAGAGACTCTCATCTAAACTCACGTCATCAATTTTTAATTTTTAAATATCTTCTAAACCATTATCACTGGATCACAATAACAAAATCTGACATATTTTATTTACATCTAACACACATATCCAAACACCACCGGAGATGTTTTAATTATAACTTTAATTTTTACGGGTCATACGAATAAAATCTGTTTTATTTTTTTTTCCAACTAGGATACATATCCAAACACCATTAGAGATGCTCTATATATCTTAAATTTTGTGGGCTATACAACTAAAAATCCGTTTTTTCTTATGAGAAAAAATTGGTAAATTCCGGAACTAGGAACAAATTTTGTTTGACCCACAACATAAAAGGCATGCTCCGTCACTGGTGTTGTGTAAGAGACCGTGAGTTTATTTAATTGAAGAAGTCAGGGAGCGACGGTAGATATCTTTGGATAGGGGTAGGGCTGTACATGGTAACGGGTTTGGAAGACTAACTTCTAAAAATATGAACCAGTTGGATAGGGCCATAGGGGTAGCAACTGTACACCCTTGTTATACACTGGCTCCGCCCCTGGAAGAAGTAAGGTTGTGTTCTGATTTAGAACCAGTGGTTACAAGTTCATCTGTATCAATTTGTTCTCAGGGTTAGTATAACTTCCTTCCCAAAGGCTAATGCATTTTGTAAGGAAGATAAAGTTGGCCACAGTTGTGTTGGCTATGGCCAAGTGAGTCGCTGAAGAAGAGGATTAATCCCACAATAAGTGCAAATTTTGTTAACGGCGATGAAGCTTCTAACAACATACCAAGTATATAAGTGTTTAAGGACATCATAAAGAGTCTCATCCTTCGCTCTTTTACAAATTGATCCATTGCTTTCTCAATTCTCTCTTGTGTTGCTTGATTTCCATCATTTGTTGGACCCCTTCGCTTGCACATTTCTTGTGCCAAATTTCTAGCCAACACAATCCCATCTTCTAATGCAGCGGCTCCACCTTGACCTATGTACGGACCCCCAACATGCATAGCATCACCTGCGACTATCACTGTCCCTTTTCGAAAATTTCCTATTAGTATATCCATTGGGGTTCGATATCTCAGATGTGTTAAAGTTACTTCACTGAGATCACATTTTTTCACCATTTTTACAGATTCCGGCGGAAAATCTATTGTTGTTTCCCGGATGAGTTCTGGATCTTTTGAAACTCTGGTGTCTGTTTGTAATCATGCATAAGCCAAAATTACGAAATTTGTTAAAACAAGGTGTAAAAGTTATGACGTCCACTAGAGTTATTTGAAGGTTTAAGACAAGTGTAAGGATGGTGGATGGTCTAGGTATCTTGAAGAAGTAAAGATATGTACCTGACGTAGTTCCTGGTCTCCCTACAAACCAATGAACGAGATTGTTGTCGACAGGTAACCTACCAAGGATAATATTGTTTTTCCTAATTCGAAGAAATTCATTGCTAAATCCATGACCAGATGGATAATTAGTAAAACCTCTTTACTGCACACGAAGCGAAAAGCTTTGTTGGTTTTAGTCCTATCAACTCGGAGACAACAGAATTTACTCCATCACATCCAATCACAACCTGTAGTAAACACAAACATGAACAAAAAAAGGATTTCAACTTGATAGTTACTAGTGCAAATAACTTGGAGGGTGTTTATATTTTGCGGAGATCTCTTCAGTGTTCCCTGTACAAGGGTAATACAAGAGTTCATGGGCGGATTTCAGGGATGATCAATGTCATACTTACAAAAGCCTTTGGGTAATACTATTACTGGAAATCTACAGAAGATACAGAAAATGATGTTTGCATTTTAAGCTATTTTCATCGTGTCATATCCTCGCTCTCATATTCGGTCACATTTTTCAGTTCGACCTTTCTAAAATACAAAAAGGACTTGGTTCAATTCTAGAAACCTTAAGTTTTAGCGAAGATTATTACCTTAGCCTTGATTACACTACCATCTTGCAATTGTAGAAGTGGTTGAGAAGTTACTGGATCAAACTTGGCAGATACTATATGGCATCCAAAATGGATCGTTTGATTCGGTAAGCTATCAGCTAAGGTCTGTACAAGATCACTCCTTTTCAAGCATCTAAGTTCTTCATTTCTGTTTAAGTGAGTAAATAAATGCATATATAAACTACTGTCAGATTAAGTTTGCAATTCAGAGGGTTGCGAACTTACCCCATTGGTACCTCTTGTTGGGATTATTGAACTCGATGTAACGACACCTGCAAATTAGCTAGTAATTGTGAGAATTATCTATCATCTTTCTATTGTACAATCCTTCAAAAATAATTTTGCAAACTTTATTGTCTGGCACGGGTACAGTCCAACTATCACAAATTCGGTTTTGCTGCCTTAACAGGCACAGTGCATGCACACCCAACATACAACCATTTCTGAGCAACGGGCACCATTTTTAGACTGAGCAGTGAACGCAAGTGTGACCCAAGATAATCTAGTCTGTTGAACAGTGACCCCCGCCCACTTCTTTGGGACATTTCCATATGGATTGTCTGAACCTACCTAATTTCTCTTAGAAAAATTAGATTGGAGCCTAATTGGAGTTGCATTGGAATTCTTATCCCAGTTGTTTATGTTGTTGATTTAAATTTTGGGATATGATCTGGAGAGAATATGCGATTTACCCTTTCAAAGGAATAGCCTTTTGTCGAAGCTGATTCGCAAGATCAAGCTGATCCAGTGCATATCAACCATTTGTGAAGATACCGATTGCTGATCCAGCGGCTCGTATAGTCTCAGCTTTCTCTAGTACCACACTTTCGATTCCCTTCCTGCAATATATACACCCTGTTGTCAAGGTTTCTACAAGAAGGAGTGATCACCGAATTCAATTAAAAAAATTTGAAGAGAAAATTTGAGATAGTAGAAGTTGAAGTTAATACTTGTGAAGCGCAAGGGCAGGGGCAAGACCACAAATTCCACCTCCAACAATAACAATCCCCTTTTCTTCTGTGTAGTAGTTACTCATTCTTTCTGTAGTTACTGTTACTAGAAAAACAGTACTGGTTAGAGCAGTAGAGCTACTTTGTTCTTTGCAATTTTGAGATGAATGATGCTATTTTTTGTTGGATTAAGGTTTTTATATGCAGGTTTTCTGAATTTGTTGAACTCGTATGTTGTCAATAAATTTGACCAAAGTTCATTCATCAGCCTCCGTTGGATAATAATATATAAAATATAAATTTTAATATTTTAAAAAAATAAATAAATTATTGTTTTCTTTTATAAATGAAATTGTTCCACGTCAAAGAGTTTATCTTGTTCTGCCATCAATCAGATGAGTCTAGAGTTTTAATCTTAAGTTGTTTTAAGAGACTATATAAACTTATTAGTCCTATATCGGAAAAATCCCTCTTCTTAAGTTGTACAAGGTTATTATATAAACAAGCTTTTCTCAACCTATTTTGATATAATAAAAAAGGGAAAAAGGTTTCTCCATATTTTTAGAGAGACCTATTTTAAGACATTAGGTTTAGTAATAATCATAAATGAATGATCGATTTGTGAATCATTGACGTTGATATTATATTGGAAAACAAAGGATGTTAATTGTGAAGTGGAAAAACAAAATTGAGTTTTTTGGTTAGCTGTATAGTTTCGAGTATATGTCTCAACTTAGAAGGAATTTCGATAAATCCTTTTAACCGAATATAGTAGACATCCTGATAGTTACCCACACCAAATTTCAAAATTATTGGAGTTGTAAATGTATTTTTTAGGTATTTTACAAAACGGAGAAACGTTTCTGAAAAACTCTGACGGACAGAAAAATATTGTTGGCTAAATTAGTTTTTCTGAGGTAACCATGAGTTTTTTAAAATGGTGATTCAAACGAAGTTTGTAGATATAAATGATATCTTCAAAACTTATTTTTTATTTTTCGATTCGGAATTGTGGTTTGTAAGATATGGTGTTTGTAAAAACGTTGCGCATGTTTGTCTAAAACATCAATAACTGTATCTAAGCTCTAGATTACTATGAGATCTTGCAACCATTTATAGTGGTACTTTATCACCATGGATATAACATAAAAAACCGGTACTACTGAGTGATTTTATCCATAAATTTCAATTTAGGTTAGAATATTTATCATAAACAAATTAGAGCAAGTAACGAATTGATTTTTGTGACTTAAAGTGATAATGTTTTATATGTGTTAGATTAGTATCACATTGCTAATGAATAATTATATGTTGAATTAGTTATATTTGAGTTATGCATTGTGTTTTAAATCACTTTGATTATATGTGCTCTGTGTAATATCAATTGGCGTGAATCACATGATTGGTTAATAATTGTGTGTTAGCAATTTCTATGGTGATTTCTAAATCATGTCGAATATGTTACCTGGTGTTGAAAATATGAGAATCATAATATACTAGTATACCATAGTCATACGGATAACGAGGTATAAAGTATCTTTTAGTAACTAGTGCAACAAGAAGGTTAAGCGATCAAATGTGCTTGAATTAATATGTATGTACACAAAAATCGTTTAGGGATTTTATTACCATGTTTTGTTACTTACTGATTATAGTGATAGTCTAATGTGAAGAGAGACTTAAGTAACTTAACAACTATGTATTGGTAATAAATATTTTGATAAGATGAGTACATATAATATCTTGATAATTTGATATTACATATGTCGAATGAAAGTATCAACCAATTTTTTAAATCCTAGTTGGTCAGAAGTTTTATCATCTTAATTTGAATGATAGATTAAGTGTTAATCTGTGATAACTTCTGTTTTTTAGTTGTGTGCTTATCTCCTCGGAATAGAGAATTGTATATTCAAATTTGAATGCAACACTTGGCATTCTTATTGTGTTAAGTAATTTTACTTTTCAGTGGAGATGATAAAAATAATTGGTTGGTAAATGCCAGAAGCGCTGGAACGCGTGCTCCATAAAAGGCATGTTTTGTCTTCTACCAAGAATGGAAAAGATCAAAAGCATTTTCATGAACAATTCAACTATCAAAATAGTTGAAGAAATAGGTGAATAATGTGCAAGGCTTGTCAGGTATTGACATTAATCAGATTATGATATCATTCTCAATATGTGCACTGCGAATTAAAACTAGTGTCAAATGCTATCTACCTAAGTTACTATGAAATGTTATACTTGGAAATATGGTATTGTGATGATTTGAATGTTAGCTTAATAGAACAAGACAACAGTAGATAAAAGGGAAAATCGTCAATGAATTGAGAATGAATACATGAACATGTTAAATCATAATGTTGGTATAGAGTACCATTATATGGTGTGTCTTAGTTAGATGAAACCTACAGGACATAATTGTCGTTTCTTATGTTGAGAAATCCTGATAATTGTGGGGGGGCCTTATGCCTCAAATTTGGAGGTATAAGATGGAAACAAGTGTTTGTTTGATTTCTCAAGCAGATTCATAGAAAACCCTAGACTTATATGTGTCTTACCCTGTAGACCTCAATTGTGGGGGTCTAAAGTGAGAATGAAGAGTCGACTTCTTTAGCAAATCATTGTACATGATCACTAGAACTGTCGTATGATAAGTTGAAGTTCTGAAGCTAACAACATTTGAATAAAATAAATTTTATTGTTGAGGATGTTGAGTTATCGACAGTAGTTTTCTGAGGTCGGGTTCTCACACGAGATTTAATAAGTTAGACAGAGACTTGACTTTGTGAAATTTTTGTTAGAGAATAAAGTAGTGATCTCTTTGCACATACTCACATGACTCTAAAATTAATACATCAGGCATTGTTTGCCATTATTGTCAGTATGCTACATTAGATGGATGTTGAGGTATCATACTTAAATGGTTAGTTAAAGGTGGACAAACCTTAAGGGTTTGGTTAGCGCTAGGGGTACAAACTGATTACACCTACATATACTTGACCTGAACCAAGTTGTAAGTCAATGACCTAGCAATATTGTTATGTGATGATGAATACTAGTGATGTGACACTAATGAATTTGATAAGTGTATTTACACTAAATCAATTGAAGGTGCATATGTTTAACATGCTTTTGTTATGTGTTTTATAACCACTAACAAATTTTTGTTGTTTAAAGTTTGACAGGAAAGTAATATGTTGTTGCAGTGGTCTAAAGGATCAGAAAGAACCAAAATCAAATTTTGATGATATAGTTTCTGTCAAATATGTGTTGTAAAATAGGTGTGCATGTTTCCCATTTTATCATGGATAATTACAGGGTTGCTCTGATCACAAGACCATAGAATCGGGATGCTTGAGGTACATATTGAATTTTTAAATATATGATATATATATATATTGCACCAACCTTTGGAGGAAGATGTAATGACCGTACTAGTAAGTAGTACATGTATCTTGTATATGCCTTTATATGCTTTACAACCACTAGAAAACATATGATGTTTATAATTGATTGAAAGATTAAGTTGTTGTAGACAAACATGATCTAAAAAGTTCATTGGAACCAGAAAAAAATCTGACGGAAATGGTCTTTGTCAAACTCGATGCGTTTAATGTGTGTTGTAAATGTGCAGGGAATTAGGTGTACAAATACGCTTGTGATCCCAGAAGAATTAGTGGGATGATATGATCAGAAATTTGCAGTACCTGAGGTACATTTTAAATTGTGTATACGCATGATACATATTACACTAAGGAACTCGACTGAGATGAAATCAAAGTTCGTTTGCTTAAATTAAAGGATAAGAGGAAGCTGAATTGCTAAAACCCTTTTGTTGGGTATTCCTCTGTGACCGAAGCCTGTGGCCACCACTGCTGAAGTTCAATTGACTATATGAGTCTAGAGTAAATGAGCAATGTAAAAGTATAGACAAACCCGGAGAAGGCTAATTCGGTAAGACAACTACTCTTTAATGAAGTGATTTTTGTAGACTTAGTGAAGTCAAGAGAAAAATCAGTGGATCCTTTGACGAAAGGATAATCTAGAGAGATAGTTTATTATTGCATCGAGGGGGATGTGACTTAAGCTCAAGAAATAAAATTAGCATGAAGGACACTCAACCTTAGTGACTGGAGATCCCAAGATCAAGGTTGAATTAGATAACTAATTTGTGGTAATTAAAGGTATGCACTATCAAGAGAATTACATTCTTTGTCCTTCCCTATGGTGCATTGTTGTGATAGTGTGACTGCATGTGAAGGATGACTTTTACGAAGTATTAGTGAGTTCTATAGTTTCAATTTAAGATTGAAATGGGATGTAACAGTAACACTCTTGATAGAACTCACCTATCTGAATGAGGAAGTGAGCCGCTTCATATGAGAATATGAGCTGATTCTCTAGAGCATTCTGAGAAACATGATATTTTCTCAGGGCCAAAATGAGCACAACGACACGAGCTTGGCAGCAACATTGGAGATATCATGCATGGTTGTTATCGCGAATTAACCAAACGCTAGCAGTTCAAGACATCACGTTCACTGTCTCTAGCAAGTAGTTCCGGTAATCTTTCACTAAGCAAAGGTTCAAGACCTCATGGACACCTCTACCTAAAATGGTATTTCCTGCGTTTTATGTGATTTTCGTTTTTTATCGAGATTGAATTCATTTTGAGAAAATGAGTTTTATGTTGTTTTTTTTTATTTTTGGTCTTGGTATTACTGATACTTAGGACATAAGGGTCACTAAGGGATCACTGACTAATTTTCACTTTGGTGAACGGAACCTTTAGTCCCACTATATATGGGAAAGTAAAGATTAAAGCTCTCTATACTATTATGATTTATGCAATCAATAGTATGACCCTGGGGTCAACACACTTTTGTGTGAAGGAGAGGACGTTGAAATGACTAGTATGACTTCAACACATACGGTCATGGAATTGGGGTGTTGATTTACCAAGATATGTATGTGTTTTTCATGTTTTACTGAGGTTTTTCATTCATGTGGGGGATTGTTGGAAAATAATATATAAAATATGAATTTTAAGGTTTTAAGAAAATAAATAAATTATTGTTTTCTTTTGTGAATGAAAAAACTATTAGTCCCACATCGGAGAGTTTTCAATCTTAAGTTGCTTTAAGAGACTATATAAACTTATTAATCCTACACCGGTGAAATCCCTCTTCTTAAGTTGTACAAGGTTATTATATAAACAAGCTTTTCTCAACCTATTTTGATATAATAAAAAAAGGAAAAAAAGTTTCTCCATATTTTTAGAGAGACCACATGAATAATAACTTTTTATTATCTTTCTCAAGTTTTCGATATTTTCCTTAAGGGTTTTTTCGGAGTTGCCAAGCTCAAGTTGAACATCTACTACATATGCTAGTAGTAGGTGTAGTAGAGTGTTTTATTCTAGAGATATCCGTCATGTAGAGGCTATAACATCACTCTTGAGTGTAGTCGGGCACTAATGTCTTAAGGACAACGTGTTAAACACGTGAGTCATTCTGTTTTTATTTAAGTTTTACTCACTACAAAAAAAATGGGTTTAAGCGACTCT
Source organism: Papaver californicum (assembly GCA_023531435.1). Lineage (NCBI taxonomy): Eukaryota > Viridiplantae > Streptophyta > Magnoliopsida > Ranunculales > Papaveraceae > Papaver > Papaver californicum. Next base: position 7,250,035 of record JAJJMC010014687.1, read on the forward strand.
CATTTTAAGTCGCTTAAAGCCCCTTTTAAGTCGCTATAACCGTTATAGCGACTAAAAGTGACACTCGCTCCGTTGGTTGCCCAAAGCCATGTATGTCAAAGCTTTGAGCGACTATGCAATCGCTCTAGTAGTAAACCAACTAACCTAAAGCGAGTACATTTCTCATTGCTTAACATTTAGACCAACTAACATGGAGCAAGTAAAATTGTGATCGCTTAACATCTAGACCAACCAATATAGCAAGTAAAATATCAATCGCTTCAGATATACCAATCATTCTAAAGCAAGTAAACTACTTAGTTGATAGATACATGGAGCAACTCTTTCTAAAATTGCTTGGTTAAAGTTTTAAGCGATCAAATAATTTTGCTCGCTAAAAGTGATTTCTGATTTTGATTGGCCTGAAGTTGGTTGCTCAAGCTTTTGAGGTACAAAATTTTTTACTCTCTAGAAGCAACTTGTGACTTAGGAGCTATTAAACTACCTAGTTGGAAGATACATGAAACAACTTAACCTGATGTTACTTGGTTAAAATTAAGCGATCAAATGATTTTGCTTGCTACACTCGATTTGTGGTTTTGATTGTCCTGAAGTTGGTTGCTTAAACTTTTAAGGTATCAAAGTTTTTACTCAAGTTGATTGTTTAAATTTTTAATCTTCCAAATTATTTTAGAATTCAGATTTTAATTGGCTTAAAGTTGGTTGCTTGAGTATTTAAGCTACTCAATTTTTTTGCTCATTTGATTTAAATAATCCGAAAATCTAATTATAATTAAAAAAAGTGATAACTAAGATTATATAATTAAAATGAAAACATCTAATTAAGATTAGATAATTAAAAATATATTTCATTTGAGTATCCCACCAAAAAGCATAACCTTTTAACAATACTGTTTCATACACATCCCGACAAGAACCAAAATACATACAAAATTAATAGTACTTGTATCATCTTAATGTCTAGTTTCACTTCCCAAAAGAACAAGAAGGTTGACAACCAATCTTCTTCAAAGCCTCATTCAAATACTCTGACATTAAGCTCTCTCCCTTGAAGCTTTGAGTTGAGCAGAATAGTGTACCTGCAGCAATTATAAACTTTAAATACAAAAGTAAAGTATAGTACTACATCAAATGTAAATGACAAACTATATATCCAGAAATCAAGGAACATAATGTATACCCAGGCATCAAAGAGCACAAGTATAACTACATAATCTCGAAATACTATTAAAACAAAAGGTAATGGGTTAATATGAAGTAAAGAAGACTTACAAAGATTTTGCAAATACTGAGCAAGAAGCTATAGCACCAGACAAGATGGCATCTGAAAATGAGAGCTATGTGTTCCAATATGTGTTAAGATCATGTTCACGAACTAGAAAACAGAAGTTCTCTCCTGCATTTCCCTGTTTCAATAGTCAGTTGGAAAAAAAAAGAAACACACAACATGCATCCTAATCCTATTCATGATGATGTAAGGAGCAGACAACTTTTTTTGGATAAAGATGCAGTAATATGTTTAACCCACATGCATACTAGGCCATCGATCCATTGTAAGAATATCACTGCTTTCCTCATTGATCTCTCAACCTGCAAAAGACAACCACCAAATGATATTTATTAGATAATCAAACAACAAGTCAGAAATTCCTTTAACCTACAAACACAATCATACTAAGGACTGTTGTCATTAATTGTAGCCCGTTATGAAGAAAATAGAAATTCATTGGTTGATCTCTACCAGAACTCCTCTCTAGAATCTATATATTGCAAACAAATTTTAACCTACAAACGCTATCATACTAAGGACTGCTGTCATTAATTGTAGCCTGTTATGAAGAAATTAGAAATTCATTGGTTGATCTCTACCAGAATTCCTCTCTAGAATCTTTATATTGCAAACAAATTCTGTGTTAGCAGTACAATTCTAAATCTAAAATGATGTTAGTGATTGACAGAATGCCAAACACACAATACATTGAAAACCGAGCAAAACATTACACATGAAACAAAATCGATAAATAGATATCACAAACATAGCAGAGTAAAAATGGTGCCAAGTGCAATACAGAACGCAAACCAAAAGAAACCTGATCTGCTCTTGGAGAAATACTTCTTTGTTACTATACAAGCTGTGAACGATGAGATTTGAGATCCATTGAACAACTAACCTGTCAACACAAAACATACTAAGTTTTATGAGCCTCTAAACCAAAATATCAGGAAGAAGAAAAAAACAACCAAAAATCAGTAAAAGAGTCCTACTTCTACTTGGGACTCATATGTTTCAGCAGGTGGTGAATCTGTACGTAATATCTGATGCCGCCACCGAGGTGATGAATCTGTAGCAGACCAAAACCAAATATTAGCACCAAATCCCAAGAGCCTTTATACTAGAGGAACCCTACGTGATAAGGGTAATACTGTAGGATACTTGCTATACCATTAAGGTCATGCATTTCTTTGGAAGCTTCAAATGTTTTTTGAGCTTGGCTATAGGAAGAAAAATGTACATATCTGTAGGAAATTATACACAATTCAGAACGTTATGTTTTATTAAAGGAGAAAAAATTCGAAGTAACAACAATGACTGACAAATGTTCCACATGGTTCAACAAAAGACAGATTGCATAAAAGAAGAGGAAGAAAGTGGAAATTTTAGCTTCTCAATGATATCCTAGTAGCTAAAGGAAGCATAAACCTTACCATAGCAAATTGGGCTACTTTCGTTTTCCATCTGATATTTCACGGAAATCCATGGCTACAAGATGCCAAACTAATTGTTTTGCAAAAATCATACAGCGGACAAGTAGTGCATGAGATGATACTTGAAATTGTGCTTTCCATCCTTAGCTTCCATGAATAGCAGCAATTTTAACAAACCATAGATACTTCAACTGTTGTTGTTTTTTCACTTCAGTTTCAACCTACACATAGATCATAAAACAAAAGTTAAATAAAAAACCAAACTAGAAGCAAAGGAAAAATTGAAACATAGATTGAAACAGAATTACCAACCTTGTAAGTAGCCATTGTAGCTCTAATCTTCCCTTGAGTAAACTAAATTCAACCTAAATGTATGCTGCTTTATATCGTAACTGAAGAATAGCAATTCTGACTCATGATATAAACGAAATTTCTAGCCAGGCCTCATTTATATCATTCAGCTACAAATTGAATTTTTATTTTTATGACTCATGATATAAACGAAGTTTCTAGGTATTCTAGTGCAGTGTTAAAATACCAGAATCATATTTCTGAAACAAACCCTAAAAATTCAACTCAATATCTTTGAATTAAGATACTAGAATACCCCAAAGTGTAAAAGTTCAAAAATTGTACCTTTAACTTGAACTTCAGTGGTGTTTCTTATCCCGACTTTAAGCAAGGTTAGGTCGAGCAAGTAATTCTCAGTATGAAACCCTAACTTGACACATTAAAAAAACTAAATCCAGAACTCCAAGGTTACAATACTCTGTTTAATGAGATACCTGAAATGTTAGGTATGATATGAGGATACAGAAAACAATGAATACATGTAAACCAGAGAACTAATAATACACAACCATGTAAACCATAGAACTAATAATACACAAGTGGTTTGCTGAATACATCAAGAAACAAGAATATTACTACTAGAAACCAGGTGTTAGCTTGGTTATCATCTTTCTAATATGGGTTTGTCTCAAAAATGAATATTAGATACAACAGATAATGAAGATTCAAATATGAGTAAAGATAATGTAGCCGAGTATGAAGATTATTCATATTCAAACTTGAAGCATCATCTACACTACTCATTATTGAACTTCAAAACTGATTTTTTCAAAGCATCATTCAGTAGCCACTGTCCAACCATTGCTTAGTTTTCCAGAAAATATATTTATAATCTAATTCCCAAAAAGGTTCCAGGAGACTACATCAATGTTTCCCATAGGGATTTTATTAGTAAGTTTCACAAACCACAGATGGAGTACATAAATAATCAGTATCGTACATAACTTTAACCAACCAATGATCTCACTTAAGATCTGATGTCTGTGATCGAAATAGAGATGAAGATGAAAATAATTGCAGACTAAAAAAAGATGATTTGTAGATTTTTGGGCTATTTATTAGTATCTTTGAAACAAACAATGAGAAAGAGAGACAAAGAGAGAGTAGATTCGGTGGATGGTGATGAAGGTATCGATGGAACCCTAGTTTTTCTTCGGCGGCTGTTCTGGAAGAGAGACAAAGAGAGAGAAAGACTACGAACGAAAATGAAAGGAATTTTTTTTTAGGGTTTTGAAAACAAAACTTGAACGGTGGATAATGCATGCCTCCTTCAGAATGTTTTAGATGGTTCAGATTTGATGTTGGATTTTCATACGGATTGAGTAAGTGTATGAGATAAATGTGTGTTTCTCGTTGTGTTAAAACAAAATTTTGAACGGTGAATAAGGCACCGATGAAGCTTATGACTATTGTACGAGTAACATGTGTGGTAAAACATCGGTAGGTTTAAACATTATGAGGAATATTTGACAAATAGGGTTTAGGGTTTAGGGTACCGGTGAAGCTTATGACTCATGGGAATAAACACTATGAGGAAATTTTGACGAACACCGCTTGGTTTAGGGTATCTGCAAAGATTCCGACTTAGGGGAATAGGTTATTAAGGATAATATGACGAACATCAATGGATTTAGAGTACCGGTAAAGATTCCGACTTAGGGGAAGAGGTTATTAAGGAAGATTTTGGAGTTCAGGGTTCAGGATATCGACGAAGATATGACTTAGAGGAAGAGGTTATTAAGGCATATTT
>JAJJMC010014687.1:7254851-7271231 GCA_023531435.1 Papaver californicum
AAGAGGTTATTAAGGCATATTTTGGAGTTTAGGGTTCAGGGTATCGACAAAGATTCCGACTTAGTGGAAGAAGTAACTACATTAGGTTTTGGAGTTCAGGGTTCAAGGTATCGATGAAGATTCCGACTTAGGGGAAGAGGTTATTAAGGCATATTTTGGAGTTTAGGGTTCAGGGTATCGACGAAGATATGACTTAGAGGAAGATGTTATTAAGGCATATTTTGGAGTTTAGGGTTACGAAATACCATATAACTTCCCACGTGTATTTTATACTTTTTTATTTATTAATTTTAATTTTTTTGGTGAAATTGTTTCAAATTTACAATGCGCTTTACCCGTCAAAATTAACTTCATAAACAAAACACGATTTCTCTAACTTTAATCAACCGATAAAATTGACTTCACTAATAGAAAACCATTTCTCTAACTTTAAACCATTTCTCTAACTTTACAACTATGAATTTCTTACTCCCTGGAAAATATACATGTAAACAAAATGATTGCAAATTTTACTCCATAGAAGAACAAATATTAAGCGTAAACAAAAATATAATGAAAATGAATAACTTACATTCGATATCTCTTCTGGAATTTCATCTCTAGCATTTTGGTTCACCTCTGTGCCTACAACAAAAATGTGGCATTCTCATTACAAATAATATAAGTAAGAGATAGCTTAATCTCAAAACAACATTCTCACGAACAGAAGAGAAGTATTAATTACAACATACTTCTAGCTCATGATCGTTTTCTTTGTTGTTCTTTTGTGTGTTTGTTTTGTAAGACGGTTTTCTCTCACTCAATTTTTTATCGAACCGACTTGAATACACTCAATTTTGATCGATCTTACTCAAATTCACTAAATTTTCATTGATGGCTCGATTTGGTATATTATCCTTCACCAGTACCCTCAACCCATTGTTGTTCGGCATATTATCCTTAATAACCTCTTTCCGTAAGTCGAAATCTTCATCGGTGCCCTAAACCCGTCAATGTTTCGAATATTATCCTTAATAACCTCTTTCCCTAAGTCGGAATCATCATCGGTGCCCTAAACCCGTCGATGTTCGGCTTTATCCTTAATAACCTCTTCCCCTAAGTCGGAATCTTCATCGGTGCCCGGAACCTATCGATGTTCTCCTTATTATCCTTAATAACCTCTTCCCCTGATTTGGAATCTTCACCAGTACCCTTAACCCATAATTAAAAAATATATATAATTAAAATACATATAATATTTAGAAAAAAATAATTATAAAATAATCAAAAAAGGGTGTTATAATTAAGTATAATCGTACTAAAATGGACAGGTACGATTTTTTTCCAATGAGTCACACGGATCACAATCCGTGTGACTAGATAGAACTAGATATAAAGCGTTCATGGATTTTGATCACACAGTCTATCTTTCTCCCTCAAGTAATTCATTTTTTAACATGTGGTGGTGGCTTAAACTTAGGTGCTGAGAGATGTTTGAGCAACCAATTTATTTTGTTGTTGCTACGAGTCGGTGCCTCAAAGTGAATAGCTCATGATCAACTTTTAGCTGATATAAGTTACTTGAAAAACAGATCTAGCAATTAAACATATTTGGTTGTGGCTCAAACTTCGTTGCTGGGAGAGGTTTGAGCAACCAATTTATTTTGTTGTTGCTACGAGTCGGTGCCTCAAAGTGAATAGCTACATGATCAACTTTTAGCTGCTATAAGTTACTTGAAAAACAGATCTAGCAATTAAACATATTTGGTTGTGGTTCAAACTTAGTTGCTGAGAGAGGTTTGAGCAACCAATTTATTTTGTTGTTGCTACGAGTCGGTGCCTCAAAGTGAATAGCTACATGTTCATTATTTTAGTTGCTATAAATTACTTGAACAAAGGATCTAGCGATTAAGTGTATTTTTTTCTTTGCTAAATAATAGTGGACACATGTTTATTGCCGCCAAAATTTTGGCAGTTACAATTTTAGACGCTTAAACTTTTTAAGCGACTAAATTTCCGAGCTCTTGCTAAGATTTTTAGACGCTTAAACCCGTTTTTCTTGTAGTGACTGCATACCATGATACTGTTGCGAAGATACGAGAAACTCATTCGTTTCGACAAATCACTTCCATTAAAGAACTAAGTATCTTTATTTTTAATTAATGCACCCAACATCTATACCTCTCTATTTTTAAATTTCTATTTTCTGTTTTTATTTTGTGAGTTTAACGGATAAAGCCAAGAACACCGATCTTGACCCCAAGGTCAAAAGTTGGTTAAAAAGTTTGATTGATCATACTGATGAAGTGAGGTTCTGAAACACATGCAATATAATGATGAAGTTAAGTTCTGAGACACATGCAATAACCTGGATTAATCATTCTTTTAGCCATGAGAGACTATTTGCAATCTCGCTTAAATTTGCGGCTCTGCCCTGCTAGAGATTATGCGAACCAAATGTAAAAAAATAAAATAAATAATAATAATAAAATCTTGGGAGGGGTTTGAATTCCAAATGCAAAATTTGCTGACAAACCAATTCCCAGCTGCTCAGTTAGTCCAACAGCAAATGCAAAATTTCCACATTATTTAAAACAGGGGCCATGGAATCATCTTCAGTTCTTCACCAGTTTGCCGTTTGGTAGGACATCTGCAACCAAATCATTATGTATTTAGCCACTAGATTAGAGTCATTAGATCCCCAACTCAAAATAGGAAAGGTATGTTACTATGCTTGATATCACTAATTTACTTAGAAACTGTTTGGAAGATGGAAAGTCGGATAGTCAACCTGATGAGTCAGGTGAAGTAAAACCCAAGTAAGAGTCAAAATCTTGATTGTTATTTAGAATCTATCTAGTAAAGAACACAATAACAAAGTTTCATGCTGTGATGATTTCAGCAAGGTTTCCAATCTGTTGTAGTTGTGATATAAGGAAAGCTACGAACTAACAACAGCATCAGGGACTACAAACAAAAGTCGTGAACTAACTAAAATGGCACCACTACGCACAAACACTAACCACCAACTGATCAGACACGTAATAACGTAAACCACCATGATCACCAGTTCAATCTCAAAGTGGGTTAAATGAATTGTCCCAGTTCTCTATCAACACTTTTATGGTTCAGCTCCGCATTTTCATCTTCGCTCGACATCTTGACATCTTCCACCAGGTCCACCAAAGTAGATAGTATCCCCATGGTCACTAGTGTATCCACCATTAGTTATATTATACCAGTCACAATCCACAAATGCTTTCAATTTCGTATCATGCAGATCTATTATTTGATTAAATCCAGTTACGTACTGCACCCAATGAAAGAAACCTGAATGCCCGAAAACACCATCGGGTTTATGACCACTCCCCCATTGCAGGATTTATCCACGCGTGTGACCCTGACTTCGTTAATCCTCCCCAATATAATCCGTTTGCAAATCCTTTACTTAATGAACCACTAAATATGGAATTTGGCCAATAACTAATATGTCTGTCACCTGTAAATACTAACCACCACACCTTTTGTTTGCGATTCTACACAAGCAGGCCAAAGAAAACACTAAATTAATTTGAGAAAGGAGTTAATGCATGGTGTTACCCCACTGTTGTAACTTTGCGAAGAATATATAGGAGGAGTATTAGCTATAGCCTCCTGTAGTTAGTGCTGTGCATGGTAACGGGTCTTCATAAAAACCGAACCGAACCTAACCATTTAGAGCAAAATCGAACCGAACCGTTTGTTAATGAAAGAATTTTGGTAAAAAAAACCGAGAGTAACGGTTTCGGTTTTGGTTTGACCAAAAACCGAACCATTATACCATGGAAAACCGAATAATATAGATCTTGGTAGACTAAATCTACACCTTCCATTAACCTTCGTATATAAACCATCTCTTATCCTAATTCTCATTTCCCATCAGCCATCTTTTTTCTTCCATTCCCATCTCTTCCCAGCAGCCTCCATACTCTACGAAGTTTTCTAAACCTAAATGAGATCTTCAAAATCAAAACTAAGTTTTCAGAAATCAAAACCTTACTAAGTATGAGAAGTGAATAAACTCCTCATAATATTTTTTTTTTACAAAACTCGCTTTTTGTTTCATCTTCTTCCTGAACCCAAATCTGAAAATTCCACAGATCGAAAGTTAACTCTCAGTCTCACAAATCAAAGACTACTCCTAACTCCCGTCTCAAAATCAAAACCCATGTATCAGATATAAAAGCAAACACCTCTTTTTTAACCCTACATCTAGGTTATTTGCTCCTGAAATCAAAAGCAAACCCTCTTCTCATATTCGATTCAGTTAAAGACTCTAACAAGGAGATTTCATCAGGTATAAACCCTAATCTTGTTATTTGTTTTGCCATTTTTGCTTTATTTCAACCTAATCTGGTGAATAATATCTTTTCTACGGTAATTATTTGTGTAAAGATTTTGCAATTTTTGTTTACTGTATTTCATGGAGATTGAAAGCATGGGTTTTCTTTTGATTTCAGTTTTATGAACTTATTTAAAAAAAAACTCATTTTCTAGGGTTTAGTTTAGTCTTCTTTTAGATTAGATATGAAGTATTATGTTTGTTGGTTAGTATGTCATGATGATGGTTCAGTTCATACGTACTGTGTTTAAAGGGTTAAGGTTTTCTCGTTTTTAGGTATACTTTTTTTGTGTCTTTTTTACTTCAACCAAACTCTTCAATCTTGGGTTCTTTCAATCAACTATTCAAAATGATAACAGTAACTGATCTCTATCATGTTTTTACTACTGTAGTTCTTCTTTATGTAGGTATGGTTCTAGCTTATGGTTTAGTAAAATGGTGGAAAATCTTTACTCCTTATTAATATTCTAGTATCAATAGATTTGTAGCGCTCTTTTGCTGTCCAAATCAAATTTTTTTTTTATGCCAATGACTACCACTACAAATTGCTTGTTTGTTTATGTATCTTCATTATAAGTTAATAGTTGCTGACTTGCTGTTATCTTATTGCAGTAGCATCGTCCCAACTTATGAGATAAAAAAGACATGACTTTACTAGCAACGACTTCTTCTCAGTTGCTGCAAACATCAAACAGAGAGATGGGTAATTGAGAGATGGGTGATTCATCAGTTTAGCTACTAGCAGAGATATTAGGAAATTCAAACACCAGCTTCTCACCATATGTACGTAGTGTTACAGTTATCAGTTTACAGCAATGGGTGATTCATCAATGTTACAATTATCAGTTTCATCAGTGTTACAGTTATGGGTGATTCTTCTAAGCTAGAGATGGGTGATTCATCAGTGTTACAGTTATCAGTTTCAAACTACCTGTAGGTTGTATGTACGTAGTAGAAACTTTAACATTTACTTAATTGCATTTAATTTATAGCTTAAGATACTTGGTGAACATTTACTTCTATCTTTAATCAACTCCTATTCTAAGTAACAAGCTAACAACAATGGGTTTTTTTTATTTTTTTTATTTGTATTGTCAGTTTTCTGAAACTGACAGAAATAAAAGGTTAACCGAAACCGGACGGAAAAAATTGAAACCGGGTAGAACCGCTTAAAAACCAAACCGACGGTTAATGGTTCGATTTTGGTAAGATTTCTGGAAAACCGGCTATACCGGTTTCGGTTTTGGTTTGACCAGAAACCGAACCAAAACCGGCCATGAACATCCTTACCTGTAGTTAAACGTTATTATCTTAGCATGTTGTTCTGTTTCACATTGTGAAGCACATACTCTTACTTTACAAATTAATTATGCAGGCTTTTGTATTATGCTCTATGTTTGTAGCTATCCAACTCAGAACAATTGGTCACCGAGTATAGTACTAGCCTAAAATCTTTATATTCTTGATGAAGTTGTAACAAGTCTCTCTTTAGTCATTTAAATTTTTTAATATATACAACCAGAAAAAAACAGGTCACTTTTTAGTACGGGACACAAAAGAGGGGACAAAAATAATAAGGTAAGGTACCTGAAAAACATAGAAACGAGTTATAAATTGTTGACCACCTACTTTGAAATATTAGCGAGAGGACTACCATGGAAAGGAATTCGATGAATCTGAACAAAACCTGTGCAGAAAAAATTGTAACAACCAGTTTTATAGGAATCATCAGCCCGTTGAAAGCCCAAATGATAGTATTATTACAAAAGAAAATATGGGAAAGAAAATCACTTCGCCATGTGTCTGAACCTTGAAGTATGAATACGAGTGAGAAAAATACAAGGCAGACACTGAAGACATTCTCAGCCAACATAGGGATTTCCGTCTATCCTCTAAGGAACAAATATGTGGAAAGCAATAGCTAAAGACCAACGACCAAATTTGAACTGGGTAGTTGGACATTGATCAGAGCAGTCATATCAACAGTGTGTTAGCTGTCAGGGCAGGTGGCTTGATATAGTTCAACGAGGAACAGAGCCACATCAAAAGTTACGACGAGGGCCACTTGGCGAACATATTGGCGAGACAAAACCAGCGAAGTTGGATTCTTCTCCAAAAAAAGCTATAGTGATGAAGTTGCTTGCGAAGTAAGATGAGCTGTCATCCACTATCTCGATTTATCTATAAATATGAGCGAAAGCAATGTAAAGAAGGTTGAATTTCTTGTGTAAGGCATAATAAGAGAGAACTTATGAGGATTTTATTTATGCTTAGAGCTTGTAATAATCATCATAACCATAGTGAAATCACTCTTGACGTAGGTTTTAATACCGAACTACGTAAAAATCTCTTGTGTTCTTTATTTTTACTCGTACTTGTGTGAATTCGGATCATTGATCTTGACCCAGACTTGAGAGAATTTTGTAAAGTGAGTACTTGGGTGTATTGTGGGATTTCCTGCGAAACTTTGTAAAAATAAATCACTTAGTAAGATGAGTTTAGGTAGTAAATGATTATTAAAACTTACGGTCCAACAGATAAACATACCGAATAAATTAGGGTGGAAAATCTGCTAAAAGTATATTGCGATCAGTATAATGGTGGTAAAATATGCTAAAAATACTTGTGTGTGCAAAAATCTGTAGGCACAAAGTTTACAAATATGAGAAAATGATAACCGATTTGTCCTATTATTTATTTATAGTTTTGATGGGAGCTAAGGGCGTCCACAGTCATGGGACCAAACCCAAAGACCAAAGAGTAAAATTTTACTCTTTGGTCCGGCCCATACACAATGGGTACATGACTAAAATTGATCGGGCGGACGGCTAACGTAGCGCTTGTAGTTGGGCGGTTGTTTAGTGTACCGTCTCTTGACACAGGTGTACGTCTAGGAATACGCTTGAGCGGGGCGGACCAGTAGAGCAGCGCTTGATGGCAGGCGTAACGCAGACCAAACGCCTGACGATAGATGGATATCTGCGCGCACGCCCCATAAACGGGCGCTGTCTTGGATGAACGCCTGATAGGGCAGACTCATAGCCTACCGCGCGAAAAATGTCTCACATGTGCAGCTGGTACGTGGGAATGGTGAGACGGGTAGACGCTTAGCATTACGCTTGGTTTATCAGGAGGAGGTTTGGAAAATCGCCCGTCTCACTAGGCGGACGTCTAGCTGATCGCCTGTCTATGATCGGCTATATATTCTCTTCTCAGCCATTTTTCTCCCGCAACTTCTCCTAAGACTCCTCAACTTGAGAAACTCCGCCCACCCACCACACCAACACTGATTTTGTGAGAAGCCCTTCATCAATTTGGAAGGTAATAACCTTAATCTTTACTTTAATTTTTAATAACCTTAATCTTTACTTTAATGTTTAATGAATTTTGTTTAACATTGTACTTTGATTATGAGAATTGAAGTTATGGTGTTTTGATTGAATTAAAGTTAGGAGAATTGAAGTTATTGTGTTTTAAAATTTGGTATAATTTTTTTTTAGTATTTTAATTGAATTGAAGTTAAAATTGATTATGAGAATTAAGGTACAATTCTAGGGTTAGGAGAATTTGTTGAATTGAAGTAAAAATTGATTAAGTTTTAGTTAATTTTAGTTGGGTGGTAGATAATTATATGATTAATTTTATTATTTTTTATGAACTATGAGAATTAATTATGTTGATTTTTATTTAGTCGTAAACTTTACGCAGATTCTGAAGAGGAACAAAAATGGGAACAAAATTACAAGATCGGGACGAATTGGTCCCTGAACTCAACTATCAACTAAATCTAAAGGTGTGGTAATTGTTGATCCACCAATCTTTATTGATTTGGTGAATGAGGAAGTTCAAACACAAAGGATTCCGACAAGTTTAGATATATACAAATAGACTAAATTGGAACGAAACTATGAAATATGATTCCGACAAGTTTAGATATATATATATATATATATATATATATATATTAAAATTTGAGTTCTTCTTAGATGGGTTAATTAGGTTTTTGATTTGGTCTTGTAGCCTGGTCCGGCCCTGGCCTTATGGATACCCGATATAAACATCAAAAATATGCCCCTCTAAGAATTTGACTAAGTCATCCTACATTGACCACTAGCACAAGTGCCTATTTAATAAATTTCTATACTATCAGTTGCAAGATATTTAATAAAATAAACATTACTTGTAAGTGTGTTAGTCCATGTATATCAGAGCAGTATGAGTCCACGTATATCAGAGTCAGATCAGACTCTCAAAATGCGGTACAGGCTAATTCAGTCCCATGAATGATACATCATAGATGGATAGCGACTCAGGCTAAGTATACGCACATTAGTTTTGAGCATGTATACAGAGATATAAACTTTGCAGCTGATGAGATGGCTAAAAGAGGCTGTATGCTTCAAATGAGTGCCAAAGATAGTTATTTAGTTACTTAGAGCAACTGTAATAGACGAGTAGAGTAAAAAGAGAAGAGAAAATTTTCTGTTTACTCGCCAGTTTGCAGCCGCAACGAGAGAATAGATATAGGATATACTCCAGTTTTGCTACAGTACACGAGAGAATTCTCTCCGAAATATAAGTATACTCGCACGACCACTTGAAAAAGCGTACGCCTAATACGGTTTGTTAGGAAAGCATATTTATATAAGAAGTATCCCTAGCAAAGCGTCTGATGTTACGCTCATCTAACGTACCGCCTCATAATACGGTTACCTGGAACAACGCCCCTTCAAGAAACGCAACATTACAATAGCGCTCCACAACATGGCGTATTATCTGGCCGCTTGACACTTGTGCGCTTCTTTAGCATGCCGTCCAGTACATACGGTGTTGCAGAAGAACTTCTGCACATTAGACGTCATTCCTAGAAACCGTATTGAATGCATACGGTCACTTACATAGCCGCCTGGTGTATACGGTCACTTGCTTGGCCGCCTGGTTCCCATTGGGATGATTATATCACACTTTTGGTGACTTGAAATGAAAAGGTAAACTTCTTTATTCTCCTGCTCGAAATATTGCATCACACATCTTTTTCCATGGTGGAAGTCGTAGAATGAAGCCTAGCCTTTCCTTTTGTTTCTTATTGTGTCTGATACTGTGTTCTGGTAGCTTCTAGTATCTGAACCCTGACTAATTGCGCAAGACCATATGTGGTAAATTATGGCTGTCTCCTCTCTTTCATGAGAACTACCCTTCCATTTTTCGCCTCACTTCAAATGGTGCTTTGTGGTTTCATCAGCACTTTGATATGGTTGGTATAAGGCACCTATATGAGTTTCAGAAGAAACCTTTTTTCCATTCAGTCTATTTGGTGGTGCAGTACTTATAATAATGGTCAAAGAACTAAAATAAGAATGCCCGTTTGCCTATTGGTGGATCATAATAATTAATTTACCAGCATGTTTAACTAGATATTTGCTAATTCTCTTGTTGATTTCACTTGAGTAATGGACATGGAAGCTTGGCTTGTAAGTCTGACTGTCAGGTCTTTTTACTTGCTATGTTCTTAGTTATACTCCCAGTTCACATAATGATTTTCTTTAGGCGGGGAGAACTTGGAGGCTCTCTTTAGGCGAGGGTTAAATAAAATTTGTTAAACTTGTACGGATCATATTGGAAATATAATATGCTTGAGAGTCTTACAGTTTTATGTTGCCTTCTTTCGATAGGATTCTTCCTTGCCCCTGAATAGAAAGAAAACAAACTCCATGGCCGCCCCATTTCCATATGGTCATATAAATGGCCGTATAACCAGGCGCTCACTTAGGAGCACTGCCAAAACATTATCGCTCTTCTGTTATGCCGCCTCACACAAAACACGGTCATCTAAGTGATCGTTTCATATGTAAGCGTCTTTCATCGACAACGTATCTCGTAATATGACGCAACAATTACTTACGACCTTGTATGAAGCCGTATCTCGTAATACGGCCACCCAACTAAACGCTCAATCATACGGCTTGTTAACTGAGCACATTAATATTTGGCGCTCACTCGAATGACCGTATGGTTCCGCGCTCTTCTAACTGAACGCAAAACAAAATACGTTACGGTAACAAAGCGTCCGTGTTATCTTACGTCCCTCTAAGAGAACGCCCAATATCATACGACTACCAAGAAGAGCGTGGGAGTAAAATTTTCTCCCCTACCGCTGTGGTTTTTTAGCCAAAGACCCGACAAAATTTAGTTTTTACTCGATAGGGTACTCGCACCGTTACAGTTGCCCTTAGCCCATATTATTTATGCCGCGAACCACCTTCTTTAGTAGTGATAAATTCTTAACCTATTAATTTTATTCCTCCCAGATACGAGCAATAAAGTTCCGTAATTTTAGTCCAATCAAGTTTTATTGAATAAATTCTACAAAACTAAATAAGAATATTAAATATGTATAATAATGAGAATTAATAGATATAAATTAAGACATAAATTTGTCGTGCTTACACACTTATCAAATACCCACAAACCTGTATTTTGGTAGTCCTCGAGCAAATTTAATCTAGAAAACAAAATTTCTAACCCACTGTCGCAGACATCGCGATTGCACTTAGCATGTACAACAAGCCTTTAAATACCTAGGTGGCCCTAGTGGACGAATTTTATTCTCGTGAGGGTTTACAAGAGGTGTACCCACAAAACCTTTACTCCAAACTCTAGTTACTTGTGAACAATTGAGGGTAGACACTAAACATGCTATTTAGTTGGCTAAAAAATTCTTTGGCTATGGGAGGAGTTACCCTGTTTTTAATCTAGTTGTTGTACACGAGTTCTTACTCGAGCGTACTAAAATTCATATATAAGAAAACAAAGCACTACTCAGAAAGTCGTACAATGGACCACGATACTCAGAATTTAACAAACCTCAATTACATGAATAGACTAAGGTGAACAATGTTTCCCAGAATATCTGAACATCGTGCCAAGATGAACCCTAATGGATTGCGATACGCACCCACTAGTCTGAAACTTAATTCTAATATCAACTCATTGGTATATACAAGGGCCCCAGCGGTCGATTTATTGAATATATAAAATAATTTTTTACTTTTTTATGTTATTTTATTTCTTTTCCGACAACATGATTAGATCTTTTGAATCTAAACGCATGCTCCTTGTCATCATATTACATGATAGTTCTCATGGATCCTGCGTTCTACGCTTGCTTAGGCGACGGAGACAGGGAGGGAGAACACACACATATTGCTATCCAAGTGTCATTTTTTTTGGGTCAAGTTTAATTAAAATAATGGGGCTTGATCTCAATCATTCTACTTCATCCTGGCGACAACAAGTCGATACTAGTGCCCCACCAAATCACTTAGAGAAATACAAAAGGTTGTAAAAATAAAAATAGAACGTGATATGGTGACGACTCCGAGATATGGTGACAACTATCATGTAATTTCTGACACCTGAGCTTTATCCTTTTATGAATGGACCATATATATGGGATTAGTGTCATCCCGAATTGTCAGTGTCATCCCGAATTGTTCACAAGTTTCTAAGTTCTGGAGTTTTTGGTACAACAAATTTTTTTAAATTTTTTCTCCCTTACCCCCAAAATTAAATTGAACATAGTCCTCGATGTTATAAAGATAAATGATTGAAAGCATGAAGAAAGAGAAAATAATAAAAAAATAAAAGAGATAAGGAAAAATATTACCATATATATCCATGTACCAAAAGTATATGGGTTGCCTCCCATAGAGCTAAGTTTAAAGTCTTCATCCAAACCAAGAAAGGATTAGTCACAACTTACGAATTATATAACAATAATCGAAATAATTGTGGATCCTTAAAGTCAATCGGATTTGACTCACAAAGTTGACCACAATGAAGTATATGAGAGTGGTGGTCATTCTCAAGAGAATGTGTCGATTCAAATTTTCTAAAATAATGAGATTTAATTCCAAAATTTAAAAATTGAAAAATTTGAAATTCATATGTTCCAACATTTGGTAGAAAAATATTTGGTAGGAAAACAAAGTCAATTATCGTATTATCGCCTGGGTAAACCACATCAACCATGGGATAAGTTTCTAACACCTGAAGTTCATTTAGGACATTATTATCCGGTTTGGAAACAATTCATGAAGATAATCTGTTAATATGGTAGAGGCACATACGTCCCAAGTGAGGGACCTTTATAAGAGTCAAAGGGTTACCATGAGGAGAATGATATTCACCCCAAACTTAGAGTAGTCTGAATCCTTGGATAAACTAGTCACAATTTCCTTAATTTCATATTTAGAAAAAATGGTCAATTAATTCTTCTAGGTTGTACTCAGGTGGGATACGTTCGCTCACATTTAAATTCTCTACGAGTCTATCATCTTTGTCAGGGACTATGGTCTTTGAATCAGACTCAGACACACTAGTCTCGGGATGAACTCGTTCCTCTAAACCATCATCGTCTTCATAATAACAAGGAAATATTGCACCGTCTATAACAATGATATCTCTAGTTAAATCCCTTTCTTCTTGAATAGGTAAATAATCATCAATATTATTAGGATTGGAACTAGAAACATCATTATTATCATGAAGCTCAATTGGTGTGAAAACTTCTTCGTCATTATGACTACGAATCTCAAAATTTTCATCAATACTATCTTCATCATCATAATAATATGAAGATGGTCGAACCTTATCTAAACAAGTCGTGTCTTCAATTCTAACCTCGTCTTCTTAAATAGGTAAATAATGATAATTATTGTCAAGGGTAAAATCGAAAACACTATGTTGGCAATTAAGTTCATTTTGAGCTATATTAGCACTTAACCGTTCTTTTTCTTCAATTTCATCTAAACGTGTATTTAGTTTACTGAGAGCGGTATTTAAAGCTACAAGTCTTTCCGTCCTTTCTAAGTAACCCTTCTGTTCAGCTTCAGCAAATTGATTGAGTTTATTAATTGAAAGAAGCATACGGAGAATTAAGAATTTGTGAAGTTCCAACGTAATGCCTGAGGGCATCTTGTAAAGATGGAGAACTAAAATTTTGCTCAATATAATATTGCTCATTTACACGTTCGTACGACTGGTGGGCGTGCGAATAGTAATTGGGATCAATATGGTAAGAAACATAACCTTCTGAAGGCGGTAGTAGTCCCAAGTACTATCCACACTTTGGTCATAGTACGGGTAGTGTCCATTTTGATATTCAGGTCGATATTTATTATATTGGTCCTCATAATACCAGTTTGATATTTTTTTTGTTATATATATATATATATATATATATATATATATATATATATATATATATATATATATATATATTGGTACAAATTCAAATGCAAGGTTGACTACGATAGGTAAGCTCTGGTTACCTTAGCAGAATACACCTACAGTCAAAGACTGGTCAAATGTACGAGGCTAAAGCTTGTGGAATTTCAGTTGGTAACTCCCATAAGGCCCACAACACGGGTTTAACTTATTTTTCCACGGTTTTTCCTAAAATCGGTAGTCTGACGAATGCAATTGGTGTGTGCACAGTATTTATTTTTTTGTATACAAAATAAAATAAAATTTAAAACAAATATATACAAATTCCAAAAGTAAATTATTTCTAAGAAGAAAATAAATTAATGAAAGTATTAACTAACTTTAAAAAAATTACTCACAAATAAATTATGGAAATCCTACATACCTTTTTAGTAGGAAAATTTATTCCACATTAAATGCAAAATATAACCTACACACCAAAAATAAAAAGATACCCAAATAAAATCTAAAAGAAAAAATAAAATAACTAAAAATTAGAGAAATAATAAAACTAATTAATATACTTAACATAAAATTTGTAAGATTAACCAAAAGTAATATTTCTCAATCCCTGGCAGCAGCGCCAAAATTTGATAAGCCTAAAACCTATAGCCGCAATCGCACGACGACTACAAAGTAGAACCGGCAAATACAGGATCGTTCACAGGGATTGATAATATTATTTCTAATTAATAAACAAATTATGTGCTAAAAATAATGAAAGAAGCAAATATATTAAAACTAGTAAAATAAACAAATATCCAAACTAAAGGAAACTAGGGCTTTCGGATTCCACCAATTTAACTCTGTAAAACAGTCATTCATCTCTAAAAAATATTCGTATGATAACTCAAGACAGTGTTGAAACCAATCTCATGCCTCAGAATATATTACGTTTAAAATAAATATTACAACCTTTGTTTTAGACCATACCAGGGTAACTTCCTTCACTTATAAAAAACCAATAGCCGAAGACTATTTAAAATGGTTAAAGAACGAAGCTGTAATTGAAGAGAAATTAATAAAACAATTAAATTTAAAAGATTATTTTATTAGAGAGTACCTGAAGTTTTACACAATATAATTGGCTTCTCTAGTCACCATAGTGGAGGAGCTAGCTACCCATTACAAATAACTGAGAAGAAAAAAAAGGAAAAATAGTCCTATATTACTGTTCGTGTCGGTTCCAAAGTATCCGTCCCCTCCTCTAAAAAAATGTGGCTTGAAGGTTTCTTATATAGATTTTAAGAAAACCCTTCTTACCTTTAATAGCTTCACACATACCTGCCATTTTAGGTAGCAGATTAACACGGAGATAGAAACAAATCAAGTAAAATGATATATCCCTTGTACAAACCAGTAGTTAACCGTCTTGTGTTAAGAAATGACAATTTCACACTTGATCAAATTCAGTTGGAGAAAGTCCACTTTCATCTTTCACGTGCTTCCTTGCGCCTCCCACATTCTTTCTCTTATTTTCTTCTCTGGCCACCACGTCACTTACTCCCTTTTTTCACTTTAACTTGAAGCCTGATTAATTGACTCATGATTTGAACTCATTGTGAGTGATCCATCATGTGGCAACATCTGCCTTCAATACATCTCTTTCGTCCTTTAATAGATTCTCTCTCACATGCAAGATGTTGCCACATCACTGGGTCATTCACAATGAGTTCAAATCATGAATCAATTAATCAATTTATTTTTAACTTTCTCTTTTATTTCTACATCACTACCACTTTCCTTTTATGACCGTGAGATTAAGGATGTCAAATTTAATGAGCATGGCAAAAAATGAGTTAGCCCACATTATTTATGCCTTGAACCACCACATTGATTGTATTAGTAGTGATAAACTCTTAATCTGTTAATATCATTCCTCTCGTTTACGAACAATAAAGTTCCGTGATTTTAGTCCAATCAAATTTTATTGGATAAATTTTACAAAACTAAATATAAATATTAAATATATACAATAAAGAGAACTAATAGATTAAGACATTTATATTAACAAATATATTTGTTGATTTGTAGTTTTGTTAAGTATGGGAAAAGTGAGAACCGCGACTCCGTAAATTTTAATTTCACATTTAATTTATTTGTTGTGGTACTAATGGTTTTAATACCGGTAAAGCAAGAAACTTTTGCATCTCTGAAGGATGCTGTAAATTTGATTTTTCTCGGCTCTAATAATCTTCAGAAAATTAGAAACCACTCCACAAGAAGCAGGAATATTCTGTGGCACCACGTGGACTTAAAATACGCGCTACGATGGCTGATTGGTCCCAGAAGTGACCTGTTGATAGGATTTTAGAATACCATATATAAATAAACCGCAATCACACGGTGTCTACAATGCAGACAACAATAAGTACGGATCGAACCCACATGGAGCGGGGATAATACTGCAATCAATATCTCTAATCAACTAATCAAGAATAATATTTTTGGATATTTAGATTTATGAATAAAATAATAAAACAAACTAAACTAATAAAATAAATCAGATGGGAGAAACAGTAATCAGGGATTTTGGTATCCACCACTATTTCTATTTAATTACTGAAGTCAAACATAACTCCTAAATATTTAGAGTCGCAAATATCACTGGGACGCCCTAAGCATGGTGCATCAAAAGTTCTAAGTCTAAGCATACACCATCAAATTGCGTTAGCGAGAAAATTGTACGAAACTAATTATAGGTCTACACATAATACCTGGCTATTCTAAGCATACCCCATCTAAGGATTTAA
>JAJJMC010014687.1:7271241-7292624 GCA_023531435.1 Papaver californicum
CAAATATATTTGCAACAAGTAGATTTTTAAAATAACAATTGTATACCTAAAGCATGAAACATCAAAAAACTAGGCCAAGCATGTACCATCTAACGAAATCATAATTTTTTAATAAAATTCAATATATCAAAATCATGGAATTAATCTATTCAAATCATAATAGTCTGTATTAAATACTTCATTTTGTTGATCTAAAACTTTAAGTGGTTTCAACATTAAACCCTAGTTACAAATTAATTAGAACATGGAGATGGATTTCTTAAGACCCACAAAAATAATTAAGAAAAGTAGAGGGAGAAAAGATTAAACCCTTTTTAGTTTTTGCTCTTGTATCTCTCTCCAACAACAAGACGTAAACCAACCTAGCAGACCTCCAGGAGAAGAGACGCCAATAAATTGCTCCCCCTGTCAGTTTCGTCTCCTGTTTTGTCCCCTACTTCACGCCTCCCAAAAGTATCCAGGAGACTCTCCCTGCGTCCGCCTCCCAAAACTCAGAACTGAAAGCGACCCTTTTTTCTTTTCTTGTATTTCCTTTTATACCTCTCTAGCCAGCCCCACTTTCTAGCCGTACTGTCTCACCTAAAAACTAATCCTAGCTTTCCTCCCTAGGTCCTTGGCACGTCGCACAAACAAACTCTTCACAACTGCACTTAGAAACAAGAAAAGAATTCCTCCACTCAATCACGTGTTGTACCTCTCCACTTCTCAGCTTTTGTCACGTCTCCATCATCTCTTTCCTTTCTTTGCCAATCACGTGAAGACTTCCAATTTCTCTCACTTTCTTTTAATCATCACCAACACCCAACACCCAACAGCTAAGCTAACATCAAAGCTAGCCTAACCTCCTACTCTTCCACCTAGCCGACACATTCTTGTCCCTCTCATCATTACTTCTCTTTCCACTCATCTCACTTTACGCCTACATCCAATTCCTCTTCTACCACCTGACGCCTCTCACTGATGTCTACATTCCTTGTACCTTCTTTATCCCCCTATTTCATACTCCACCTCAACCTAAAAGAGCCTTGTACTTCCTAAGTATAGCTTCTTCTTCCCTAGGTCTTTCTTCTACCTTCACGTGTTCCCCTAGGTCTTGTTACCTCTCTCTCTACACAACCCTGTACACTGCCTCTCCCATATTTCAACTAACCGGCCAACATCATATAGCCCCACAACGTCCAATGGGCTCCACCTTCTTTCACTTACTCTTTCTCATTCACTTCAGGTCCTTTAATTTGGTGTTACTTAGTCCATTTAGCTGTATTTATCTAGTAACTCGGATTTTCGGTGTACCACCAATAAACACATAAAAATAGTAAAATTAATATAATTCAAAGTACTAGAAAATATAAATTAGGCGGTACAAATGTATGAATTATGCGCTTATCACCTGTAACGAACTGTTAGCCGGTCTCTATCAGCGGTTCCTGATTTAACTTGAACTGATAGTGAGGCAGTTTTTGCCATAACGAATATGTCTATGTGCAAATTTGTAAATAGATATTTCGTTGACCCCTAATGGTGACAAAAATGGAGATTTGTTGATATTATGTTAGTACCATATTGTTTGTGGGTAAAAACTATTTGAGGATAAATAGGGAAATGGTGGAGAAGGTCTAATGCTAGTCAGAGCAATGAGAGATCAAGCTATGCAAGTCGAAGCAAGTCACTCGATTAAACACCAAATCGCTTAAACATGAAACATTTGTAATGCATAGGTACTATAAATATTTGAGAGATCAATCTGTACGAAATCAGCCTAAATCAAGAAATGATCATTCCAATTTCGTTTCAGTCACAAAGGAAGAAGAAGGGTTGATCTGTAGGGAGGGAAGCAAAGAGAGTATTGAGCTCAATGGAATTGAATGCCAGTGATGGTTGTATGGGTTTGAACTGTTGTAAAAGACCTATGATAGCTTTGTGATCTTTTGAGTTCTTATTAGATGAAAAAACTCTTGTCCCTTGTCGATAGGTTGAAGAACCTATTTATATCATTGAAAGTTAACATATTGATATCGTAAGTTGTGGTAGTTGTAGAAGAGTGAGAGAGTAGAAAAATGGTGATTGTATGTTGATAACCAATTCCATCGTGTTAGTGGGATATGACACTTGTGCGACCACTATTCTCGTCACTCCTTTAACTGCAGACACGATTTTTTACTTTATTGTCGTGGGTGTATCGTTACACCACACGTGTTGTAGGTCGCCAGACCAAAACCCTAGTGAATATCCCCCCATGTGACATAATTTATATCTCGAGCATGGTTGAGTCTATTTTGTAGACGATCGGTCAGTTGTTGACCTAGCTAGACTGTCAGTCTTAACATGTTGATGAGTCTAGCATGTTGACTCATTATGGATGAAGCATTAGTTGTGTGCTGATACAAGCGGTGATGCTTAATAAATCATGGACATAGAGAGTTTTACTAATGTTGACACTGGTAGTTATTATGTATCATTATGTCACAAAGATACTCGAATGATGCTTGTCGTTCGAGCCTCAAGTCGCGTGAGCACTTGGTCGTGCGTGCACCACATCGAGTGAGTGCTAGCGAATCGTAAAATATTTAGTTTCGTCATAGTAGGACAGAACTGAGGTTATTTTTAAATATTGACAGCGGGACCAATTGAGTTAAACCTTAACATGGAAGATGAATCATGGCAGATGCACCATGCCAGATGAACCATGCCAGATAAATAATGGTAGATGAGTGACTAGTGGAGACCAACTGGTGAAGAGGGAGAATCCCAGAGAAGGAGGACCGACCAAAGGTAGGTTCAATTATAAATTAGGCACGAATTTGGTAGTCAGTATGACTATATTTTTCATACCATGTCGTCTTTATATAACTTTGCAGAGCTATATGTTTGAAGTAAGAGAGATCAGACTTTGGTAGAAAGAGCATAAAAGTTTCAATGGAAAGAGGAAACTCTAAAATAAAATAAAGTTTTTGGAGAAAATATCAGAGCGGGGGACCAGCCAAGGGAGGTCGGCCGGTTGGTGTCGGTCCCACAACCTCCCTTTTTTTTCTTGTTATTTTTTTTCTTTCTCTTCTTTGCTCTTCAAACAATGTTCTTCAAGTTATGCTCTTCGCTCTATGCTTTGAAGAGCATTATTGTTATCTACACCCATACTATGGGTGTTAGTTTTTCATAAAAATTTCAGACATGACATCCTTCAGTAAAGGCGCTGTAAATTCTTCATACGATGTTCGTTTTTGATGTACATCCCCAATTTGGAATCCTAAAATCGCTGCCTATATACCTTAGTGAAGGATTTAGGTTTTGAGCTTGTTTCGGTCATCAAACGGAGCAAACAGTAGCCCTCCAGATGAAATTCTGTAGTTTTCATATTGTAGTTTGTCTAGGGTTTGAATCATATCTCATGGACCGTTATTCGGACTGAGATTCCCTTTTAGTATGTTGTAGTGGAAAAATAAAGGAGAATATGCTGTTTAGAACATTTTGCTCCATTCCACACCCATTGTAATGTTTTTGTAAGGTGATATGACGATGTGTCAGAAATTGGGAATTAATCAAAATTAGGGTTTCGGTTTATTTCGACCAATATTGGGATTTTTGATGCAACCAACATTAGGAATATGCTATTCAAGCTCGAATAATCATTATCGGAGCTTTGGTTTTTACATCTGGCGTGACGGTGACTTACGAACACGCGGTGTTTCGTCCTAGTGCATCTGTGCGCATCTTATTATGCGTTATGATCGATCAATGTTATTCAATTAGAGTTTGAATATTGATGTAAATTCACTATAAATATTCAAAAAGGGAATATAAACAGGAATTAAATAGCTCTATACTAGTAGACAATCTATCTAGAAGCATTGACATCTAATCAGGAACAAAAGAGTGTTCTGGATGTTTATTTTGAATAGTCAGAAACCATCTGAGGACGAACTACTATCAACATCAGCGGTCTTATGAGGACAATGTTGCTCTATATTAGTGTGGAATACATCTAGGAGCTTCCCATGGTAAGCATTTGATATTTCAATTCTCTTTCGGATATGAAATTTATGCTTATTCGATATTATTCAATTCTCTTTTGGAATATAAAATATGAATTATTCAATATTTCAATTCTCTTTCGGAATATGAAATATGAATTTTATGCTAAGTGAGTAGCATATACAATATTACTTCTTTGATTCTACTACTGGGTAAAGATGGTATTACTATTTTATCCTTCGTTAAAAATCAACCATCTACATTAAGTCCCCTGCTTAATGAGGTACACTAATGTGCCGCAGTAAGCATTGAATGGTGATTTTTACTAACATAAGCAAAATAAAATAAATGAGCTCAATAGTTAGATTTTTACCAGATATTCTGATTTGATGATGCTCCAATGACGTCGAACAATCGTTGAAGGAGCAATAGTTGGTGTAGTAATGCTTGTAGGATGATAAAGCATCGTCTAGAGAGCATAGATTGGTGAAGCATGGATGATTTTCATGATGGAGAGACCGAAATTGACCCATATGTAGCACAGGCGCATTATTCCAAAGAGGAAATCCTTGTTGGGCCAAGATTTGGAAGCTAATTGCTATAAAAGGGGTAAACCCTATTATTATTATATTATTATTATTATTATTATTATTATTATTATTATTATTATTATTATTATTATTATTATTATTATTTTTATTATTATTCTTTTTGATCCATCATCGACCAACTCCATCTTCTCTTCATGGCGACGACCAGCAGATCCACCTCCATCTTCTCGCCGGCGGCCAAATTCGGGTAAGTTTTTTTTTTTTGATTTTTTTACGTGAACTGGGATGTTCACGATTTTTACAAAATAAATAAATAAATAATAATAGTAGGGTGAGTATTATTCACGCTTTTAGAGCAAAAATCAAGTTTTGATTTTTAATGCAGTTCTTATTCTTCGATCTTCTTCGTAGTTACTTCATCATCTTTCTTCGTGTAGCGAAAGGTCTTTGAAGCATTAATTCTTGTGTTGGTGTCACCAATTGCTAGTGATACTACTAAAACAGGTAAAATTTAGGTGTACTGTTTCTCTTCCTCTTCCTCTTTCAGTACATATATATATATATTATTTTAGTAGATATATGTAGATTCATGAGTATTAGAATCATTAGAAGTATTAGTTTTCTGCAATTCTACTATCCTTTTCTGAAAATTTTGTGTCTCTACTTTTTTTTACGGGACATTGAAAATAGACATATTGTAGAATTTTCAGCCGCCTTGCTAAGATGTCGTATGATGGTGATGATTGTGGTTCTAGCTATGGCGAAGATGATACCTCAGTGATTAAGAATACACCTAATATGGATGATGAGTTCTTTGTGGTGCTTCATAAGCCTGTTAAAAGTCCATCTGATTATCAGTTTCAATTGCTCATATACCCAAAAGATATTACTAGAACAAAAGTTATTTCTCCACATATTATAATACGATTTTGTTTGCAAGGAGGACATTATTCTGCTTCTCCAATAAACTTTAGATTTGCTCGAAGACCGCTGGAAGACTTTTCAGGATGGACAAGACATATGCTCGGTCATGAACATGTTCAAACTATGTTAGACAGAACATAAATTACTGAGGCTGCGATGGCATCTGGAAAACTCTTTATTTATCATGACATTCAAGGTCTTGTGCTTTAGCTTCTCGATATTGTGTGCTTACTCATACATTTATATGTAGATGAAGAGAATTTATTATTACTATAGAGGACGTAGCAGCTCTGTTGCATCTTCCAGTTACAGGTAACCTTTCTGTTGAGTTATCAGAAGATGAACAAAAGATTTGTGCGACGTTAGTTCTTAAGATGGTTGAACTTAATGATCCATCGAGTAGTCCAAGTGATTGTTATGCTTGATGGATGAAGTACTGGTGGTTAGTGAAGAAATATCCAAATAGACCTGATGATGGTACATTGACTATAGTTGTTTTCTTATCATCATGGTTATCCAAAGATTTATTTTAGGACGGTTCTCGGATGAAGCCGTTCGTAGTTCCTATCGCTGTAAAACTGGCTCAAGGTCATAAACTTCCCATAGGAAGCTTGTTTCTAGGCTCTTTATATTCTCACTTGGATTCTTTGGTTGTTGATACCAGTGTTTCTAAAAGTTATATGAAGGTTGAATCATATATTAACACATTGTTCCTTCAAGCATGGTTGTGGGAACATTTCAGAAGCTATGCACCTTCTCCTCGCACTTCTTCTTCAGGAAAGGAATCAAACTCTCGTAAAGTTTTTCCAGAGGGATGTGATAATAATTCTAGGATATTACGCTGGTCCAATAAGATGACACTGACCCAAGGTACGTCTTGTTGATTTGTTAGACAATGAATGTGAATTTGATTTTCGCCTATGGGCACTGATTCCTCCCCATGTTGCTCAGTTAACTACTTTTGCTGCTACTCGTGGCATTGAGTTACTCTCCGGTGCAAACCTCATTGATGGTGACATTACTTTTATGTTGACTAGCACACATGGCCACATGGTATCTATGGTGCACAGTAAGTATCATGTAAAGGAGTATAATATTGACAGAGCATCTCGCCAAATGGGCTTTGATCAGGGTACTCATTCTTATCGGATTGAGAAACCCTCTGCAGAAGAACTAATGTCTCGTCTTGATCAGGATCGCATAGAAGGAAGTAAGTATTTATCTCTTCCTCCAGATCGCATGACATTCGTGACTTCAGGTTATATAAACTTTTGGAATCAGCAACATGAGCGTCTTCATGACTTCGTATATACGGCTCCACCACCAACGCATGTTCCTCCTACTCCAAAAGTAATATCTATTCATCCAAGATTGAAATTACTCCCCAGTGATAAGCGTAAACTATTCTCATCCCCTTCGCAGGTAAATATTTCTTTCTATTTACTTTATCTTTACAGAAATAAAATGACGGTATTTTAATTAAACTTTCATTCTTTATTTTAGGATGATCGTTTTGTGAGACCTCGTAATAGTAGGGAGTTTGTTGATGTTGAAGAAAGTCCCCGACTTAGAGAGATAAGGAGTAAAAATCGGGAAGACAGAATGCTCTTGAATACCATGAATCCTCCTTTTACCTCTTCGGTTAGTTGTAGATATTTGGATCTTGTAAAAGTTTCTTCTTTTCGTATTTAAGAATGTGAAACTAAGATTTAATCATCTTAATCCCAGGGTCTTGCTCGTTCAATCTTTGATGGTCTTTGATTTACTCCACGAGAAAAGGCGATCGTTGTTGACGATGAGAATCCTGATGTAAGTCCCCTGTTTGTATGATTATTTGCCGTGATATTCAGAAGAAATATAAGTACTCATTATTATTATTTTTTATAGGAGAAAATTCCATCTAATAATCAAGACGATGAAAGTCCTCAAGACTCTTCAGGAGATGAGGAAAGGAGCCAACATGGTTTCGAGACGGGAGAAGAGAACGATGAGTCGAATCGTGATAATAGCAATTCTATCTCTCTAAATGGCTGGAGAGACATTCAAGTAAGTCCTATTCTTGATATATCTTCATAATAACATAAATTTATCCCTTAATGGTAGAATGAATGGAAGTTTATGTGAACGAATGAAAGTTTATGTGAATGAATGAAAATTTTCATTATAATTTTTCGTCAGAAAAATTCAGATTTAGGTCTTGTTGCCGTAACGGCTGTAGAATCTTCGTCTGAAGTCGGAATGAGGTGGTTGACCCCTCATTATTTATCTAAGAGGTAGATATAATTTTTGCAATTTTTTTCTGAATTTGGAATCCGTTTTCTAGGTGAAAAAGAGCTGACACTGAGCGTCCAGAACTTTTCCATATAGAATTTTATAGGTTTTTAACTGTCATGTAGTCGATCGTTTTTTCTACCCTTATTAGCTTGCTCCTTTGATTAGCGTGAAATTTTGATATGCTGTAGAGGACATCCATATAAAGAGTTTGGTATATTATTCACCACCTAATTCATCACTAATTACTCCCAGCTCGAAACTTTGTACATGGCAGCACAAAATTACGTCTGACGGGCTTGATGCAAAAACGCCTTTTATGCGTTTTAGGATATTTGCTTGTGTCTTGGATACTTGATAATGAAACATTATGCAATTAATACTTTTTTACTCTGAAATTTCTAGTTGGTGCTTGCATTTTATGCTAGGAATACTCTAACTCATGAAAATAGCGAAAAACCGGAAAACGGTCTCGATAATGATGATGTGAGCATTCCTACGAACCAAGACGGTGCTGAGGCCGTTAAAAAAATTCATAGTCATGATAGTGGTTCTCCCGGGATCATTGTTGATGCTGAAATCCAAAAGATTGCTACCGTGACTGTGACTGAAGAAGATACAGAGATGATTGAATATCCTAACGTTGGGCTTTCTTTCAATCCTTCATTCAGTGAGCCTTTTCCATCTCATGTATTAATTGGTGGCTTCATTGTTCCTAACAAATATGCAGAGTTGTGTACTCAGGTATGGCATAAATATGGTCACATTGATTCTACTAAAAAGGGCAAGTTATATTCTTTTCTGGTAAGGCGTGTAAAAGCAGTATTGCGTGTCGTTCATGAGATGTGTACATCAGTGAGGACCACCATCTAAGATGGAATATTGTCTGATTGGGAACTTCATTTAGAGACCTATGACCTTTACGACTTCAATGTTGAATGGCTTCGTCGAGAGATTGATGCTGTTATAGAGTCCCGAGCTTCCACGGTTGCGATTCCTTCCAGTGATTATATTATGAAAACAGAGGCAGAGGTCGCGAGATTGACTCAAGAGTTGGAGTTGGAAAAGAATGCTCTTGTTGACATGAAGAAGACTTTCAATGATAGACAGAAGCCGTTCTTAGCTGATTTTCCTTAGCTATTTTTTTAGAATTTTATATGCTTTGAGAGACAAAGGATTTTACTTAGACCGTTGAGAGGTGGGAGATTTTATTTAGTTTGAATTTGCTTTTGTTTTGAACTTGAATAAGTAGGCGTTCAGTTGATATGATGGTGAAGACTTTCTTTTGGAGTGATAAATTTTTTTTTTCTTTCGGATTAAGGAAATTGAGAATTTGATTACTGAGAGGGAATTTGACTACTAAATGCAAAATGTATTGCATACAATTTTGGAGGAATTGAAATTACAAACAAATATATAAATTCTTAAGTGCTTCAGACATCGAATGTCTCGAGTATCAAATGCTCAAAGCGTCAAAAGCCTTGAGCGTCAAACACTTCAAATGCCAAATGCTTCACGGTAAAATTCCTTAAGCTTTAGCAATCGTGAATGGTCCTTCCCACTCAGAGCTTATCTTAGAGCGGCGATTGCACTTTGCTGCTTTCATAACCAAGTCTCCTACTTGAAAAGCAGTATCCCTCACTGGCTTAGATCTTAATATATGTTGGTTGTAAGGCTTTTCTTTCACCTCCGTGCTAGCTCTTGCGTTCCATGCATATGGACGTGTAAGAGTCTTTTTAGAGTAGTTCTGTGGCATATGTGGACATTCTTGTAGTGTCACAGGGAAATATCCATGATGCTCCTTGCCATGATTAGACATCAGATGAGTGATGAACGCTCAATATGATGTTGGACTTGAAAAGGAGTTTGCTTCATCCACTTAGCAAAATATTAAAGAGGTGAGGCTATCCATTCATAACGCCTGGCTAATGTAGAGTTGAGTTTTTCAGCAAACTCAAGTCCCCAATCATAAGAGGTGTGAGAGACATTGAGTGGTAAAGTTATGGGTTCAGTAAGTTTTACTTGAGTACGATACATCTCCACATATGATGTTACCCTTTCTCCTGGCTCCGTTTCATAGCCGCCAAGTCTTGATATTCTTCTAAGTACAAAAGAGGGTTGTCAGTCATAAACTTCTGACAAGATGCAGAGTTGTCCATTTGAGGTGGGTATGATAATGAAGGCGTCTTAGCAGCTGCATTCTTGTTGCTATGTAGCCATGCACGACCCAAAATCATGTCATAACCCAGATCCTCCTTTGTTATATAAAATTTGGTTGTAGCACATGTAGAACCCATTTGAATTTCAAGATCAATGTAGCCATAGGAATTCATAGGTTTTCCTTCAGGATTTTGAATTGTAGTAGGCGCATGGACTGCTTCACTTCGTATGATCCCAACGACTCTGAGTTTCTTAATGAGAATTATGTTGATAGTAGTACCGACATCAATCATAGTTTTCTTAAATTCAGGGTCTCTGAGGCTAGCTGTAGTGAGAATTCCCCAGTCACACCTTTCTCCATCTTTGGCCGTCTGTGCAGGTTTAGTGCATGCCTTGTCCTTGTTAAGTCTAGGTAGTCTTCTTCCAGACACAATATGATTGCGATTTATGAACAGGTCCTTGCCTTACGCCTTTGAAAGATAGAGAAGCTCACATAGATACTGAGCTACTTGATTGGTTGGTTCTTCAGACATAGTGAATTCCTGATGGGTAGAGGGTTTATGTGTACACCTTCATTCCCCAGTTCTAGTTCTCCTGATTCGCTCTTTTCTTTGAAGATCCGCTTCAGGTTATTGCAATCACTTTTTGGGTGATTAACAAATCTGTGAAAACGATGATATTTTGGGTTTGTCATTTCTTGTTCTTTTGGTGGACGTCGGATAAGAGGTAAGTTGATAGCGTCGTCCTGAATCCAGACTTTCAAAAGTTTGATAACTTCTTCAATTGGAAGTGGAAAGCCTGTAGTAGCTGGAGTTTCTCTTAACTGTTGCTTAGGTTGGCGTTGAGCCTCTGGTGGTGCTGCCGCTGCTTGATTGACCCGCCGAGGTGATCGAGATGTGAAGAAGGAGTTGGAACTAGTGTTGATGCTGCGCGCTTGGGCCGTTGCTCTGGAATTGGAGCTTTCCTATTACCTCCTTCAGTTATGGTACTCACATATGGTTGAGTACTATACGTCGTAAAAGTTAGACGTCTACTAATACGGGACTCACGTGGTTCTTCGCTCCTAGTAAGCCTTTTCCTTTCTAGCAGAGCGGGTGCAGTCAAGGCTTATCATTTAACAACTTCATGTAACTCAGAGAATGTTTGGAAACGAAGATTCTCTAGAAGAGCACGATAGACTGGTATCATACCATTGATGCAGAGTTCCACCAATTGAAGTTCAGAGACATTCGGGTCATGGTAATATAGTTTTTGGACCCTGAACCGCTTCACATAATCATTAGGATGTTCATTCGGTCGCTGAAATATCCTTCCCAAGTCTGACAATGTGACTTGTTCAGACACAAAGAAGTATTTCCTATAGAAGGCATTGACCATATTACACAAGCTAACGATATTGTTCGGAGAGATTTTTTTGTACCAAGTGTATGCTCTTCCAGTAAGAGACTTATAAAACTCCCTGGGGTGGAGTACATGGTTGTATTCATGTTGCCCTAGTGATTCCAAGAATCATGATATGTTTTCACGAGCATTCCCCGTTCCATCATAGAGTGAGAATGAAGGGGATGAATATCCCTTGGGAAGAGGGATCCTCTGTAGTTCAGAGAGATAAGGGGGTTGATATCGATGAAAAACAGACAAATTCTCTTTTATGCTACTCTGGAGAAGTCGCTCTGAATCTTCACGGAGTCACGAAGTTGGGTTGTCGACGATCAGCGAGAACGCGAGCTTCATCATCGTCTTGAGCATGACTGCTGGAAGTATTGGCATCAGCAGTTTTTTCAGAAGTGTTTTTAGTCTATTCTGCTGGCGTCAATTTCTCGGTAAGAACCTTCTTCTGAGTTGCAGCCATCTATGTTTGAGTCCTGACAAGGGTTTCCTGTGTCTGCATTAAATCGACGATGGTAGGAGGAGTTTTCTCATCCCTTGATTCTTCAGTGTGCTTCTCATGTGGAAGAAGAGTATTATTTTCGACGTTGGTAGCTTGAGGAGTGCTACCTGGAGTACCAGTACTCGTACTAGCAAAATTCACGTTAAGAGTGGTTACTGAACTTGACATAAAATCAACCATCTTTGAATTGAGAAAATTGAGAAACTTGAAGAATTGGCTTTGCAGCTGAGAGATTAATTTCCCACTGTGGTCGCCAAAATATTTGTGGGTAAAAACGATTTGAAGATAAATAGGGAAATGCTGGATAAGGGCTAATGCTATTCAGAGCAATGAGAGATCAAGTTATGCCAGTCGAAGCAAGTCACTCAATTAAATACCGAATCGCTTAAGCATCAAATATTTATACTGCATAAGTACTTTTAAAATTCGAGAGATCAATCTGTACGAAATCATCCTAAATCAAGAAATGACCGTTCCGATTTCGTTTCAGTCACAAAGGAAGGAGAAGGGTTGATCTATAGGGAGGGAAGCAGAGAGAGTATTGAGATCAATGGAATTGAATGCCAGTGATGGTTATATGTGTTTGAACTGTTGTAAAAAACATATGATAGCTTTGTGATCCTTTGAGTTCTTATCAGATGAAAAAAATCTTGTCCCTTGTCGATAGGATGAAGAACCTATTTATAACATTGGAGGTTAACACATTGATCTCGTAAGTGGTGGCAGTTGTAGAGGAGTGGGAGAGTAGAGAAGTGGAGATTGTGTGTTGATAACCAATTTCATCGTGTTAGTGGGACATGACAGTTGTGCGACCACTATTCCCTTCACTCCTTCAACTGCCGACACGACTTTTTACTTTCTCATCATGGGTGTATCATTACTTTATTTCTTTCTCACAACCTCCCTATTTTTTTCTTGTTATTTTATTTCTTTCTCTTCTTTACTCTTCAAGCTATGCTCTTCGCGCTATGCTTTGAAGAACATTATTGTTATTTACACCCGTGGGTGTTATTTTTTCTTGAAAATTACAGATATGAGTTGCTCTATACTAGTGTGCAATACATTTAGGAGCTTCCCATGGTAAGCATTCGATATTTCAATTCTCATTCGGAATATGAAATTTATGCTTATTCGATTCTTCAATTCTCTTTCAAAATATAAATATGGATTATTCAATATTTCTCTTTCGGAATATGAAATATGAATTTTATGTTAAGTCAGTAGCATATAAAATATTATTTCTTTAATTCTACTACTGGGTATAGATGATTTTACTATTTTATCCTTCGTTAAAAATCCACCATCTACACATACATATGTGTATTTTTGTGGCCCTTTATTTTTATTTTACTTATTTCGTCAAAAACGGATTCCAGAAGAAATCCATGAGATATTGTTGACCCCTGAAGGTGTCTAACATAGAAATTGTGAATTCCTATAGTAACCAATATATTATGGGTTCCGGTTGTAATCCATAAAAATAGACTCCATAAGTGGTTTATGGAAATAATTGGATTCCAAGAGTAAACCATGAACTTCTGGGTTCTAGAATGGCTCACGGTTACTAAAATGCATTTGTTAATGTCTCTATTATTTTTCTCTCGTCTATATTTGCTAAAGGATATGTATTTTAAAAGTAATCTACCCAGTATTAAATAGACGATAGAGATATTTGTCTCAAAGATAACAAAAAAACAAACACAAATTTTTGAACTATTTAAAAACCTCTTAGAGGTTTTGGGAAATGTGAATATCATTTCTAGTTCGAACAATATGATAGACGGCTCCGGAAGAGCGTGTATCACTCTGGTGGTGTAAAAGTTAATACTATTGACACCTTATATTATTCTGGATTCCTAAAGGATTTGTTGAGTTTTGAAAATATTCGGCTAACTACCACCTTGAATAAAAAATGAGCATTTTTATGAAGTTTTTATTACCTCATATGTTATGTGCCAAAAAAATGTTGTAAATTAAAAGCTCTCTTTTGTGGGGTTGCTATACGAGAATTCGAAAGGTCGATTCTCACGTCGTCATTAGCCAGAAGTTTAATGACCTTGAAATATTCCTGCTTAGGCATGTTTGGTTTGGACACCCAAGTTCTACCAAGATAAGTAGAACACTACAAAATGCTCATAGACATCCTTTACATAACTTGAAGCTTTTGTTAGGTGTTAATTATGTTGTTCGAAGCATGAGACATTTGGCTCTTTTAGTGGCATTAACAATGGCATTATGGTAACTCATTGAATCACCAATATTCCTGCATAGGGTTTATGGTGGCATTTGTGGAGATTATTCACTCTGCACTAAGACACATCTACTAGAGTAAATCTTACGGTTTCCTATCCATTTTTTGACTTTCCAATTAATACATTTATCTTGGTGGTAAATTTACAGGCTTCTGATGGATATTTTTTTTTATCATAGACCGCAAGAACACATATGTCGATGAGAAAGTATACAAGCATGAGTCGTCCTCAGAGACTAGATATTGTTATCTTTAATTTCTAATAAATATTATGCCAAAAATAATAAACTAAAAAATGTTAAATTAATTAAACCTAAAATAAATAAAAGGACTAAAGTAGAAAAACTCAGAGCTTTGAATTACACCACAGTTATGCATAAGAGATTAATAACCATTTTCTATAATACTCTTCATTATATTGCTCAAGACGATTTAGGACCGGTATTTAGGTATTGGAAGATAATACTTTAGACCAATTAAAATTCTCAAATAACTAACAATCTTCTTCATTTAAAGATGATGGTCTCTAAAACAAGAATATCAAAATATTGATCAAAGCACAAGGACAAACTAAAACAACTATTATCGTTAACGAACGAGAATATAGGGTTTTGAATTCCACCACAATCATGCATAAGAGATTAACAACCATTTTCTATAATACTCTTCATTATACTGCTCAAGACGATTTAGGACCAGTATTTAAGTCTTGGAAGATAATACGTTTAAACAATTTAAAATTCTCAAGTAACTAAAAATCTTCTTCATTTAAAGATGCTTTTGTCTGAAACAAGAACATCAAAACATTGATTAAGTATAATGACATATGAAGACAACTACTATTGTTAACGAACGAGAATATATGACCAAAAAAAGTTATTACTGAAAACTGATTAAATCTCTGCATACATAGCTTCTTCTAAAACCCTAATTAAAAGAATTTAATTATTTATTTTACAAAGAAGAAGAAAAACTAAAATAATGTAAACTAAACTAAAACTGAAAAAATAAACCATTGCTCGGACCCAGACTCCCTACCCAAAAATTCCCCTCCTCATCTGAAGTTTCTCCTCTTATATATGCAGCCACTACCACTTGCTTTCTTTGAATAGAAAATTTTAATTATTATTTTGAGTTTCATGTTTAAGGTAGCCAAACTAAGACATGCACCATGGCCCGACAATTCTTTCCATTTGCTTTTGCTGGAAAATATATTATGAGTAAATGATATGATGTATAAATAGGTAAGTGCCATCTTCTCCAAGACACTTCTCCACCACACGGAAAACGCGCTGAGTAGCAAAACCCAGAAGTATTAAAGTATCTAACACACGGCCCATTTAAATCATCTGTATAAACAGGAAAAGCCCCCTATTACAGGATCACGGGTCTTCACAAAATTCTCATAGTTTGCAACTTGTCTATTTCTAGTACTCTTTTTCCACATGCTACATGGAGTCTTAGTCATTTTGTTCTTCTTTTTGATACAACATAGTACATCTCGTTCCTAGTTAGGTCAAGTTTTGTAAAAGAGACAAGTCATGGACCTTCCCGCTTACGCCCCATCTCGGCCCAATAGCCATGTTACATAATTTTGACATCAACTTCTCGGTGGGTTTTAACTTCAATGATCCATGATCCATATATGACCGTGTTTTGAGACTGTCAAAGTAGTATTCGGCTTTTCGTTGATTTTACGGGCAAAGTTTCGCGTTATGGTCCAATCGAGCTTTATTTCCTACAAAATGCAAACTAAAAAAAACTATCAAATATCTAAAAATTAGAGAACTAGTTAATATAAATTAAAATATAAAAATAATATGTTTACACACTCATCAAATATCCCCATACCTACATTTTACTAGTCCTCAAGCAAAACTAAAAATGAAAACTAATCTAAAAGTGAAATAAAAATCCTAACTCACTTTTGTAGGAATCACGACTACACTTAGCACGTGCAGCAAGCCGTTAAACTCATAGGTGACCCTGGCAGAAAAGTGTTGTCTCGTGAGGCTTTACAAGAGGTATTCCCATAAAACCTTTTATTAACTTCTGACGTCATCAGTATCCAAAGAGCTACGAGGATATAAAGTGTTTCCTCCAAATGCCAAGAAATCAGAAGTGCCACAGAAAATACATGCTAATACACTTAATCAGTGAGAAAGAGATTGTGATGAGTTGAACCAGTGCAAAAGATTTCTTCATCCAGATGGACAGCAGACTAACAGAGCAACCGAATAAGCATTTCGCCTCGACTCTGCCTCACCATATAGGTTTATGAATTTGCACTCAAAAGACGATTTTAAGGGTCACACCGGTGTGTATAAGGATTAAAGAGAGAATACTTACACACTATAGATGATAACGCTTTTTCTGAAGATCTCAAACCAAAAATCTTTTTCTGATGATCTCAAAGGAAAAGCAATTTAGTGATTTCTTAGGAAATCGACCATAAATGAGGATGGAAACATACTCTCACCTTATAGTCTCACAACTCTCCAATTATGTTCAATAGAAACAAATATGTCTTCAGTCTTCGGCTTCAACCTTGATGAGAAACCCTTGAAACTTGTATAACTTTACTCTTTGTCTTCGATCACTTGTTGTTTTGAAACTTCCTTTTGAGTTTCTTCTTCTCCATGGCTTTTCCAAATAATTACACAATTTTATTTATTAAAATTTTGATTTATTATTATTATTATTATTTTAAGTAATAAGATTGATACAAAATATGAAATAAAAAATAAATTATATAAAACATTAAAAATAAAACTCTACTTGCCAATGGATAAGGACTTTTGCACTTGAAACTTCACAATTGTTGGTACAATAATCTTGAAAAATTCACATCTTTTGTTTTTACTTTTGTCACTTTGAATATGTAATGTTCTTTTTCGTTTCTTGCTTGTAAACCTTGAATGTCTTCAACTTCTTCATGACTTGTTTCTCCGCTTACTGATGATGCTGAGTTTATATTGAAAGAGTGTTGTAATTTTTGTGACTGAGACTACAAAATGAGGCTAGTTATGATGTCACCCTCATAGTGATAAGAATTAGCCCTCATAAATCAAAAAATGTTGAAAATGGTGCAAGGTCGAGTAGCTCATCATTCTACTCGGAGTTTATACAAATGAAACACTCTAAGAGGACATTTGAAGGTTGGTGCCTCACTTAATAGGGTAGTTTCCACTAATGATTGGTTAGTTATGTCTTTATACATTTCCTTCTGGCCTAATTGTCTCCAGCATGGATGGTTGGGTCCATCAAGATTACTCTCTCATAGGTTAAGAACATAGATGTAGTTTTTTCAAGCAATTTTAATTTCCATATTTTTGGGGAGAATCAGTATGTAAACTTAGCTAATAGGCTACTACGTGACCCTAAAAGTTGGAAATTGGTACAACTAAAATTTTAAAATTTTCTCCCTTACCCCGAAACTTAAACTGAACATAGTCCTCGATTTTCTAAAGATAAATAAACGAAAGCATGAACAAAGAGAAATGATTAACAAAATAAAAGAGATATGGAAAGATATTGTTAGCACCGTGTACCAAAAGCATATGGGTTGTGTCTCATATAACGCTAAGTTTAAAGTCTTCATCCAGAAAAAGAAAGGATTAGTCATAACTTATGGATCATATAACAATAATCAAAATAATTACGGATCCTTAAAGTCAATCGGATTTGACTCAAACAAATGACCACAGTGAAATAAATAAAAGTGGTGATCATTTTCATTAAAATGTGATGATTAATATTTCCTAAAAAAATTAGGCTTAATTTCAAAATTTAATATCTGACACATTTGAAGTTTATATGTTCCCGAATTTGGAAGAAAAATATATTTGGTGGGAAAACAAAATCAATGTTGGTATCATGGCCTGGGTAGATCACATCAACAAGATGATGGGTTTTTAACACCTTAGTTTCATTTCGGGCACAATCAGGCTCAGGAAAACGTGTATGAAGGTAATCATGTAAGATGATAGAGGCACAAACGTCAAGTCCCAAGTGACGGACTATTCTAAGAGTCCAAGGTTTACCAAGGGAGAATAATATTCACTCCCAAACCTAGAGTTATCAATGTCCTTGGAGAAAATAGTCACAATTTCCTTAATTTCTAAATTATCATATTTAGAAAAATGGCCAATTATTTAATCTAGGTTGTAATTAGGTAGTTTGCCTTCTCTCGCGTTCAAATTCTCTACGAGTCTATCATCTTTGTTTGAGACTATTGTTCCTTAATCGTTAGACTCTAAAACACTAGTCTCGGGATAAACTCGTTTATCTAAACCATCATCATCTTCATAATAACAAGGAAATATTTCACCGTCTATAACAATATATCTCTAGTTAAATCATTTTCCTGTTGAACAAGTAAATACTCATCAATATTATTAGGATTTGAACTAGAAACAACATTATCAGCATGAGGCTCAAATGGTATAAAAAATTCCTGATCATTATGACTACGGATTTCAAATCTTCATCAATACTATCCTCATCATCATAATAATATGAAAATGGTTGAACCTTATCTAAACAAGTAGTGCTTTCAATTCTAACCTCACCCTCTAGATTAGGTAAATATTTATCATTATTATCAAAGGTAAAATTGGAAACACTATTTTCGTAATTAAATTCATTTGGGCAATATAAACAGTTGACCGTTTTTCTTCAATTTCCTCCTCATCTAAACGTGTATTAAGTTCATTGATAACATTATTTAAAGCTTCAACTCTTTCTGTCATCTTCCGTTCATTTTCAGTTATTTGATTAAGTTTATTATTCAAAGAATTAGACAAAAAATCAAGAATTTACGAAGTTTCCATGAAAGGCCGGAGGGAATTTTGTAATGAATGAATTTCATAAGAAGAATTATGTGGCAACAATTTAATTAAATCCTCCAAAGATGGAGAATACACATTCTGATCATTATAACATTGCTCATATACTCGTCCTACGAATGGTGAGCGTGCGAATAGTAATCGGGATCACCACGGTATGAACCATAACCTTCGGAAGGATGATAGTGATTCCAAGTACTATCTACACTATAGTCATGGTACGGGTAATGTCCATTTTGAAATTCAGGTCGGTAGTCATTGTATTGATCCTCATATATTTATTTATTTTTCGGAGCACGTGAAACGCAGGATCAACTAAAGTTGGGTAGGCTTAAGTTACCTTAGCAAAATATACCTACAAACAAAAACTGGTCAAGGGTCCTAGGCTATGGCTTGTGGAATTTTGACTGATAAAGCCCAAAGGGTTCAGTGTATTATTCCAAGTGTTTTCCTAATTATCGATAGCGGACGATACAAAATGTTGTGCACGTGTGTGTGTTTTTTTCAAATAAAAAAAGGAATAAATAAATAAAATTCCTTATCTAATTATTTACAAAAATAAAATAAATTTTTTTAAAAATATTACTTAATATTACCTTTCTATGCGCAAATTATATCTCCACTTCTAATGCCAAAATAAACTTGCGCACTAAATATAAAAAGATACCCAAAGAATAAAAAAAAATCTAAATTAATCTAATATTTTCAAGATTTAATTAAAACTAAAAATAACAAGTTTTAAGTTCCGGCAGCGGTGCTGATAGGATTCTGAGAAACCTATTTATAATAACCGCAATTGCATGACATCTATAATGTAGAAGGGGAAAATACAGATCGAACCCACAGGGAACGGGGACAATTCCAATCAATATCTCTAATCAACTAACCGAAAATGATGTTTTTAAATTTTTAAGAGTGTGAACGAAACAAATAAATTAAACTAAACTAATAAAGTAAATAAAATAATATAGGAGAGTTGGTAACCAGGGTTTTTAATATCCACCACTATTTCTATTCAATTACTGAATGAAACATAACTCCTGAATATTTGTGTATTGTCCGTTCTATCGACATCACCTATTATATGTATTAGAGTCGCAAATATCACTGGGATACCCTAATCATGGCACATCAAAAGACTAAACTCAAGCATGCACCATCAAATTGTGTTAGAGAGAAAATTAACGAAACTAAATACATGTTCACAAATAATACTTGACTATTCTAAGCGTACCCCATCAAAGGAATTAACCCAGCATGAAATACAAATAATAAGACAAATATATTTGTGAAACTATAAACTACGTGCATAGGTTACTATATCGTATAGAGCCGGTGAAACAACAACTAATTTCATCAATAAATCAATAAATAAATTATGGAATTAATCATATTCAAATCATAATAGTCTTTTACTAAATTATTCAATTCAAATTAATTTTAAACTCCAAGTGGTTTCAACATAAAACTCTATCTACAAAAAGTTTAGTAAATCTTGAGGATGGATTTCTTATAACCTAGAAAAATAAATTGAAAGAGAAAAAAAATTAAATCGATGATATTGAAGTGAGAACCGCGAATTCCGACTCACTCTCCGGCTGTTCTTTTCCCCTTTCCGTATGCTTCTTCAACTTCCCCTGTTTCGTCCTTTTCTTCTTGTCTTTTCCGCCTCCACCTTTCAATTGTCCTCCTCCCAGAACAAAGTCTCCCCAAAAACAGAACTTAACCTCTTCCTCCGTATCTCCCCTCTCTGACTTTTCCTCTTTCTTTTTATACCTCTTAACTTTTTCTTTACTTTTCAGTCACGTGAAGCAGTAATAATAGCCTAGCCTACTCAACCTTTCTCTGTGTCACCTTACACATTAACCAAGACCAATTCATTTATTTGATTTGTTGTGGCCCACGTTTCTCTAAGACCAAATCTCTCCGGCACGTGCTCTCTTTGTCCACCTGCTTATAATTCACGTTCGACAGCCTTTTCTCTTTATCTTCTACGTCCATTTACTTCTCCATTCCCTAGCTAATGACCGATCAGCCTGTTAGGAAATAAAAGTCAAGAGAACACATGTCAAACAATTAGACAAAAAAACAGAGATTTATAGAAGAGCGAAAAACACACAATCAAAACCTTATAAAAGTTCGAGTGGATGACAGATGTAAAAGACTAAAAATATCATTGCATGATCGACACGTAAGATTGGGAAATTGTTAGTACTCTGATCGAAACAGAAAACATTAAATGCAAATGGAAGGGGAAAAACAGGAGCAATAAATGCGCATAGGGCGGAAAAGTGAAAGCATTAATTGCTTAAGTTACTTTAACTGCATGACTGACACCGAGGATCGGGAAGAAGATGACTCATAAAGTACGAGGAGCACGTGTCAATAGTACAAGGTAACGGGCCAAAAAGGCGAAAGCATGACAATGCATAAGAAAGAAGCTGCCTGTCAACCGCACGATCAATCCTGATATGAAGATAATCATAAAATAAAGAGAACGCAAGGAAGTAACGGGACAA
>JAJJMC010014687.1:7292634-7312155 GCA_023531435.1 Papaver californicum
GAAAACATGACTCATCAAACATAAATGATAGACAGAAAGGAAAAAGAGAGGGACCCATTGAACAACCAATAAATAGAGAAGTTCATTCAATAGAGAAGGGGTCAGAAAAATTGGAAGAGAAAAGACGAAGGAAAGATACTGGAATTAGAGTAAAGCTATTAGGTATGTATTTATAGAGTAATGTAGTATGAAATTATTGATGTATGAATATATAGATATAATCCTTTTTCCATACTTGTAAGGATCTTGAACTCCTGTATATAAGTCTATTTGAATGTTTAATCAATGGTACACGATAGACATAATTCTAATAGAATGTCCAATTGGATGAATTGTTATTCTTTAACTTTTATCATGATTGATGTGTTTGAATGTTTCTATACTACTTAATTATTGTCAATTGTTGTCAATTCCCCCATCTTATGATTTGAATGTTAAGGGGATATAGTGTAACAAAATGTAAGATAAGGATTTCAATATAGATCTTTTGACAAATCATTGGTTGTTCATGCTAATGAGAATTTTGGCATAAACACAGCCAAAAACTAAAACAAGTGCCAACTTTATTTTCCGTTCTTTCTAACCTTTCACTGACCACGTCCGTAAGTTGGCAGTGCAAATAAACAAGTAAATTGAATTATCAATTTAGACCGTTTAACCGTGTTTAGTTTATAATTTTAGATTTTATACGAATCACTTATTAAAGCAATAAAATTATATAATTAGTATAACTATAATTACTAGCAAACATAAGTTAGACAGTAAATATGTATAAATTATACTCGTATCAGGTGTCAAAAACTTGATGGGATATCTTTATAGTTTATTGGCTTAATAACCCACGGATTAGTTTTTATGGGTCTAGAAGACAAGCAAACTAATATACTTCTCTAATATCCAAGAATCTTTTGGATACTTTTCTAATATCCTAAATTGGATATTTCACCCAAAAAGTGACAATGTTTTTTTAGATAAGTGACCAATATGCCCTGCCTTAGATTAGATTCTTTTCCTTCTAACCGTGATTCTTTTTCAGGGTTGTGATGCATCAATTTTACTAGACGATAGCTCTACAATAGCTAGTGAAAAGCGTTCCAACGCAAACAAGAATCCCATACGCGGATTCGAAGTTTTCGACGAAATCAAAGCTAAGTTAGAACAAGCGTGCCCTCAAACTGTTTCTTGTGCTGATATTGTTGCACTTGCTGCTAGAGGCTCAGTTGTACTAGTAATTGAAACATACATAGAATAATTTCAACCATTACCATATCAAATTATAAGTACATGTTAATTATCATTCTAATA
Organism: Papaver californicum; assembly: GCA_023531435.1. NCBI lineage: Eukaryota > Viridiplantae > Streptophyta > Magnoliopsida > Ranunculales > Papaveraceae > Papaver > Papaver californicum. The sequence goes on from JAJJMC010014687.1 coordinate 7,293,940, forward strand.
GATTTAATTAATTGACTAACAATATCAGGTATAAAAGATGATATAAAAGATCATACAACCATGTTTCGAAATGTCATATAAAGGCTCTAATGTGTTAATATAAAGGTTTGATTGAGTCACTAACGATGTTAGGAAGGTTGGGTCAATCTCAGGTAGCCAAAAAGATCGAAAAAAATCAAATCAATTTTTTTTTCTGCTGCTGATGAAGAAGACGAAGAACAGAGAAAAGGCAACAGTTTCTTCAACCCATTAGCAACGTTGTTCTTCAGCTTTCCAACGTTTATCTTCAGCTGCAACAGTTTCTTCAACCAATTAGCAACGTTGTTCTTCAGCTTTGCAACGTTTATTTTCAGCTGCAACGGTTTCTTCAACCAATCAGCAACGTTTATTTTCAGCTTTGCAACTTTTATCTTCAGCTTTATTGTAACAGTTAATTTGTAACACCAGTAAAACGTTGCAGAGTTCATGTTTTTGTTATTTTTAGCTTTTTTCCTTCTTCTCAAGCACTTTTGAGCCATGTACCGTTTTTTTAGAGTGTTTTGAACATTATGATACTAGTTTCATCCTAGCTATAATTCGAATATTTTTTTTTTTTAGTTTTACTTTAAACTAGGATGCAACCAGTTTCATCCTAGCTATTATTCGATTTTTTTTTCAATTTTATTTTAAACCAGGATGAAACCAGTTTCATCCTAGCTATTATTTGAATATTTTAATTTTCTTAATTTTAAACAGGATGAAACTGGTTTCATCCTAGCTATTATTCGAATATTTTTATTTTCTTAGTTTAAAACAGGTCATCCTAACTATTATTCGAATATTTTTATTGTCTTAGTTTAAAACAGGATGAAACCAGTTTCATCCTAGCTATTAGTCGTATACTTTAATTTTCTTAGTTTAAACCAGGATCCTAGCTATTATTCGAATATTTTTATTTTCTTAGTTTAAAACAGGATGAAACTGGTTTCATCCTAACTATTATTCAAATATTTTTATTTTCTTAATTTAAAACAGGGTGAAACCAGTTTCGTCCTAGCTATTTTCTTTCGATTTTTTTTTCTGAATTTACTATCAACGATGGATCTTGTTTTGAAGAGAATTTAAAATCCTTTCCAAAAATATAAGTTTTATTAAAATCGGATATATATTTTGAGAGTTAGGAGAGTTTTTGTGATTTGTTTTTAAATTGGAGAGAGAAAGGATAAAAAGGAAATAATTATAAAAGAGAGGGATATATATGTCAAAAATCTTTTGTGTCCATTTGACCAATCCCTAATTTTTAGAAGTCCATTAGAACCATGAATTAGGGAATCTTGGGCAATAGACCCATTTTCCCCTATCTTTATCATAGACCGCAAGAGCATAGCTATCGATGAGACAATATGCACATCCACAAAGACTAAAATATTATTATTTTTAATTTCTAATAAATATTGTGCCAAAAATAATAAACTAAATTTTTTTAAATTAATTAAACCTAAAAAAATAATAATTAAGAAATAGAGTAGAAAAACCTAGGGCTTTGAATTCCACCACAGTTATGCATAAGAGATTAATAACCGTTTTCTATAATACTCTTCGTTATTTTGCTCAAGAAGATTTAAAATCGGTATTTACGTCTTGGAAGATAATACGTTTAAACCAATTAAAATTCTCAAACAACTAACAATCTTCTTTCTTTAAAGATGCTAGTCTCTATAACAAGAAATCAAAACATTGATTAAAGCACAAGGACACATGGAAACAACTATTGTTGCTAAAGAACGAGAATATAGGGTTTTGAATTCCACCACAAGTACGCATAATAGATTAATAGCCATTTTCTATAATACTCTTCATTATATTCCTCAAGACAATTTAGGACTGATATTTACGTCTCGGAAGATAATACGTTTAAACAAATTAAAATTCTTAAATAACTAACAATCTTCTTCATTTAAAGATAATGGTCTCTAAAATAAAAACATCAAAACATTGATTAAGGCACAAGGACACATGAAGACAACTATTATCGTCAACGAACTAGGATATAGGACCAAAAAAAAATTAATATTAAAAATTAGTTAAGTCTCTACATACATAGTAGAGCTTCTTCCAAAACTCTAGTAACTTAATTATTCATTTTACAATGACAGAAAAGAACTGAAAATAAAAACTAAACTATTGCTCGGACCCGTAATCTCCACCCAAAAATTCCCCTCCTCGTCTGTAGCTTCTCCCCTTTTATATGCAACTATCACCACTTACTTTATTTGAACATAAAATATCAATTATTATTTTGATTCTCATGTATAAGTAGCCAAATCAAGATATGCACCATGGACCGATAATTCTTTTCATATGCTTTTGGTGGAAATATATTATGAATAAATGATATGATGTATAAATAGGTAAGTGCCAGCTTCTCCAAAACACTTCTCTACCACACGAAAAAACGTATAGAGCAGCAAAACCTCGAAGTATTATGAGTAGCTAACACATGACCCATTAAAATCATTTGCGTAAACAAGAAGAGCCCTCCATTCCAAGCTCGTGGGTCTTCACCAAATTCTCATGGTTTGCAACTTGTCTATTTATAGTACTCTTTTGCTACATCTTACACAGAGTCTTAGTCATTTCGTTCTTATTTCTTGATACATCATAGTAAGTCTCGTTCCCAGCTTGGTCCTTCCCACTTACGCCATCTCGGCCCAATAGCCATGTTACATAATTTTGACATCAACTGCTCGGTGGGCTTTAACTACAATGATCCATGAGCCATATATGACCGTGTTTTGAGACGATCAAAGTGGTAATTGTCTTTTCGTCTATTTTACGGGTAAAGTTTCGCATTTTGGCCCAATCGAGCTTTATTTCAAACAAACTACAAAAAAACTAAACAAAACCATCAAATGTGTACACATTAAAGAACTAGTTAATACAAATTAAGATGTAAAAATGATGTGTTTACACTCTCATCGGCTTCTGATGCTTTGCCTTCAGTTAGTATTATGTAAAACACTAAATAACACATGTTCACACTCAACATGGTATGATTGAGTTCTTCGTAAAACATTTTTAGTTGATTGCTCAACCAACTGTGTACTATCAATATTGTTTTGGAAAGAAACCTTACATTTCATATTAACGTGTTTGTTCCATGGTGCCACCTAACTATATATATGTTTTTGGTTTTGATTCATCATAAGACATTAGAACCTTGAACAGGTAATGTATGCAAATGAGACTGTATTCCCTGCGTTAGGGGTGGAGGAAGCAAGTCGTAACATGAACGACGTGAAATGTCTCATCTTTGTCGAGCCTACAACTGTTTTTGGGATACCTTATGTGTGGTTCAATTAATACCCAAAAACCATCATGAGTAGAGTTGTACTTGAAAATCGGACAAAATTGTGGAACCAGAAGTTTCCAGAAATGAGATGTTTATATTCCCGCCATGATCAAGAGTACTAAAATGCCACTAGAAGATGGCATGATAACCCGCCACCATAAGTTGGCATGAGTAAGGTTGATAACCTTTAAAGTTCTCCAACATTAATCAGGGGGAGAAAACCATAAGATGTTGATGCAAATAATATTTATAACCTATAAGGTTTTACCCGCCTTAACCAGAGAAGAAAAACTACCACTAGAAGATGGCACATGTTATGTCAACAAACTTAAAAGAGTTTTCTCATTAAGTCAGAGAGATGACATGCACCAACAAGAGGTTGAAGTATGCAATGTCGATAACTAGATAAGTTATCTGGTTTAGTGTTTTGTATGTCTTGATCAAAGAAAGTCGGGCTGCCACTTGAGATTGGCGTGAAACTATCTCTTTTTTTTTTCACACCAAGATATTTGATGCAATTGAGGTGCTCGATATCACTCATGATTAAAACACATAGTTGCGGTAGCTTTTAGAAAATATTGCTTGTTACTTGCTTAAGGATGAAGACACGAGAAGTTGTCTCATCAAGTTAAATCATACATCTCGCAGTGACCAAGTTGTTAGTTAAGACACGCTTGAAGTGTAAACGACTCCCTTAGTTATGCCTCATAAAATGGAATCCAATCACCTTTCGAATATGTGTCATCTTGGGAAGACTACAGATAGTGCTTATGGGAGACTATCAGATATGATCCACATTCTCTAAGTTTATAGCTTCTTATTAAATATGAGGAGATGAATGCCCATGAAGTGACATGGTACCAGTATGTGAAATTTTTACTAAATGTGCATGCGCTAGAGAAATGTGTGAGAACTATATTGTCGGTTACTATTTCCAATAGTGGTTATGTACTCCTCTACAAAGGAACGTCGACATAGTGATCGGTAGTCATATCATCCAATCCCCTCAAACTAAGGAAGAGATTGGAATCTCTCGAAAAAGCGCAAAGTTCGGATTTGACTCATCCTATAAAAATACGAAGCCTGAATATTACAGGTTGGTGTTTGAGATGAAGCACAAAGAGAGTAATATAATCGCTTTAAGTGAGATTTGAGGGTTTCCTGCTGAACCTTGGTATTGCCTATATAAAACTAAAGTATTCTCATAATACTGATGCACTTTAGCATGGTAGTTCCTAAAGGACTCAGATTTCATCTAGCTCAGACTGCTGATTGGTGATTATATTTGAATCTCTAAAGAATTCGAGTTTCTGACTAAGGAAGCCACCTGACCTTGTGAATTACGCGAGGCTTGAAATTTAATAATAATCACCACTTCAAAAAAGAGAATTTTATGAACAATCTTTTGTGTGTTTTACGTTTTCGGAAAAAGTAAAAATCCTGATGAATTGATGATATCATCTTTGGCTTCTTGATAAGGCCCTTAATAGCACTAAAATCCACGCTTGAACTAAATTATCAAATCTCGTTGGAACTAAATATTATTTCTCAACCTGAAGTCCGAGAACATGCTAGCATACAAAACTTGTCTATATATAGACTAGAGTATCCGGTTTTTGATACTCGTGATACTTATTGTATTGCTAATTAGCACCATTATCATGTGATCCCTTGGAGTGGAAGGTGATCTATGTGTCACGTACGTAGATATGTTACTCTTTGGTGCTATATAAGAATAAAGGTCCCAAGAATAAAATGCATGCATTATCTTCTTTTCTAACTTTTATTTTCCAGGTTACACTTTTAAAGGTTAAAATTGATTCTACAGTAAAAATAAGTTCACATAGAGCCTTTCATGTTATGCCTGAAGTTAAAGCGGCAAGATGAAATTTGGCATGAAATAGATGGAGGATCTAAATGTGAGGTGTACATTATAGTTGGTACACACAGCGCAAAATCTAGTAGTAAATCCACAAAAAATTGTGAATTATAAAGCAACTATTCTGAAAGTTGTGTAATATTTGTACCACCAACCACTTTAGGAAAGTTGTACTTCAGGGGGGAATAAACTCGTATAATCTCCGTTGAACTTAAACGTGTTGTATTATTTTTCCTTCGTCAAGATTTTGTCCCGAGGGGTTTTCCTTGTCAAGGTTTTAACGAGGTAGCATATGCGTGTTCAGCACCAACATCCGACGACTTCCGTTATATTCTTTTCTTCTGGTCAGGTTATGTCCCACGTGATTTTCCTAACGAGATTTTAATGAGGCAACATTTGCATCGACGTCCATATTATTATAAGCTTTATGCGTTCAGTTTTTGTCCCAAGTGATTTTTCTGGCGCAAGTGTTCAGGTTTTGTCCCCTAATGGTTTCCCTAACGCGCGCAGTTCTAGCGAATGAGAAAATTTATGGAGGCGGCCAACCTCATTCTGAGCTTCAAGTATTCAAGTCTTTTATGTGGTTTTCCTGATACAACTTAATTAAGAGGGGAGAAAAATCGTAACGACCACCATTATTTTTGAAGTTTCAATTTTGTATTCTTTTTCTTTCTACCAATTTATGTCTCATCGGAGTTTTCTGACAAGATTTTAACAAAACAGACTTTGCTCAGGTTTCATCCAATCACGTTTTACCGATAAAGTTTTAATGAGACAACGTTTTTAAAATGGTGGTCAAATATGTGTGTAAACTCGTTTTTGGTGAATGAACCACCATTTAGCCATCGAGAACAATCCAGGCATTACCGCCTTTGAAGTTAGATAAACCCAGCCTAGAATAAGCATTATCTATTAAGATAAACACGTATATCTTTTAATGACATGTAGACTACTGTGTCACCATAGGTAGAGTAGTACCAGTTTATTACAACTGGAAACTCTAGGTTTATTACGACAGAGATAAAAAAGACGGATCAACTTTATTTATATCCATCCCAATAATAGAGAGTTTAAATATGGATCACTGGATTTCCTCTTAGAAAAATCCTCGGTATAAAACTCGGTGTGTCTAGCACCGCTGTATTACAACAAAATAAAAATAGTCAAGCTGAATAAAATGGACTTAATCGAGGAATCAAGTGAAGTAAAACTCAAATACGAGTCAAAATTTTGACTGTTACTTGGAATCCATCTAGAAAAGAACTACCACCATTGGTATACATGTTTTGCTGTGATGATCTCTGCGATATTCCAAACAAAATCAGGGACTACAAACAAAAGCCACGAACTAACAACAACATCAGGGACTACAAACAAAAGCCACGAACCTACCAACGAATCTAAACCCCAAAAATAAACCACCATGATCACCATTTCGATCTCAAAAGAGGGCCAAGACCCAAGAGGCTTAAATGAATTGTCCCAATTCTCTATCTAACACTTCTTTGGTTCAGCTCTGCATCTTCATCTTCACTGGGTTTGATAAAGTTGGACATCTTCCACCAGGTCCACCATAGTAGATAGTATTCCCATTTCTAGTATATCCAAGATTAGTTATATTATACCAGTCACAATCCACAAAAGCATCCATTTTTGTGTCATTAAGATCTATTATTTGATTGAATCCATTCACGTACTGAACCCAGTGAAAGAAACCTGAATGCCCATAAACACCATCTGGATAATGACCACTCCCCATTGCAGGATTTATCCCCGCATGTGATCCTGCCTTTGTTATTCCTCCCCAATACAATCCGTTCGCAAATCCTTTACTTAACGAACCACTAAATAAAGAATTTGGCCAATAACCGACATGTCTGTCACCTGTAAATACTAACCACCACACCTTTTGTTTGCGATTCTACACAAGCAGACCAAAAAAAACACTAAATTCAGAAAGGAGTTCATGGTGTTACACCAGAAGAAACAGGTCATGTTTTAGTATGCGGTGGGGGACAAAAATAACAGGGTACAGTACCTGATAAACATAGAAACGATTTACAAATTGACCACCGCCATAAGTAGAGATTTTGTAAGGAGTGCTTCCAGGGCCAAGAGATTGATGAATCTGAACAAAACCTGGGCAGAGAAAATTGTAACAGCCGGTTTGATAGGAACCATCAGCCTGTCAAAAGTCGAAAGTTATAGAATTATTGCAAAACTACAAGGATTAAACTACTGTATGGAATAATCTATTTAGAAAAATGATTGATTATTAAAACTTACAGTCCAATAGATAAACATTCGAGTGCGGTGATCACCGAATAATGCTGGATGGACCTGCCAAATTAATATATTGTGATCGAAATAGCTGAATAATGGTGTGAAACATGCCAAAATACTACTGCGTGTGAAAATATGCAGGTGCAAGGTTTACAATATTACAGAATTTTACAATTAATATGCAGAATATTTCTGCATTCTAAGGCCTAAGAGCAATGTATACCAGAAAAATGATAATCGATTTGTTCTGTAATTCCCTATTTAGTTGTAGTTCGAAATGGGAGCTATATGCTGAAAGCATCTACAATTTTGCGAGGTGTAACTGTGCAAGATTTAATGTTACTATACTAGCATCTATAAGGCATGCTGCTAGACAGAAGAATTTTTTGTGTACTCCGTGTTATATATTTCCGGTTGTGTTTATATTTTGTAGAAGAGATAGTTGAAAGGAGTTGGTTACCGCAAGTCCAACTTGTATATTGTTTAATTGCTCATCTTTTGCATTACCAACAACCCAAATATGAGCTGTACTAAATTCATCTTCATATACGGTTGGCTGGTATGTACTGATATCAGCATTGACTCCGTAGAACTGTTGATATCCATTTTCAAGCTTAAGAATTGCTCCCTATATATTAGTCACCAATAACAGATTCAAATTAGAATGTCATGAAAACAATTGTACTAGTACCATAGAGTAAGGTTTCTTAGGGAAAACATATGAACTTACATGCTCCCCATAGTAATTACTAGCCTTAGAGCCATTTCGGGCTTTTGTGAGAGATTTTATTCTTATAAGATCTTCCTTTGTTGTCCTTCTGATTGGCACTGTTCCTTTTGGGCATTCAATACCGTCTGGCCTGATTTCTGAAGTTTCAGGTTCATCAATAATCGATGAAGTTTTCTCCGTAGTATGCCTTTTTGGAGGATTATCCGGTCTCAGCTATTATATCAAGACAAGAACCTCAAATCTTTCAGCAGTGAGTACCGAAATTCTTAACATGTATATGTTGTCTCTAATAAACTTACGAAAGTTTGAAGGTAAAATGTACCTGGATTTTGTGATTCTTTAGTGCAGGATGATCAAATGCAGGTTGCTTATAGATGTCGATGCAATCAATGACATCTCCGAATTCAGACTTATCACACAGGGAATGACAAATTATGTTACCGGCTTTATATCATGGTATATGCACAGGTGATGTGTACACTCTCTCTATGTTCTAAATTCTAAGATAATATAGAAATATACTCCTGATTTTGTTACGAAACTTAGAACAGTAAAAAAAAAAAATCTTGCAAAATTTAGTTAAGAACTTACATGAAATGTTTTGATAGGCGTCTTATTAAGAATCTTGAGTTGTCTTTCTAACTCCACATCTTCTTCTTCAGATATACTTTGTCCTCCTTCAACTTCATAATAAATCGAATTCGGAACGAAAACAAGAACTAAGACTACCACCAAAAAATTGATCAAGGTACCACCCATTTGGATCTATGTTTAACAAGAACTAATTGCCCCAGTTTGAGTTGTTGCACTACATATTGAGAAAATTTATATATAAACAGAAATCTAAGACTGATTTGGCAGTTACTATTGATTACTAGATTCTGCCATTAATTGGTGGTATTAATGATGACTATTTTAGGACATTAACCATTAAACCACACATTTGAATTGACGGTTGTTATCCCTTTTCTTTCTAGACGCATCTGATTTGCTGGCCATTCTTAACCAGGAGTGAACTCTATTACATGTGAACTAGATTTTCTAACTTCGTTACAAGGAAAAGAAACCGAGGGATATTTAAATGATGCTCCCTTTGTTTTTCTGGTAAAAAATTGGAACATTTACAGCTTTCTTGCAATAGATAGGCCAAATCAGAGCATAACTATATGCAACTTTTAGAGTCAGAAACCAGCCCCAGTTTGTAGGTATTTGGGAGGGCTCAATTCATTAGAAGGCTGATATAGGGGCTCCAACATCAATAGAGGGGCTCCAATAATAAGACGAAATAGGGACACTATGAAGTAAAACTCAAAAACCCTTTATCCATAATTCTTATTAAATACCCAAACTATCCCTGATTATTAATGTTAATTACATTAATTAGTTAATTAGATTAAGCTAATCATGATTAATTAAACATAAAATATTTCTTAATCAAATTTTTAGGATCAATTTTTTTTTTTGAATTTGTGTTTGGTGGGAAGAAAAACTTGATGAAATTTAAGAAAATTTTATGGGTTTTTTTTTTTAAACCCTAGATTTTGATTCAATAAACCATAGTGGCATTTAGATACCTCTAGATTAAACTCTTGATCTTTGTATGGCTCAAATTAGATGAAATCACGATTTGAAAGTTTGATTTTTTGTGATTCAGAGAAAGTTACGGTTGGGTTTCATGTCGAACCCAACCGTAACACCAAGAACATCCAGACTTACGGTTGGGTCTTGTTGAAAACCCAACCGTAACTGGAAGAAAATGAAGAACACCATCTTTTTCCCATGTTACGGTTGGGTTTTAAACCAGACCCAACCGTAACTTAAAGAACAATGATGAACCCAATTTTTCCCCTAGTTACGGTTGGGTTTTAAACCAGACCCAACCGTAAGTTGAAGAAATTGATGAACCACATTTTTCCCATAGTTACGGTTGGGTTTTAAAGAAAAAACCAACCGTAACTTATCCTTAGGAGAATTGATTTTTTTGGTTAATTTTGAGTTTTAAAAAGCAAAATTTTGAAATAATTCAATCATTTTTCTAGATTGAAGGTAAATTGGGTGTTTGAAACAAAGAAAAAACGAAAAAAACACAAATTAGATAATCTAAATTTGTGTTATCCAGTAGAATTTACGGTTGGGTTTTGGCTTATAACCCAACCGTAACAGTTCTGATAATTTATATTCCATTTTCAACACATATTTACGGTTGGGTTTTGCCTTAAAACCCAACCGTATCCAGTTGAATTTACGGTTGGGTTTGGCTTATAACCCAACCGTAACATATTCTGTTAATTTTTGTTTCAAGTTCAACACAGAATTACGGTTGGGTTTTGCCTTAAAACCCAACCGTAGACAAGTTGTGGTGTTTGTACAAAATGTATTATGGTTGGGTTTAGTTATCGGACCCAACCGTAAATTGTCCTGTTAACTGTTTTTTGATTTTCAATATACTCCAAATTGGGTTTAAAACACAACTTTGTAACTTATTCCTTGTATTGTAATAGATTTAAAGTAGTACATTAAAGGAAATAAACGATTGGAAACGAAATACAATAGAACATTGGATGATTACACTTAAGCACTTAAAGATAATGGCGAAAATCAAACACCCGACTTGTTTCCATAATACGATAGCAATCTGTATGCTTGAACTCCTCCCCATATTTGATTCTATATTGCTCCATAGCCAACACACTCTGAAAAAAGACAAATCAATTATAAGTTTGAATTTTAGAAATCTCTTTTTAATTAACGATTTATTAATCGACAAACTTACTCTTTCCACACCGTTCTCATAGGGATTTGCTTCGAATCTAGCTTTCATTTCTAGTTTTAAGTTGTTCATGCATCGATACAACGTCTCAAACCGTCTCTTGATGGCTCTCCACGTAACCCAAGGGTTTACATTCCCATGTAATGCCGCAAACATTCGAAATACACGATTCCACCATTCATCGGTATCAAAACCCTCATTCCAATTTTGTTGTGAAACAACGTTGTTATTGTTGTTATAGAAGGCTCTATCATAAGCATGCTCTACCATCGTATGCCATGCTCGAACAATTGCAACATCTTCATCATTCGTGTATGTATTTACCATTTTTAGTGGTTGAAAGGGTATGGTGAGAATAATGAGAAAGTGTATAATTATAATGAGAATGAAAGGGATAGAGAATAATGAGAAAGTGACAAGTAAAGGTTTCTTTTTATAGGGAAAAAGTCACCAATGGGTAGATTTTTGAAAAAAAAACCCGTTGGAATTGTGTATTTTGAGAGGACGTAAATTCAGAAATTTTGAGATTCCCGTAGAATTTACGGTTGGGTTTGTGGTCCAAACCCAACCGTAACATATGATGAGGTGTTTTTACAATTTATTTACGGTTGGGTTTAGTAATCGAACCCAACCGTAAAATGATATTTTGAAATGTAGTTACGGTATGGTTGAGTAACCTAACCCAACCGTAACTTCTAGTGTTACTGTTAGTGTATATTTTACGATATTGTTACGGTTGGCTTTTTCCTTGAGACCCAACCGTAAGAAAGTTTGGTGTTTGTTCAATTTTTTGTTACGGTTGGGTTTAGTAATCGAACCCAACCGTAAATATGAATTTTTAGTATGGATTCTAGTTACGGTTGGGTTGAGTCATGGAAGCCAACCGTAAGAGAAGTTTTTAAGACAAAATTAGTTATGCTTGGGTTTAGTTCATTTTCTTATGAAATACCATAGTTGTAAAAAACCTTATTTTTAACATTAAAGGAAGAACTAAATGAAACGAAATACAGTAGATCATTAGATGATTAAACTTAAACACTTAAAAACTTAATCATAACGGCGAAACTCAAGATATAAACTATGTTCCAAGATACGATAGCAATCTGTATGCTTGAACTCCTTCCCATATTTGATTTTATACTCTGAAAAAAATAAATCAATTATAAGTTTCATTATTTTAAAAAAAATTGGGAAGAAAGAACCATTTATTAATTGACACACTTACTCTTTCCACATTGGTTTCGTCGGGAAATGCTTCAACTCTCATTTTCATTTCCAGTTTTAGGTTTTCCATTTCTTCATACAACGCCTGAAAGCGTCCCTTGATGTTACTGATCGTCCTCCGATATCTATTCCCGTGTAATGCCACAAACATTTCAAACACACCCTCCCACCAAGAATCGTCCTCCTGACAGTCCATCCAATTTTCAGCTATATCAACGTTTCTATTGTTGTTATAGAAGGCTCTCTCGTAAGCGTGGTCTATCATCGTAACCCACCCTCGAATAATTGCAACATCTTCATCATTCGTGTATCGAACCATTTTAAATGGTTGAAAGGGTATGGCGAGAATGAGTTGGAAAGTCTAGAATTATAATGAGAATGAAAGGGATAGAGAATAATGAGAATTATAAAAGGAAATGTTACCTTTTATAGGGAAAAAATTCCCAACGGCTAGATTTTGAAAAAAAATAACCGTTGGAATTGTAATTTTTTTGTGACTATTGAGTGATAATTTACGGTTGGGTTTTGGCTTAGAACCCAACCGTAATATCTTATTGATTTTTGTGCAAATTATATTACGGTTGGGTTTTGGCTTAGAACCCAACCGTCATTTTTAGTGTTAGTTTTAGTGCGATGATCATTTACGGTTGGGTTATCTAATGTAACCCAACCGTAAAAAATATGTTATTTTATTGCAAATTATGTTACGGTTGGGTTTAATTATGTTACCCAACCGTAAACATAAGTTTTTAATTGGAATTTTATTTACGGTTGGGTTGTTTATTGAAACCCAACCGTAAATGATCATCTTCATTTCATATATTCTTCATTTTTTATGGTTAAATCAATCTTGTATTTGTTTTGTGTTGGTGGAAAAAGTGGAAGAGAGATAAGAGAGTTTTAACCCAAAATTTTGAAAACACCAAAATGAGTGATTCTAGTGGCAAATTTGTGGAGTGTGAATCCTTGTATGATTGCCAAACTAAATTCTACATACCCATTGAGGGAGACCCAACAATGTATGATTATTTGGATGGTAGAGAGGTTTTAAGTGTAAGTTGTGATGGTGAAACTAAAGCAAATGGAGATATTAGTCGTCAAAGTGAAGATACAACTGCTGAGAATAGTCAGGTATGATTCTAACTTATTCTCTTTTTCATTTTTTGGAGATATTTAAGGAACTGAAGTGCATAATTTTTTTTTTTTTGTTACAACAGTATAGTTACGGTTGGGTTTCCTCAACAAACCCAACCGTAAGTATCCATTTGTGTTTCTGGAAAGTACAGTTTTACAGTTTTTCGGTTGGGTGTTTACCACAAACCCAACCGTAACTTATTACGTGCATGGGTATTTACTGCACTTGTTACGGTTGGGTTTTGGCTGAAAACCCAACCGTAACATTGAGTTGATTTCTTTCCTTATATTACGGTTGGGTATGACGATATTACGGTTGGGTATGACGTTATTACGGTTGGGTCTGATGCTTTTAACCCAACCGTAAACTTATTGGTTTTAGTGTTTTTTCTGACGCTTGGGCTTGATCTTTTTTGTTCAGGTCTCGGTTGTACCTCAACCAATGTATGATCACTCCAAATGATATTGAAACTATAGATACTACGGATCACTATTTGAATGACCTGGTAGGTTATAGATAAGTTGTTAATCCCTATCGACAATTGTCATAATGCCATTTTTTTTAACCTAACTTTATGTTTTTGGACCATGTAGACATAGGATAAAAAAGAAGATGCAAAGAAGTGGGCTACAGAACATGGGAAACTCATCATGTGTGTGCTTGTTTGTAACAACCAACAAAAACACAACCGCTTTCAAATGGTTTGTGAGTGTAGTGGACAATACACAAGACATGCAAAGAAGGGTACTGAGTATGTACCAAAGATGAAGATCAAACGAAAAACTTACACTAAGAAGACGGGATGTCCTTTCAAACTTCAATTTCATAAGAACAACGAGAATAAGTGGTTCTTGTCTACAGTTGTATGCGGTCGTCACAACCACCTACCACCAGAGACTTTGTTAACCCATCCTTCTATGGCCCGGCTTACCAAGGAAGAAAAGCTCATCGTAAACGATATGACGGATAAGCGTTTGAAACCCAGTGATATACTCGGGCACTTGAAGAATATAAACTCAAATAATGTGTCTACGTTGGAGACAATCTACAACGCCAAAGCCAAGTTGAAGCGTGAGAAATGGGAAGAAAGGGACCCGATCCAACAACTTTTGTACTTGGGGGAGACAAAAAAACTACACCATGTTTCACGAAGAAGATGAAAATAAACAAATTAAGCATATTATATTGGCTCATCCCGAGTTTATAAAGTTAGCACGGTGCTCCCATCAAGTGCTTATGATGGATTTCACGTACAAAACTAACAAGTATGAGCTCCCGGTTTTGAATGTTGTAGGGCAAACTTCTACCAAGTCCCCGTTTAGTGTTGCCTTTTGCTTCTTGAGAAACGAGCTCGAAGAAAGCTATGTGTGGGCATTGGAACAAATTAAATTATTCTACGTTGAAGGTTATACCCCTAAGGTAATTATCACCGACAAAGAACAAGGCTTGATGAATGCCATTGCAAGGGTATTCCCAGATGCTCATCATCTTCTTTGCACGTTCCACTTGTGGAATAATATTCAAACCAAGTGCAAAACGATTATTCGGCCAACAAAGAGAAGCGAGATGGAGAGAATTAATAAATTGCCGGTATCAGAACAAGAAGCGGCCAAAGAAAAATTCAAGGAGGATGACAAGTTGGCGGAACTAAAATGGGCTAGTTTCCAGACTGAATGGGATTCTTTGACATGGTCTATCACCAAGGAAGACTATGAAGAAAATGTTCGTATGTTATGCTTGCATTGGAGTAATTATCCAAAAGTTGTGAACTATTTGATGGACAATTGGTTGAATTCCCACAAAGAGAAGTTTGTAGCGGCGTTCACAAACCAATATAGGCACTTTGACAACCAAGCTACAAGTACCGTGGAGTCATCTCACAACAGAATGAAGAAGAAGCTTCATAATTGTGATGGTGGGTTTGTTACGGTCTTCGAAGCGATGCACGATTATTTTGTCCGTGACCTTGACAGAGTTAAGGAATCTTTTGAAAAAAGCCTTTCTAGAAAACACGTCAGCTATAAAGACGAACCATTGCTCCAAAGTATTTTTTATAAGGTGTCGCATTGTGCTATTGAGAAGATAATGTACGAAATAAAGCACTATAGATTGGGCAACTTACACGGAGAAGAAGAGTGTGTTTGTCCTAACATGTCAAGTTTGGGACTTCCCTGCCGGCATATGATGCCCAAGTACGAAGAAGACGGTGTGATCCCAATTCAAGATATTGATCCGTTTTGGCAACAATTGTCTTTCGATGAACCCATCGTCGAGCAAGATTTTGGTACATCGTTTGCCGACACCCACGTTGGAAAGGCTATAGCTAAGAAATACGATACATTAAATAAGGCGCAAAGGCAAATTTGGTTGACAAACTTGAGTTACTTCGTGTTTCCGCACACAAGGTACTCTGTCAAGGAACCAATTAGAGGGAAGAGAAAAGGTAGGCCTTCTACCAAAGAATCGAGGGCCGTGGGACGGAAAAAAGCTAGGGAATTGCATGAAGAATCAAAGAAAAGAAACCCTTGTGCATTTGAGCATTTGCAAAATGAATATGAAGCAGAGGATGAGAAGGAGGACGATGCTCAACGAAAAATAAGTCGAACGGAACAAGGGGGACCAAGTGTAGTAGATATTAAAGGAAAGGGTCCCGCGGTTCCCACTCAAGATAGTTCAACAATTGAACTTGGTGCCAAGGGAAAAGTACCTCCACACCCAAACTCAATAAGAGTAAGTATGAAGGAATTAACAAGAAGAAAAAAAAGAGTTAGTATGAAAGAATTAGCAAGAAGAAAAGAAAAACTTAAAAGCAATACATTAGTAGTTGAAGAGCCATATACGATCCGGATTGCAAGAGGATTGATGCAATTTCCATCTAACTATTCAAGAAATGAGAATGGCAAAATCGTCCAAACCGAGCAAATTATTTATGAAAATTATATGTCATCGTTCCCAGTTTTTTTTCGTCCCTACATAAAGGCCACCGACGATGTTGCCGGTGATGGTAATTGTGGATACCATGTATTCATCGAACAAGTTGGACCATTTAGCGGAGCAGCAGGGTTGGGTATGGACGAAGTAACTTTTGTAAGGCATAGGTCAGCGGTTGAACTACGCTCTTACCCGGATATATACAAGCCAATGATGTGTGCATATAGAGACGAAGAGTCGTTGTTAAACGAGGAGTTCATTGCTCTCGAAAGGCGTTTAATAGGCAATAAGAATTGCACTAGTGAGTATTGGATGAGCATGCCAATATGTGGCCAAATCCTTGCCAACGCTTTTAATTGCGTCATCCATTATATCTCAAATGGATATTGTTTAACATTTGCACCAACAAGATCAACATTTGTCGAACAATTGGCAAATAGAAGATGTGTGATTGGGCTGGTGCAGAACTGCCATTTTGTTGGTCTAAAGTTGAAAGAAGGAAGTCCATTACCCCCTTTACAGGATGGGTACGACGGTGATATCGCCAAGTCTTGGTGTCACAGATTCAAGCACAATTTCGAACTCTGGAAGGCATTAAAACCCTCACCGACATTTCAATTCATATCATTTGTTTCTGAGTCGGAGTCAGAATGTTAATATGTATGTTGGAGGAATCATAATATGAATATAGTTTTTTGGAATATAAAAATTTGAACTATCATATGTGTTACTACAAAATGTTTCCAGGTTTACGGTTGGGTTTTTAGTAAAAAACCCAACCGTAAACTTGTTACTGAACAATTATAATAATATTACGGTTGGGTTTTGAGTGAAAACCCAACCGTAAACCCTCCAGTTTAAATTCACTCAGGTTTACGGTTGGGTTTGTACTCAAAACCCAACCGTAAACCTGTCACTTTTACGGTTGGTTTGTGAGTACAAACCCAACCGTAAACCTGGATGAATTTAAACTGGAAGGTTTACGGTTGGGTTTTCACTCAAAACCCAACCGTAATATTATTATAATTAACCTTTTTTTGGAATTTCAATTCACTCAAAACTGGGTTCAAAACACAAAATTTATGTAAACATCAAATTTTTGACCACATTACAACCCATGAAATCATTAAAGTAACCTGGGATACAATTGAAATTAACACTAAAAAACCCAAATGGCATTACAAAAGAACTAATAAATAGGTCTGCGAGTGAGCAAAAAGTCTTTTAGGATGTGATAATGAGGTAGGTATAAAAATGGCCATATTTTCCATCTCCTCCATTCCGCAAGAGATCTCTGTAACACCTCATCATCGGTTTCACCCCTAAGTCGTAGTTGACCAATAATACGAACTAATGCCATAAATTCTTCTATGTATCGGTGTATAGTGTTATATCGACAAATCAACTTGACGTGATCACGGTTATAAGGGTTGCCGGTTTCAGAACAAAAGTTTTCATGGATTGTTTGCCAATAACTCGGACTCGTTATACCACTTTGCCTTCTTTCTTCTCCTCTTTTTGGAAAACATAATACATAGTTGCGGCAAATACTTAAATCTTCTCCCAAAGAAAAATCTGGATTTTTAATGCCAGGTTGACCCATGTTCCACTATGTTGGAGATGATTGTTGTAACATAAAGGTTTATTTTTGAAAAAAATGGATGGAAAGGATATGTACTCAACTATTCCACTTATAAACAAGAAGTATAACGGTTATATTTTGAAAAAATAGGTCGTACAAGGTTTGAACGGCTGTATTTGAAAACCCAAAAAAAATATAATTCAAAAACGACCCAAAACTTTCCACAAATAGAATTTACGGTTGGGTTATGAAAAATAACCCAACCGTAATATCATAGGGAAATTATGTTTTAAGGTCTTAAACCTTACGGTTGGGTTTTCAGCAAAAACCCAACCGTAACCTATGTTTTTA
>JAJJMC010014687.1:7312165-7346679 GCA_023531435.1 Papaver californicum
AATCAAAATTAAAGTTATCCAGTAGAATTTACGGTTGGGTTATGGCTTAAAACCCAACCGTAATATCCTAGGGAATTTATGTGTTAAGGTCATAAACCTTATGGTTGGGTTTCCAGCCAATGCCCAACCGTAACATTATTCTTTCATATAAACGGTTGGGTTTTCATCAAAAACCCAACCGTAAAACTGTAGTATAAAAATGTGACAGTTTTACGGTTGGGTTTTGGCTAGAGACCCAACCGTAAACCTGTCTTATTTTTCATTTTGCCAGTTTTACGGTTGGGTTTATTTCTGATACCCAACCGTAATAATAATGTGACTGGGTATTTTTAGCGGAAAAATATAAGTTTTTTGGTTTCCAACTTCAAATAACTGGTAACTAAATTTTGGCGACTGATTTTTCATTTCACGTCCATGTTAAATTCAAATTTCAAATCTAACTTCACAACTAATTCACACATACGTTAAACTTTGTTGTCCATAGACATAGAGTTAGGGAGAATGAGGAGGGGTAGGTCGATGACTTTGACGAGCTCTTTTTTTGCTCCTAACATTACGATGAGCAGCACCGCCACGAGTACGAGCTCCAACACGACCGCCTCGAGTACGAGCACCACGTTGAGCATCCCCGGCTTCATCATGTGTCTCTTCATCCGATGCTTGGGGCTCTCTCCTAGTAGTACTCGCATCTGTAGTCGCGCCTCTTGTACTGGGTCTACTCCTCTTTAAAGTCCGCTGCACATCCTCAACTTCATGATGAACCTCCCTAATCAAAGCTTGGACTTGGTCACGCGTCCTCACATCAATTGTGCTTAGGCATGGATTAATAGAGTCCGCCAATGCAACGGCTTTCTTTTTCTATTCACATATGGAAATTAAAGTAGGATCAGTGTTTAATAATAAATCTTAAAAAAATTAATAACAAAAATAATGTACGTACCAAATTGAAATATGCCTTCTTCCAGAAACCATCTCCTGTGTTGATTGCCAGAGTCTCCGGATCATTGTTGATGATAGTTGGATGACCAAAATGGCGATACCAATCCAAGTAATCTCCCGCAGCCTATTTTGTGCCCGGAGAGGGAGTTAACTCATTCATTTGGACTTGGTATTTCGGATCATTGCGGTTATTCCAAACCGCGACTGAAGGCGTTGGCTCATAGTTTAACACGATGTTTGGCCCTTCGATCATCGACCCATTCACACACAATTTAAACATTTCCAGTGTAACCGTTGTTTGGACGTATCCATATTGGCGGAGAGTTCGCCGGGGGTTGGACATCACGTACCCAAACGGATGATACAAAGGGCCGTTGTAGCCTGCCACGTCCGACAATCGTCGTAAATCTTCAACATGTCCATCACCCTCTATGCTAATCTTCACATAAGGATCGAAAACAACATCTTCGGCCGTGAAAGCATCAATTTCTTTTCTCATCTTTGCTATGAGCATTTCTTTATATTTTGCCTGCGTCCCGGTGAAGACGAATTTCTTTCCCGTAGGTCCATTAACATCAACGCTTGTTTGAGGAGCCAGTCTGGGAAAGTGATCGTATACCCATGCCTATAAAGATAATTAATATTAATATAAGAAAATAAAAAATAAATAAATTAAAATTGAACATTCAAATTCAAACAATAAATTACCTGAAGCAGACCGGTATTACCGGCAATCTCAGTTCCCCTGACCCTCGAAGCTTTTCGAAAGTTAGCAAGTAGGTAGGCCAGGGTGGCAGTTCCCCACGAGTACTGATGGGTCATCCCGAGATCACCCTGAAGCCATTGTAGATACTGGACGTTCACCCTGTTGCCCGAGTTGTCACCAAAGAAGATGGTGCCGAGCATATATAGCAGATAAGCTCTGGCTGTTCGAATGGCTCTGGTGTCATCTATGACGACCCCAGCCATTTCCAACTTCGCGGTCCCTCCAAACTTCTCCCGTAGTGACCGCAGCAATATTTTCTTGCTCATGTATTGAACTTTCTTCTTTGGCATCCCCGGTTTATCTCCAGTCACCAATTTAAATTCCGATTCATCTTCGGTCTTCTCCCATCCAAGTGTTTCTTTGACAAGTGCATAAATATCACTCCAGGACATGTTGTTGTCAAAACCCTCAAACACAGATTTACCTTCCACCTCCAGCCCTAGAATTGAGTGGACATCATCCGGCGTTATAGTCATTTCGCCGAATGGGAGATGAAACGTATCGGTCTCAGGCCAATAACGTTCCCTGAAGGCTGCACAGACGACGCTGTCATACTCCCACATTGAATTTGTAATTCCGGGAGCTAACCTGGTACCATTTACAAGAATTTGTACAGCCGTACATTCTTCAGTTAAGGGCCAATGTTGTGCCCTTTGACGAACCAATTTCTTGATCGCCTGTGTATGATCCTATAAAGAATAAAAAAAAATTTGTTTTACTTACACAAGTTAACAAACCAAAATTTAACAGAATAAGAGAAGTGATTAAAATAATACCTTGGTCGCTGCAACTTTGGCAGCCCATGAATGGGGATAACCAAATAATATTGCTGATTTGTCTCGGGCCTCACCCCATAGTCCTCCATTCCTCCTCTTAGGCCACAGTTGAGGTTCGGCCTTTTCTTTGGGAATTTCTTTGGCAACCACCCTTTTCTTTGCCTTTTCTTTTCTAATTTCTTTACCTTTGCCTTGAGGGACATGTTGTTCTCTGTCCCCCTCTTCTTCTTCTACTTGTTGCTCTTGTGGTGGTTCTCTAATCACAAGAGAACCTCTGGGTGTTGGTAGATCACCCAAGCCTTGGAACACATTATATTCCTCTTCTGCAATTTGAGGATCACTACCACCACCTACCTCAAAAGAGGGATTATGGGTCTTGCTCACGCTTCTCTTCTCAACCCCTAAATGCTTTCCGTGGCGAGGGGTTGGAGTGTGAGAAATAGGTGTTAAATTATTACCCCTTTTATTCTTCCTACAACACACAACCAATACAAGTTAGATAATTTCCAAGCAATTCAACTTCAAGTAAAAAAAATTGACTACACAGGAAAATTTACGGTTGGGTTTTTGAGAAAAACCCAACCGTAAATTTTCTTCCATATGTTACGGTTAGGTTTTAACAAAAACCCAACCGTAACATACATGTAACTGACTTGCATATCATTTTTACGGTTGGGTTTTTCTTAAAACCCAACTGTAATACAAAAACATAAATTTTAATGTGCGCAAATATTACGGTTGGTTTATTCTCAAAACCCAACCGTAAACTATATAAAAAAAATTATCCATATGTTACGGTTAGGTTTTAAGAAAAACCCAACCGTAATTTCTTACAAAATTTTTATGCAAACTAGTGTTACGGTTGGGATTTTCTCAAAACCCAACCGTAGAATGGTTTTCAAAAAACGGCACAAATTACTTACGGTTGGGTTTTCTATTGAAACCCAACCGTAAAATCCTAAACTATTCATCTTCTTCCATTTAATTTACGGTTGGGTTTTGAAAATAACCCAACCGTAATACTCAAGAACACCAAATGTTACGGTTGGGTTTTAAAAATAACCCAACCGTAATACTCAAGAACACCAAATGTTACGGTTGGGTTTTGACACGGACCCAACCGTAATATCAACTGTGTCCAACATTTTTTCCCCAAAAACATGATCAAACATGCGAATAAATCAATTACAAGTTCTAAGAATAACATGGGTTTGATTCAATACCTTAGATACACCATTGTTGGATATTTCTCTGCTTGATTTTGCGAACGGTTATCGATTTCTTGTTGAATCTCTTGATTAGGTTGCCCTGAAAAGTGTTCATTGCCATCACTACTACCTTTAATTCCTTTAGTATGGTTCTTCATCTCGAATTGTTTTGTTGATTTTAATCGACGATGAATTTGCGAATCGGCAATGAATTTAGATGGGTTACGGTTGGCTTTTTCTTTGGTTTTGTTTTTGAAAGTTATGAAAATTTTGAAAAAAGAAATTAAAAGAGTTTAGGTTTTAGTTAGTAGAAGGGTAAAATGGACATTTAACTTTACCCCCTAGGACATCCCTTATCGTAAAATTGGGTCACCTTGGCTCAACTAGGAGCCCCTCTATTGATGTGGGAGCCCCTATATCAGGCTTCATTCATTAATAGATTTCCGTGAAGGCACACAAGTTACAAAGGGTAACAAGAGGAAGAAACAAGACAACTTTACAAACACATTAGAATTTAGAGATGACCACAGTTGTATTTAGTATGGGCAATTGGATTGCTGAAGAAAAAAACTCGGGCAATAACCATCACCAACTTTGCTAATTGGCCAGACGAGGTTTCTAATAACATTCCGATGAGATAAGCCTGTGATGACAACATAAACAGCCTCATTCTACGTTCTTTCACGTAACGGTCCATTGCTGCTTCAATCTTCACCTGCAAAACTTTTTTTTCTATTCTTTCTGAACCTTTCACGCTCATTTCTTGAACCAAATTTGTTGCTAAGACAACAACATCTTCTAATGCAGCAGAACCACCCTGGCATAAGAAAGGACCCATAACATGCATGGCATCACCTGCTACAATAACTGTCCCTTTTCGAAAATTTCCAAATAGTATGTCCCACGGTGTCCGGTGTCTTATTTTTGTAAGAGTCAATGAATCAAGGTCACATTTCTTTACGATTTCTATGATTTCTGCTGGGAAATCAGTGATGGATTCGATGGTTGATTCTTTGATGAGTTTGGGTTCGCTGGAAACGTCTGTATCTGGTTTTATTGATATACAAAATGTAATATTAAGAAAAGGTTTTGCCAAAACAACTAATAGCGCAATCTATCCTTGAGGAGTTAAAATGTCAAATCATTTGGATTTCTTTTAAAGTATATGATGGTTTTGGTCCCAGTGAATTTAAAATTTTGACCTTAAGGGTCACATGTTGTCAACAGAATATCTCCATGACTCCAGAATATCCTCCTGTATTAAAGATTGACTCCAGAATTTCCTCTTGTATCTGTATATCTCCAGAATATCTTCACCTGGAAGATATGTTATCTATCTTGTATATCCTCATTCATGTTTGCATATATCTGAATTCATGTATACACATCTGTAGTTGTGTATAAAATTATTCTCCTCCACAAGAGCACAACATTTTGCAATACAAAAACAAAGAGATTACAATTCTAACTTGGTGTCAGACAGTGATCCTGTAAACCACGCAATCTTCTTTTCAAATCAAGTCTCCTCAATGGAAGCAAACACAGCAACCCTTCAGCACATTCATATCAATCATCTAGTGAATATCAAGCTCAATGAAGCTAACTTTCTCTTATGGAAAACTCAGTCACATCCCTGTTAAAAGGGTACAATCTACAAGGTTACGTCGATGGTACCCTGCCTAAACCACCAAGAACCCTACCAAATTCAGCAGAAATTAATCCTGAATTTGTCAAGTTTGAAGAGCAAGACCAAATCCTTCTAGGATGGCTGCTGTCTTCAATCACAGAGAATGCTATGATTCATGTTGTAGGACTAACAACATCTCAAGAAGTATGGAAGGCTTTAGAAACAAGGTTTGCTCCACAGACCAAGGCACACCAGATGCACTTAAGGAGACAAATCCACAATTTAACCAAAGGTAATTCTACAATGTAAGAATACTTCAATAAGGCTAAAAATCTGTTTGACTTACTTGCAGCATCAGGACACACTGTTTCTGTAGATGATATGAAACAGACTATACTGAATGGTCTCAACCAAGCATATGGCCCAATTGTATCGACTTTATGCACCATTGATGATTTGGATATGAAGACATTCTATGCTCATCTTCTTACATATGATCTGCGCCTTGAGCAACAACTAGAACTGATTCAACAGCCTTTAGCAAATGTTGCTGTTAGAAGCTCATTCTCTCCTAGATCAGTTCAATTCCATCAAAGGAATATGCCTCAGTCTAACAGACCAGCCTTCAGATCAAGAAATAATCCACAACATGATCAAGGCCCCTGTCATATTTGTGGTCGGAGAAATCACACAGCTAGAAGGTGCTGGTATTGATGGGACAAAGAAGATGCATCCACCAGAAAATCTCCAGCTGCATACATTGCACTACCTGGAAGAAATAAGGACAACTCTTGGGTAACTGACACTGGTGCCACTCACCATCTCACTGCTGATGTCAATAACTTGAACCTGCATCATGAGTATGATGGCACTGAGCATGTGAAGGTTGGCAATGGTAATGAGCTTGGTATTGCAAACATTGGTAATACTACCTTTACTCAAAACAATAGATCCTTTTTGCTTAAAAATGTGTATCATGTTCCTATTATTAAAGCTAATCTTCTATCAGTTCATCAATTTTGCAAAGACAACAATGTGTTTTTTGAGTTTCACACAAACTGTTTTTTTGTGAAGGATTTCCACACGAGGACAACACTTCTGCAAGGAAGGAATAAAAATGGTCTCTACAAGTTTGACAATGTCTAGGAGATCACAAACCTGTTTTCACCAAAAGCTTACTTATCAGAATCACTTCCAGTTTGGCATCAAAGATTAGGACATCCAATGATTCAAACTGTCTCTAGAGTTATTAAAAAAATTACTCTTCCTGTCTCAAATAAAACATTTGATTTCTGTCATTCCTGTCATCTTAGTAAGAGCAAAAAACTACCATTTTCAAACAGTCAGACTACTTATGATAAACCAGTAAGTCTTGTTGTCTCTGACTTATGGGTATCTCCTCATGTCTCACGCAAGGTTTTAGATACTATTTATTACTCTTGGATGCCTTTTCTCACTATACTTGGATATTTCCCTTGGCAAAAGAATCTGATGCCTTACCAATCTTCATACAATTCAAAACACAAATAGAAAACCTCACTGATCACAAACTCAAAGTTTTCCAGTCATACAATGGGGGTGAATAGAGAAAATTCACTTCATTCCTGAAATATTCAGGAGTAATCCATAGGTTCTATTGCCCACACACTTTTCCACAGAATGGACTTACAGAAAAACGCATACAACATATCACTGAATTAGGCCTTGCACTTATGTTTCATGCCTCTATGCCAAAATCCTTTTGGGTTGAAGCTTTCTCCACAGCCTGTTATCTCATCAACAGAATTCCAGTTACTAAGACAGAAAACAAGACACCACTTCAACTACTATTCAATAAAACTCCTGTCTACTCTCTCTTAAAGGTGTTTGGTTGCCTTTGTTACCCATGTCTAAGACCATATAACTCACAAAAATTGGAACCAAGATCTGTAGCATGCACCTTCATAGGTTATAGTAGCTCTCACAAAGGTTATATGTGCCTAAACACCCTTACAAACAGGTTGTATATCTCCAGACATGTCATATTTGAAGAAGGTCATTTTCCATTTGCTTTCAAGCAAACAGTAAGTTCTGTAATATAATCCACTCCAGAGTTACCAAACACAGGAGTACTTACCTCACCTACTCTTGAAGTTCCAAGAAACAGTCCAGCTCTACCGGCTCATCAATATTTGCAGCAGACTCCACAACTGACTGCATCCACCAACTCTAATGTGTCTCTGTCAGCAGGTCCAACTAATGCATCTCTGCCAACAGTACCTGATGAGGTTGTTTCTCAGCCAAGCTTACCAACAGAACAACCAAGCTCTTCTACAACTACCAGTAATATCCAACAGTTACCACAGCCACAAATACACTCAATGAAAACAAGAGCTAAATCAGGTATTTCAAAGCCTATAAGGAAAATGTGTTTAACAGCCACCAAGCACCCCCTATAGGATGCTGACTTCATGGAACCCACTTGTTTTTCCCAAGCAAAAGATGATCCACAATGGATATCTGCAATGAATATACAATATAATGCATTGATTGACAATGGAACTTGGTCCCTTGTTCCATATGAAAGAGGAATGAATGTTGTAGGCTCAAAATGGGTGTTTCGAATCAAACAAAAGCCTGATGGTACTGTTGACAAGTATAAGGCACGCCTGGTTGCAAAAGGGTTTCATCAGCAAGAAGGGATAGACTATGCTGAGACATTCAGTCCGGTCATCAAGTCATGTACCATAAGGTTAGTTCTCTCCATAGCAGTGATGCATGGCTGGGAACTGCGACAACTAGATGTAGAGAATGCATTTCTACATGGGGTTCTGGAAACTAATGTGTATATGAAGCAACCTGTTGGATACACTAATCGTAATCACTCAACACATGTGCGCAAGCTTCATAAGTCCCTTTATAGGCTAAAACAAGCACCAAGAGCCTGGTTTTCGCACTTGAGCACATATCTCACAAAACTTGGATTTCAAGGTTCAATTTCTGATACTTTTCTATTCATCCAAAACAAGGCAGACTCCACAACATATATCCTAGTATATGTAGATGATATCATTGTCACAGGCTCTAGTTCAACTCTTATTAACAAACTCATTCAAGACATGCGCAATGTGTTTGTTATTAAAGATATGGGTGAACTAACATTCTTTTTGGGTATTGAAGTGATTCGTCAGGGTCAACAGCTAATTCTGAGCCAGCGCAAGTATGTCTCTGATCTACTACGACGTTCATGCATGGATGGTGCTAAACTAGTCAGTACGCCTCTCTCTGCACAACTCAGAATACAGAAGCATGGGTCAGAAAAGTTTAACAATCCAAATTTATAGAAGTGTAGTGGGGGCTCTCCAATATCTGCATCTCACACGGCAGGACATCTCTGTGGAAGTGAACAAAGCATGTCAGTTTATGCATGATCCATTTATAGAACATTGGGACATGGTTAAGAGGATCTCATGTATTTAA
Source organism: Papaver californicum (assembly GCA_023531435.1). Lineage (NCBI taxonomy): Eukaryota > Viridiplantae > Streptophyta > Magnoliopsida > Ranunculales > Papaveraceae > Papaver > Papaver californicum. Next base: position 7,320,941 of record JAJJMC010014687.1, read on the forward strand.
AGCATACAGTTGATTATGGGTTATTTCTGCATCCCAACAACAACAACAACAATTTCCTTCATGCTTATTCTGATGCTGACTGGGCAGGTAATGTGGATGATCGAAGATCCACCAGTGGTTACTGTATCTTCTATGGAGGAAATTTGATATTTTAGAGTGCTAGAAAACATAAAACAGTGTCTAAATCAAGTACATAAGCTGATTACATGGGAGTAGCCATAACTTCTTTTGAACTGATTTGGATACAATCTTTAATGCAAGAGCTTGGTGTATCAACTCCAACACCTAATCTATGGTGTGATAATTTGGGAGCTACGTATCTAACAGCAAACCCAGTCTTCCATGCTAGGACAAAGCATATTGAAATTGACTATCACTTTATCAGGGAAAGAGTGGCCAACAGACAACTTCAGGTACAGTTTATCTCATCCAGATTTCAACTTGCAAATATATTTACAAAAGGATTATCCTCTCCAAGATTCCATATGCTGAAGGACAAGTTGAATGTTCGGCAATTCACGTTCAACTTGAGGGGGAGTGTCAACAGAATATCTCCGTGACTCCAGAATATCCTCCTTTATCAAATATTGACTCCAGAATATCCTCCTGTATTTGTATATCTCTAGAATATCTTCACCTGGAAGATATGTTATCTATCTTGTATATCCGCATTCATATTTGCATATATCTGTATTCATGTATACACATCTGTAGTTGTGTATAAAACTATTCTGCTCCACAAGAGCACAACATTTTGCAATACAAAAACAAAGAGATTACAATTCTAACTCATATATGCTAGATTGAAAATATACTGGACTGTGCAAGCTTAATTATCAGATCTAACAAGTGATAGATATCCGCTAATGATTGAAGATAAAAGACTGTAATTGGGTTCAACATACTACAAAATGTCGACGGACGGGCTACAAACCAATACATGAGATTATCATCGGCCGGCATTCTATCAAAGAGACGATTCTCTTTCCGTGTTCGAATAAATTCATTGCTCAATCCATGACCATATGGATAACTTGTGAAACCTCTAACTCCACATGTAGAGAAACTCTTTGTAGGTTTTAATCCGATTAACTCAGAGACAACTGAATGAACTCCATCGCATCCAGTCACAACCTATTATTCCCAAAACAGATTTAACATATTATAAAGTTAAAATACATCCATGATATAAGACTAACATTTGCAAGTTACATGAGTAAGTTATCTTTGAACATCGTCATGATACACAATAACCTGTTGGATAATAATCTTCCTGTAACAGAGAAACACAAACAACAGAGAACTTGAAGATGATTTAGAGAGGGTTAGAAATAAACAGCATACACACTCAAGCACAGAGAGGTGAAGTCGCATGTTCAACAGACTGCCCTTAACTCAATATTTGCCAGGTACACCTTTAGGAAGATGCTGTTATACCTTGTAAGTGACAAATTTGAATTCAGGATAAAATCACCTGATACCAACCCAGCTAGCAAAGCTCGTTGGCCCGTTGTGAACTTAACAATAGATGAAAAAATAAGAATGTAAACTATTGCGCACAACAAAGCAGGAAGATGGTGAAAAGTCGTCAGGACAGTGGCTGCGACTGGGGTAAACGAAAACCTTAGTATTGTTGTTCTTTTATAGGAGAAGTAATCCTTTGAGTTTTAAAACGGTGAAAAAATTTATTTTGAAATATTAAATCCCCATTAAAACAAAACGTTAAGATTTTTTAATTAAAAAATATTTATGATTTTATTTTTCACTCAATTCAAAACGGTAAAATATTTATTTTTAATATAAACCCGTTGAATATTTGATGGGTACACGTGTGCACTCGCAAGGCACACGCAAGGCACACGCCAAGGCTCACGCCAATGGTCACGCCAAGGCTCACGCTAATGCTCACGCCAAGGCTCACACCAAGGCTCGCACCAAGGCTCGCACCAATGGTCACACCAAGGCTCGCACCAATGGTCACACCAAGGCTCACACCAAGCCTCACACCAAGGGTCACACCAAGGCTCACACCAAGGCTCGCGCCAAGGCTCGCGCAAAAGCACACGCAAGCTCCGCAAGCCCGCGGTCCGCGGTGCTTCGGTGCGAAGCACCGCACATGTGTACATTTGCCCACTAGTCCATTTCCTAAGTCCATATCCAATCCATTAGTTCTTTTTCCTTATATAGAACGTTTGTGGTAAAATGCATGAACTTCCTCCTTGGTTTTCCCAATGTGGGACAACCAAAGGTTTCTCATTCACTAAGAAGTGAAAATGGATGGCTATAATTCCACCCAAGTTTGGACTAGTGATCCTAACACCCATCAAGTTAATTATAGTAACAAAATTATTTTAAGTAATAAAATCTTAATTTTAGCATTAAACCATTTTTATTTCCAACAATCCCCCACATGAATGACGAAACCGAAAAATCGGAAAAACGAAAAAACGAGAAATACCTCTTAAGCAATAGGTGACCATTTCGAATTGAACCTTTGCTTAGTGAGAAGCACCGGAACTACTTGATGGTCAGTGAACGTGATGTCTTGAACTGCCATCATTTAGTGTAATTCATCAATAACTCCTTACGCAAGATATCTCTTAAAATGCTGTTAAGTTCACGCCGTTGTGTCTGTTTTGGCCCTGGACGTATCCCGTTTCTCAGAATGCTCTAGATAATCAGCTCAGTTCTCATAGGAAGCGACCCACTTCCTCATTCAGATAGGTGAGTTCTATCAAGAGTGTTAATTGCTACACCCCATTTCAATCTTAAATTGAAACTATAGAACTCATTAAGACTTTACTCTAAGTCATCCTCACTTGCAGTCACACTATCACGTCTACACCATAGGGAAGGGACAGAGAAAATAATTCTCTGATAATGTTTAATTTTTACCCGCCATAAATTAGTTGTCTCATTCAAAACCTTGATCTTGGGATCTCCAGTCAGCAAGGTTGAGTATCCTTCATGGCAAGTTTTAATTGATGAGCTTAAGTCCCATCCCCCTCGATGCATTACTAACTATCTCCTTGGACAAGCCTTTCGTCAAAGGGTCCGCGATATTCTCCTTAGACCTCACAAAGTCAACAGAGATAACGACAGTTGAGATTAGTTGTTTTAGAGAATTGTGTCTTCTCCTTATATGAATAGATTTTCCATTATAGTTGTTGTTTTTAGCATTAGCTATTGCAGCTTGATTATCACAATGTATAGATACAGCTGGCACAGGCCTATTCCAGAGAGGAATGTCTTCTAAAAAGCATCTTAGCCAAGCGGCTTCCTCTCCTGCTTTATCTAACGCTATAAACTCGGATTCCATAGTGGATCGAGCGATACAGGTCTGTTTGGAACTCTTCCAAGACACTGCTCCACAGCCTAGAGTGAAAACGTATCCACTCGTAGACTTAGACTCCTCTGAGTCTGCTATCCAGTTTGCATCACAGTATCCTTCCAGAACAGCAGGGTATCTCTCATAACTCAACCGAAAGTTTAAAGTGTATTTAAGATACCTCAGCACTCTGAAAAGTGCATCCCAATGCTCTTGTCCTGGATTACAGGTATACCTACTTAGTCTACTCACTGCATAGGCAATGTCTGGTCTCGTGCAGTTCATTAAGTACATCATACTTCCTATGACACGTGAATATTCAAGTTGCGAGACTCCATTGCCTTTGTTTTTCTTGAGTCTACAAGAAGGGTCAAAAGGAGTACTTGCTGGTTTACTATCAAACTGGTTAAATTTCTTCAGAACTGACTCAACATAATGAGATTGACTGAGACTGAAGCCATTAGACTCCTTTCTAATTTTCATCCCTAGGATTACATCAGCAGGACCTAAGTCTTTCATGTCAAAGTTTTCATTCAACATGTTCTTAGTGGAATTAATGATTTCAAAGGTTGTACCTAGTATAAGCATATCATCAACATACATGCATACCATCACACAAGCATGTTGACAGATTTAGTGTAGACACATTTGTCAGCTTCATTTATTTTAAAACCACTAGAGAACATTACATGATCAAATTTTTCATGTCATTGTTTAGGTGCTTGCTTCAAGCCATATAAAGACTTTTTAAGTCTACACACCTTCTTTTCATAACCCTTCACCACAAAACCCTCGGGCTGATCCATATAGATTTCTTTATCTAATTCACCATTTAGAAACGCAGTTTTTACATCCATTTGATGTATCTCTAGGTTATGGATTGCAGCAATTACAATTAGCAACCTAATTGAAGTAATTCTAGTGACAGGTGAATAAGTGTCAAAGAAATCTACACCTTCTATTTGTTTATAGCCTTTAGCTACAAGTCTAGCTTTATATTTTTCCACGGTTCCATCAACCTTACGTTTTCTCTTAAAGATCCATTTACAACCTATGGTTTTGCACCCTGGAGGTAAATCTACTATTTCCCAGGTTTTATTCTGAACAATAGAATCCATCTCATTAATAGTGGATTCTTTCCACCATGGAGCTTCAGACGAAGTCATGGCCTCTTTATAGGTTTGTGGATCAGTTTCAACTAAACAGGTAATGAAGTCTGGCCCAAAAGATTTTTCTAATCTAGGTCTTTTACTTCTTCTTGGCTCATAAACAGGTTCATCTTCTTCTACCGGTAATGAATGGCTAGAAGAAGGGACATCTAGAGGATCTACACGTATCACGCGAGATTCAGTTTTCATTGGAAAAACATTTTCAAAAAACGAAGCATCTCTAGATTCTAAAATGGTGTTCACACCAATTTCCGAGTTATCGGAACTCACAACCATAAATCTATAGGCAGTGGTGTGCTCGGGATATCCTAGAAAGACACAATCATAGGTTTTAGGTCCTATTTTAGTCCTCTTAGGTGGAGGAATAGAGACCTTGGCTAAACACCCCCACACTTTGAGGTATCCATAAGAGGGTTGTTTTCCTTTCCATAATTCATACGGTGATTTTTCTGTTCCTTTAAGGGGCACTCTGTTCAGGATATAGCAAGCTGAGAGGACGGCCTCCCCCCACAAGTTCGCCGGTAGTCCTGAACTGATTAACATGGCATTCATCATCTCCTTAAGGGTTCGGTTTTTCCGTTCAGCCACACCATTAGATTGTGGTGAATAAGGAGGAGTTACCTCATGAATAATGCCATGTTTCGCACAAAAGTCTCCTATAGGGGTTACGTATTCACCCCCACGATCAGACTTAACAGTTTTAATGGTGGTATTTCTGGTTTTCTACTTCTAATTTATATAATTTAAATGCTTCAAGAGCATCATCTTTTCCTTTAAGCAAGTAGATATGACAGTATCTAGTACAGTTATCTATGAAGGTAACAAACCATTTTTTTCCACCCCTGGTTTGGATTGATTTCATATCAACTAAGTCAGTGTGAATTAACTCTAAAGGATTAGAAACTCTGTGGACATTTTTCTGAAAAGGCTTCTTAGCATATTTTGATTCTACACAAACTTCACATTTATGTTCATATTCCAGATTTAATTTTGGAATGCAGCCAGATTTTGCCAATTTGTTCATTGAATTATAATTTACATGACCAAGTCTACCATGCCAGATATTCAATGAGACAACAATATAAGAAGAATCAACTATATTAATTTCAGTAGAGATTACAGATAATTTGTAAAGGCCCTCAGCCTTATAGCCCTTTCCCACAAAGTCCCTACCCTTAGTGATAATCACTTTTCCAGACTCAAAAACAATTTTAAATCCCTTGTCATCTAGCACACCACTTGAAACGAGATTCTTGCAGATGTCTGGTACATGTAACACTTCATTCAACGTGAGGATTTTCCCAGAAGAAAGCTTCAGCGAAACCTTTCCTTTTCCTGCAACTTGTGCTGCAGAAGAATTACCCATATAGAGTTTTTCTCCCTCTCCTACTGTCTGGTAGGAGGTGAACATATCCTTGCTTCCGCAGACATGTTTGGTAGCTCCAGAGTCTACCCACCAGTCCCTCACATTGGTAAATAAATTCACCTCAGACACCGTGCCAGAAAATTCATTTTTACTACTTTCAGCTAGGTTTACATTTTGTTTCTTAAAATTCGCATCTTTGCGTTTTCTACAATGCATTGCCATATGGTTAGACACACCACAGACATAACAAGCTCCCTTAATCTTACCAATAGCAGACTTTGGTTTTTGAAATTTACCTTTTCCTTGAGGGCCAGGCTTGCGCTTGTTGTGGTCCAGACTGAGAGTAGCAAACTTGTGTTCGATCACATGAGCTTTGTTTGACATGTCTCTTGCAGAAGAAACATTCTTGTCCTTTGAACACAACAATTCTTCAACTTGGATTTTCTTGCCCAATTCTATCATAGTAATCTCACCAGTTTCATGCCTTAGTCTTCTCTTGTATTCGGCCCATGAACTTGGTAATGTTTCAATCACAGCAGAAACTTGAAAGGTCTCAGAGATTTCCATTCCTTCAGCAATGATTTCATTTATTATTTTTTGCAACTCCAGAAACTGATCAACTACAGACTTGTCATTCATCATCTTGTATTGCAAAAAGCGTGCAACCAGGAATTTTTTACTTCCTGCAGTTTCTGCTACATATTTTTCTTGCAGTGCAGTCCATAAATTTAAAGCAGTAAAATTCTCTTTAGTATTATAAAAATCATACAGAGTCTTCAAGGCAATTTAAAATATGATTTTTTGCTAAATAATTATTTCTCGTCCAAGTATCTTTTTCCTTGGATGATTCAGGAGTATCCATAGCTTTGTCATACGGTTTCAATACTACTTCAAGCATGTGGAAACTCAGGAAAAAGAGCATCTTCGATTGCCATCTCTTAAAATCCTTACCAGAAAACTTCTGAGGTCTCTCAACATCAGTCTTTGCCATTGTTATAGAAGCTTTGTTGATTGCACAGATATTGAGTTAAGATTGTTGGATAATAATCTTCCTGTAACAGAGAAACACAAACAACAGAGAACTTGAAGATGATTAAGGGAGGGTTAGAAATAAACAGCACACACACTCAAGCACAGAGAGGTGAAGTCGCATGTTCAACAGACTGCCCTTAACTCAATATTTGCCAGGTACACCTTCAGGAAGATGCTGCTATACCTTGTAAGTGACAAATTTGAATTCAGGATAAAATCACCTGATACCAACCCAGCTAGCAAAGCTCGTTGGCCCGTTGTGAACTTAACAGTAGATGAAAAAATAAGAATGTAAACTATTGCGCACAACAAAGCAGGAAGATGGTGAAAAGTCGTCAGGACAGTGGCTGCGACTGGGGTAAACGAAAACCTTAGTATTGTTGTTCTTTTATAGGAGAAGTAATCCTTTGAGTTTTAAAACGGTGAAAAAAATTATTTTGAAATATTAAATCCCCATTAAAACAAAACGTTAAGATTTTTTAATTAAAAGATATTTATGATTTTATTTTTCATTTAATTCAAAACGGTAAAATATTTATTTTTAATATAAACCCGTTGAATATTTGATGGGTACACGTGTGCACTCGCAAGGCTCGCGCCAAGGCTCAAGGCTCAAGGCTCACGCAAAAGCACACGCAAGCTCCGCAAGCCCGCGGTGCTTCGGTGCGAAGCACCGCACATGTGTGCATTTGCCCACTAGTCCATTTCCTAAGTCCATATCCAATCCACTAGTTCTTTTTCCTTATATAGAACGTTTGTGGTAAAATGCTTGAATTTCCTCCTTGGTTTGCCCAATGTGGGACAACCAAAGGTTTCTCATTCACTAAGAAGTGAAAATGGATGGCTATAATTCCACCCAAGTTTAGACTAGTGATCCTAACACCCAACAAATTAATTATAGTAACAAAATTATTTTAAGTAATAAAATCTTAATTTTAGCATTAAACCATTTTTATTTTCAAACATAACCTACTATGAGTTGAAGTTGAACATGTGAATGTGGAACACCTAATTGCCCATTGAGCCCACTTGATTAGTAAAGTGTCTCCTAAGAACACCACCTTCTTGTGGTCACCATAATGAACACCAAATAATCACAAAGAGTGGCACACTGGCACTTGAAATCTCTTTATGGAGATGATTTAAGGATTCTCTCTACATAGTAGAATTATTTTCCCGGAACTAAGTTCCTTGTCCTTGGCCGATTACAGGGCATACACAAACGACAAACCCAACATATATGCCATGCAACTCAATTACTGTGGACTAAGGTGCGAACAACAATGGACACTACTAGCAATCGAGCTAGCTATATCAATCCAGACCTAACAGGATTTCAACCGACTACTAAGAGTTAGAATTCATGTCCTCAAGACAAGTAGTCTAGTTTCGAACTTCTCCAATGGTGGATCTTTTATTCATTGGCCAATTTAAAGTGAACAAATAACAGTTGCTACTTAAAACGAATTACCTTTGACTTGATGGTATTTCCATCTTGTAGCTGAAGTATATGCTGAGATGTTAGGGGATCCAACTTTACAGCCAGTATGTGACACCCAAAACGAACTGTATTAGGAGGTAAACTATCAGCTAAGACCAGTACAAGATCATTCCTTTTCAAGCATCGAGCTTCTTCTCTACAACAATAAAAGAAAGACATAGTTACACTTTAATTTCATTATTTTAACTCCATTAAAAGCTAATTAAAGTGGACAAAATGCTGTAATAACCCGAAGAAGAGTGGGGGTGCTAATAGGGAAAGTCCTGGTTAATATTTCTGTTTGGTTGACGTAATGTGCCTACTATTATGCGGCAACTGAGCAGATGAATGCAGGAAAATAAGGCAGTTGTCATGCATAAGTATATATGAACCGGTTAGATATGGTATATTGGCACTTGCAGGAATGAACCAGCTAGTGAGACCAAGGCACATCGATTTCTGGTTAAAACTATGTCCAAATCCCCTATCCATCATGAATTTCTGGAAGAGCTCCCTCTGAACAAGGATAAAAGCCCTCTAAATTTTACTTCCATAAAGATTGCCTTTGCATTTAGCAATAATGATTCTTGTACTAGTTATTTTATACCATGTAAATCGTTCTATCCAACGGATGATAAAACCTTGGAGTAAATTTCCAGGATGAGAACATAATTAGCCACATCTTACACGCTTACCTTAATGGTATCTCTTCTTGTCTGCCATCATTGAATGAAATATTTCGCAACCTGAAAAATCCAAACTTATGTACTCAAAAACAATTTACAATTAGGATACACTTGTACATACAATTCAGTGAAATATGAAGGCACCTAAAAAAATGTGTACGGATTAATATCCTAGCGAATCTGAGGGCTACCAAAAACTAATTAGGGGCTATTTTTTTAAAGCCAACCAATGGGAGAAGCTAAGGGGTAACCTAGGGATATATAAAATTACCATAAAACTTTTCACCAATCCAATATTTACCAAAAAATCTTTCACTAATAAAACCTAAACCTAAACCTATTTCACACTACACAATTCAAACTACCGATTCTTCTACTCTGTTTTCTCTTTTTCTCCTCTCCAATTTCAAACTACCGATTCCACCATTTTATTTTCATCTTCAACCGATTAATCGTAAACCAATTCATCGTATAATCGTAAACAAATTAATCGTACTTACTACAATCTAAAGATGCCTCGACAAAAGCAAACATCTCGTCAACCTCCTAATGCAGAGTGGTCGCCATTTGCCCTATTTGAAGGAGATCGAGAAATTGTTCAAGAACAAAGCGATGAAAGCGATGAACGCGATGAGGATGAAGTAGACACGGAGTCCGAATACGAAAATCTGCCTTTCCAGCAGTTGATGGCTCCAATAAGGTTAGGGGTTTACCATAATTTGTGTTTATATTGCTTAAATCGCTTGAATTAGTGAGTAGAATACCAAGGGTTTTAGGTGCAGTAGCACAATCGGTAGTTTCGTGGTTATATTAAACTACCGATTGTGGCAGTGTTTTTCACTGCTCATGAAGATAATGCACAATCAGTAGTTATCTTTAGGTTAAAACTACTGATTGTTCTTCTGTATAAAAATTTCGTAATAATCGTTAGTTTTGTATAGGCTTAAACTACCGATTGTGAGTGTTCAGTGAACCTCAAAAACACCCATCACAATAGGTAGTTAGATTTAGACATAAACTACCGATTATTCTGCTGGATGAAAAAGTAGTGATAATCGATAGTTTCGTTTAGTGTTAAACCTCCGATTGTGCTAGTTAGTGATCCTCAAAAACATCGATCACAATCGGTAATTATTTTTACACCTAAACTACCGATTATTCTACTGGATCCAAATTTAGTGATAATCGGTAGTTAAATTTTTTACATAACTACCGATTGTGTGTGTGTCCATAGACTTTTGTGTTCCCATTTTTTTATGCACAATCGGTAGTTAATGTAGAGCCCGAGCTACCGATTGTGAACAATCGGTAGTTAAGTTGTTTTTTGTACTACCGATTATACACAATCGATAGTTAAGTTATTTTTTTGACTACCGATTGTTAATAATATGTTGAGTTCAACTTATTTTGTCTACCGTTTTATGTATTGAATCTTTATCTTGTATCAAAAAAGGGAAAGCCGATTCTATCGGGGCCTCGTCGTGGAGGCGGTAAGAAGGTTCCCGCTAGTGCTAGACGACAAAGGAGCGCTAGCCAAAATGAAGAAGGAGGACCAAGTGATCCTCAAACTCAACACTTCGAAGGAGGTGGACCACAAAAGAAGAAGAAGAAAGTGGTACAAAGAAACAACAAGATAGGTGTGTGCATCAATGGGGGAGTTCCTCCAACGAGTACGCATAAAGACTTCCATGACAACCTCGATAATGAAGAGTATGCTGTCAAGTTCAGAGAAAAATCTACGACCAAGAGGAAGCCAACATCTAATCGATTTCGAAGTCGCGCATCAACGAGTGCTGCTCCTCAAGCCAATGTCATTCCTTCTCAAGCCGATGTCCCCGAAGCCAATGAACCTGAAGCCGTTGTTGCTCGTGCTCCTGTTCCTAAAACCAAAAGAGTTAGGAATTAGGTTGTAATCGTTCAATTGAAGGATATTATTTTAGCTTTCAAAATTTCTTGTTTGAAGGTTTTCGATTTAAGATGATTATATGTACCTTTTTTGAGTTATCATTTGATTTTCCATCGATTTATTTTTAACAAGTTATGTTCTATAAATTTTACATGTACAATCATTAGTTAGCTGGTTTGAAACAACTACCGAATGAGTAAATTAATCAGTAATCGGTAGTTTAAGAATTACTTAAACTACCGATTATGTACATTCAACGACAATCGGTCGTTTGTACAAAATTTTAACTACCGATTGAGAGTGTCCAGGAGTTTTCAAAAAAATTGGATTTCCAATTTGGGGCTACTTATCATAATCGGTAGTTTAAGAATTTTTTAAACTACCGAATGTGATTGTACAAATTGTTGAAATTTTTGAAAAAATCTCGATTTTCAATTTGGGGCTACTTATCATAATCGGTAGTTTAAGAATTTTTTAAACTACCGAATGTGATTGTACAAAATGTTGAAATTTTTTAAAAAATCTCGATTTCCAATTTGGGGCTACTAATCATAATCGGTAGTTTAAGATTTTCTTAAACTACCGATTGTGTTTGTACAAAATGTTGAATTTTTTTAAAAAATCTCGATTTTCAATTTGGGGCTACTAATCATAATCGGTAGTTTAAGATTTCTTTTAAACTACCAATTGTGATTGTACAAATTTTTGAAATTTTTGAAAAAATCTCGATTTCCAATTTGGGGCTACTTATCATAATCGGTAGTTTAAGATTTTTTTAAACTACCGATTGTGTTTGTACAAATTTTTGAAATTTTTGAAAAAATCTCGATTTCCAATTTGGAGCTACTAATCATAATCGGTAGTTTAAGATTTTTTTAAACTACCGATTGTGTTTGTACAAAATGTTGAATTTTTTTTAAAAATCTCGATTTCCAATTTGGGGCTACTAATCATAATCCGTAGTTTAAGATTATTTTAAACTACCGATTGTGATTGTACAAATTGTTGAAATTTTTGAAAAAATCTCGATTTCCAATTTGGGGCTACTAATCATAATCGGTAGTTTTGGATTTTTTTAAACTACCGATTGTGTTTGTATAAAATGTTAAAATTTTTAAAAAAATCTCGATTTCCAATTTGGGGCTACTAATCATAACCGGTAGTTTAAGATTTTTTTAAACTACCGATTGTGATTGTACAAATTGTTGAAATTTTTTTAAAAATCTCGATTTCCAATTTGGGCTACTTATCATAATCGGTAGTTTAAGATTTTTTTAAACTACCGATTGTGTTTGTACAAAATGTTGAAATTTTTAAAAAAATCTCGATTTCCAATTTAGGGCTACTAATCATAATCGGTAGTTTAAGATTTTTTTAAACTTCCCATTGTGATTGTACAAATTGTTGAAATTTTTGAAAAAATATCGATTTCAATTTGGGGCTACTTATCATAATCGGTAGTTTAAGAATTTTTTAAACTACCGAATGTGATTGCACAAAATGTTGAAACTTTTTAAAAAATCTCGATTTCCAATTTGGGGCTACTAATCATAATCGGTAGTTTAAGATTTTTTTAAACTACCGATAGTGTTTGTACAAAATGTTGAATTTTTTTCAAAAATCTCGATTTCTAATTTGGGGCTACTAATCATAATCTGTAGTTTAAGATTTTTTTTGTCGATATATGGAAATCACAAGGGAAGTACTAGAATTTTCTTCTTTAACCGCTAAGGTGAATGAAAGAAGAATTAGGAATGAAACTGATGATGAAGTTGTTACCAGATCTCTGGAGGAATGGAGAAGATGGAAACGTTCATATTTCAGGTACAAACCTCATTTCGAGATCCTAGGGGTGATGGAAGAATACACTCCTTTTGTGTTAATTATTCTCCGAAGAAGTGAAGAACGTCGTCCCGGTCGTCATACGACCCGTTGAAGGTTTGATAATAGGTTTGCTTAAGTGTTTAAGTGTAATCTACTGATTTACTATATTTCATTTCCTTTAATGTTACGCGATGTATGCCTTTTCGATTCAATGAAATGATTTATAAAAATTTTTTAAGAAATCCAATTTGGGGCTACTTACTATAATCGGTAGTTTAATAATTTCTTAAACTACCGATTGTGAGAATCGGTAGATTATGGTGTACCCAAAACTTCCGATTCTTTATATTAGTTCGAACTTAGTGTACATATTTTACACTCTTGTTACACCAGGCCTCAACGGTTTTTTTTTTTTGAAAGAAATAGCCGTTAAGACTATAATCTATATAAGGAGGATGACCTCTTCTCATTTATGCACCTCCAATACATTTTAACTCTCCAACTTCGAAGAAATTAGTGGCTCAACCTATTCTCAACTAAAACATCAACTTTTTTCATTTCTTTTCCTCTACCGATTCTTCTACTCCTTTTACCCTTAAGTACTCCATTGAAATGGCTCCAAAATCTTTACCTAAACAACCAAAGAAGGGAAAGGAAAAGATGGTGATAGAGGAGTCCAAAACCATTGAAATCAATTCGTCAACCGATTCCTAGATAACTTACTATGTTTTGGATCCTCGGTGCATTTTAAAGGAAAAAGACTTGCCAAGCATAAACCCATACTACAATGAAGCTGGAGAGTACATAGGTCCACTTCGGGCTGATCCTAAGGGGGGCGAGAAGAAGAAGAAGAAGAAGCTGGTTGAAAATAGGACCAAGTCGAGAGTAACAAGGAGTGGAAGAATTTCATGAGATCAATGAGATTGATCAATTTGAACTTATATGATGTGTTTTGTTTCGTTTAATTCGGATGTTTTTAGCTTTTTTAAAACATGTTTAATGAACAATATGTAGTAAGTTTATTTGAACAAGTTTTTCTTCGGTTGATGAAATAGTATTACGAAGTTAGATGTTAAGTAAAATCGACATAATCGGTAGATAATAATGTTTTTAAACTACCGATTACATACAAGCGGTAGTTATTAAATTCACGTGCTACCGATTATCCACAATCGGTAGTTATTTATGTTCACTAACTGCCGATTGTAGCAAGAAAAGTCCTGGACAACAAAACCATTATAATCGGTAGAAAAAATTGATCTTTAAACTACCGATTACAAAGTTTAAAATTTTAAAGTTTAATTCATTATATATTTACAATCGGTAGATATAAATTTTCAATACCTACCGATTGTGAAAGATGAAGAGTTCGAAATTTTAGAAGTTTTGAGAAATTCAATTTGGGACAACTTACATAATCGGTAGTTTAAGTACTCCATTAAACTACCGATTGTACAATCGGTAGGAAAATAAATCACGATCCTACCGATTGTACAAAACTAAAACACAAAAAGTCAATCTAAAACACTCTCGATTTCTAATCCAAAACTAACTCAAATCATTTTATAATAACCAAATTAATCAACTAATTAACACTAATTAAGCAATGATAGATTAGCCATTATAAAAAATAGATGGAAAAGGGATATATTAAGATAATTTTAAAATGATCTTATTTTATCTTATTAGTCATCCCTAATTAGTTTTTGATAACCCTTAAAAATGTCAGGATAAATGATTAGTCAGGATAATTAATTAGTTTTTGATAACATTCAAATGCATTCTCCTTACTGCTAGCATAAATGATGAGAATTGGGCGAAAGAACAAATAGTGTTGAAACGTGTCACGGTGGTGTGCGGCTGTCTAATAGCGTCAGCGTGCAAAGGTAAAGTGTCGTTGAATCCAAATTAAAAACATCATGCCCTTTGATCCCAAATAAAATGAGAAAACTGTCATTCATTTTGAGTAAAACATAAAATTTTGAACGAGCAATGCACCATTTTTATGTGATTAGTTACTGAACTAGTATAAAACGTGAAACGAAGCTGGCTTACGCTGTGAAAGGAACAGCTCTCTGTCTAAGCTGATCACCTACGCCAAGTTGATCTACTGCAACCGTTGGAGAAAATACCAGTAGCTGATCCAGTTGTTCTTAAAGACTCAGATCTCTCTAGAACTACACTCGCGAGTCCCTTCCTGCTCGATAAATCATACAGTATTTAAGTAAAATTTCAAAGCAAGGAACATTATTGGTATTGCAATAAGAAAAAAAAACGAGAAAAAAAAATACTTATGAAGTTCAAGAGCAGTTGCAAGTCCACCAATTCCACCTTCGCCTAATTGCTTAAACTGCAAAAATATTGGAAGTGATGAGTTGTGTTTATATTTAGCACTTGTAGAGATGTCTGTACCTTTGTTCAAAAACACATAAATAGTGTAATGTATAATGGAGTACCGATGAAACAGAAACTTCAGTGAGTGAGACTAATGAATGTGCTTTTCCATGTTAATGATCTTTAATTAATCATATAGATAGTTTAAGGTGGAAGAGAGGACAAATATAATAATGCAAGTGGTTCAAGCCAAGGAGCGTGCTAAGTTGGATAAGTACCACCTGGCGTAATCATAAACACTAAACTTCAAATATGCAAGGATTACATTCGCAGTCATGTACCATTAGGCTGGTGGCATCATCATAAGGCCCCCACACTATTTCTATACTTGAATGATGTATCATCCGATCCAGCACTTGTGGCTTGCGAGTCCCATGTAAAAACTAGCAGTAGTGATTAACGGATGAGTAGAACATCGATGCAGCCTGTTTTCTGGGTTAGTCCATCAGTAGGATCTAGGGAGGGTGCACTATTATGTGAACATATGGATCCCGACTAAAAATAAATCCTAGAAACAAATCATTGGTCTGCATTTGGTGTATTATTTTTGGTTTAATCTATTGTTTTCATTTTTAGAAAGGTTATATATTCACCATGAGTCAGACCATAGTTAGTCAAACAGCTGACTTGTGTATAAAATCAAAGATTACAGGAATATGGGGTGTTCTGTTATTTTTAGTCATATGAATTTAGCTGTGAATCTTACCTGTTTTTTCATATCCACCTATGGATCTTACCTGCTTTTGCTTGAGATATACATGCAACCAGAATTTAATAATACATCGACTCAGTCAGACTAATTTAAAAAACCAGTGAACTTTTTTATGATAGATCTCATCTTAAAGTGCTGATTCAATCAAGAGGAAAACTATTCAAATGAGTTAAATAAAAAAAGACAGGCTCAAACAGGCCAAGATACAAACGCCAGAAACATCAAAGATCACCTGCGTCATTATAGAGCTGTGATCAGAGGAAACAATAAAGTTAACCAACATAAATAAATACCAGAGTTATAGTACACTGTACAACAATACCTACTTGCAGTTAAGCAATCCCTCCAAAGCTGTTAAATGTATCATTATGTTTTGATGCTCATGCAGAAGCCAGAGTTTAAGCAAATGTATGTATATACAAACATAAAACAGCAGTAAGGAGTTTGAGTTTGACCTATGATTTTCATTGCCACTTAAAATATTAAGGAATAACAACGAAATGGCATGCATATAATCCAGTGGTCTTCATCTTCTCCATTTATCAATCTCTCTTGAAGTTGCTTGGATTACCTTTTTTGTTTGCACAACCAAATCATCAATCAGAACTCCTATTTCTTCCCTGAACAAAGTGGAGAATAAAAGAAAGCCTAGTTAGTGACTTTTTCTCAACCAGTTAGAACGGTCAAAAGGTTATGGAGAATCAGAACGGTCCAAAGGTTATGGAGAATCACAACTTAACATTAAAACCAAGTAGTGGATTCGGTATCCCAACTCCTGGACAAGGTACCATTCAGTTTTTTATGAGGACAGTATGATCCATTATTTTCAAAAGCAAGGAATACAAGCATGTGGGGTTAGCTCAATCTAGTACCAGCTTTTGGATATAATTCTACTGGAAGCCATTAACAAATTAGAAGAAGATAGTTCATTATCTCAAGGGAATTTTTTCCAACCCCACTCACCTGTAAATAGGCTTCAAAATTAAAATGAAGTTTGTTTTCAAACCAAAATTTTAGGTCGAGTTCTAGTTTTTAAGAACTCATCTTTCGATTTCTGAACAATTTGCTACGTAAATCGTGGTGACAATTCATATATTTTCGTACCTTTAGAAATAGAAAGATGAGTACTAACAAAAATGCAAGACAACCAGATGTACTTACTGAGAAGGAAGATGTCCATTCTCCAGAGAAAGTCGCCCAACATTAGTATATCGTCGAACATCATCGTGTGCGACTCCTTTCCCCATGCCGTAACCAAAGCCTACTCCAACTCCACATCCAGCACCAAACCCAGCTCCTAGCTGCAGTCCAGGAATTCCAGGACCTATCCCCACACCTGGAGGGGTAGTAATAAGCAAACATTTCCTCTTAGCCAGATCGAATTATAAGAAATATAATATCAGTTCTCCTTTCCACCTCATTCATGCTTTGAATGCACCCTATCTCAAAACCCTGCACGACTTAGGCTTGAAAATCAAGTGTAGAATCCAGTGCAAAATATATACAGTAACATGTTCAATGGTGTTAATTATCAAGTTAAGTTATGGATACAATCGTTCAACCAAAGCATGCATGACTTACCCGTTTAAGATAGAAGGACGGCCAAGGAAGTATTGGTTAAAATCAAATAAGTATTGTAATCAGAAGTCATTCAAACAAAGAACACTTTTCTTTTTCTGCTTGATATTGAATACAAGAGAAGAACAGGCTAGGATAAGGAGGATTACTACATATTATGTAAAACAGATGAACATTTGATTCACACAAGGGAAGATCAAATGACATATTCAAACTATATTACACATAAATATCAAACTTAAGGATAATATCGCTCTACAACACGTTTTTTCCCTCAGAAACTACAGTATCCATAAATTATCTTGGTAGAATGAACAGATGAGAATAACCACAAACTCCAAACAAGCATTAGAATGCTTTACTCAAAATATAATCAAGATATTATTTAAACAAGAAATTGGGATAAAATGTCAAGGAAATTTTGCTCCAATTACATAAAAAAAGGTCACACATTTAGAAAAGAACAAAGAACTCTCAGTATAAGAGGATTTGTAACTTCTTCTTTTTTTTTATTATCATATTTATCCAGAAACTAGGCCCCAAAACTTTAAGCAGGAAATTTCTGTTGACTGTAACATCTAAACCTTTTGTTCTCCTTATTTTCTCATCACGCATGAATCTTCTCTTAAGATACTGAACTGGTAAAAATGCCTTAAGATTCTATATTCCCCTCTAGTTCACTTAGCAGTCAAAATAACCAGACCATTTCGAAGTTTCAATTTTCAACAGTTAACAAACTCAGAACAAAGAAAATGCAATTTACAAGGGAAAGTTTGTCTGTTCTTAATCCTCTACCACGGCGACTTATACCGTTAAATTTCCTACATGATTTTGTGCGCAGATTCTGTAAAACACATATAGAATGTTGAACCAAAAGTTTATTCACAGTAATACAGAGGAACAAAATGTTCAAAGAAATAAAACACACTGAAGATGGTGTCACAAAAAAATTAAAAAAAAACAGATATAACTACTTTGTATGTTTCTTGTGAATACAGGATACTACTAGGAAGAGTAGATTCCACATGTTCTCATATACATCAATTGGAAAAGCTGAAATATGAGTTTAAGAAATCATTAACCTGTCTTTCTCTTACGAATATCATATGCATATATAATATCCCAGGTTCTTATGAACTGCGCTTCACCTGAACTTCTTAAAAATGGAATTGGGTTGTTACTATCAAGTTTTTCAATCATTCTTTTCGGCCAATTGATTAATAATGCAAATTGACCGTATCGGTAACTGCTGATTATAAGAAAAAAATTTAAGAGGCATAAAACTTCCTTGGTCAAGCTTGAGCTACACAGGTACCTTCATGTGTGATCAATTTGGGTCTTTTTCACTACACCGGGGTTTATAAATTGGTACAAATGAAATTATTAATACAAGAAACCCCATAAAACGAAACAAAATCGGCAAGTATTTCTAGTAGAGATATATAAATCAAAGTCAATAATCATAAAGGAGAGTTATTATGAAAAGGGTTTGTGAAAAAAAAGTAATACCTCCGAGGAATCCAATACCAACACCAAGACCACAACCAACACCAACACCAAAAGCAGGGCCAAGTTTCCCAAACTCACTAGTCTTGAATACAGGCAATTTCCATAGCAAACCCTTGTTATCGTTGTCTCTCCTTTCTCTCCTTCCATCTCCACTCATCTCTCTCTTCTCTCTCTGTAGAACTTGGCAGGGGCACACAGGTTGAGAGAGAAACCAAATTTGAGTGTGCTGTCGAGTGTTGGTATGGGTAAAAGAGAGTTCTGTGATTTTGATTTGGTGTTGATTGTTTCTTTCTCTGGTATGAGTCTGACTACTCTGGAGCACTAGGAATTACTAATTATTAGGAATTACTAGTTAATTTATTTTTGGTGTCCCGATTAGTATGTAGTCCATCTATTTTAGCATGATTAATTGTTAGTCTAAAAATTCATTTTTAGACTAAATTTATTATTTGTTGGTCCAACTTACGAAAGATATTTTTAAAATATTCCTAATTTATCCTTTTTCTAACGTGCATATAAAACGAGTTGAAATTAAATCTTGACAGATTTTCTTTTCTTTCTTCAGCTCAGATCCGACTTTCGCTCTCTCTCTGCTTCTGCTGGTGTTCTTCAGTTTTAGGGTTTCGATCTCAAATATCCAGGTCTTTTTTCTAGTTAATTTTTTCTCTGTTATTTGATTTATTTTTATGCTTTGTTCTGTTTTTTGTTTTTTTAAACTGAAATCTTGATAATCAACTCGATTTTACGATTTTGTTGTTTTTCTTACAATGAAATCGTGATGATTATCTTTTTCTATGCATGTTTTGATCTCGTTTTTGTTCGTGTTTTAGTGTTTCTGTTGATTTTTGAAACTGATTTTTGTAAATGTTCTATTTCGTTCATTAGATCGTCGTATTTCGTTTGTTTACATGTAGTTTAATAATAGGTATGATTTGGTTTTCTTTTATTTTTTCAGGAACTCATGATTTATGTTCTTTGTTCTGTTTTTTTTTTTTGAATGGTTCTGCAATACATATTAATATGTATTGTTTTTCTAAGCTTTTTGATATGTATTGTTATATATATATATATATATATATATATATTGTATGGTATACCTTTTTTGAATCAGTACATAATTGTTTGTACTGCATATAATATGTTGTTATTTGTTTATTTTGTGTGGATCTATAATATTTGTTATACTCCTAAACCAGTACATATTATGTTGTGCCGTAGATTTTGGTGTTCCTATCATCTGAAAATATATGTTTGATTTCTATTTGAATCATATTTCTACAGGTTCAACATGTCAGGTGTTGGTTCTAATCCAAATACCTTTCGCTACTCTCATGTATACCACAAGCAATACCATATTGCATATTTGGTTACGTTATCTTCGACTTTGGAAGATTTGAAGTTTACTATTTGCAATGCATGGAGCTGGTTGACTCCATCAACTATTGTTATTAATTATGTTGAAAATGGAGTGAAAGTCCATGTCCTTGCTAATGTATCGCTTCAAGGGATTGATGCATTATATTTTACAAAGAATTCAGATTTCTTTAAGTCATGTGGATGTTGTTTTATCTGGTGCATCTAGTTCTTCGAGAAATGCTGATTTTGACGACAGTGCTAAGTTGGTTGTGAGTGCTAGGAACAATTATTTGAATGATTGTAAAGAGGTTGCAAGTGTTCTTTTTTCCGATGGTTGGGAGAATGTTTTTGAAGATAAAAACCATCTCTTTCATGGTGGTGTTGAAATGTTCGGTTACCATGTGAGAAATATTGTTTGAGGACTGGATATAAGGTTAAAAAATTGAAGAATGATCTTGAGAGATTCACGGTGAGATGCAGCAATGACTGCTGCTCTTGGATGCTTCATGTGGTTGCCATGAATGGATCTTTGGATGTGTTTAAGATAAAGGATTACGTGGGGAGACACACTTGTGGTGCTGGGTATAGGTTGAGGAGTCCAACCGTTTCGAGGAAGCTTGTAAATCATTTAGTTCATGAGCGTGTCAAGCACAACCCTCTCATAAAGCCGCAAGAGATTATGGATTATATTAAAGTTGGGGGAGGGATCGACATCAAGTATGACCATGCATATCATGCATTAGACTTATCGCATCAAATGATTTTTGGTGAAGATGTAAAGTCATAAACCGATCTTGCTTGGTGGGTCACTGCTGTTGGGGAAACCAACCCAGGGTCTTATATTGATTTTGACTTCAACGACGCAACAAAGAGATTCAACAGACTTTTTATTTGCTTTGGAGCTTGTAGAGAGGGTTATAAACTTTATCTTCCAATGATCTTTTGTGATGCGACATTTCTTACGGGGAGGTTTAAAGGAGGTCTAATGGCTGCTACATGTTTTAACGACAATCAAGGTAACTTTTTTATATAGTACATATTTGATATGTAACTGTTTTTTATGTACCAGACGAAGAGAAACGTAGTCTATTTTCTGGTACATATCAATATATACTGTAGGATTATACACATCATACATAAAGTACATATTGATATACACTGTAGGTATAACATAATTTGAAGGTGCAGACATGAAGTACATATTGATATGGTCTTTATATTTTTTTCCAGGTTTTTATCCTTTTGCATATGCATTAGTTCCTGGCGAAGATAATGATAATTGACATTGGTTTATGGACAATCTTAAAAAAGTTGTGAACCGTCGTCGCATTACCTTTTTGACTGACCGAGGTGAAGGTTTGTTGAATGCAATTCCTGAAGTTTTCCATGATTCTTATCATAGCTATTGTTTTTTCCACTTGAAAAAGAACTTACCCATCAGTAAGTATGATGAAAATTATAAAGAAGTGATGGAATTTTTTCAAAAAGCAACATATGCGCTTTCTCCAGTAAGATATGAAGGAGATCTTCAAGAAATGGTTTATCTAGGAAGGCCTTGGGTTGTTGAATACTGCCGTAACATTCCTAGAGAAAAGTGGTCTAGTAATACTTCCCAGGATGTAGGTATGGTCAGACTTCTTCAAGCATTGCCGAGTCTTTTAATATCTGGATTCGCCGTGAGAAGCAGTTACCTCCCTGCGCTCTCTCTGACACAATCAGGTTTTTATAAGTTTCTTGTAACACTACAACTATATATATACTATATGTAGAATATGTTTGTTGTTTTTTAATTTTATTTGTCGTGTAGGCTACGGGTAATGGAGTTGATGTCTGAATGTCGTGAAGAAAGTCTTTTGATGGATCCAGAACTCTTAACCCCCGTGTATCAAGCCTTGCTTGAACTACACGTTCAAATTGGTCGTCCTTGGAAAGTTAGTCAGTCATATGCTCACGTGTTTGAAGTTCATTCCCCAAGGTTAGTTTTTTAGGTAACATGCTCTTTTGATGTATGATATCCACTAAACTAGTTTCTTAGGGGTACTGCAGAAAACATATCAAATATGTATTGTGCAGATTATCTTCTTGGGTTTGTGTAGGGAAAATATCAAATATGTATTGTGCAGATTATCTTCTTAGGTTTGTGTAGGGAAAATATCAATATGTATTGTGCAGATTATATTCTTTTTTGTTTGTGTAGGGAAAATATTAATATATACTGCGTAAATAATATGCTTGGTTTCTTGTGTGCAGGTCTCATATGGTAGATCTACAGCAAAAGAGTTGTACTTTCCAAAGATGGCGCGTGTGTGGTTTTCCATGCTCGCATGCTACTGCAGCTATTGTTGCATCTGGGGGAAAGTTCCTTGATTATATCGACGAATACTTCAAAGTTAGTTGTTATCGCCAGCTATATTCAATCGCTATTAGACTTGTTCCTAATCACGAAAGGTAAGTTTTTAAGCAGTACATATTGATATTTTTTATGGTAGTATCATACATGAGAATGGTTTTAAGCAGTACATATAAACCATAAACTAGAACTAGCATAATACATATTGATATTTAATATAACATACATCAACAAAAACTTCACAAGTATAATAGATTTTTCATATTTATGTTTTTTAATATGCCACAGGCCTGATGAGTATACCGCAGAAGATACTATTCTGTCACTAATAGTAGTTAGGGCTCCTCCAGGAAGAAGAAAAAAGAACCGCATCAAGAGTGCATGGGAGAGGAGCAAAAATTATGTTACATGTTCAAATTATAAATTTAAAGCTCATCACAACAAGGCTACATGCAATGTTATCCGTCGGTACCAATATACATTTGGGATTTAAATTCTTTTAGAAGATACTTGTCACATTTTTTTAGGTTTCTTTTTTCAGAACTTGTTTGTGTGCCAACTGAATTATGTTCTTAATGACAGAACGGGAATTTGATGATATAAATCTTATATTTTTGCTCCATCTTAAAAGATGTATGAACATGTGGTTGAATGTCATTCACTATATACGGGGGTCGAGAGGGAAGGTGGTGTTGACTCAAAACATTATATGGAACCCTTTTGACGGTGGTGTCACTCAAAACATTTTGTTCATCTTCTGTTCGAGTAGTCGCAGTTGGCACTTCTTCTGTTGGAATCTGAAAAAATGGATCTCCCAAAACTACTTCATCTTTTGTTATGTTTTCACAAAGAAGATCTGTTGGAGTAGTAGGAGATGGGAATTTTCCTGTTGGGTCAGTACCCAAATGAGTGGGACTCCCATCAATTGAGTCTCGAAACTCTTCTTCATTTTCAGGATGCAAGGGAGAAGCTTTCATGTATCTGTCATTCAACATTTGCAGAAGCTTTGATGCATCAAGCGGTCTATCTTCATGCTGCATGGTGTTCGCTTCACCCCATTTTTCAAAGATTATCTTTGTCAAATCTTCATATCTTGCTTTCCAATTATCTTCCTCCACTGCCTTTCCTGATGTTTCTTCTTTATCTTCTTCCTTTTTCAGCTTCACTCTCCTCTTCTATAATTCTTCTTGTGATTCTATTCAGAATTTGCTTTTCTTGATTAGTGTATAGAACCTTGAAATTTTCATGGAACTTTATCAAAAAAACAAAATATGTACTCATAAATATGTATTATAAAAACTAGTTTTTTCATGAGGTACATATCAATATATACTGTAGGATAAAAACATCATACATTCAATATATATCATTATATACTGTAGGATAACAAACATCATAAATGCAGTAAATAAGTACATATTTTTCTTACCTCATTTCAGTTGTATCAATGTCTTTTTGGAGTGCAGCATATAAGTTTGTCAGATTCCATTTGACAGCTTTTGGAACAAACTTTTTTTTTTTTCGAAATCGTCTTTATTTCCTCTGGTTCCAGCAAATAGGTATGTTGTGCATACCAAATCTGTTTTGGAAAAAAAAATCACCAAAACAAAGTTAAAAGTAAATTATGATTTTCATTGAGTAAAATACTAAAAAGATTTTTAGTACGTATTCTTACCAATAAATAGTCCAGACATCCGGTAGTATTCTCGACTGCATTTACATTGTCATTTAGTGACTTTTCTAGGTAAGAATGTATCAAATTTGGCCATGACACATTTTTTGCAGCCTCGAGATCCTCCACAAGACCAATGTACTTTTCAGTCAATGCATTTGCATCTTTTGTTGTGAAAAACAACGTGATACACATGAATAGACATATAAGCCTTACAAGGTCTTTAGCATCTCTCACTTCTTCACTTTTTTCCTCACTCCCTTCTTCAATATCTTCTTCACTTTCTTCTTGTCCATTTTCTTCATTCTCTGTATTCTCTTGATCACTCCCACTTTCTTCAGGTTCTTCGTCACTTTGCTTTTCTTCAGATTCTTCAACTTTTCCATTTGCTTTCTTCTTAGTTGCTGGCTTTTTTCTTAAAAGTTTCAAGATTTCTTCTTGTATCCTCACTCTATTTACCTTTTTAGTCTTTTCTACATCACCAAAGAACCTTTGGAAGAAAGCATTGTTTCGATATCCACCCCTTGATGTCAGCATCATATCTTCATGTTGTCTTTTCCCTGCTCTTGGCATTTCAAAGATAACACTTATTTCTTCAGGAGTGGATGTCAGAATATGTGAAACTCCATGCCTTTTGAACTCAAATGTGAGCTCATTCACAACTTTTACTTCTCTTATAACACTGTATTAGATTGGTCATCGCAGTTTCATTCTTCATCCAGTGATCTACACCAAGATTTGTGTACCAGAACATCAAAAAAATGTTCCCATATGATTGCTCACCAATGATCCGCAAATGAGTTTCACTCAACTCAAGCTTTGCATCCCTGATTGCTCTAACTAGTGAGAAAATTCCCATGAAACCACTTCTGTAGATTTTCCTAGAAGGTGCAGGTGCTTTTGTCTTCTTTGTGGTTTTTTGACATTAGTTATATAATGAACACACTTTCAATAACCCTATAATATATCAATATGTACTATAATATATAACAAAGTATATATTTTGATATGTTGATATCTATCTGCTATATCATGAACAAAGTATACATTGATATGTAATGATCCAATTCAAGATTAGAACATAGTTCATATCAATATATACTATCATGTACGCAAGATCTAGATGCTATAATATAGAACAGTATATATCGATATATATGCTTTATATCTATAGCATGAACAAAGTATATATTGATATGTACTGATCCAATTCAAGATATAGAACAAAGTACATATCAATATATACTTATCCTGAAATCAAGATCTAGATGCTATAACATGAAAATAAGTATATACTGATATGTACTGATCCAATTCAAGAATTAAAACTAAAACCAAGTACATATAAATATATTACCTATGTTGCATGCTAGATCT
>JAJJMC010014687.1:7346689-7516641 GCA_023531435.1 Papaver californicum
TGTTGAAAGAAAACCGTTTTCACTATTTAAAACTATGCAATTCTAATAACAAAAGAATTATAAATAATTATTAGAAAATAATTAAATCACATAAAATTGAGAAAATTACCTTATCCATCATCCCAGTAAATAAACTTAGCCCATGGTGAAGAAAACTTGCTCAAAAGATCTCTTCATTGCTCAAAATATTAATTACAAAGTTGAATAATGGTGTAACAGCTGAACAGAGATGTTTATAAATGTTACAGAACAGGGTTCAGCTGTAACAGAAAGCTTTAAGCAACAGGAGTATTCAAATTCTAAGGCAACAGGAGCAGAGCTGTAACAGTGGAACAGCAACGATTAAAGATGTTGATGCTCTTTCTTCACCGATGAAGGCTGATGAAGAACAGTGCCGGCGATGCACCAGCAGGTGACCGGCGGTGCCAGAACTCCACCGGAATTGCTCTGAATCGATCTCTAGGGTTTTTTCCTTGTTTTTCTTGGCTTCTCTTGGTTTATATAGGTAGTAGAAACCCTAGAGAGAGTTCTAAACCTAATAGAACTCTCTAAAACAACCCACAAATCTCAATCTTAATCGAATCATGATTCCGGCCAAATACATGATTTCTGAGCTGATTTCACGGGATCTTTTGATGTTTATGACTTGCGTGAGATAACTATTAACATTTGGAACAATCTAGAAGCAAAAGAAACTTGTTTCTCACGTGAATTCAAAGTGTGCAGTTGATTCAGTTGAATCCCGATGAGTTGGATCGGCCGATCCTGGGTTGACTCGCCTGGTTCGCTGGGTTGACTCGCCTGGTTGACCCGCTGGGCCGATCCAAGGGTGCCCCAATCCAAAGTGTGGGTGCCTTGATCCTTTTTCCCGGGTGGCTTTAACACTTTTTGAGCCAATTTTTTCACAAATCTTTATTCTTCTAATGTACCTACAAAAGCATAAAAACACGTAATAGACACAAAATCGAATACTAACTCACTAGAAATTAAGGTGCAATTTAGACACTAAAATGTGTCTATCAGAGATTGAGGAGTATCTTGTTCTTCAATTACCGTTTCTTTTATTCTTCTATTGATTTTCCTTTTGGTACCCATTTTAGGTTACTGATGCTAGATTTCTATTAGTGGTTGAAGACGGCGAGAAACCTCACAATGCTAAACCTTAGTGAGTGCAGTAAAGTTACTGAGTAACTTAGGTTCAGTTGCAGTAAATTGTAGAATGCTCAAAGAAATCTATGTTTCAAAGTGTGCTATTACAGATTTTGATTTTGTTATTTGCGTTGGGTTTTTCGATTTGGTTTCAGGTGGTTTCCAAAATCTTGCCCTAGATTTTCAGGCTTAAACGAATTAAAGAAGGTAGATGAACTGAAAATTCAGTTATAACAAACTGAGAAGAAGAGAAGTGGAGGAGGTGGAGTACATGGATGGTTCACACTTGATGGCCATTAAAGTAATTTTAACTTTTGAAAAAGATTTTGGACCTATGGATAATTGGGTTCTCTCGGTGGACTATAGGATAATTAGGTCCGAGTTTTCTGGACCAACCAACAAATTCCTCTACTGATTAATCTTATATAGAGGACCCGATTAACGTCTAGTCCACCCATTTAACATGGTTTAACCGGTGGTCCTTATACATATTGTTGTTCCTAAAAATTTAATTCCTAATCCATCACATGTACAAAAGTTATACGTATATTTTCTAAATGCCTAAAAAACCCTTTTAAGTTAGATCTGCCATTCTATTTTTTCAGTTCATTCTCCAAAAACTGGAGAGCTCTGGCGACGGCAATGGCGATTGATAGACAAAAACCAGATAATTCTAATCTCTCTACAAATTGAAACCAGAAAAAACCAGAGGAGGCGATAATGATAAATCCTCGTTTTCTTCATCTCTATTTTTTCATTTCTAGGGTTTAAGTGATGGCGATTAGAAAACCACCTAGTGAGTAGAAATCAATCGTCTTACTCTTGCTTACTATGTTCTCTCTGGTTTAGACATCCTCAATGCCATAGATCTCATAATTTCAACTCTCTCACAATTTACACTTTTACTGCCATTAATCTCAGTTTTTCGATTCGATTTTTTGATGGATTGTATTGAATTTTAGGTTGATAAGGAAAAAGTAGTGAATTGGGTATTGTCTTTTCAAGCACATCCAAAATCTAAAGCGGATTTGGAAAATGGTATGAATATATTTTTGTTCAGTTAGTAAATTGTGTTTTAGCTTGTTGATCTTCTTGGAATTGATGTTTTAAAAGGTATTTTTTTTTTGTTTTTAGGGTGCTACTATGGATTCTATGGTTCTAGGAAATCGCAGTTTCCTGCAAACAATAGCCGGGTATGTGCAGTTGAGGATTATGTTCGGGTTTTTTATTGAAAATTTTAGTTAGTCTTGGAGAAATTCAAGAAATTGTTTCGATTGTTGTTATGGTACATAATTGATTCATGATAGAATTTTTTTTCTTGTTTTGATGTACTGAAATACGTGGTGATGTTGTATGTGATCAGGATTTGAGTCAAGTAATTTGGCTAGTACGTATAGTGCATTAGCAATTTTGAAGATAGTTGGGTGTGATTTGGAAAATGTTGATAATGAAGCTATGTTAATTACAATGAAACATCTTCAACAATCTGATGAGAGGTAAACAATTGTTTGTGAATGCCATCTTTTATGGGTTAGATGGATGGATTAGCAAACAGACTGGTGGTAGTTTGTAATTTCATTTACTCTTTCAAGGACCTCCGATTTGTGTATTGTGATGAGTTACTATGAGTAGCAGTTATCTGATTGTTTTTTTTTGTCTTCTTTATATGAGTGGAGTCGTTGTTATTGTTTGTAGAAAACTGATTTGTGTATTCTATTTTTTCAGTTCCTTCTCCAACAACTGATTTTTTGTTTTAACTCTTTATTCTTTTATTTTTTTGGTTGTCCAGGTTGTGGATGTCGAAAGTAGAGAACTTTTGAATACTTACATACCTTGACGGAAGGACGGTAACAATGATTTACTACCTAGTGATCCACCCATCACAAAAATGTTCGTCAGGTCATACGGATAGTGATTGTCTGTTGTTAACTGTTTTGGTGATATATATGTCTTCAATCTTGAGATACAAAGGTGAGAATTTTTCATGTGTGATATTTTTTTCTTTACCACCAATTCAACATCCATTTGCCGATAAGTTTTACGAATTTGTTCATGAAGTCTATTGTAGTCCCTAGTCTTTCCCCCTGAGTTCAGTTCTGATTTAGTTATTTTGTTTCGGGGAATATGTTCTCATATCTTATTCCAGTTTTTCAATATATCCAGATCATGTATGTTCTCTAATGTAAGACGTGTAAACAGTATGTATCTGTTAGTTGTAATGCCCTTTCTATGGAAAATTAAAATGTTTTTTCTACTTTGTACGCAGTTGTATTTCAAAATTCTTTTTGCTAATATTTTGCATGTCGTTCGCATGTTATATACTAGGTCTTTGGTTCTTATTTTCTTCAGTAAATTTGTATATATACTGTGATATCTACTAGGTTTTCACTCACTATATATCAATATCTACTAGGTTTTCACTCAATACATATTAGTATCTATTAGGTTTCATTCAGTATATATTAATATTTACTAGGTACATATTAATATTTACTAGGTACATATTAATATTTTCTTCAGTACATGTGTATATATACTGTGAACCTTAAGTGCACTCTTAAGTTGGTTGATGAGTATAAGCACATTTTGTGCCAAGCTACAGAACCTTTATCGACTTTTCTGGAATATATCACGTACCTACATATCTTAAACCTTTTTTTATTCTATCGATTTGCTTAGTCACTTGACCATCTAATCTTAAAACTTTTCTTTGGTAGTTAACAATATATTCTCATAGATTTTACGAATTGAAGTAATTTTAGGTTATTTTGTTTCTTATAGGTATGTGCATATGATTGAGAATGTGGTTCTTATTGTGACTGGCACCTTGCTCGAGAGAGATGTTCAGGGATTACTAGAGAAATGACATCCATTGGGAATATTTGACAGGTAATGTTACTATCATGATATTTAGTTTCTATCTATCACTTGCAATATTCGTGTAAATTTATCCTCTATGATTTCTTTTCAGCATTGCTACCCTCGCGGTTGCTCAGAACATGCGTGAGCTTTATAGAATGGTGCTTGTGGAAACTCCATTGGCTCCATATTTCTCTGAATGCATTACTTCTGAGGTAGAAATTCCTTGTTTGTTACATCTTATCTTTGCTATAATCAACACTGTTTTTTCTCTTATTGTATCTGCAGCAATAATATTGTGACCTCTTTTAAATACTGTCAAATGTTGTATATATATAATGTTAATTTTTTGATTCTATGTTTTATCATTTATGGTTTACGGGGATCGAGAGGGAAGCGCCCCCTCGTTATCATTCATATCTCATTTTTTTTCATTTTATTATGAGTTTTTTTTTGTTAATATGTGTTTCAGTAGATGTAGAATGAATATTTTTATTCATATTGATGTATTATTTACTATAACTGTGTCTTTTTTATGTGTGCAGGTCTTGTATGGTTGATTTTACAAATGCAAATGCAAACATGTACTTGTCAAAGATAGCCCGTGTATGGTTTTTCATGCTTGATAGGACAATGACTGACCTCTCCTATTTTTGTCAATGTATATGTTATGACTACTGTAATTGGGTCCAATTCATAATGAATCAACCAGGTTTTGTCTTCCCCATTTTTTTTTTATGAATTATACAACTGTGTTTAAGGACTCATACTTTTTTTAGTTTTTTATACTAAGTTCATATGACTAGTATGTTGCAGTAGTATAAGAAGCATGGAAACATATTCAGTTTTTTTAAACCTGAGAATCACACTAGTTGAGTGAGAAATGTTAATGTCAATATCTCATTAGTTAATTGATCAGAAACAAAATTTAGTTTTTTTCTTCTACAAGATGCAAAAAGAATTCGAAATATTGAAATATTACAACTAAAATAACAACAATAATTCTCTTCTTTTGTACCAATGAAAAAAATTTCTCTTTAGTACATTCTGTTTTCTCTTGTTATAAGCTTTAGTTATCTTTTTCTTCTTCTGCTTTCTTTAGAACCATAAAAGAAATATCTCAACCACAACGAGCATCGTTAGTGTTTGATGAACTTTTGAAGAACTTGGTACATCATGACCTGACCCTGATCCTTGTCCTGCAATAATACACACCTTTGAAGTTTATAAACTGAAGAAAAAATACATAAATGTGAAGTAATATACTATTAGTACAATCCCACGTCATACTGTTAACTTTTGGCGTTGTAAATCTTGAACAAACATCGAAAAAGAACCATCAAATGGCCATTTTCCTAAACGCATGTTCAGTTTCAAGCAACAACTACAGTACATCTAATAATATTTAAAATGAAACCAGAATTCACATATTCTTAGTCTTAATTGGAAAAATTCCTACAAAACGTATCTCTTAAAAATATATACTAATGGACACAAGAATGAGTACATATCAATATGCACTATTAATTCATACACAACAATGAGTACATATCAACAAGCACCAGAAACCTAAAGTACATATTGATATACATATAAAAAGTATTAGAAACCTATCGAATTGTACTTGTTGATATGTACTGGTGGAAATGATGTTCATTCAAGCATTAGTACATATTGATATGTTACAGTCAAAACATTATATTTTTTACACCTTTTTCCCCTTTCCATGTTAGTACATATTGATATGTACCTAATATCTATGTAAAATAAAGTACCAACAGTTCATATCAACATGTACTAATTCTTATTCAAGCATAAGAGATGTTTTTCACATGGTACATGTCAATATGTATTGTTCCATAATAACAACACATCATAACATGACAACAATTTTACTCAATCAAAGAACGTGTTACTGACATTCCAAATAAATCAAAATCATCCATACAAATATAACAAAACCTAACAAATCGAGTAATTCAAACCAAAAACCCCTAAAAGTGAACCAAAAGGAAGAATCTACTAAATTTTCAAGCATCATTAGAAACAGAAGTGAAATTAGAAGTTATACCTTTTTTAGGTAAAACTGTTTTTTTCCCCTTTGTTTCCCTTCCTTTTTGTTGTTGGTGATGGAGCAGCGGTTTTTTTCTTGGTTTTTTCTGGCGAAGGATTTTTTTTCTTCAATTACTTCTTTTATTGTTCTGTTGATCGTTTTTGTCGTAACCATTTTTTCACTATGTGATTTAATGAAACATATATGGTGATTTGTTGATGATTTTTTGATCTTTTTTTGTTGACCTATGTTAATTTGGGGTTTTCTTATGATTTGGTTTCTTCTAATTATCAATTTTGATTTTCGATTTGGTTTCTATAACCTAGATTTTTCAGTTTCAGGTGGTTTTCAAAAATCGTGCTCTAGATTTTTAGGTTTAAACGAAATAAAGAAGCTGAAACTGAAAAATTCGGATTATAAGAAACTGATACATGGAGGAGGTGGAGTACATGGATGGTTCACACGTGAATAGTGATGGACATAACATTAATTTTAACTTTTCAAAAGGATTTTGGACCTCCAGATAACTGGTTTTTCCCGATGGACTATAAGATAACTAGTATCGGGTTTTCTGAACCAACCATCAAATTACCCCTGAAGCAAGGTTTGAAAATCGGGTCACAAGTCGGGTTACGGGATAGGCGTGACCGTTATAACGCGTTTTGACGGGTGTAAGCACATTTCGGGTAAAAAAGGCGTTATTTAGGAAAAAAAAGTGTTTTCCTGACTTTTTTTTAAATAACGAGAGTGGTAATGGTTATTTAGAAAAATAAATAAATTATAATCTGAAATTCCTATCTAACGGTTATCACATGCGTGAAAACGGTTATAACGTGTCTAAATAACAATGTTACTACGTATTTTTGATTTTATTTGTTTGTTCATTTATTTTGATTTTCTTATTGTAATTATTAATCTTTTATTTTAAAAATAAAAATTGGGTAAAAAATATTTTTATATTTTTTTTCTAAAAAACGGGTATAACAGGCGTGAAAACGGAAAAACGGTATAAAAACTTATGTTACAATGTTATTTAGAAGAAAAAAAATAAAAAAAAATAATTTTAGAAAAACGGTCATCACATGTGTGAAAAAGGTTATAACGGGCCTAAAAACATCGTTTTTTCCTATTTATCGGTGTTATTTAGACATGGATATCGGTGAGTCCCACGGACACGATACATAGACATGACCGTGTTAACGGCCGTTTTCTCGTAAAATACGGTCGTTTTTCAAACCTGGCTCCTGAGTACTAGTAGTGCCTTTTTTTTTCTTTTTTTTAAGCATTTTTGTATTTATTGTGTTACTAGTCCTCGTTACCTCATTTCTTTAGTCCCCACTTATGCATGACGGATGTTGAGAACGACCGTTAGTTTTAACGAAGGATCTTTACACGTCTGGGTTTAGGAAGCACTGATGTGGACACGGTATCCAAACACAGACAGACACACAAAGTATGGTAAAATATAAGGCTGCACCTACACATACTCGTCCATACCGGCTATATTGGCCTAACCGATTGTTTCTGGGAAATTTATTGTTTGATAGTTAGTTTCGGTAGGGTTTTATTTCCTCGCTTAATTGGGGGGTTTTGGAATTAATATGGGGCTTTAGCAAATCTACCCCACACCATTAATTATTGGGGGCGTTAAAAAATAGTGAAAATACAAAGATACCCTTATCCTAATTACTAATTATCCTAAACTCTATTATACTTAACCAACATTGGCCCCCATTTCCATTTAAAATCAAAACCAAAAAACTCTAGTTCTGTTCTCCTTAACGATTCAATTTTTTTTTTCAAAATCAATTCGAAAACTTTAGTCCACGATTCATCTACAAACATGGTTCGTATGAAGAATCTCCAGAGAAATGTTAGCCCACCTAGAATCGCAGAGAAATTCAAAGTCGAAAAGGAGAAAGAAATCAAATTGAGAAGAATCGGACAACGAAATGGTCTCAATTAAAATATAAGTAAACCAAAACTCATATCTTTTTGTTGGATGTGAATGTACGTTTGTTTTGAGTGTAAATCTAGACTAGAAACCACAAAATTGCAGTTATAGGGAGAGAGTCGGCATGGCCGATAACCGTAGACCATTACGAATTTTCATATGCATGGTGGAAGTATGAAAAAACTTCATGGTATTTCATTTTCGACCATGGCGACCCTTGTTGGTTATGTTCCCCGAAGACGAAGGGTCTGTTTAGGGTCGCATCGGTGTTATTTAAAACCATGACAACCTTAAACATGTGACGACACTTTAATAAACCATAATGACCCCCATACGGAAAAAAAACTACTCTGAATGATAAGGGTCGTCACTTTACAAATATTTTGTCGTTATTTGTTTATCTTGGGTCATTACCGTCAACAATTTAGACCATGACAACTCTAAGACTTAGTATGGGATTATTGGTTCTGACTTTTTGATTTTTGCGTTTTTATAATGTAACTGGGTTAAAAAGACAAAGAAAGGAAAAGGTAAACATGTACCCACTCCTCCTTCTTTTGCCTCCTCTATTCCATCTGTGACTTCATATAATGACAACGAACAAACCGAAGATGAAGTTGATGACACTAATGTTGGTGATGGTGGTGTTGGTGGTCTAGTGGTGCTGGTGGGTCTAGCGGTGGTGGTGATGATGATGGCGAGGAGGAGGAGGAAGAGGTACAAGAAGAGGCACAAATAGAGGTACAAGTCAAGGACAAGGGAAAGGAAATATCCCCACCTGCGAGGCACGTTCCCAAACACAACTTGATCTTGGATAGAGAACGCGGTTAAAATGTAAAAGGCTTAACCTTAGATGGAGGAAAGGTTCTATTTGCATATCTTGCTGATTCAGTTATTTTCTCCTTATTTTGCCTCCATTTTGTAGGATCATACCAACGACGTATGTATTTTCAGAAGCCAGTCTTCCTATGCACAAATAAATTTATGAAAACTAGATGATGAATGTCCAAGAGTTAGAGAGTTAGTAGAGAACTCGGGTTTGTATCCTGTTGTACATATTTCTGTGATTGCGTATGACAGGGTCGCGGTTTCTTGTTTATGTGAGAGGTTTTATCCTGAAGTTGATTGCTTCCAGTTCCCGTTTGGAAAGATGATTATAACTCCTGACGATGCAAAGCATATTTTAGGGATCCAGGTCGAAGGCCGATCCACTGGAGACAATTTCAAGTTCAAACTTCTTTGGAGTGAAATTTATGAATTGGCCAATTCCTTGCTTGGATGGGATGAAGCCATGACAAAGTCCAAGTTGGTCAAGCAGGGAAATTACCTGAAGAGAGAGTTTAACCTGTTGGAATTGAGGCGCTCATATGCTGGGTCCCTACACAAGGAAAAAGATAACAGTCCCCTCCATGAGGTTGAAGTTCATGCTGCCGCGACTGCTTATCTGTTGTATGTGCTAGCGGTTGTTGTGTTTCCCGAAACCAAAGGAACCAGGGTCATCGCCAACTATCTGCAGATCTTGCAGCCTTTGGAAGATTTTAATCAGTAATTGTGGGGGACTGCCGTCGTCGCACACGTGAATGAGAAGCTAGCGAAAACATCTAGGGAACAAGCATCTCAAATGAACGGGAATACTAGTCTAGTAATTAAAGTGATCATATATGTTTGTTGGATAAATTATTGTTATTTTTCAATCTCTTGTTTGATGAATATTAGTTTCATTGTTTTGATGATTGTGTAGGTTGGATTTACGAACATTTTCCTTCATTGTTCAAAGAAAACGTTAAGAAGAAGGTGTATTGGACCAGTGCTCAAGCAAGAGGATTGAAATACATGTTCAGTGGGGGTCAAGAGAAGTTTCATAAGAGACAGTTGTTAGACATGCGGAAAAGTTTGGACAACATGATATTTAAAGATGTAGTATTTGATCCTTAGTTGCCCATGTCTACATTTCGCAAATTTGATTTTATGAGAAGTATACTTATGTTGACGAGAAGACTAGTCAAATATCTGAGAACATATATCAATTCAAAGGGTAGATCACATACCATGTCATTCATATAGTGGTGGGAGTATCCGGCCCTAACAGAGACACTGGTTCAGGTTGATCGTTGATAGACACGTTTTCGTGTCTTATTTGATCTCAATTTGTATATTGTTAGAACTCATTTGTGTACTTATATTGTGATTTTATTGTGTTTATATGTGTTTTTGGAGAAATAAACATTTGGAAAAATTACTAAAGGCATCCATGAGGAATTACTAAAGGCACCCATACATTGGATGAGGGCACCCACCTCACTTAATTAAAATTTTAAAATTGGCGGGGAAAATGCTAGTTTGAATATTCAGTTGCTGCAAAGTTTTCTGAAGATTATTTGGACGATATATTCTCAGATTTTCTTGTTGGATTGGATAGATATCAGCCTGTTAAGAATATCCAGGGCTGGTAATGAGCTTTGATTCGAAAACAAATGAAGTTTCCACGTGACCTTTGCAAAACAGAGAATCAAGATATTCACGGGATTCTTTCCTCTTTTCCGTGTTAATTGGAGATTGGCATATGTTTGGAGAAGGCTTGACTCAATCTTTGATGTGCTGGAAACGTGTTTGGAGGGAGCAAACACTAGTTGACAGCGTGAGAAGCAATAACAGGAAATTATTTTCCCGTGAATTCTCGTGAAGAATAATGAATTTATTACGAATTACTTTGAAGATATCATGGTTTGTTAAGTATATAAAGCGATATAGGGGATCAAAGAAGTGGCAGAGAGTATAGGGGAAGAGATCAGGAGGCAAACAGAGCACTAAAATTCGATCCAGAAAAAATTTCCTGTTGCTGCTGCATGAAGAACACTGAATAGGTGACAGAATCTTCAACCAATCGGCAACAATTTCTTCATCAGTTTGCAACGGATATTTTCGTAATTTGCAACATTTATTTTCAGTTGTAACAGTTTCTTCAACATGTTTGCAATGTATATTGTCGTATCTGTAACATTTATTTTAGCCCTTCTATAACAATTAGCTTGTAACGTCTATAAACGTTGCAAACTCACTGTTTTCTTTGTTTTGCTCCATTTTTATCAGTTGTGAACAATTTTTTTGAGCCATGAACCATAATTTTAAGCAAGTGATTAATATGAGGAGCTAAACCCAATCTCTGAGGCGACGGAGGAAGCTATTTTTCCAAAGATTATGTGGTAATATTTATTTAATTAATTTATGCAATTTTTTTATGATTATTTGCCTTGGTTAAAAATTGGTTTAATGATTTTTATTAAGCAATTGTGATTTCGTTAGATGGTACATGCTTGACCTAGGTTTTAGATATTCCATGCTTTTGTTATACAATTGTTGTTTTAAAAATCTACTTATTGCAATATTTTAGAATCAAAATAAATGTGAGAATTGCATGATTATAATTATTGAATTAAATCATTTTAAAATTTGGAAAATATTGGAATCTTAGCTTCAGTTTACTCTCAATTTTGATATCAATTTTATTTGAGTTTTGCTATTTTTAGTCTTAGAAATTAGATTTAAAAACAAATCTTCACAAGTCTTGAACGAACTTTATTTACCACTATTACAAACACATTAATCGCTTAGTTGTTCAACCACCTACAAAGAAAGAAAAAAGAATATGTAAGAAAACACAATGAGAGGGGTCGTCATGGTATCAAACTATCGACAATGACGACTCAAATTAGAGTCGTCATGCTATGTTTTAGCAGGTTAACGACTCTAACCACTGACAATGCATATCATGTCAACCCCTACTGTCGTCATGATAAATAACACGACTATGACGACACTAGAAGAATTATTTTTTTTGTTGACTTCCAAGCAATATGTTGGGACTCTCAACGTCTAGTTACAAGGATCGTTAAGGTTTTACAATATGATCATGACGATCCTGGAAGCAGTTATTGCGAATTTTTAATTTTGAAAACTAGTTGTTGGGTAATTAAAACCTATAAAAGGAAACCTGCCCCTTTCATTCTCATTCTCCTTCTTACTTGTCAATTTCATTCTCATTCTCACCCGTCCCTTTCCAACTCATTCTCACCCGTCCCTTTCAAGCACTAAATATGGTTACTCCATACACTAATAATGAAGATGTTGCCATTGTTACAGCGTGGGTAACGATCACAAAGTACGACTACAATAGAGCGTACATTACCCAAAGTAACCAAGACGTTAATCAAGACATTAACATGGATCAGACATACGATTCTTGATGGAGGCTTATGTTTAAGATTTTTATGGGATTAGACGGAAATCGTAATTATAGGACATTCAAACTCATTAAGAAAAGGTTCGAGAAGTTGTTTTAATGATTGGAAGTTTTGAAATAGGAAATGAAAGTTGTAAAGGAAGCTCATCCCACCCTATCCGGTGTGACAAGAGTAAGTATGTTAATCAATAAGTCGTTCATCAAAAATAGTTTTCAAACATATAAACTTACAATTGATTTTTTTTTTCCAGTGGGTGTTGACTCACGACAGATATGAAACTATCCATGGAAAAAAGTTTAAGCATGAGGATTGTTATCGTATTTTGGAAGAAAGTACCTGATTTCAACCTATATGATTAAGTGTTTAAATATAATCTAATTATCTATCCTAATTCATTTCCTTTAATGTAACGCTATGAAAGATGTATGCCTTTTCGATTCAATGGAATGATTTTACGATCAATTGTTTTACACAAGCAAAAATCAAAAAATTCCCAAATGGAGTCGTCAATGTTTTGAATATCGACAGTGACGATAGGGTCGTTATGGTATATGATATGAACCGATGCAACTCTAACACATATGGAATACATGAATTTTTGGTTCTAGAGTCGTCATGGTATAGACATAGTACAATGACGACTCTTAATGAGCAAAGTTGCAGGTAAGGGTCGTCACTGTCATTTGTTGGACCATGACGATTTTTCTAGAATGGTAAAGTTGCAGGTTAGTATCGTCATTGTTGGATGTTAGGACCTAGACGACATATGAAGATTCGTCATGGTCCTAATCTCACGACTATGCCGACGCTTACGCTGTATCTTTGCTTTACCACTATGATTCAACGATTTTAACAAAAATTTCAACCATTCATAAGCTATTGGTAGTTTACTTGTGTGTTTTGAGCTATGAGTTCTTTATTATGATATTTGGTTTCTTCATTTTGATCTTGGGGTTCTTCATTTGCACCCTCATTTTCTTCTTCATATATCAATCGCTCAACGTTATATCTAACTGAGAATCTAACTTAAGATCAACACAATCATCCTTGTTATTTGAAGCTTTTTTAACATCAATGTTTCACTAGAATTACTGATCTCTCAAAACCCTAGGTTTTCACTTTTCCCCCTCCAAAAGCCCCTCTTCTTCTCTACTCATAAAAAAAATCTTTAATTTTAATCCTAACCATAATTAATATAACTAATCTAATCTAACTAATTAACTAAATTAATCACATATTAGGACTAATCATACATGGTAGTTTAGCCATTTATGAAAATATATGGCTAAGGGGTAGGAGGTATTACTATTGAACGACCCTATTTTGTCTTTTCCTCCATCCCCCTATTAATTCCACAAGCCCCCAATTAAGCCACGTTCTATTTCTTCTATACTCATTGTTTAGCCGGAGGTCCTTTTTTGTTAAAACAAGGAAAAAGGAACAAACCCTTGATGCCCAAACGTGTGCACCTATACTAAAAAGAAAATACAACCGTTTTTATCATGTCCTGAAACTGAAAGTTAGAATTCATATTTTCAGTTTTGATTTAGCAGAGAATCTTAACAAATCTTCTAAACAACTTCCTAGTAATTCGATTAAAAGTTATCAAAATCATCATATCCAACTATCATCAACTCAATCTTTGAGAAACTGAAAATCAGATTTCTATGTAGCCTCAAATTATTTTGAGGCAGCCTTCAAATTGGCCAGGTTAAGTTCACACCAACAATAGGATTAATTTGTGTTGTCCATACCCTATGATGTAGAGGGCCTTGTTAAAAGAAGCATGCACAATACTGTACTAAATGACCTTTTCTTTTCTTCTGAAAAGTTGATCATATATTAATAGTTAAACAACCGGAAGATAAATACAACAACAGAAGAACAATAAAGGAAAGAAACCAAAAAAGAAAAAACAAAGAAATTATAGGTTGTTGGTTGTTGGTTTCCCTCCCATCATTGCATATGCTATTGTGGGAATGGCCCCCAATATATTAGTTTTGCTAGTTGTTTCATGCAGCTCTAATCTAGTTGAAGGGAAAATAAATAAAGGTGCATTTTCATTACATTTCAGTTTATCAGAGAGAGAAATTTTCAAAATATAAAGTGGCATTATTGTTGCAGATGACCAGCTGGTATTACGACAATTCTTTTTACAGTTTTTGCCAGTTTATCCGCTACTTTATTACCTTTCTTGTTGCTGAAAGTGAAACCCAAAAAAGTTATGTTTGAGGCAGAAGATAAGATGGACTTTGATTGCCTGATGATTTCTTCATCCTGCCATTTGATTAAGCTGAGTTTTCTTTAAGTATGATGTATCAGATTTTTACAGTCTCCTTCTATCCAAAATGGTCGTTCAAATATTTCTTTGGACACAAAGGAATGAGAAGGGTTGGTCTTAGGGAGGAAATCGTGGCAAGTGTAAGGTCAGAGTACCGGACTCTGTTACGTGTGATAGGTGTTTATTGCTATGAAGGACTCTCTTTATATTAATGAGAGAAGGCTTCGATGAAAATGAGATGGTAGACTTCTTTGGAGGTTGTGTTCTGTGTATCTCTCTTTGTCTATTTCATATGTTTTTTTGTTCTGATTTCAATCAATTGAATAATCTATTTATAATAGCAGTAAGCGTTCACCCTGACCTCGTAGGAAGTGGTAGTTGTGGAGTAGTGGTATAGTGGAGATGATGGAATTCGTGTTGAAAATTGTACCCCACTTACTGGGGAAGACTGGAAAGTTATACATCTATGACTCATCTACTCTGCTAACCATCACACATTCTAGACCCTTCATAATGTGTATATTGCTACACCGCACGTCGTAGACCGCCATACCAATATCCTAATGATTTTTACATCCTTCCATTTGATGAAGCTGAGTTTTCCTTGAGCATGATGTATCATATTTTTACAGTCTCCTTCTATCCAAAATGGTCGTTCAAATCTTGTTTCGGCCACAAAGGAATGAGAAGGATTGGTCTTAGGGAGGGAAGAAGGAAGTGTTGAGGTCAGAGTTGTTAGTACCTAAAAATTGATTCTAGGCAAAATA
Organism: Papaver californicum; assembly: GCA_023531435.1. Classification (NCBI taxonomy): domain Eukaryota; kingdom Viridiplantae; phylum Streptophyta; class Magnoliopsida; order Ranunculales; family Papaveraceae; genus Papaver; species Papaver californicum. Next base: position 7,361,994 of record JAJJMC010014687.1, read on the forward strand.
ATGTATTGTAGAAGTACTTTCTTTAGATTCGGAAATCAAAATCATACAGGGGAATCCTAAACCACGATAGTAGCCGTTCCGCCCTGCTTCGGTCACGAGGAGAGGAAATGGGTTGATCTTAGGGGATGGAAGCAAGAAAAGTTGAAGGAATTTGTGTGTCGAATTGTGCAGAGAGATGTTAAGCTATTGAGAAAATAACAGAGTTTGAGAGATTCCTACACTTGTTATTTTCTGAATGGGCTAAGAAGCCTATTTATAATAGCTTGGGAACACACGCTTCCTTGTAAAGTAGTGAAAGTAGTGATGAGATGGAGAGGTGGAATTCGTGGGGTTAATGGTTTAACCGCCCTGGAATCTTCGGGAAACCATTACTCTATTACTCCATTAACTGTTTCATCCTTTCAACTACTTTGTAACTTCCTTGTCATGGGATGTCTCCACGCCCATGTTGCTATAACCACCATACCAAAACCCCATGTTTAATCCGCCCATTGTGATTTGATTTCTCATAGAGTTAGTGGAGTCATGGACCAATCGATGAGTTTGTTGTCAACACATATGATTATTGCCAAGTATTGGCGCTAATAGCAAGGGGGAAGACTGACACGAGCATAGGTGCAAGATTGAAGAGCTAGAAGACTCGCAAAGGGAAAAGAGGGGAAAGGCTAGCATTGGCTAGCGTTGCACTGCTAGCAACGCTAACTAATTAGCACTTGTGCTAGCACAGGCCGTAGCGTTACTGGCAGCACTAACTAAGTTAGCGCTTGTGCTAGCACAGGCCGTAGCACTACTGGCAGCGGTAACTAGTTAGCCCCATTTCTTCCCCTAGTGCTAGTTGTTGGTCGTTTGGTATATTGGACAATTGTTGGCTTTTTTTCTGGTCTTTTTAGCACATGTGTGTGCTACTTTTTGGAGTTGGGAATGTGGCTATGGCTTCTCTAGGGCTGGCACTTGCTAGTACCATGGTTATTTCCTATGCACCTCTAGCTCTGGAACTCATTAATGTTGTCCATTTATGGCCTATTTAGAGTTTCTCAGTTGCATGAGATTTTAATGTTAGCATTACGCGTAACTTTTATGCAGTGCATGCATAACATATTCAAAAGATTCAGTCGGGGAAGTTTGTAACTTGAAATTATGCTTGATGTGACTCCGCAATTAGATGATATGCATCTAAATTAGTGTTTTTATCCAGATATGGCATAGCCTCCATTGTGAACGTTCACAACTTTGTATAATCAACATATTTTGATTAACACAAGTAGTTTGCACATGAAACAACGAATGTTTAGCTAGGTAGAGCCCCTGATATTTCGAAAGCGCGTAAATATATAAAGAGCTACAAATCTATTGTAGTTATGAGATGAATATGAATTCTTAATTCTCTTGCGGAATGTAAGATAGCAATATGTATTCATAGTTTTGATGCCTGGTCAGGAAATTATACATATTTATTTCATGTTTCTACAGCTAGGCTAAAAACAATATTATAATTTTCTCCCTTGTCAAAAATCCACTATTAACATTAAGTCCTCTGCTTAGCACGGAAGAGTAATGTTTCTTGGTAAGCACTAGATGGTGGTATTGATGCTAGAGAATCTTCAAATAAATAGAATTCGTAAGACTAGGAACAATTACTCATCTTTTCCTGGAATATTGCAATAATCTCGTTATGTAGCACATGTTTGTTGGGAGGAGATTGTTTTATCGGTACCCGAGACGCTAGTGATAGCAGCTACATGCGGCTTTTGGTAGAGCTAGGATGATCATCCATACGAGCAAAATAGGTAGGGGAGTCACGGCTACAAGCTTTGTTGCACTGGGGGCGTTGATGGGCTACATATGCACGTGCTGAGATGGTCACCTGGTGAAACCTGTCACTTCACGTGCTGAGATGGTTACTTGGTGAAGCTTGTCACCTCCTTCTTGGCAACGGTCGGTCTTGGAGCTTTGGTCAGCAGTCATGCTCAGATCCATTCTTCTTAGGATAAATTTTAAAAAATTCCACTTATTTGAATTTTAGGGTTTCCCACCTTTGTCTATTTAAACAAGCGGATGACTCTAGCCCTTTTTACTTTCATTCTTCTCCAGAACTTTGAGTAGCATCACTCCATCACTGCAACATGTCTGACAACAATAGTAGCTCAAACCAAGGAAGCTCTTGTATCAAGTGTACTATTTGGATTGCAAGTCCGGTGAGTTTCTCTTCTATCCCAGCTTTCATACGTATATAATGATTATGGTGAAAGCCTGAACATGATTTAATTATTGTTTTCCCTAGGTTTCTCAGGTTAAGAAGGTACCAAAGAGACATATAAGCACCAGGAGCTTCAGAGTAATGGTAAGCAGCTTTCTCCCCCCTTTTGTGTCCGTGTGAATTTCGACTAATCCTCCAAACATCCTACCAATGTTTATGATTAGTTTAGAGCTCCAAAAATTAACCCCTTTGACTTCCACCCATGTTGAATCTTCATGACTTGATGACTGATCAAAATGACTTGATGACTGATCAAAAGAAGGAATTGCATTTATTGAAGGCCACCAAGGGCATAAACGAATCACAAAGCCTATGAAATACCATAAACCTCTACTAATCATAGATTTTTTTCTTGCAGTTGAGGATGCAAAGAATAAAGCCTTATTGCGATCAAATGGGAATAAGTCGAAACAACCTTTAATATCAAATTCACGAGCTACTTCCATGCCTATGGATCTCCAAGATTCAACCGTCCAAGAAATATATCAATCACTTTAGCTTGCTCCCGATTTCTTTTAGATTTAAAAACCACCGAATCTTGTGTAAGTAAGTTGTCTCCCTCACTGGGCAATAAAGCTGGAGAAGAAACTAGTTCCTCCTTATCCAATAACTTTTCTAGAGTAACAACAATCTCCTTCCATTTTAAACTTGCTTCGACTAAAGGGAAGTATATAACCTTTGCTTTGAACTGATTTCCAGGAGCAGATAACTTTAAAAACTCACCAAATTTATTGGTGTCGCGGGTAACCATTAACTAATCTTTTCCTTTGCCATAGTTCCATAACTTCCTCCCTGAGAACTTAGAAAGAGATTCACGACGAGCATCCCCTCCCTTGGAAATAATGATTGAAGAGTTTTTAGATAAATTCCTAGTGAACTCCTTGATTTCAAGACCTGAACATTTTCTTCTGTTCCACTTGCTGAAAACAAAAGATTTATGCTCAAAATCCACGTGAATAGAATCTTTCACTGAGCTTCCAAACCCTTAGCGTTGCACAATTTTCCATCCCTCTGAAACTTCATTTGAATGATGAGAATCATTTTTAATGATCCGAGAACTTCGATTCAAAACCTCTACCCATGATCCAGCCGCTGCCACCGTCTATGCCGTCCTCCGTTGCTTCTCCGCACCTGCTCGACCACCACTGCACTGCTCCACTGTGCGCTGATGAGAAGAAAAACCGTACATCATTTCTCCCCCGCTTTGTTGATTCAGTACTTGTTTTTTGTCTCTGCTTCTGGTTCTTCTTTTTCTTTAACTGATCATAAAAATGATTACAAGTGAACCTTATGCAAAAAAAGTACTTCTTTTTTGTCTCACGTCTAGTTGCTGATTTAAGAGTTTGGGATAAACTCAAACATTGTAATACTTGTTCCTTGATTTTAGGCTCCAAAGAGACAATTTCTTAAACTCGTAGAATAAATAATGTGAACATCATATGGAGTACTGTACTCACTTCGTCCCATGAAAAAATATTTTAGCTTTAGATTTTTGTCCCAAAAAAAGAGATATTTTTCTCTTTTATATGATATATTCCCAAAACCTTTGTAATGATTTGTATTTGTTAAATTTTATTTGAATGAATGGGTATAATTTGGTGGTTAAATTTATACTCGTTAAAAAGTGTTCCAACAACATAAGATTTACAAATTTTCACACTCTAATTTGGAAGATACCAATAACATAAGATTTACAAATTTTCACACTCTAATTTGGAGATATGTCAATTCTAAGTTTTCCTATATTTCTAGACATAGGGTATAAATGGGAAAAAGCCTATAAATCACTATTTTAACTTATTTACTTAAAAATTGTATAAATAGGAAAAATATCTCTTTTCTAAGATGAATGGAGTATATAAATAACTCATCGTAGAAACTAGAATTGACACCAAACTTTTTTTCTTTTTTAAAAAAATTGGGTTATATATATATATTATATATATATATATATATTGCTGGAGTTTTTTCCAATTACGGCGATATAAAATATCATTTATTCATTCCCGAGATATCAACCTCGTTAAATTCATGTTCTGCTAGTTAGTGTGTCCTTGTGATTTGGTTTGTTCTTTGAAAACTAAAGATTGTGTATCTAGGTTAATGTTTCTAGATGTTTTAGTGGAATAATTGACATTAGGAGCAGTTACATTATTGGAATTCAGGTATTCTTAATATTGCAGTGACGCTGTGAATTTGCTTGAGTTAATTATGATCTTAATAAAGGTTAATCTTTTTAACTTTTTTTTCATGTGCGTCTTTTGTGAATAATGATGGAAACGGATCAGCCGAAGTATATGCTGGAAAAACAACGATATCAACATCTAAGGAAAGAGAAACAATAGAAGAAACACTTCAATCTCATATATCACAACTCAAAGTAAAAAGGTTTACCGAAACCAATCATTTTTTATGGAGAACATATGTAATGGATGCGTTTCCCATGTTGACCAAAACATAACTTTTGCAGGTCGGTCATGAGATGACTGGCAAACATCAGAACAAGCTCAATAAATTATGCCTCAGTTTAATTAGAGGGGTGTTTAACAACGACAGTAAAAGTTAACCATCAACACAAGATTTCATCTACGAAGCCTTGGGAAATGTTGGATAAATAAAAATTACTGAAGAACGTGGTTAACAAGATACATCTTAAGATAAATTTGTATTGTAACAACAAGAAAAAGGTACAACTGTGATAACATGTAGATTCTTTTAGCAAACTTCGTACTAAATTGCTTAATTTTGACGACATCGTTAAAGATGAGGAGAAAGACTTTACGTTTGGTGAATTTTCTTCATTACATGTGTGAGCATGTGATTAAGGCATTAATGCACGAAAAGATGAAAATGACATACCGAGAAATCACTACTGGATTCTATAGTGAGGATTTCAAGAAGATGGATCGAGAAAACAATGCAAAAGAAGTTGAGAATGGCAGTTTGGAATTTTTTTTTAGCTTCGTTTTTGATCGATCCATCATCATATGTCAGTTTTTGGTGCATTCATGCCTTAATCACAAGTTCATACCTGTAAAGAAGAAAATTCACAAGATAAAAAGTTTGTTCCTCATCTTTAACAATCTTGAAAAGGTGAGGGTACCGAGTACACCACCAACGATTTTTCGTTTAAACTATATCAGACACACCTTTGATATAATCTTAGTTCGAGATTGAACATATTAATAATCACTAAGGTGTAATTAATTAACGTACAATGTTTTTACTTTAGTTATAAAGATAACCAATACAATGCAGAACTAAAGTAAACAACACAGACGTGCAAGATTTTTTTAACGAGAAAAACTGTTTGGCAGAAAAACCCCGGGACCTATTTCAGTTTTGAGTACTCTCAGAATTAAGCTGCTACACAAATTCCTACTCGTAACCTCGTGTATTTGAGACCAAATAAACTACCCCTAAATACTCAGTTTCCTCAGTATTCCTGTGCCTATAACTAATATGTCCAACGCATGTGAATCAACAAAGTCCTCTGTCAAAGTTGTTTCACAATCCGTTATGAGGACTTCTGCAATCCAATCCTTTAGGACGTCTTCCAAATAGTAAATGACCAACCTGTTTTATAACCACTCACTACCAAATCACAAACCAAAGATTAAAAGATTAAGTTCAGGGTCAAGGATTTTTCGTTCATATCAAAGATATAAAGATGACATCATATCTGAAACTCCTTGATCAAGATCAATTAAGATCACGATTACCAAAATAATCAATCTTGATTCTACAAGTTAAGTTTGTGAAACAAACAACTTGTCAATCTCACAAGTCTTATGTTTATCGAAATAAACAACTTGTCATTCCAGACAACCAAGTTTCGTAGATAATCACATCAAGATCAAAACACAAAAGAACTTCAAATCTTCAAAGTCTTCAATCTTCTTAATCTTCAAAAGTAACAACCTGCATTCGGTTCTGATGTATTATTTATCTCACAGAACAGAGTCTTTTAACGTTGTAAAACCAATAGTTCTATCAACAGATTTAGAATTACTGAATATGTATAGTCCGATCTTCAAGGTTTTCGATTGGTCTTATATCAGAAGAGAATGACTTATCTAGAAGATAATTGTTAGTTAATTCAACACCAAGTAATAAACAACGAAAACTAAATAACAATTTAGTTTCCCTCCAATGATACTTCTATTGCTTCTTGATCCCAAAGAAGTTTTTAAACTAGTTAATCATGTTTTACCCAAATTGAATCAGATTACTTGTCACTGTTGAATTAACGACCACATATCTCGGTTTGTTTCGGGATGAGTTTGTAAGAATACAAAACTCCACTATTTATAATGTTATGACCAATGCTTGTTTGGAAACAAGATCTACTAATTTCGAAAATCAAAAGACATGCAATAAATATATTTCTGAAATTAGCAAAGATCTAGATACTATATGATTATGTTAACATGTATAACTCATCTTTTTCTAAAATATACAATTAATAATATTTTCTAACATTAATACTTGAGATATCCAACTAGTATGACAACCAATATTATAGCTAGATGCGAATCCATGTACTTTGCTAAATTAGTAAACTATGTATGCGTAATCTTCTAGGAAATGAAAGTACACTTAATATTGATTCCAATATTGATATCGAAAATTCAATCTCAGAACTAATAGGATCTTTGCTTGAGTATTAAAGGAATAAATGTGAACAATAATATATTGGATTTAGTTACGTGTTCACTATTTCCTGACATATGAACTTTCCTGTTCCAACTTATGTCAATAAAAAAATCCCTTAAGCAAGTAATAAACAATTCGAAAAACATAAATGTAGAATTAATTTTGTCATAGGATCGGTCCTGAAATCTTTATTTGAATATGAACGATAATTATAATTTAAACTATCTTTAACACATGTCTGAGAAATTGTTTTTAATATGATTCCAAAGCGCGGATTCAAGTTGAAAGTTCAACATTAATTACCATATTACGGACAAACAAAAAAATTTGATAGATGAATGAATTAAGTTAGAAAAGGAGAATTTACAAATGATGTCTACCAGTGGAAGAATGTACATGAATGACTAGAAAAAGTAACTGCATCTTACGAGTATACAATAGACCAATTAAACAAATAGCAAGAGAAGTCAATATGCAACTTGACACCAGCAGCAGTTGCCCATTCCAGGATCAGAGATTTTGCTTCCAAAACCAAATCCCGGTTAGTCTGAAACAAGTGTAACTAATCAAAAGATCTTTTGTTACGCTCATTCCAGAGTGCCCAAGTAATAATAGGAAGTATAAAAGGCCATTCTTTCCTCGATACTCCTTCGCCAAAATCATACCGACACTCAGCAAGCTTCTTCATTGATTCAGGCCAAACCCAAGTCTAGTTCTCTCTCGACAGTATATATAGACCACCAAACTCTTGATGCAAATTTGCAGTGCTACAAAACATGACTTGTTAATTGTATCCACTGCACAACCACAAAAAAATGCATTTGTTATTCATAGTCATACCCTTACGTATACTTCTATAAATTAATTATGTTTAATCTATCACGAACAGTTGTCCATAAAAAAAAATCACCTTAGGTGGGATATTAGAATTTCAAACAAATTTTACTGGAAAATAAGCATTAGAATTTTCCGACGTCAAACAAGTGTACAGAGCTTTCGCCGTGAATAAACCAGTGCTATCAAGATTCCATCTTCTTATATGAGCAATATTATCCAATATCGGCAGAGAATTACCAATCGTACGAATCAAATATGTAAATTGGCGAACTTCATCTTCATTGAAAGCCCTTTTTTAAAACCGAAAGTCTAATTAAGATGAGACCCATCCCTGACAATATAATCACAAAGTTTTAAATTCTTTTTCTCGCTTAGCTTATAAAGGAGCGTGTATATATCTTTCAACCTAAATATACTGTAGGTCTCACGCCCCCACACTAAAATTAATTAGGTTTTTATATTTTATTTAGGATAATGTTTATCTTGTATTTAGTCCATGCATTTAAACGAATCAAATATATCTTTATAATTATTTAACATTGTCCGCATTATTTTACATAATTATGACATATAACCCAAAATAATTGAATAAACTATCAAATCCTTAAATCAACAAAAAAAATTGAATACCTAATTTTCATAGTTTAATTTATGTAAAATATGTTATATAATTGATGGTTTTGAAAAATAGTCAATCTCCTCAATCAATTTTAACGTAATCATGATTGAGAAAAGAACATCCTTTTAGAGAATATTTTTTTATAGATTGTGTTATGAAATTTTAGAAGAATGATTCTAGAAAAATAATCAAAATCGTAGTTAATTCCACTTCGATTGGTGTTGTTGTGGAGATATTTTAAGGGAATAGTTAGAATTAATTAAAACGATGATTCAATATGGATTAAAAAAAGGTTTAAATTTGATTTTAGGAAAAAAAAATAGAAAAATGGTTTGTAATTGGTAAACTTGTGAGAATAGTGAGAAAAGAATTACAATTAATTAATTGGGAATATATCATCATTATATTCCCTATTTGTTTCTATAATTAACTAAAACTAATTACGGAATATATAATTGAATTAGCAAAACTTGGTATAAAAAACCAAGGTGAACAAACTTCCTATACAAACAAACCCTCTCATATTATTTTTTATAAACAAAAACCATTTTAATTAAAAATGAAACTAAAACCCCATTTCCCTTAATAATGATTAAATTTAGTTTTTAGTATTTTTCAATATACCCGAGTTGCCCTTCCCTATATAACCTAGGTATGGTAATTTTGTGGCGTTTTTTTTTTTTCTTTTTCTTTTTCTTCTTCTCCTCCCCACCACCACCAGCAGCAGCAACAATACCTCCTCCGCCACCATTCAGCAGCAACAGTACCTCCTCCGCCACAACAACACCTTCGTATCCTTCACCAACACCTCTCTTCTTCTTCTTCTCCTCCCCACCACCATCACCAGCAGCAACAATACCTCCTCCGCCACCATCACCAGCAACAACAGTACCTCCTCTGCCACAACAACACATTCGTATCCTTCACCAACAACACCTCCTCCTTCCCCATCGCTTCCTCCTCGCTATTTTTTCTCCTCCACCACTACATGTCCAGAACCACCCACAACACCTCTTCCTCCTCCTTTTATCCTCTACAAATATCACCAACACCTCCAGATCATCATAGTCGAAAATCATCATCAAAAAATAATGATACATCATCATTGTCGAAATTAGGTTTTTTTGGTGGTGAAACGTCAGAAAAATGATGAAACCAAATTTGGTTTCATTAAATTTTTACAAAAACTAAAACAACGTTGAAACCAGTTTTTGTGTTGGTGGAATGTCTGAAAAATGATGAAACTTTTTTTGGTTTCATTTTTTTCTTCATCTAGAATAAAATAAATGATGAAACATTTTTTGGTTTCATCAAATTTTATAAAACTAAACAACGCTGAAACCAATTTTTGTGTTCGTGAAAACAGTAAGTTTTATAGAAATCAAATTTGGTTTCATCTGATTTGTGCCTACTTTTTTTACCGTGAAACCAAAGTTTAATGGTGAAACATTACGTTTATGTTGAAACCAAATTTGGTTTCAACTAAATTTTTCCTAGTTTTTTCAATTTGATCCATTTGGTTTCTTCGTTGAAGTTGTGTTGGTGAATTTCATCTGATTTGTGTCAGAGTTACAGGCTTTTTATAATTTGTTGGAACCAAAATAGGTTTAATAGTTTTGGCACATGAAAGACGTGCATCGTAGGTTTTTTTATCTCTAAGTTGATGGAACCCTTTTTGGTTTCATCGTTATTTTTCATCTGGAATAAGATGAAACACCTCTAAGTTGATGGAACCCTTTTTGGTTTCATCGTGTTTTTTCATCTGGAATAAGAGGAAAAAAAACAAACGATGAAACCCTTTTTGGTTTCATCGTTTTTTTCTTCTGGAATAAGATGAAACAAAAACAAATGATGAAACCCTTTTTGGTTTCATCGTTTTTTTTCATCTGGAATAAGATAAGACAAAAAATATTGATTAACATCTCTCAAAAATCATACTGTAATAAAATGAAACAGATCATGGAATAAGATTTTCATCCTTGATTAAGAGAAAAATATCACAATTTTTTTTATAACTTAAGAGTAGTGATTGATGAAAAGACTGTTTTCTTATCTACCCTCCGTTTACAAATCATTGAATAAGATGTTTTACGGACAACCATTGTACTTTACCACAAACTAATTGATTAACATTGCTCTTAGTTTCAACCTCTTTTTTTTCACAAACTCTAACCCCAAACTCTCTTCCATGAACAGACAACCACCATGAGCTTTGACCATCAGTCTTCTTTCTCTGGGTATATCTATATTCTTCATCATTTGTAGACCAAAAATGACAGCGAACTGTTCAGGTGTTGTCTGTAGTATCATATTCCTTGCTCTCATCAACTTGAAACAATCTGGTTTATCACCCTTGACACTTCTATAAAATGACCCTAAGATCATCTGAACTGCTCTGGTCCTTTTTTTAATTTTTCTTCTTGAAGGGTACCATTGAAGAACGGTTTGAAGAAGCGCCAGAATGTACAAGCAACAAGTGCCTTCATGTGTTTTTCTTTACTTTGTATCAAAGCTTTTATCTTGGGTGCCTCTGTACACAAATGTTGTAACGAGCACCTATATGGTTCTGGCAGTCTTTTTTTCCTGTTACAGAATAAGTAAATTATAAGCACAAACAGAACTTGTCCCAACCATACACAGAATATGATGAAACCAAATTTGGTTCCATCAAACAGGCATTTACTAAAAAACACCAATACAGTGGATCAAAACCATACATACACAGAATATGATGAAACCAATTATGGTTCCATAAAATAGACATTAAATAAAAAACACCAACACTGTTGGTAAAACCATACATACACATAATATGATGAAACCAATTCTGGTTCCATAAAAACAGGCATTAAGTAAAAAAACACCAACACTGTTGGTCAAAACCATACATATACAGAATATGATGAAACCAATTTTGGTTCCATCAAAACAGGCATTAAGTAAAAAAATACCAACACTGTTGGTCACAACCATACATACACAGAATATGATAAAACCAATTTTGGTTCCATCAAAACAGGCATTAAATTTGGTTAGGTAAAAACAGATGAAACTTAAACCTTGCTACAAACAGATGATACCTAGATGAAAATCAATGAAACTTAGTTTCAGAAAAATGTAATAGACATTAAGTAAATAAATTAGGTCAAAACAGATGAAACCTAAAACCTTGCTACAAACAGATGAAACCTAAATGAAAATCAGTGAAACCTAGTTTCAGAAAAATATAACTGAAACCTAACTATGAAACTGGTGATTTCGAAAGAGATGAAACCTTATTAACCAAATACATCGATGATACCAAAATCGTGAAACTAAAAATCATTGATGCATTTTGATTCTCAACCATAAAAAATCACAGAATATGATGAAACCATAAACTTCGATTTACCTTTTGTAGATTCTTCTTTCTTAACTGTTTTATTAATTTTTTTGTTCATCTTTTTATCTTTCTTTTTGTCTTGTTTGTTCACCATTTTTAATGATCTTCAGTGATTTTGGTTAGGTTTAAACTGTTAGAGAATGGAATAGAAACTTCGGGGAGTTGATGATGAGTTAAAACTAGAAGACTCAATTCTACTATTGATGATGAACAACCGTTTGAGAATCAAAAATTCAGGATGATGATGACTCAATTCTACTGATGATGATGATTTATGTGATGATTTTTGTTTCAGGGAGATTAATATGATGATTTTTGATATGGATGATGATGACGATGATGTTGTTTCAGAAGTTTTTTGTGATTATTTTGAAAATTTTAAATCGCACAGTTGGGAGATGTTGAAGAGAGTAGTTAAAGATGAAAATTATGAGTTCTTCCCGAATTCAATTAATGGCAGTTAATGAATGTGAACAGTTTACATATGAGGGGTAATATGGACAGTTAGGTTGTAATGAGTTTTTTGTACCAAATTTGTTTTGTTAAATTTTATCTAATTGGATAGTGATACCTTTGGACTTATAACCCACGGTCTATTGAATTAGTTGAAACAAATTGGGAAAGACAAATATCACAATCTCATTAGCTTGGCATATTGGACACATGAACCATTTGGCACAGAAGATACGAGCCGATATTTTTATATTTTAAAAACTAAAAAAGAAAAAACTTAATGTTTAATATAATAAAACATAAAACAAAAGAAAGATATATGTGTCCAGCATCCTAGATTACGTCTTAGTCTGCACCCAATCCAACGTGGCAGTGTGATGTGTTTTTTAGTCACGTGAATAAACAGAATAATCATCTCTCTTGTATATTTCGTTTCTTCTTTCTCTATCCATTGAAAAAAAAGAAGGAAACGGAAATTGCTCTCTCATCAGTCCTTGTTTCAGTTTAGATCGACAGATTTTTTTCCCAAATTTGAAGAACCATACAAATTTTGTAGTAGCCCTTAAAAAAAAAAGTTATTTTAAAACAAAGAGTTTGTTCATCATTTTTATTAGTTTTTCTGGTGTACTTCTTCGGTTATGGTAGATAGTGAATTTTTTTTATTGATAAACTAGTGATTTTCTTCATTGATTTATGCTTGGAAGATGAATTCCAGAAGAACAACATACAATTCTTTAATTAGATCAGATCTCATTTAACCCAGTTGACAAAAACTCATCTTTAAGTGTGTTACTACGTGAAGGATAAAACTAAAATTCCACTGGCTACGAGCAGAATATTCAGGAGTAGATACTAATATAATTGAACCGTATATTCAATCTTAATTTTCTCAACTTTGAACATCCTTTTTCATAAAAATTGGATACAATTTTTTTTCTTTTAAAATTGAAAAGCTTTCGATTAGGTTGTTAATATACATCTATAAATTCAGTAGATTGACAAAGGAAAAGGAATTGAAACTAACACTTGATTTAGGGTTTTCTTTCGTTCGATCTAGTCTTTCTATAATTAATTCAGGGTTATAGTTTCCCGTGAAGCTGACTAGTCCATGAAATTGAAATATTAGGATTTGCTATTCTGTTTTATAAAAGAAAATCATGTTTTATACATGAATTTAGAGTTCTTCAAAGAAGGAACGGAGAAGAAGAAGAAAAGGGAGTTAAGATTTAAGAACTAAGAAGAGAAAAGAGAAAAAGAATGCTTGAAGAGAAAAAAAAAAAAAGAGAAAAGTTTATCAGGTTGTGGTTTTCACCTTTTTTAACAGGTCAGCATACCATTTCAACATGGGCGCAGACTAGGGCGGTGTCTGGAGCGCCGAATAGCATTTTCGTTTTATAAAATCTAAAAAGTTTTTTAATGTAAGATATTTGAATTTTCAGGGTGTATAATTTGGATGGAGGAAGTCGATATTTATCGACACCCAACCCAAAAAAAATCGGTTGGTGTGAATATGTAATACTCATAACATTGTCCAAGTCTTTCTTCCCCACAAAAATTGACCCAGTCATAGCATGAGCTCCCACTATAAAAGTTGTGTCACCATCCAATTCGTCCGACCTGAAGTTCAAAAACAACGACTGATCCATAGCTCGTGGCAAATGAACATCATGTGTTCCTACACCCATTACTGGTTCTCAAAGCTAAAAATTAAGGACGATCAATGATTTTCTTCTTTTTATCCGCATCTTGAATTGGCGGGTATAGGAGTATATCTTAGCTGTGCTTAGTGGAAGTTAATATCTATGTACTCTGCACTGCAGGCTTCGATTCAAACCAAGCTTTGCAACACATATTTGCTCGATAAGTGTATGATGTTTGAAAGGCGGTTTCTTATCCTTCTTCTTCTTCACGTGCTATAAATCATGAATGTATAATTGTAGATCTGTCACACTCATTGCTAGTTGTTGTAGTTGGTCAATAGTTAGTTAGTTACATAAAACAAAAAATATCAGTACAGAGCGTCGGGTTCTAATAAAAAAAATTATCGCTATTGCTCCAAATCTTTATATTATAATCCCGGCTCTAAATTTCATTTCTGATTTAGTATAATAATCGAAATCTTCATTCACTGTTAAAACTTAAAATTGCACAAAAAGTCACAAAAATTCAAGCATTCTTGTACATTTCTAGCCATTATTTCCTCTCTGCCAAAGACAAAACTTCTCCTCTGTCTAAATGAATTGTCAAACGGGTAATAGCCTCGTGAGTTGTAACTTTGGGTATCCAATGGAAGATGAAGAAGAGATTTAGAGGAGATCAATGTCTTTGAAATTTATGAACGTAGCAAATCGTTTTTAAGCATTAAGTTTGAACTTGATTACATTGTACATTTGCAATTATTCCCACCCACAATTAATTCGATTTACTAATTAGTAAATGGTACTGAACTAAGTCTAGTAGCAACAATTGGACTTCTGACAACATACTTACCTCCAACTTCAACCCAACTAAGAGAACAATGAACAACAACTTGTTTCATCAATTTTGGTCCTTCTAAAGAAACCTTAAAACTTTGTTTCTCATATTTTTCTTTGAAAACCAGTGTTCAGGAGTCACGGTCACTTGAATTCCATCCATGGGTGTCAACTTAGCTGTATAAGTGGACGCTCCATTCCCGACATTCGTCACTGTCCTCCTAAATTCTTGTACGGTTTTAGTATCCGAAGATGAATCATTAACGTTAAAGAAGGCAATGAAAGATGGGTAATTGATATCTAAAGACGGGTTCTTCGAACAATTGTAACTAGTACTAGATCTCCTTGTAATGGTTTGAATTTGTTTTGAAGTAAAATTCATCGAACAGAGAAGGTTAACATAATCTTCAGCATTTGTGTCATATATTAGCCCAGGATCCATGGCTTTGTTGGGATTAACATGACCGGATCCCATAGCAAGAGGTGAGGCAGGTTCGTAACTGTCTCCGATATCTTTTAGAAGACTGTTACTATTGTCTAAGGTATCGGCTGTGGTCATGAGGGCGGATCGAATAGCGGCTGAACTCCATTCGGGATGTACACCTTTTAGAAGTGCTCCAATACCTGCCATCTGTGGGCAAGACATGGATGTTCCAGATGAGAGATTGTAGTCGCTGTATAGTAAACGATTACCCGTATCCAGTGCCACAGTAGTCTTAGGCCATGCTGCTAAAACTAAAGTTCCAGGAGCCATGATATCTGGTTTTAAGACACTCGGGCAACTCCGTGATGGACCTCTAGAACTGTAATCGGCTACTCTTGGTGCTGGTTTATTTCTTCTTCTGCCAACACGAGTTTTTTGAAATTGTAAGCTGGCTCTAGGATCTGAATTCATCTTTATGTAGTTCAAGATGGATTGACCATCTTTTGGGTTTATGAAAACTGCTGGAAATGAACTTTCTAAAAAGAAGTCTATGAGAGAACTGTTGGATATGAAGAGACCTCCAGCAACATTACCATTGTTAACATTATCGACTTGTCCACCAACTGAATCATCTGTGTCCACACAAACAACGATTTTGAATCCGACTTCCTTCACTGTTGCATGTGTTCATGAAGATCAAGGGTGCTTTACTTAAAGATGAATTTAACGAGTAAAGAGATGAACCAAAAATCGTAACTCCATTACTTAGAGTTACAATTCCGTTGAATTCACGATCAATGGTGCCTGCACTTACCGTAAGTGCCCATGGTATTCCGTTGTGTAAAGTTCCAAACCAAGGGCCTTCATTGCCGGCAGAAGTCGCAACGAAAATTCCTTTCTCCATTGCTGCAAAAGTGGCAATAGCCACAGGGTCTTCATACAAAGGATTCCATCTAACCCAAGGGAAAAGGAAATAATATCAACCTCATCTGCAATTGCTTGATCTATATCAGCAATAATATCAGATGAGTATGCACCTTCCTCCCACAGTGCCTTGTACATAGCGACACGGGCCATTGGTGCCATTCCTTTTGCTGTCCCATTGGCGTATCCGAAGTACGATACACCTTCGACAAAACTCCCTGCAGCGGTGGATGAAGTATGTGTCGCGTGTCCATCACTGTCTCGTGTAGAATTCATTCTGATTGTTATATTTGGCGTATTACTAATTAGACCGTTATTGAAGAATCTAGCTCCAATGAGCTTCTTATTGCACATAGAAGAATTGAATTCAGTTCCCTCCATACATTCTCCTTTCCATCTAGATGGAATTTTACTCAGTCCTTCATCACTATAACTCTTACTCTCGGGCCAAACGCCGGTATCCACTACACCAATTATGACATCTTCGCCGTAATTTGATGTCGGCCATGCACCGTATTTGGAATTTAAATTTAAGAACTGAGGAGTACGAGTTGTATCGACTCGAACAGGTAAATCTCGATTCGAAGAAACAGAACCAGGTAAGTTTCTAAGTGATTCTAGTTCAGATAAAGAAAGACTTGCACTAAATCCATGCATAACATTACTATAAGTATAGATAATGTCCATAGAATGGGTGATAGCGGTTGTAGTGGTAGCAGTGGTTGATATTTGTGGATAATGGCGAATGGAAGATAGAGCTGAAGCGTACCAATTATGGTGATCAGAGAAAGCTTTTGCAATTGCAGATAAGTCCATGTGAACGATATGTGTCGTACTTTGCCCACATAGATGTGAATAAGTGTAAGATGGTAATGAAGAAGAACCAAATGAGACACAATGAAGCTGAAGAACTAGGAGTAATAGCAGCAGCCATGGATAAAGAGTGTAGGGAGAAGGTTGAAGTTTCAGCTCATATTTGGTGCTTATATAAGCACTGATTTGATGATGAAGAAACCTCAGACTATGGGAATGAAATCAACTCAGTTTTTCTAAAATGTCAACATGCGGATTCCCTTTTGGCGTGTGATAATTTAGAGAGATAAAAGGACCCATGCCATATGGGGCTATAAACTAGCTCTCTAAGCTAATGCGGATTTTATCCAAACAAAAAAAATAATCAAGTGTAAGAGAATTTATAAAATGATAGTTTGTTTTTCTATTGGACTTTGTCATTTTGATATTGTTCATTTTTTTTGATCGATCAAAGATAATAGATTAAAAGGCACATAAACCGTGTGCGGACGGAAATAATCAACAAGGAGCCAAAATCCAGCAAAAATAAAACAAAAGCAAAAACAAAACGCAACTTGTGAATCCTAACAATCCGAAGTCAACTTGCAAACCGCAATGAGAGACAATTGCCTAAAGTCAATTAGCTGACTCGTCAACATCTTCTATAATAAAATCATCGTGGTTTTTCGCGAGATCACCAAACATTTCTTCACGCTTAGTCTTTATAGATGGAAATTCTAAGCCCCATAGAGTACCAAGCTCGACGACTTTATATGCCGAGACTTTAATAGGAGCTTTAGATTTATGAGACCTTTTCTTTTTTATGCATTAAATACTCAATTTCATACCAATTCCTGCAATTTGCTTGGACGAAGACGGCTTAACGATGCTTACTTTAGGGTCTTTCGGAACTAACTGGGAGGTGGCTATCTCCCCTTCTTCTTCTTCTTCTTCTAAATCTTGAAACTTGTTGTGGGATTCAAAACCAGAGGGGATTGCAGGATTTGCACCTTCCACAACCGGTTGAGTCTGTAGTTGCTTTACTTTTTTCTTTTTGCCTGCGCCTTTCTTTTTTTTAAAAGAAATCCACTCACCAAGAACCTCTTCTTCTCTCGAGTCATCCTCTTTGTCTTCTTGATTGTCCTCAAAATCTGGAACATTATAAGGATTAAGAAGACAAGTTGGTCCCTGCACACAATCATTCTTTTTCCGACTAGAATTCTTCTTCCTTTTAGTGTAAGTTGTCCACTCATTTGTTTCTGCTATATCCCTTGTATTAGAATCAGTGGCGGCCTCTATTAACTCATTTCCTTGAGCACTTGCATTTTCATTCATACTATGTGGAACCAATTCCCGGATAATGTTCTCAATGATTCCAGATCCTTCAACACCAGTTGCATCTTTAGAAATGCTAAGATTTCCTTCCATTATCTCTGAACTTTTCTCAACCATCTTCTTCACTTTTGGTACCCATACCATTTTACTTGTCTTAGGGCAATTAGCATTTGAGTGTCCAAAAGTAGAACAATTTATGCATCTTGGAGGTTTCCAAGTATATTCAATTGTAACCTTAAACTCATTACCATCAAACACAACAGGAATAAAATCAGGAAATTCATTGTTGGCATCTATTTCAACACAAACTCTAGCATAATTCATCTTTGTTCTAGCTAAAGTATACTTATCAGAAAACAATGGAACTCCCATTACACTAGCAATCATACTTAATCCTTTAGCATTCCATAGGTGGTTTGGAACATTCCTCAAATTGCTTAGCTAGGATATTGTTCATTATTGGATTGTTATAGTTGTATATCAAGTCGACGCAGTTGCTTAGCTAGTCTTTTCATTCCATTACCTTAACCAAACAGGCGGTGGTGGGTGCGTTTTCTGATCAAGACCTTTCTTCATTTGGTGGACTGCCATTTTTTTTTGGATGTTTGACAACTTATCTTTCAGATAACTTCTAGTAACATGTGAGACACCACTGCAAACTCTTATGAAAACATGCATAAAAAAAGTTGTGGAAATCTATAACTCTTGAACAAATTATGAACCCTTATTGTTACACCAGCCTCTTATTATTTGTCTATGCGAGATACCAGTAAATCTTTGTTACTTGTGTAAAAGAAGGTGATTGCCCACGAAAAAAAGGAATAAATTTTGTGCACCACGTGATTTACCAAGCATTTTGTTCCTTCATGCAGTGTTGTTGTGCACAAGAAAACAAGTTTTCGTTTATCTTTTGTGACTTGGTGTCTCATACTAATGAAACACAAAAGGAAGAAGATTAAGAATTAACTGACAATAACAATTACTTCTATTTTTTCTTGATTTTTATCTCTGTTTCCCTCATTCTCTTTTTCAGGGTTGCGATTTTTATAGACTTAAAAGGCTTTAATCTAGTGGGATTGAAATTGGACTATTAGAGTGTGTAAAGTTCAGATGTATATAGCTCAAGTTTCTCTAAGTACAATGATTTCCTAGCAGAATCTTATTAGTCTTATAGTTTTTGGTTAATTGTAGCCTTCACCATCCCTCTGAAGAATGTCTGGCTCAATCCCTGCATGATTTGAGTGACGTAACCAGGCCTCAATGTTGTGCATTCCATGTCTATACTAATTCCCCTGCCAGGAAAATCTGCAGGCTGATCCAAAACATAAGTTTTTCAAGTTTTACACCTACTGTACACACACGCAAACACTAAGAATATCATACATCGACATTCCTCCAAGATTTATCTTTCTACCACTCGATCCCAAACTCATTGCAAATGCAAATTGAAGACAAGGACTCATTATCATCTTTTCCTAACTTTCTACTCTATGGAAAGCCACAAATTCCACTCAATAACATGGCGTGGCCACTTAAAGTAGATATATTTAGATCACTTCCGAACAAATATTTTACCTTCGCTCTCAAGTCTCAACTCCAAAAGCATCTTCCAGACACTTTGAATAGTGACAAATTGAAAAGTAGACCAACTTTTTCGTAACGAAATATCGTACAAACTGTCGCCATTTGATAGAAGATTCATTTGAAGAATTGCCGACACTGGTAACGGAAATACTCGGTCAGAAAATGTTACGCCTGGACGATCTAAAATTGGTTAATAGTTAGCTTTGGTTCTAATAGTATGATGTCTTTGCACTGCGCGTTTGCAGCGCCATGTACATGTTGCCGTATATTAGGTATTATTTGGCTTCTCTAGTAGTTCATAGTTGTAATTGTGAACCATGAGAACCAATTTGGAAATCAATTCAAAACCCATGACTGAGCTGCACTAAGACATAACGAGTCAATATGAGTGGCTAAGCAAACAATTATTTGATCAATTATTGCAAGAAGACAACTTACGGCAGCTGTGCATCAGAATTAGACTGTTACTATAGGGCTTCTAACTGTATGCTTCTCTCCTTCATCAAACCAAACTAAAGAACCATAAGACTGTTTCCCATTCTTCTTCTGCACTGTCAAAATATAGCTTTGTTGTTCATACTTCTGGTTAAACAAAAGTGTATCAGGTACCACAATGACTTTTGATCCCCTCGGTGCTGTCAGCTTCGCTTTGTAAGTTGATGGCCCGTCCCTACATATGTGACTACTCTTGGGAATTCTTGAACTGTTGACGTAGAATTACCTGACAAAACGATGAAAGATGGGTAATTCAAATCCGAAGAAGACCTAGAACAATCGACGGCGACCTAGTGATTGTTAATATCTGTTCCCTGGTGTAATTCATTGAGCGTAGAAGGTTGACATAATCTTGGGTTCCCAAATCATAAACTAAACCAGGATCAACAGCCTTGTTAGGATCAACTTGACCTGATCCCATAGCAAGAGGACTAGCATGATCCAAATTTGTGCTACCCTCATCACCGATTGGATTATTGGTGTTATCTAATGGGTTTGCTGTAGTCATCATTGCAGACCGGATAGCAGCTGCACTCCAATCTGGGTGTGCACCCTTCATTAGGGATGCAACACCTGATGCATGTGGACAGGCCATGGATGTTCCAGAGATCATGATGTAATTTTTATTTAAATTGGTGGAATTCTGTGTATCTGGAATCCATGCTGCCAAAACATTTGTTCCTGGTGCCATTAGATCTGGTTTTAGGACACCAGGATAGCTTGGTGAAGGTCCTCTCGAGGTGTAACTAGCCACAGTTGGTGCAGGTTTTGTTCCTAAGATGGTTTTCTGAAATAGTAGTGTCACTTAGATTATCCTTAGCATAATTGATCAATATGGGTGCTTCAGTTTGGGTAACGAATACTACGGGGTAGTGTGAATCGCCAATCTCAAGTTCTGGGGAGAAACTTGTGATAAAAATACCTCCGACAACCTTCGCCTCTATTAGCTGCTGAACTTGGTTATATAAGTTATCAGTGTCATCGCAAATGACAACTGAATTCTGGACTTTTGATAACAATGCCGATGAATTGCATGCTGAGATTTCTTTGTCATAAACAAGAGCCACATTGACAACCTCTGGAGTTCTAGTGTATACTGATGAACCAAAGATGATTTTTCCATCACCAAGGAGCACAGCTCCGGCAAATTGACGGTCGATAGAGCCTGCTGCAACTGTGAGCTGCCACGGGATCCCATTGTGAAGGGTACTCAAAGACGGCCCTGCATTTCCAGCAGAAGATGAAACCACCACACCCTTTTCCATGGCTGCAAATGACGCTATCGCTATTGGATCTTCATAAAGAGGGACGTTATCAAAACCCATCGAAATTGAGATAAGATCGATGCCATCAGCAGTTGCTTGATCCATACCAGCAAGAACGTCGGAGGCATAGCGGCCTTTTCACTGTTTTCCCAAAGAACTTTGTACATTGCAACCCTAGCAGCAGGAGCAAACTCCTCTTGCAGTTCCTTTGGCATATCCAAAAACTGAGACATCTTTGACATAGTTTCCAGCAGCGGTTGATGAAGTGTGTGAACCATGACCTTCGACGTCTCTTGGAGAGTTCATGGTGATATTGGCCCCGGGATTTGCACCAATCACCCCCTTGTTAAATTTTCTTGCACCAATAAGTTTTTTATTACACGTTGAAGGGTCGAACTGTTCCCCTGACTCACAAATCCCCTTCCACCTTGCAGGGATTTCAGTCATTCCATCGTCTTTAAAGCTGTCACTCTCTGGCCAAACTCCGGTGTCAATCATACCAATGATTACATCTTCACCATTATTAGACGCCGGCCAAATACCATTAGCAGGATTAAGTGATAAAAATTCAAATGTGTGCGTCGTATCTAACTTAGCAATTTTGTCTGCATAAGCAGAGACAAAACCAGGAGTGTTTTTCAAGGATTCTAGTTCATCTTTGGAGAGGACCGAACTAACTCCATGAAAAGCATTGTCATAAATTTAAAGAAGATTTGGCGCTATATTTGATGAAGTAGAAGAAACACTAGCAGATTCGATGGATGAGTAGCAATTCTCATGATTTGCAAAAGTATTCGGCATGACAGATCTGTCCATGTGGATGATGTACGCGACACAGGTGAACAAGTAGAGTATACTAGGGCGTTTGAGAGAACAAGGAACTCGGTAAAATAGCCTCGTAACTTCTGGAGAAGGGTTGCTCTCCAATGAATTAGGAAAGGAATTGGTTTCTGCTAAGGTGGATTCTACCTGTAGAAGAATTGAAAGAAAACATGAGCACAAGATGAGTAGGCTATACAACATAGTAGTTCTACTAAACACCCTCATTTTAGTTTTTCGTTTATGATGAAGGGATGATAATCACTGGACTCCATCAAACCATACTTATAGTAACTGGTATGTGGAAAAGGATAAAGAAAATCACCTTCAAAGTTCTTCATTGCCAACCAAATGAACATTGATTTCCTCTCCAATATTTATCATCACATTTGTCCTCATCTTATTGTCACAAGAAAAAATACGTGCTGCATACCTCCTAAGTTAAACCCTTGAATTTAACGTTCCTAGCGTTAACTAAATAAAAAAACATGAAAATATAAATAAGAAATAGCATCATGTAAGGGAATATGGGATACTTCATGAATAATACGCACATGAAAGCCTCTTAGTTATTAGCTCCATCATATAGTAAAAACGTACAGAACAAACAAGACTAGAGTGATGAGCAGGGTGTAAGATAAGTTTTATGATTAAGTGTAGAACAGTTAAGAATTGCCAACTCCCATTTCAGGAGATAATTTTCAGAAGTCTCATTACTGCATTAGCTTTAAACTTATGTCGGGAGGACCTAAGCTAGCATATAGCTTAAAAAGAAATTAGAGCTCTAGTAACTTGGATTGATCATTCAACAGATAGTACAACTATACGGCTTCTGACACTATGCATCTCCTCCTCATCTACCCTAACCAGAGATCCATTAGAGAAAACCCATTTCCTCTCTGCACCATCCTGCACTGTTAAAACATAGCTTTGCTTCTTATGCTTCTCTGAGAATACGAGTGTCAACGGAACAATGCTCCGTGCAACCCCATAGGGATCAACTAAGTCTGAAAGGCCATATACTAAAAGCACAGGATAACCACTAAAAAAAAGTGGTATTCCTGGAAAAGTCACCAATACTTTAATACACCTGATCAAAAAGAAAAATTTACAGCCGGCTAAATTGTTACAACCTAGTGATTGTTAGTATCTGCCCTTTGGTATATTCATTAAGCAAAGTAGATTGCATAATCTTGGGTGCTTAAATCATAAACCAAACCAGGATTAGGAGCTTTGTTAGGATCAACTTGAACTGATCCCGAAGCAAGAGAAGTTGCTGAGATGAAATCATTATTGGTATCTCTGATTCAAACGTGTTATAAATTGGAAAACCCAATATCAGCTTTTACCCTATTTGGAATCCATGAAGCCAAACTTTTGCTCCTGGTGATGCCCTTGTATCTGGTTTGAGAATTACAGGATAACTTGGGAGGTCATCTGGAAGTGTAATAATAACAACCGGACTGGAGCAGGTTTTTGTTTATAAAAATGGTTAAATCATCTGTAATTATGAAGTTTACAGACCTTAGACAACACTATCATTGCAAGCCGGTTTTCGAGGTTAGTCAGCCCCGGGTTTCTAAGAATGTCAGCCTCACAATTGGCCAAGGATTAGCCTTCAGATAACTGATCAGTTTTGGAGCTTCGAGTGGACTGGTACTACTCCAGCAGAGGAGAATATTTAATCTTCAAGGAATTGAGAATCATTGGAGACAAATATAACTCCTGCAACTTTTGAAATACTAGTACTCATGAATTGCTGGCTCTTCCTAGTAACACCCGTGAATTTCATGCTGAGATTCCTTTGATAAACATTAACTGCACGACAACCCCAGTAGTGAGAAGGAATTCCAAGTACCAGGTATGGTCCTTGGTTTCCAGCAAATGAAGGGACAAAATCACCCGTCTGCCTCACTACAAATGGCAATTGGATCTTCATATACAGTGAGGTTATCAAAATCCATTGAAATTGCTATCACAACAACACCATCAGCTATTTGCTTGATCCAAACCGGCAAGAATATCTGATGAGTAGAGACCTTCACTTTCCTCCCAAAGAACTTTGTACATGGAAACTCTTGCAGCAGGAGGAGCGCCTCTTGCAGTACCATCAGCATATCCAAAGAATGATGCATCTTGTGCACAGTTTCCAACAGCAGTAGATGAAGTCTGGGTACCATGACCTTCTTCATCTCTTGGTGAGTTCACGGGTGATTGAGATTAGGATTGACAGCGATCACGCTGCTGTTAAAGCATTGAGCTCCGATTTACATATGATGGAAGAATTTGAAGTCTTCACCCACCTCACAGAGTGCCTCTTGCCTTGCTGGGACTTCAGTCATTCCATCACCCTTGAAGCTCCTACTCTTCGGCCAGAGACCCTAATCAACCACACCGGTTATTACATTTTCAGCATAATTTGAAGCCTGCCAAAGACCATTGGTAGAAGTAAGAGAGAGGAATTCAAATATATGTGCCTTATCTAACTCAGCAATCTTGTGTGGGTAAGCTGAAACAAAACCAATAAGTTCTTTAAATTTAGCAGTTCATCTCTTAATAAATCCATTCAAAGCCCATGAAAAATGTTAAGTGTAAACTGTAAAGTCGTTTTTTAGCAATTCATTTGATCCACTAGGAGAAAGAAATTTAACAAAGTCGCGGATGGTAAGAGTACCACTTCTGCCAATTTGAGAAAGCTTTCGGCATAACCTACTTGTCCATGCATGGACAATATGTTGACATCTGAAGTTGATCAAACATATACAATTGAAGATAGCCTTGAGAAGGAGAGTAGGCAGGAACAGAGAATTGTTCTACTAACAGTCATCAAACATAGTTTTTGTATGATGATCAAAGAATTGTTCTACTAACAGCCACTGCTTAAGTTCTTCCATTTTTACATCACTTTTATCTTCCTTCTGACATTTACAATAAGAAATATAACAAGAAACAACTAGGAGAAACGTGTAGTACACTACAAGCCTTGATCTATTTTGTCAAGTTATAAGTATCATGAACCATTCGATCGTTAACCCACTAATTGACTGGTCGGAAAAAGCACAAGAAAAACAACCTGCCAAAAAAGAAACTATTGGTCAGATAAAATTACCACCGTTTAGATATTAGAACGAATAGCCACACAAAGAGGGCAATACTGCAATTAGCCAATTAAGTATAAAGCCAATCCCTAAATAAAAGTAACAAGAACAGCAACTTATCGGGGCCTATATAAATATATCTAGAAGTGAAAGTAAAAACCAAAAGAAGTTTGTTTTATTTCTCATCTGCTCCAAAAACCAAAGTACCAACAACCAAGTAAAGGCGATGAAAGAGATGACTTCTCACATGCTGTCAACAATGACTGAGAATCTAAAGCTTCTCAACGTTCTAGGATATGCAAAGGCTTGAAGCAATGAAGTGTTATATCATAAACATACCTTTAGGTCAGAGGTGGAGGACTCCATGTCACAAACCACTTTATAATTCTTGCAGAACTTTGGATCCACTGCAGGCAGCTAAAGAGAGACAGCAAAATGGCATCGCATGCAACCGTATCCTCTACAATACTACCCAACTAAGTCTTCTTCTTATGATGTTACTAACAGAACACGAGAAAAAAAAAGGAGAAATATATCGTTCGTGAATAAATTTGAATTACTACCCTACTTTCTGCCTGGTTGTGAATCTGATTCACAGATCAAGATCATTCAAAGGTAACTCACAGAATGGAACACGTATGCATACAAAATAAAATAAAATAAAAACAATGATAAGAAAAGTAACTACTGAATTATTCTTTCAGTTATATATAAGATAGAACGCAAAGAAAAAAATTATATGTTACCTCCAAAAATGATATTTACTAGTTAGTACATAATAACAAGGAGAAGGCCATTCCTCAGACATCCACAACAAGGGTGCTGACAATCTCAATATTTTTGAATCTTGATATTCTAGAGGAAAGATAAGGAAAGCCTTGACACAGAGTTGTACAGCTTACACATACCTGAAGAGAAGAAGAAGACACTCCTCTTGATAAAAAAAAATAGGTGCATGATCCCACCAATGACTATTTTTTACCCTAATTTTAAATTTCCTCACTGATTTCTTCACGTAATTAAGTGGTTGAAGTGCCGTTGAATGCAGCTCAAGAACAATCAAAACAAAAATGAGGAGATCATGGTGAGCCAGGTTCAAGTAAGAAGCTCCTGCTACAGTAAGACCTAGATGTACTTGAAGAAGAAGGAAGATACCTTGCATCACCACTATGATAAATCACTTCACTCATGTGCACCTTGCCCTTACTTCTTTCTCCACCTTCATAATCTTCATCTTCCATAGCATTCACAAACTCACTGTGCATAGGATCTGAACTCTCATAAAGAACCCTAAGAACCTGCTTAATCGAAGGCCTTGCTCTTCCTTCTCTCTGAGTGCACCAGCGGATAATTGAGGCGATTGTTAGAAGCTGTTCTAGATCAAAGGATTCTCCGATATTTGGATCTACTAATTCAGGTAACCTAGATTCATTTGCCATGTATATTTGGGACCATTCCACTAGATTCCTGCTATCCTGTATTGCACGTCTCCCAGAAACTTACTCTAGCAAAAGAACCCCATAACTGTATACATCACTCTTCTCAGTCAGCTCCTCATTAACCACATATTCAGGATCCATATAACCTGTATGCCCTCTACAATTAAGATCTCTTCAGAGTTTATAATTTTAAAAAAATATTGTCTGGAAGAACTATTCTAACCTGGAGTTCCCCGGATATCAGTGTTCACTGGTTCAATGGTAATTGCTCCAGTTTTTGAAGCATGTGCAAGCCCAAAGTCTGCAACCTGGTTAAAGGAAAATATAGATTATTACTTAATTTGTAACACTGAAGGCTGATATCAATACTATAATGGACCTCC
Organism: Papaver californicum; assembly: GCA_023531435.1. Classification (NCBI taxonomy): domain Eukaryota; kingdom Viridiplantae; phylum Streptophyta; class Magnoliopsida; order Ranunculales; family Papaveraceae; genus Papaver; species Papaver californicum. Next base: position 7,389,230 of record JAJJMC010014687.1, read on the forward strand.
CTATGCGGATATTCTCTCAAAAAATACTATATGTTCAACATCTCAATTTTCACTACCTTTGCAACAAAGTTCTCATCCAGCAGAACGTTGCTAGACTTTATGTCCCTGTGACAAAGAGGAGGCTCACAATAGAAATGGAGGTACTCCTGTATGAACATAAAATAGGTCCCAGTGAGATGGAGATAAATTGCATGAGACAATCCAATTCACCAAGATCAAATTAGTGGTTCCAACTGAATAAGATGATATTACACATTTACCAGAGCGTTGGCAACGTCGATAGCAATTTGAATACGTGTCTGCCAGCTTAGAGGAGTTTTCCTTGTAGCTGTGGAGGAAGATGGTATATATATTATAGGAATTAGAAGTGGAAAATTTTGATTATATTAGCATAAGTCCCTGAAAGCACATACAATGAAGATGATCCTTTAAACTTCCGTTTTCCATGTACTCGTACATTAGAAACCTGCATAATTGAAGCAAAAACTAGTTGATAAACATCTTTACTCAAGGTTGAAATAAAAATACAAAGAAATTACCTTTCACGTCTGTCAACACAGAAGCCTCTTAGAGAAACAAGATGGCGATGATGGAGTCTTCCAAGAAGTTCTATCTCTCTACAGAAATCATCCTCTGCTTGTTCTGAGACTTTGTTCATCCGCTTAACGGCAACCACAAAACCATCACTGAACTGAGCTTTGTAGACAGTTCCAAATCCACCTTGTCCAATGATTGTGTTGAAATTGTTTGTAGCCCTTTTTGTTTCTTTGTAGCTGAACTTCTGAAACATGGATGATGGACCTGAATGCAGAAGTAACATCATATACATGAGAAACATGTAATTATGTATCTAACATCTCACATAATATAGCCAACAGAGGTTACGTGAACATACCTTCCTGAAGTTTCCGGAATGACCTAGGGGGGAAGGCCTTCCAAGAGGTCTTATCAGGAATCTCCGAGTCCTCTAGCTGTCTGCTTTTTTTACGGATTAGAAGTATCATCACTATCAGCAGCAGAACTGCTACTGATGTAATGAAAATGCCAATAGCTGGGATTATTGTGAGGCGGTAATGATGGTGATGCTCCTTTAAAGGTATTCCTGCAAGGAGCTCACTCGGGCTAGAAGCAGGGAATTGGCTTGGAGAAACTATTGGTGGTAATGAAGGTAGAGATTTATCTGAAATTACCACTATAAATTCAGAAACATCTTACTTATAATCGATTGATATAAATAACAATACTTCTACATATTAGACCAGTTACCAGTAATGGATCACCTTAGAACATCCAAACAAGTTTTGCACATATATTGTTCACATAACATCAGCAAGATTCAGGGGCTTTGTGATATGGAAATAAACGTCTAGAAACCTATGCTAGAATTGGAAACGTCATTTCACATAATTTTTAGATTTTGAACACTCCTTCAATTCCAAATTATATGCATGAGACAGATGATTTCAAAAGAAGAATAAAGGTACTTATTGAAGTGGAAACATTTAACAGAAACAAACTGCTTATCAGTGTAAATGTAATAGCGAGATCAACCATAATTGTATACCTGGCGTACTTCTAATCCCAGGAATTCCAAAGAAACAGCTTGCTGTATCAACAGCCGACACAATGTCAACTTGGCTTGCAATAGTAGTAAATGTTGCATCTCTACAATTACTCAATGTAACATTAGCTTCATCACCTACAAGGCGGTGAAGGTACAAAATACTAGCATTCAAGCATTTCTTACAATTACTTTCCACCGAAAGCGGCATTATGCAATTCGATGAAACATCTCCAAACCTCGGTGATTTAAGCATCTGCATTACAGTTTTACGGCCCTTGCATTGGTAATGGACACGAATTTTTGTCCCAAGCCCACAAAAAACTGTTGCATTTCGGGGTGTACCATACAATTCTAAGGATTGTGAAACTGACCGAAGGCAAGTCTCTCTTAACTCCGGAGGTGCCCCAAGGTTACTTGTTAAATTCGCATAACGAGAAATCGAAATTGCAATCAAGGCATTGATATAACGGCAACATTTTCCTCTAGTTTCATTGTTAGAGCACGCTGAGGCTGCCAGAGTAAAATTCGACCCACTCAAATCTAGGGGGCAATCTGTCAACATTTAGAAGAAGATACAATCATTAAACTGCACCAAAATTAATAGCAGACACAACAAATTCACCCAATTGCAAAACCAAAACCCACGCAGTTTGATCAGTCAGTAAGGTGATTCAGATTTTGAAATGCATTAAATCATAGCATTGATCACCACAGGAAACTAAAGCGAATACCAAATACTTAAAATCAAATTGCACAATGCAGGGAACTAAAAGTAAATGCACCCAAACTAAAGAATCCAAAAGTTCCTTCTGAGTAGACTCCACAAATTGGTTTCGGTACAATCACCACTTGTAAAAATGAGATCTTGACCGTATAAGAAGACTTCACACTTTGCACAGAGAGGGAGAGGGAGAGAGAGGGTACAATTTGGTCCCCCATTAAAGGGTCTCAAACTCTGACTTGGCCGAAGTATGAAAATACATGACTATTTCAACCATTGACGTAGTAGCTCAAATGAAACCCCAAAATGCAAAAACAACCTTATTTTTAATTGAAAATCTGAGAAACAGTTCATACAGAGAATCAAACATAAAACCCAGAAATTGTTTCAGAAATGTATTATTTTTGTCTTCTTCCACTTGAAAAGAGAGAAGTACCTTGTGCCATTGCCATCTGAAAAATTTCATGAAAAATAATCAGAGAAAACAACAGAGATGCAGCAGCAGCAGCTCTATTCACCAACATTTTCACCCCCAACAGAGAGAAAAAGAGGAAACGCTTACTTACTGCGTATTTTAGCAGTATTGGGGGAAGTAGCAGAAGAAGAGTGATACAAAGTCAGACACTTTAATCAAGAAGAAGAGGAAAAAAAGTAGGACCCACACTCTCGACTCCCTCTCGAAAACAAGATTGAAGAACGCGCACAACTGACAAATATGTAGGTCTATGGGACCCGCATAAAGCAAAATGGGACCCACCTTACTTTCTACACAGAAGAAAAGAAAGTTTGTAGATAGAAAAAGAGCCGCCAATCTCCCTCCGGTGAACGGAGACGGGCATTTTCTCGGGACGAGGAGTTAGTAAGCGTGGCATCTAGATTAAACTTGTATATCAGCTGATGCTTTTTCCCAACTTTTCTGAAACTTGGTACATACAGTACTTTTTAGTTTATACTACTATTCAATATTCATAAGTCCAACTATATAGTGCGTGACATTTATGGAGGAAAAAAATTTGAGGACCAGTCACTGGCACATGATTTATTATTGTTAAGAATTTTTTTTTGAAATTTCTGAAATGTGAAATATACTTACATAAGGAAATGTTATTGATGGGGAATTGAAGTTGAAAGCTCCATTTCTTGTGCGAGTATTAGACAAAGTGAGATTGGTAAGGGACCTCGTGAACTGGAGATTCGATTTCGTTGTCTTTTTTCGGTGGAGTAGTGTTGAAGTTATGTTGTTCATATTCGCTGTTATTGGATAACACTGTAGTATACTTAGTATATTGAGATAAATTTAAAGTTGTTTCGGATGACATCCATGTGGGTATGTTCGCAAGTAGTTCGACAACACCCAGATAAATGGAAAACACTATTAGCGGTCTAGACCGGTGGCCCATATAGTCGCCCAAGCCTCTGTTATCGGTTAACCAGTTTTCACTCACCATTTTTCAGAAGGATATTTCACTACTAAAAGAGGGTTTAAGATTATGGACGAAAAGTTGGGGGAATTGTTCTGGGGCACGAGTAGTGGCTTCGCAGATAAACGAAGTAAAGTTATTATTATACCTTAAAAGCTGGTATAAAGTATGAGTAACAGACGAAAAGAAATATTCGTACGTGAGCTTAAGCATGCATCAACGCAATCACTAATTTAGTCCCCACTAAGCTGACTAATTCCATTAATAAATTATCATCCTTGCTTTGTTAAACAGTACGTTCCCGCTCACACAACATGTGCAGACAAAAAAGCTGACCAGTTTCCATAGTATTGGTATTATGTTAATTTAATAGTATTATAACTTCTTAATGATCCTTGGGAGTTAGTTTTATAAATTATCATAAATTTTCGTTTCTGTTACCCAGGGGTCTTCTAAGTTGAGCCCCTCTTAGTTGAGTCCACAAAGAAACTTCAGAAGAAAAAAAAGTTAAGATTTTCTGTGGTAATCTATTTTCATTCTCATAAAGTAAGAATAATTAAAACAGGTTAGGGTTTTGGCTTTGGAAATCATACAATGTTAAATTCTAAACGGATACAACTCTTACGTTTGACTGGAATGAAATCCTTATCTCCCATTGGTTGAATTGGCCTTTAAACAAAGAATGAGCTCAAAATGCAAAGTTACCGGATTTCTTCGACCAATTCTTTTAACTTAAAAGTTAAAGGTTTGTCTAAAACTCTAAGCGATCCTAACTGTAATATGACGGAACATGGGTTTTACTTCTTCTTGGAAAAAAAAAGCGGCAGGATATGCTTAGTAGACTTGCGGATAAAATGGTAGGTAAATTTTGTTAGTGCCAAAATGCCAAATCACTTCTCTCACTTCCTCTTCTATTATAAGTAAAACTGGCTCATACGAGTAACAAGATAATGAGTCACGCGCACACGATTAACCATTTGTTTCAGACTGAAAAATGTTTAACCCTTAAATGTTTAACCGTTGGTCCGTAAATATCTCTATACGATAAGACATCCCTATAAGTTAGCTTAGATTGTTATCAAATCTCATGTTAGTTTAATTTAGGTTGTTATCTTTGATAAGTCAGAGATGTTAATCAAGACTATGTAAATGTTTATCCTTGTAACCAATTGTGCTTATAAATATGAATAGAAATCTCGTCTCTTCACATTTGTGAGAGAAACCTAAACCCAATTATTTGATGGTATATCGATCCCCTTTTTTATATCTTATCAGTTTTATTTTCCTTTTTAATTTTATCATGTTAAAAACTATGGGATCTTTTTCAACTGTAGATATAGATTCTTATTCTAGTGGTGTGACTACGAGTACTTCTGTTGATCCATTTTACATCCATATCTCTTGTTTCAGCTAAAATTCTCATGGACAAAAAACAACCAAAATCATAATAAAAGATCCATAAAAATGAGATAAGATAGCACAAGAGATTTAACGTGGTTTTTTAGCCACGTCCACGGGTAATGAAATTGGAATTTCCATTAATCTTCATGTTACAGTTGAAAATGAAGAAGAGGAAGCCTCTATCGGGCCTTCCTCTCCACCAAAAGTCCCCTTCTTCTTAATTCTAAACTGGTATTTATAGGTATAAAAAATATGATAATTATTTAAAAGCCCTTCGCCACATGTCATCATAGTTCGCCACGTATCGATGAAGATTATTTTATGCTCGCCACGTGTTCTTATCATCTTTATCTTCAATATGATCTTTATCCAAAAGTTGGTGCGGAATTGACTTGGTCTATCGGGATTGATGACGTCGCATCGGGACATGGTGACATCGCGTCGTGCCAAGATGGGTATCGGACTTGATGACGTCGGATCGGGAAGTGATGACGTCGCTTAGGGATCGAACCATGACGTCGCTCCGGGGCATGATGACGTCGCTTAGGGATCGAACCATGACGTCGCTCCGGGGCATGATGACGTCGTATCGGGATCGATCCATGACGTCACCCCAAGAAATGATGACATAGGGATCGAACCATGACGTCACCCCAAGAAATGATGACATAGGTATAGAACCATGACGTCACCCCAAGAAATGATGACATAGGGATCGAACCATGACGTCACCCCAAGAAATGATGACATCACTTCGTGGGAGATTCATTTTTTCCCTAACAACTTGCCCCCTTTTCTTGAGAGTTGTTTTAAGAAAAACTCTTAAGAAAATTACTTTACGTCTCGCCCGAATCATTATGTGGGGGTTGATGTTGCTTATGCATTTCCATGTTATGTTGCATTTTTGTCTCTGCAAAATAAAATTTTATATATATATATATATATATACTGATCGTTAGTTTTCTACCGCAAGATTCCTTTGAATCATGGGTTGGAATTTTTTGCGATGAAGCACCTCCTTCCACGGAGTTTAGGTCAATCATATTTTTTCATGAGTACAATGGATCGAGATCCCACACATACAAAACAAACCCGATCCAGGGGTAAGATACAGGGTTGGTCCCGAACCGTACTCTGAAAAATGATAACCGTTAGTAAGGAACTCCTTCTTTATTAGAATTTCGTTGTTAATGAAATTCTATAAGGATATTTACTTATGATTGTGTCGCCAATCGTAGCGCCATCCAGAATAAGATGTTCCTGGAGTAATTGTGTCGCCAATCGTAGCGTCTTCCAGAATATGATGTTCCTGGAATAATTTGAGCGCTCTTGATTATATCGCTAATCGTAGCGTTTTACAGAATATGATGTTCCTGGAGTAATTATGATTGTGTCGTCAATCGAAGCGTTATTTTTTCCAGAATATGATATTCCTGGAACATTTGATATTTCATATATATTTTTACTTTCTTAATAAATAAATTATTAAGTTAAAATTTATATACCTGTATTTGCCATTATAGCTAAACTGCTACTCATGGATAATAAAACTTTAAATATTATGCATTCCACAGTTAAACCCTTCTCTTCCAAGAATTTGACTATCATGGTTGTTATTGATCGCCTTGCAAAACTCTTTCTCGGTGTATATTGTAGCAATTGACCGGTGCTTTTTTCCTTCTTTTCCATTTCAACTAGATTCAATATCCTTCTCCCGTTCATCAAGTAGTCGATTTAAAATCAAACCACCATTTCGCTTGAAGAATTCCTCCTTAACTTGCATGTGGATCAGCTATTGCTTTCTGATCATGTGGATCAACATTTAGTATTTGCATTACAAATGACATCAACCATGTTTGTGACTTCGGTCTCACATTGATTAGAGCTGCTTGCCGATGCTTGGATCGCAGAGACTACGATTCATTTTGACTGCAAGGTTGCCTTACATCAGGTGGATAGTGAATTTAGCATTTCTTCCACTGATTTGTATTTCGCGTTTCTGTTCTCTTCTTCTATATATGATAATTGCTCTTTCGTGATAAGAATCTTATCATTGCTGTAGCCATTGATGATTTTGGGTGCTGCTGCAGCCTCGTATTTTTGCTTGTGTGCAAAATGATAATTCTTTGTCTTGTTTTGCTGATGCGTTTAAACTTGAGCAGTATGATCATACTTGCGAAAGAACAAATCCTCCAAACAAGAAAAAATGGTGTTGGTCCCCGATCAAAGAACATAGATACCCATGCCAAAACAAACAAAATTTATTTTTGCCGTAAGTGAAATGAGTTTATAAAACAAAATTCATTGATTATCGAATAAAACAAAATTTTAAAAAACAAATCAAATTTTAATTCATTTTTTGTTGAAAATAAATCAAAATTGAGCTTCAACAGTACTTGAATCTCGACAATGGTGCAAGTATAAAGCACCAAGGAAATTGAGAAACATATCATATCTTGGATCGTGAATTATAAGCTTCTATATCTATCAGTGTTGTCAGCTCAACATTGGTGGTATGCACAATTCTCTCTATTGTGATTCCACACGCAAGGTTATAAACCTTGGTTTGATGGATATTTGATTTGCATTTCTATAGAGACTTTCACGATTTTTAGGAACAACTTTTTCTATCTGACCACCATGATTTTAGTGATTCATGAGTTCTTCTTTTGAGGGCAAAGAGCTTATCAAGTCCTGGTATGGTACAATGGTTGTGCATACAAGCCTATAGGAAAGCTCGGGAGAGTTCTATGAAGATGTGAATTGATCCCTCTGAAAAAGTATCGTACCAGGCTAAGGCTTCTCCATTTAAGCTTGCGGGGAAATTCTTGTACATGGCCATATCATCGCTTTCCCACGTTAGAAGTGGCAGTCGGTAAGATCGAACGTGTCGATCAATATCTTTGATTCCATCGAAGATGAAGATGAGAGTCATCATCGTACACTTTTGTGATATGGGCTCGTAGAGCAGTTCATACGACTATAATGATCTCTTTGCTCCTGACATGATCTTGGAAAACCTTCATGCCCCTTCAATGCCTTTGTTTGTTTTTACCATTTTCTCCAGAATATTCATTTTCTTCTTCATTTCTTCATTTTCTACAATATCGACCCCTCGGATTGGTTGGAGGTCCTCATTTCCTCTTCGGTTGAATCTGTGATGAACTCGATCATTGTTTTCCTAATTTTTGTTTGTTGATTCCACCTCGTTCTCTCAGATTAAATTCATATTTTTCCTCATCATGTCTTCTACCATCATATCTTGCTCTTCTTATCTCTTTATGACCTCGACGAGTGTAACTTCCATGCTCCCTTGATCAGAGGCAACAACTTTTTCCCTTTTCTTTATTCTGTTCGTTTAGATTTCTTGTGTTATCATCTCGTGCTTCTTCTAATGCTCTCCTTTGTTCTTCATTGTGTTCAATGCCACCATTCACGAGATCGTTGTCATCGAATTCGTTGTTCTTGGAAATTTCTTCCTCAAGTCTTTATTCGTTCACATGGTTTTCTAGATTAGGCACCACTTCATGAGTTGGATAGTTGATAACTTTGTCTTTGATGTCTGACGTTTTTTTTTTTTTTTTTTTTTTTTTTTTTTTTTTTTTTTTTAAACTGTTAGCTCCCTAGTGAGAACGAATCTCTTTGATATGGTGATGTCTTTTGGGTTTTCATGATCCTTGTTGGTAGCCATAATTATTTCTTTGTATCTATTATGTTCATCTTGCGGTTCATCGCTTGATTATGAGTTACTGTCTCACCAGCCAAAGAATCATCGTTGGTTAATCTTCGAGAAGTTAGGCCGGTTAAGACTTCTGATACTGATGATGCCTCAGAATAGTCACCATACTCGGCATTAGGAAGGTAGAATCGATCATCTTTGAGATGACTTTGTTCAACTGTTTTCAGCTCATGGCCATTGGTACCGGCGTTCGTCCAAGCAAACCATATTGCTGTTATTATGTATGATGACAAAGGACCACAGATTCACAGACTCTTCTTTTGTGAGCTTTTGTTGCTTTTTGAGGAGTTGCTCAATGATAATCCTGTTGAGAAATCAAATATAAAGAAGGCTTAACAGTGCTTGTCCCCTCCAACACCATCTCCATTTGCTCGCACATCTTCCAAATGAAAGCAGAAGCTAACACAGTGAGGACTATCCTTGTTTGATTTGGTTGTCAGATCCACAGTAACTCAATCATTTTTGGTTAGGAAATTTCTCAAATGCTTTGTGTGCTATGCGTTGTTAACTTCACCATGGAACTGTTGGTGAGTTTTAACGCCCTTGAAGCTCTTTCCCATCATCATGTACTTATTCAAAGTATACACATTCATACAAATCATTTATTTAATCATCAAAATTGTAGCCATTATCATATCTAAGAGAATTGATCCAACTAATGAGAAAAAATCCCAAATCAAGTTGAAATTTTGATGCTAGTTGTTTTCAAAATTGAATGAATGGGTTTGTAAAATATAGCTTGGAGATAACTAATTTGAAATCAGAACTGGTTTTCAATCAAACAAAATTGGTTTTGAATCAAAGTTTTTAGAGAGAATTTTTTTTTTCTATAACTCTTGCAACTGTAAGTCAATCATCTATCAAATGGGTATGTAAACATAGCTTTTGCTACTGTTGACAAGATTTTCCATAGAATCACAAAAGTCTGTAGCAATTAAATCAAAAAGAAAAACTAAACTAATAATTAGTGTAAAATATTCCAGAATCATCAAGATGGGTTTGTAAGACATGATTTGCATGATTCGAATTTGTAATCAAGGCTTATTTTGAGATGAAATTCCCAAAGAAAATTTCCTATCACGTTTTAAAATCAGAGTAAAATGAAAATTGTAAGCCGAAAGTTTGAGAAGATGGTTTCTCACATTTTTTTTTTTCTAAAATTCCAAATCTAAGATTAAGAACCAAACAAAGAACCCAGAAGAAGGTTTCTTCTTTCCACTGAAAATGATGTTTTTCATCTGAAGTTTCTTCCTTCTTATTCTCTGAAGCTTTTATCCGTTAGTAGATCAGGTAGGATGAATCCTTTCACTCATCCCTGTTTCTAGCGCCAAATTGTTTCAGCCAAAATTCTCATGGGCAAAAAACAACCAAAAAATCATAATAAAAGATCCATAAAAATGAGATAAGATAGCACAAGAGATTTAACGTGGTTTTTTAGCCACGTCCACGAGTAATGAAGTTGGAATTTCATTAATCTCCATGTTACAGTTGAAAATGAAGAAGAGGAAGCCTCTATCGGGCCTTCCTCTCCCCCAAAAGTCCCCTTCTTCTTAATTCTAAACTGGTATTTATAGGTATAAAAAATATGATAATTATTTAAAAGCCCTTCGCCACATGTCATCATAGTTCGCCACGTGTAGATGAAGATTCTTCTATGCTCGCCACGTGTTCTTATCATCTTTATCTTCAATATGATCTTTATCCAAAAGTTTGTGCGGAATTGACTTGGTCTATCGGGATTGATGACGTCGCATCGGGACATGGTGACATCGCGTCGTGCCAAGATGGGTATCGGACTTGATGACGTCGGATCGGGAAGTGATGACGTCGCTTAGGGATCGAACCATGACGTCGCTCCGGGGCATGATGACGTCGCTTAGGGATCGAACCATGACGTCGATCCGGGGCATGATGACGTCGTATCGGGATCGATCCATGACGTCACCCCAAGAAATGATGACATAGGGATCAAACCATGACGTCACCTCAAAAAATGATGACATCACTTCGTGGGAGATTCATTTTTTCCCTAACATCTCTGATAACCCTTATGATGTCTTTTTCTCCCTATTATTAACAGGTGATAACTACTGCACCTGGGTATGTGGAATCACAATGGCTCTTAGTGCCAAAGACAAGCTTGGTTTCATCGATGATACCATTCCAAAACCAACTGAAAAAAGCAGGCTTCCTACATGGAAACGTTGCAATGATCTTGTAAGTAGTTGGATTTTTAATTCTATTAACCCTGAAATTAAGTCCAGCATCATATATATGGATTATGCTGCTGTCATTTGGAGAGATTTGAAAAATCGATTTTCCCATTCAAATGCGCCAAAACTCTTCCATTTGAAGCAAGTTAGCCGAAGCAGGTGAAACCAAAGGACATTACTTGCATCCCTCAAGCAAGAGGATCTCTCTGTATCCACTTACCACACGCGCAGCAAGGCTTTATTGGACGAGATCGCATCAAAGCTTTATTGGAAGGGATTCCTCTATGTGACTCTTCGAAGCAGTATCTTGTTGGTGTAACCATTTCCTTTCCTTAACAAGATATATAATCTTGTTCGTCAAGAAGAAGAATAACAAAATATTAATGCAAACTCGGTTGCTCATGTTGAATATGTTGTCTTGAACATCAAGGGTCATCGTAATAATGTTTTTCCTCGATCAAACAACAACAACAAAAACAACAGGCGCCTTATAAGCCCTATTATGATCATTGTAATCGTCATGGACATACCAAGAAAAAATACTACAAGATACATGGTTATCCTTCCAAGTCACAAGAACATGCCTTAGACATTAATGGCCCATCTCAAACATCTTCTACTGGTAGACCAGTTGCACCTGCGGTTACTGCTGAACACTATGCTCGCTTACTCGCTTTAGTGGGACCGGAAGGAGAAGATTCATCACCTGGTGTTAATTTAGCTAATATGTTTTTGGAATTATGCCTATATGATCTCATATTTGAATCCAATTAGCATATATGCCCCCGTTTTTTTCAGAATTACAAAAACAATCCCTATGCTAACTTTCCATCCATTTCATCGTTAAGTACTTTATGCGCTGACGTAGCGAAATAGTAATTTCCTTCTTTGCCCTTTTAACATTTTCTAACCCTAAAAGAAAACTCTAGAAATCTATCTATCTAACGGTTGTGATTTGGAGTAGATATAGATGAAGGGTCTAGATTAACTCTCATTTCTAACCACTTTTAAACCATATTTCTCTCTTCAAACTCTCGTTTCTTTTTCTCATTTCTCACTCTTATTTCTCACTCTCATTTCTTAACCCTAAAATAACTCTAAAAGATTACTCTAAAAAGCTAGAGTTTACTCTCTTTCGTTAGATTTAGAATAGATGGAGATGAAGGGTCGAGATTAACAAAAGAAAACAAATCTGTCGAGATTACTCTAAGTTGAGTTTTCACTCTCATTTCCATTCATTCTGTTTATTCACTCTCAGAAGGCGCGACGCTACTCATCTCCTTCAATTGCGTGAGAGTAAACCCTAGCTTCTCCTGGCGCTTCTGTAAACTCATCTCCTTCAATGGCATGAGAGTAAACCCAAGCTTCTCCTCTCACTATCATTTGTTTTTTCACTATCGTATCTTCTTTCATCACCAAGTATTTGAAGTTCTGAGTTTGAAGGTTTTCAAGTTATCGAGATGGAAGTACTGATAGAAATTTATGAAAGGTAATGAAACCCTAACTTTTGTTTCTTCTTTACTACTATTTTTTACCCGAATTGATTGAACTGGAGTTTTTGCTTTCTTCTTTAATCGAAACCCTAACTTTTGTTTCTTCTTTACTCTGTAAATCTGATGTATGATGTTGTTTTTATTCGTTTTGTCTTATTTTTATGAAACCCTAATCTTTTCTATTAGGGTTTTCAAGTCATAGATTATCAGATCTTTTCTATTATGGTTTTCAAGTCACAGATTCTCAGATCTTTTCTATTATTTTTCGTTTATGTTTATATTGTTTCTATGAAACCCTTGTTTTTATTGTTGTTTATGTTTTCTTTAGTTATCCCATGAATGTTCTCTGAAGTTGTTTTGTTTATACTTTGCAGGGGTCTTAGTAATGTAAAAATGAAATACACTCATAGAGATGTTAGAGTCAATGGTTAATACTGGACAGAGGATAGATTTTCCTAATCTAGATATTGATATTACTAGTCTTTTATGGTTTAGGAATAAAATACACGATATGTTGAATCTTAACGAGAGTGAATATGTGGACCTTCTTTGGTGGATTGATGAATATTTTCCATATAGTTTGATAAATGACTCTGACTTTCTAGCTATGTGGAATGGTGCGAAAGTGAATGAATTCGATGGTTTTGTAGAGTTGGGTTTGAATATTATTGTCGATGATGATATGGGAACAACTTCTGGGGTTTCAAACCCAACTTTACTTAGGTATTCAACACCTAAAAAGGTTGTTTCCAAATCACCAAGGACATTAAGGAGAAGCCCTAGAATTGTTGAACAGTCCAAGACCAAGGAAATAGTTAGTACCCAAGCTAGTTTTGGTGATAATAAGGTTAAGGGTAAAGGTGTGTATGTTGACTATGGCATTGAAGATGATGTTTTCTGGGGTCAAGCTTGTACTCAAGCAAGTGCTATAGAAGAGGTTGTTATGCTTTGTCAGGTGGAGAATGTCAAGTTGGCTAATGAGTGTGAAGATGAATGTCATCCTATAGATGACCCAAGTACTCCTATGGATGATGAAAATATAGATGACGTGGATCTGTCTTTTCTAAGTTTCTGCAGAGTTGCCAACATGGTGAATCATATCCTTCTGGGAAAAGTGGTGGTGTTACTACTCAAGTAGCTGGACAAAGTGGTGGTTTTACTACTCATGTATATGGACAAAGTGGTGGTGTTACTACTCATGCAGCTGGACAATGTAATGGTGATGAATTACTTGACTTTTTTTTCAAAGACTTTATGAAGAAATGTACTATCTTTTGTTGTCTGCAGCTATTTTATACTACCTCCGTTTCTGGAAAAGTGTTACTATCACTTTTTCATTTTAGCCTAAAAATAGGCCAAATTGAAAAAGTGATAGTAATCTTTTCCAGAAATGGAGGGATTAATATACTTTAACATTTCTTTTGTCTAAGTTATGCTTATTTTGGTACTTGTTCACATTGGATTACACTTGCCTCTTATTTCGGTACTTGTTCAAGTTATAAGATTTTACTATCATTTACAAGTTCACTCATATTCATTAACTTCAGTTTAGTTCATAATCTGTTAGTTCTGTCACAATAATTTGTTAGTTCAGTCAAGAAGTGTACTATCTTTTGTTGTCTGCAACCATTTTATAATGTTTTTTTAACATTTCTTTTGTCCAAGTTATGTTTATTTTGGTACTTGTTCACATTGTACTTATAAGCTTTTATAAGATTTTGCTTCAGACTAATTAGCTAGTTTGTCCCTCAAGTTATTTATGATTCGGGAGAGGAAGGAGAATTATTTCCTGAATTTGAAGAGGTTGAGGACATATCGGATGGTGAAGTAAGAGTTGGACTACAGTTTAGTGACAACTTAGATTTCAAGAGGTTTTTGAGACAATATGCTGTGAGAAATCAACTGCAGTACAAGTTTCTGAAGAGTGACAATTTGAGGATTAGAGTAGTGTGCAAGTTCAAAGAGACATACAACTGTGGTTTTTTCATTTATGCAAGAAAGCTGCCTAGAGTGAAGACCTTCAAGATTAAGGGATTCAGTGAGAATCATAACTGTGTAGGTGATAAATTTGGGAGGAATAGGAGTGCAAATCCTGGGTTTGTTACAGAACATGTACTTGAGAAGATGAAAATTTCTACTACAACTGAAATACCTAAAGCAAGACAGATTGAAGATGAGTTCTGGACCAGCCATAACACCTGCATCTCATATAATGTTGCTTGGAGAGCTAGGAATATTGTACTAGAAATGAGAAATGGAAGCTATAATGACAGTTACAGACTAGTTCCAAGTATGGTTGAGATGATCAATAAGACTAATCCTGGGTCTGTGGCAAACTTTACTTATGAAAGGTAATGTATGTACATTCTTTTTGCTTGTTATTCTCTGATTTAAGTGCTTCAAAGAACTAACAAGTTGTTTATTATCTTTTTATAGGAAATATAATTTTTTTGAGTCAGTCACTATATCTTTTGCCGCAGCATTGCAAGGATTCATTAGTGGGTGCAGGCATGTGGTTGGGTTGGATGCCTGTCATTTGAAAGTCAAGTTTGGTGGCTGCCTTTTAGATGCAACAAGACTCGATGCACAGAATGGTTTGGTCCCCTTGGGAATCATGGTGTGTAGAAATGAATGTGAAGAGAATTGGAAAATATTTCTCAATGACCTGAAGCCAAAACTTACTAACCATGAGTACACCATTAACTTTATCTCTGACAGACAGAAGGGATTGAGAGAAGCTGTTGAGGAACTGTTTCCTACTTCACCTCACAGATTCTGTTTCATGTAACTAACTAACTAACACTTGTATGTTACATCATTATTGACCTATATTAGTTAATTTATTTCTAACCAAGTGGTTGTTATAATCATATGCAGGCATATGTTCAAGAACTTTAAAATGTATTACAAGGGGATGAACTTGCAAAGAAGTGTATGGAATGCCGCCAAGTGTTATAAAGTGAAACACTTTAAGTTAATCTTTTGAATCTTACCTGTCAATATATGTAATAATCTGTATGAATCTTACATATTAGTTAATTACTATTGAATATATGTAATTGTAATATGTTAGTATTGGTTACTTGAAGGTACACATGAATAATATGCTTGAAGAGAACGGTGAAGCATGTGAATATTTGATGAGAGAGAAACCTGAAACCTGGGCTAGGGCTTTCTTTGATAGAAATAGTTGTTGTGAACATCTAAACAACAACTTTTCAGAAAGCTTCAACAACATGATTATTAACCTCAGAGATAAGCATGTTTGCAAGTTAGGAGTAATGTATGGCCAGCTGGTAATGTCGATGTTTCATAAGAGAAGAACTGATTGTTCTACGTGGGAGGATCATGATTTGGTTCCTAGTGTTAAGAAGTTACTTAAGAAGATGCTTAAGAAAACTGGTGATTTTAAGGTCCAAGGAGCTGTAACGGGTAAATTATATGAGGTTACCAGTGTTCAAAACTCAGTATTTAATGTGAATTTAGAGAAAAAGGAGTGCAGTTGCTTACAATGGCAGTTGAGGAGTTTCCCTTGTCAGCATGGTGTATGTGCTTTGAAGACCATAAGCGCTGACTGGACACAGTAAGTTCTCATTTTTAGTTTCATTATTTCAGTATTGGTTTATTATTAGTTGGTTTAATCATGAATATAAAAGTAATGTTTCTTGTTGGTCTTTGACAGGTATTGTAGCCATTATTATACTACTGCTGCATATAAAGCTACTTATGCACATGCAATTCAACTTTTGGACAATTTTGAAGATTGGGAAGAGGTGACTTATTGTACACTGTCATGAATTTTCAATTGGTTTGTGCATGTTCCTAGATATAAATTAGTAAATATCTAGTTCAACTTTTTATGTCTTTTCATGCTTTATTGACCAGTAATTCTGTATGGTAGTATACTCAAGAAGAAATGGGTTGTAAATTCAGCTTTCATGGCACTTTATGCATTTGCTGCTGGTAAAGGTGCACCAGCTTTGGGGAAGAAATATATTTTAGGTCAAGCTGTTGTTCCTGAAATTAGACACTTTCATAGCAACAGCATCATCGAAACTGAAATGAGTCAACCATTATATCCCATGGCTACTTTAGTATACTTCCAATTCACTTTTGCTGCAGTTACTATGATATTATTAGTAGCTTGGATGGCTTTTGTCCCACTTTGGCTAATCTTTTCTTACACTATTATTCATGTTTATTTATGTGAAGAGGTTCATCCTTTGGGTTTACAGGTAGTTTCTTGTTATACTTCTGTAAACAGATACAGATGTGTGATATATTGTTGTTTTTTGATGCAGTGTGATATATTGTTGTGTTTTTTTTCTTATGTACTTGTTTGTCTAGTATTCATTGTTTGATAGTTCTATAAACATGTTGAGATACTGGTCAGATGAAAGGATTATAAGAGCACAGTTTGATAGTTCTATAAACAAACAGTTGATTGTTTGCTTGACATCTTGCATATGAAACCTATCTATGGGTCGCATTTTGTTTTTGAGATGATGCGGTTATTTTTCTATCATATATTCTGTTGTTTGGGGATTTCTTTTTCTGAACCAATACAAATTTTTATGTCTTGTCATGAATAACTCAGTATTTTGTTGTCTTCTTTTTGTGCAAATGCCAATTCCTATTATCAAGCCTCAAATACTGATGAGGAAACCAGGCAGGCCATCAAAGAAAAGGAAGAGATCTTATGATGAGTCACACTCTGAGACAAAAGTGAGAACTTGTAGCAAATGTAAACTCACTGGTCATAACAAGGCAACATGTGGTTATGCTGCAGTTGGGTCTAATCCCAAAACTAAGAGGCCAAGAACTGCTGTAGATGGATCAACTTTTATTGCCACCAACTCTTCACAGGGAGAATCAAGTACATCTATAGGAGAAGGAAGAGGTAGAGGAGGGAAATCTAGAGGATCCAAAGTTGTTGGAGGCAGAGGAGCAAGCTTCTTCAGGTCTTGTTTCCAGGCTACGTCTGATGCTGGCACAAGTTCAACTGCTAGAGGAGACAATAGTGCAAGAGGAGGCAGGACAAGAGGTGGCAGATGGACAAATGGTATGGGAAGAAGTTGTAGTGGAGGAAGAAGTTAAGGTGTGCACCAGCAAGACTAGTAGGTTTTTGTTTCATCTTGTACATAAATAAGGGATTGTAGAGCTTTAACTTTTGTGATTAAGAACTTACATAAGTCTGATTTTTGATTCCACTGATGTTATTTACTTTAAGTTGGGATATGAACAATTTTGGATGATGAACAGTTGTGGATCAGTGTATATATATAAGGGCTGACTGGACACAGTAAGTTAAACTGTGAGTTGAGTTGGGTAAAGTTTATAAGGGTAAATGGGTATTTTTCTCAGGAAGAGAAAATGTGACATGTGGCAGTTAATAGCCAGTTAATGGTGTTTGAAAAACACGGGATGGAACAGTAAAAAACGGGGTTATATTTGATATATTTGAAAAAAACGGAATAAATTTACAACATAAGTTATAAAATGGGGTTATATCAGAAAAAATCATATTTTGAGGGGCTATTTTACTTGATTCTTGGATACATAGATAGTGGGGCTACCCACCATGTTTGTGCATCACTTTCATCTTTTCATTTATATACTCTAACCACTAAATAAATATTAGTTCAATTACTTGATGGCTCACACACATCAGTGAAGCATATTGGTGACGTTATCATCTCACAAACTTTAAAAACATCAAATGTCTATCATATTCAAGATTTTAAGTTTAACTTAATATCTATTAGTCAATTATGTCATCTCCTTAAATGTTCAATCGAATTTATAGACAATTCATGCATCTTGCAGGACAGTCAATTGAAGAAGAAAATTGGTCGAGCTAATTTCGTTGCTAGAGTTTATCATATGTGTTCATCTTATGCATTTTATGTTTAAGTGGTAATAAGCCATTTTACGTCTAGCATTAGAGTTTAGGCCATCCTAGTCTAGATCGTTTTAAATTTTTAGTTCGCAATTTGTATTAGTTCGGATTCTAAAGGCCTATGCAATGTATGTCTACGCGCTAAACAAACAAGTTTTTTATTGAATAAAAGTGTTTTCATTTCTTCTCGCTTTTTCCAACTTATTCATTGCGACACATGGGACTTTTCACTATTCCATCTTCAAATTATGCAAAATATTTTTTGACGATTGTTGATGATTATACGCGTTGTACTTGGGTTTACTTGATGAAAGTAAAATCTGAGACCATAAATTTCTTGATTATTTTTTTAATTTTGTATGCAATCAATACAGTAAAAAGATCACTATTATCTCTACTGGATAAGGTGACATTTTCATGCCCCAAATACAAACTTTTCGCTCTGGCAATGGAGTTGAATCTTTTTTCTCGAGATTTGTAAAAATGGTTCACTCAAAATGGTATTGTCCATCAGAAAAGTTGTGTATCAACTCCACAACAAAATTGTGTCATAAAACAAAAACATCGTCATTTATTTAACGTTGTTCGCACATTGCGATTTCAAGCTGACCCCCTTACGTTTTTGGGGTGAATATGTCCTTGTAGCCACTAACATGATCAACAAGATTTCGACACCAATCATATGTCTTCGGATGAGATTTTATTTAATGTCGTTCCAAATTATAACACGCTTTGTGTTTTTGGATGCCTTTTTTTTTGCTCGTAATACAAGGATTAAGCATAAGTTTGATGAAACCGTTTTTCCATATTACAATACTGTTCCACCACTTTTTTCTACTTGCAACCATGTTACCGGTCATGTAATCCAGGAAGTACATTCAAACTTCCCAGTTAATGATATCAATCCAAGTGACAGTACTGCTATCAATTATAATGAAAGTACTGATATCTCTCCTCCACCTCAAATGGAGGAATCTAATATCACTGACCACGGTACTCCAATACCAACATCATCTCATGTTGGTATTGGATCATGGTCCTTACCAACCTTATTTACTGGCTCATGTTCGCCAAGTCAATCGTCAGATTTAAGTGACAGTTCACCTGATTCTACATCTCCGATCATTGATTCTAAACCAATTTGAAATCTTCAATAAACATACCTATCTGGTTATGCATGTTTTGGTAGAAATTGTACCTCAGCCTCCCATTATTCTATTATATATTATTTTCCATTTAATAAATTCACACCTAATCACAAGATGTTTGTTGCTAGGGTACTTATTATAGAAGTTCCTAAATCCTTTTACAAAAAATAAAATCTCCTCAATGGCGAGACGTCATGGCTAAAGAATTTCATGCTCAAGAAGCCAACGGAACATGGATTATGACGGATTTACCATCGGGAAAATCACCCATCAGTTGTGAATGGGTTTACAAAGTGAAATTAGATCTGGACGGTTATGTTGAACGTTACAAAGCCTATTTAGTGACCAAATGTTATACTCAAAGGAAGGAATACACTAACATAGTACAATTCGCACATGTTGCTAAACTTGTAATTGTTCGTGTTCAACTTTCAATTGTAATTGCTTGTTATTGGTCTTTGCATCAGTTAGATGTAAACAATATCTTTCTCCAAGGTGATCTTGATGAAAAAAATTACATGATTGTTCCTCCAAGTTTCACTAAAAGGGGTGATACTCGTATCTGCAAGCTTACCAAATCTCTTTACGGGCTTAAGTAGGCATCCCGCCAATGGTTTGGTAAGTTTTTTTCTATTTTTTTATCAGAAGGTTTCACTCAGTCTTCTTCGGATCATTCACTATTTACTTATCATAATAAATCTATCTCTGATTTCGTACTTATATATGTCGATGATATTATTATCACCGGAAAACAATGATCATTTTATTCATTCTCTCAAATCCCGCCTATTTGTTCATTTTTCTATCAAAGATCTCGAAAAACTTTGTTATTTTCTAAGTATTGAAGTGTCAGGATATTTCCCTATGTCAACGAAAATATTTCCTTGATATTTTATAGGATTCGGGCCTAGCTAGCTCTTGTCCTTCTCCATTTCCAATAGAACAACATCTGAAGTTATTACCTACAGATAACACACCATTATCTAGTCAGTGTCACCGCTTAATTGGTCGATTGTTATACCTTACTGTAACTCGCCTTAATATAACATATGAGGTAAATTATCTTAGTCAATTCATGCAAAGTGAGCTCGACGCCGCTATGCGTGTTTTTCGTTATGTAAAAGGAACCATCGATTTTATCTTCTTCAAGCAATCTTTTTTTTCAAGAATATACTGACTTTGATTGGCAGGTTATCCTCTCACATGTCATTCCATGACATGTTATTTCACTATGTTAAGTCCTCTCTCTTGGAAGTCGAAGAAACAATCAACTGTCTCTCGATCTTCCGTTGAAGCTGAATATAAAACTATTGCAGACATTATTGCTGAATTATAATAGCTAAAATATTTATTTCGCGGTCTTAGTATATCCATTCCTAGTTATGTCCCTGTCTATTGCGATAATCAAGATGTAATTCACATTGCAAGAATCATGTTTTTCACGAACGACAAAAGCATATAGAGATTGATTGTGACTTTGTTCGTGAAAAAATACTCTCTGGTCTTATTTCTCCCACTTATGTTCCTTTTTTCGGATCAGAATGCCGACATATTTACAAAGCCACTTGGAGCCACAATTTCGTCGTCTTGTCAGCAGGACCGAACCTGATATTTATGTGGCCCCAAGCAAAATAAAAAATTATGGCCCAAAAGAAGAGCCAAAGTATTTTTGGAAAGATCTATCGCCCATATATTTTTTTCTATTAAGAGAAAATTATACTATTAAAAAATAATAATGCAACCGGTTAAAAGGGGGAAGCATTTGACCTTTAAAATATACAAACAAACTTGCAGATTAATTACAAATTCCCATTGAAACAAAACTTAATTCATTGATTATTTCTTAAAAATGTCCTCTTACGAAAATTACAAAAGTAAAAACTGCTTAACTGAAAGAACTATCTTAGCTTGGCTTTGGTTACGTGGCAGAATCTCGATGGACTATATGACTTCGCAGCTGCGAAAGAAGAGCGACGAGCTCCAAACGAAGAACTCCTGTCGAGGGACGGCTTCCTTAAAACTACTTGGCTAAATAGCTCCCTTGGTGGAAAGAACTTTCCTCTTAAAGATACAAGGGACCCTCACACATTTCTAGTTTTATTGTTGATTTTACGAGCAAAATGAAATTATAAAAATAGAACATTTACTTACATTAGTTTATCGAAGATATATTTATTTATTTTCGATAGTTATTAAAATATTCATTTAAAAAAAGTATGACGATTAAAAATAGTAACAATTCAGGTAATATATTTTAGCCTCTTGGGGAGACACTAATATGCTCATACTACAACACATAGTATTTTTATTTAGTTAATCTCCATAAACACATATAATATTTTTATTTAGCTAATTTTATTTTGGATTCTTTTAACCACAATCATATTAAAATTTATTTATTATTCATTTTGTCTTACACTAAGAAATTTTTCTTGTCACCAAGTTGCGCATTCATTCCATCTCACCTCCTGCTACAAGTAAAAATGGCTCATACAAGTAACAAGCTAAGAGGTCACCTGCTACAAGTAAAAATGGCTCATACAAGTAACAAGCTAAGAGGTCACGCACACACATTCAACCATTTGTCTCATACTCTAAAATGTTCAACTGCTGGTCCGTAAAGATCTCTATATGATATATCCCTGTAAGTTAGCTTAGATTGTTATCAAATCTCATGTTAGGATCAAATCTCATGTTAGTTAGATTAGATTGTAATCTTTGATAAATCAGGGATGTTAATCAAGACTATGTAAATGTTTATTTTTGTAAACAATTGTGCTTATAAACAAGAATAGAAATCTCGTCTCTACGTAGATGTGAGAGAAACCAAAACCGAATTCTTTAATCTTTAGAGAAGGATTCTCAAGAGCAATAACATTAGTTGTCGATAATTGAGAAGATTTTTCAATCATGTCCCATGCATCAATAACATACATTTTCTAACTGATCCATTTGACGTTGGATATCAC
The DNA here is from genome assembly GCA_023531435.1 of Papaver californicum. Classification (NCBI taxonomy): domain Eukaryota; kingdom Viridiplantae; phylum Streptophyta; class Magnoliopsida; order Ranunculales; family Papaveraceae; genus Papaver; species Papaver californicum. The sequence continues at coordinate 7,411,798 of JAJJMC010014687.1, forward strand.
CGAGAAACCTTTACCAGGACTTTATGAAAAATTTCAAGCCCTGCAATTTCTTAGCAAACACAAAGCTTGATTTACACAAAGCTCGTCTACACTTTGATACTGCCATATTTGTAGATGCTTCAATTTTCGAGACACTCACAGGGATCAAACTTAATTTAGAGAACAGCTCTATCATTAGTAGGACTGCACATACTGCCATATTCGTAGATGCTTCAATTTTCGAGACACTCACAGGGATCAAACTTAATTTAGAGAACAGCTCTATCATTAATAGGACTGCACAACGGGCGGGCGGATCGGTTTTGGAGTAAAACCAATAACCAACCCGTCTATAGGCGGATTTTAATTTCCAAAACCGTATACCAACCCGTCCACAGGCGGATGGGGTTGAAACCGACCCGAGTCGGATCGGACGGATTCGGTTTTTTGCTGTTTAACCCGCATAGCAAAAACATACACACAAAAAACTTGAACAAACATAAAACAAGAACAATAATATTAATATGCCTGATACAGCATGTTTGTTGGTGATTCAGGCAACATATTGGTTGTAATTTTAATCACGCCATCTCCTTCCCTGCAAACGTTTATGCACAATTCACACATTTAATTGGCAATTATCAACATCACATTCACTTTCTTCAATTTACAGCACCAACAAACCCAAATCTTCACCGCATCTTCTTCTTTCCCGGCTTGTCTTTATTTCACAAACACCCATCGAGTATATTCACACAATTCATGACAGAGCACCAACCAAATCTGCTCATTCTTATCAACACTGCCATCCTTCTCTTAAACAACACAGCAAAACCACCAACCCATTATCTCTCTCGACCTCATACAGTGTTGTTGTTGTTGACTCCATTGTTGTAATCCCTCACCAGCTCCCATAGTTATGGGTTGTTCTTGGCCTTGAAAGACACCTGCATCATTAACCATTTCTATATCCATATCTGCATTATCTACTTCCACCTCATCTTCCATAGGGTCATTAGTAGTAAGATCTGTTATTGCAGTGTCATTTCCCAATGCATAAGGAAATTGAGAAGCCACCCACGGAACAACAACCAAGCACTCACCCTTTGTAGCTGCATTTTCTTTCCTTTTACGCTCTTCCTCATTGTCCAAGTCCTTCAATAAACCTCGATGACCAGACCAAAGACCATGGTGATCTGTGCAACAAAGAATTGTCAGATCTTTAACAAATGTATTTCAGAGACACAGCAGAAAGCCAGACTATATCTTAACAATAACAGAGAAACCAAAATCCACATCATATGAGTATAAGGTCAACTGAAATGATCCTGTCAAATTAGCAAAAGTAACCAGTAGATTGCCAATGTTTTCTTCCTAGATCATGCCACATTGTTCATCTTAAGACCTAATCAGACTAGTTAATGCTAATATGCATACACAGCTGCTGATATGAGTTGCATTATGTGACAGATACCACCGCGGCACATACTAAACATGCAGTGTACGTAACATATAACGATTCAACACAAGCACCGGGACATCAGTAAAATTCAGATCTAATCATGTAATATGCAAACACAAAGGAGGATTAAGATCTTACATTTGATGCTAGAAATCAAGTCTGAATTGACAGTAACCTCAAAAGACAACAACGAGTTCAACGAAGGAGAATTCATTGGTTTATATAGAACAATAGCTCTCTCTTCATTTTCAGAACATGGGACAATAATAACATCATCTTCTATTTCTTCCACATGGATTATTGGAGAAACTCTTTGTTCCTCTTCAGGCATCAGTTGATCATCATCGATTCTTCTTCACATCTTGAACACTCTCTCCAATTCTTCTCAAATCCACCACAAATTCAACACCATCAGCGACCACCAACACCCATACTTCCTTCTTGTCTAACAGTCAGATCCACCTTCTCCAACAGCAAGTCCATCTTGCGTTAACCACCAGCAAACCCATATCTCTGCCTTCTCTCTGCTGGTGTGAGTTGGTGATGGGATTGTTTAAGTTTAGTTTATTTCGACCTAGAGAAGTATGTGACTTAGGTTTAGGTTATTTGAAGTGAAGAACAAAACAGCTGATGTCTGCTAAACAGGAAAACGAAATGAAGATTAGGTTTTCTTTTGTTGTTAGATGGATGGCTAGGATGGAACCTATTAATCTCAATCAATGGATCAAATTAATCGGGTTATACGGGCGGGTTCGGGCGGTTCCTATACTAAACCCGTAAAACGACCCGTGATGATCGGTTTTTTGATTTTCAAAACCGTATACCAACCCGTGGCGGGCGGGTTCGGTTTTAAAACCCGTGGTTTTTTTCGGGTTCGAACTGTGCGTCCCTAATCACTAGAGCAGGTCCCAATATTTTTATGTTCCTAGTTTAACCTCACGAAGTTGACTTTAATAATCTACTCAAACGACTTTGAGTTTTGGAACTAAACTTGACATACCAACGCTTGGTGAATTCGATTGAGCAGTGATCTAATAGTTGGCAGACATACCTTTTACGTAGACGATTGCATGGATTTCAGGGATACCTGGAAGTTTGAACATCCTCTTTTACTAATATAACATCACTACCATCTCCAAAAGTAACAGTTCCTCTTTTATAGTCGCCAATGTTCACGAACCAAGATAGATATTTTGTCATATGTATACTACATCCGCTATCCAAAAACCATTGGAAGGGATATGTAGATTTGATGGAATGACACCCAAATGGAATAAGATAACCATATATATGTTTCACCCTCAGTAACCCTAATTTCACACATGAAAGATTTATCGTCTTCTCTTCATGGCCATTTCTTCAAAGTAGTTGATGAAAACCTCGCTTATAAAACCATATCGCTAACCCATATAGCTAACCCACATCAATAACCCATATCGCTAAATCAGATAAAAAAATTCAACCATGATCTAAAACTACCTCTCTTATTTCCCCCAATCGAATAGTCTTACAATTCCCTAGCACCTCCATTGACATAATGAAAGATTTCCTATCAAGGTGGAGGGTCTTCGCTCGTTCTTTCATCATCGTTCTTCGCTCTGCTTAGTTTGATTTGAACTATGTTGTCGTTGTTAACTTTTCGCCAATTTTTATGATTTTTTTGGGTTTAAGTTATTGCTTGATTTATTTGTGTTAAACAAAATTACCTTTAGTAACTTATACAGATTTAAGCAAATAAATAAATAATAATAATAATATTTTTTTATGTTCTAGTTTGTTAATTCATTATATAATGTTCTTTTTATTTACTTTTGGTGTCAATATATAAATAAAACGTACATATTTATATTGTGAGTCTCTCTTTAATTTTGGATCTTATAACTACAATGTTATATGCATATTCCCATATTGAGCTGAAGTTGTTTTAGTTGTACAAAATATTTTATTATGCTTATTATTTTCTACATTTATCTAGTATTCAAATTTTAAATCTATCTTAATGTTTTTGTTTTTATTCAGAACAATAAAAATATTTCTTTTTACTCTATAAGTCGTGGTATTGAGAAAAACATGATTGAAAAATTCTTATAGGTTCGAAATAAAAATTCCTTTTCAAAATATAATGGGAAATATAATATCTTAGTGTAAAATTTGGATTATGAGGTAAATTTTGTGGGTCACATGAAAATTTGGTCTAGTCGCAATGTTCATTTTGGACCAATGATTGACATTTGAATCACATGGTAATTTCGGGTCTCGAGATAGGTTTTAGATCATATTGACTTATTCTTGGTATACGGTTAGTTTAAGTTATGAGGCGGTTTTTGGACCATATATTCATTTGTTGTCACAAGACAACTTTTAAATCACGAGAAGATGAAGGATAACATCAAAATATAAGGTGTCACTGGGCCGTCGAGGATCATTAAACAGCTTCTAAGTTATGGGGAACTTTTTTGTCACCAGTCAAATTTCATATTGCGATTGTAAATTTTGGTTCGTAATGGGTCTTTAGCCGTATCTTGTATCAGCGTATATACTTCATTTAAGCTATATAATGACTTTGCAAAGGTGAGGCCCTTTCGATCACAATGTAAAATTTGGATCATTCTGTAGGTTTTGAGCCATGAAGCCTATTTTTAATCATAATGATAGATTTTGAGAAAGGGTTATCATAGGGTCACGGGAATAATTTAGACGATGGGGTTAAACTTTGGATCATGAGGTAAATATTGGACCACAAGGTACATTTTGGATCGTTAAGCAACTGTTGGTTCACAAACATATTTTTTCAAATAGCAAAATTTGCAGCATTAAAGAGTTTGCGTCACAAGGTAGATTTTGGGTTAAAAGATATATTTGGGTTGGTAAGTAAATGTAAGATCACGAGGTAGATTAAGGTCCACAGTTCATAATTTGAGTTATGATGATTATTAGAGAACATCTAAGTACTACCTCCGTTTTAGGAAAAGAGTTGCTCTCATTTTTTTCATTTTAGCCTAAAAATATATCAAATTGAAAAAGTGATAGTAACTCTTTTCTTAAAACGTAGGAAATTTAATTTTTCAAGAGACGAATTTAGAATAATTAAACAAATTTTAATTTAGCAACATTTTTTGAGTCACAAGGTAAATTTTGGGCTACAGTTTTGTTTTGAGTTGTGAGGTAAATTTTAGTACTCGAAAAAATATAGATCAAGTTATGCAATTAAGATACCATAGGGTTTTTGACCAAATTTTAGGTCGCGGTCAACTTTTGCCCCAATTGTATGAGGGTACCAAATATCCCGATACAGGTACCAATCCAGGAAAGACAAAAAAAATTGGACTGCTAGATCACCAAAATATAGCACCACTAAATGTTAGGTCACTGTCAAATTTGATTACAAAATGGATTTTGGATCATAAAATAGATATAGCTATACGGGGCTACGAAATAAACTTTGGATCACAATATAGATGTTGGGTCACGGCTCACAAGTTCACTATAAGTAGATTCTGGTCCCCAAAATTTTACTCCAGTCACTGAACAATTTTTAAATCAAAGTATTGGGTCACAATGCCACATTTTGGATCACAATTTACAAGAAAAAGTGTTGAGAGCAACTTACTAACTGTTCTTGTTCTTTTGGAGTTTTCTCCAACAACCCCTTTCATCATTTGGTTATCATGGGACGAAATACTAAGGAACAGAAAGATTGAAAAAACAGCTAAGCTGCAAAAATTTGTAAGACTAGTGAAATATCTGAGTACATATGTCTAATTTGTCCTAAGAAAATGACAAGGTGAGAGTTTGACAACATGAATTATATGAACACTGGTCAATCATATCACAAAATATTTGTGCAAACAATTTATTCTATCTCCTTTAGAAAAAAAATTTAACCTATGGGAAAAAACACTAGACATAAATTTAACAATCATTAATCTTACCCAATCAAAAGAAAGAACACGAATCATCGAGATTAAAAGATAAATCTCAAGTCTCAACATTGGTAGGTGACTGCGGTTCAATCCAATCAGCATAGATGCGACTGAGCTTCTTTGTGTCCCAATTTAATAAACACTTCTTAGTAAAAACCACTTGCTTATTAGATGGAACAACTGCTGCATCACTATTGAGAGCGTCATTGGGTATAAACTTGGTCGTGTCTATGGACGTGCTGCTCCATGTTACCACTTCATTATGGCCTCCATAGTTGTGCAGATCTGCTGGTCAGTGAGCAAACTGGTGTCTATCGCCGTATGGTTGGTCAGGTCTGCTTAAATTTGCACCATTCCCTGGAGATCCTGTAGTACCAATGCTTATCGACGAGCTTTCTCTAAACCTCGGGTCTTCTATACACTCTCCAATACGTCTATGAAGAAAATTACACTTATCTTCGTATGGACATTCTTGCCCACTGCAAAATCTCCTGCAAAGCCTTAATTTAGAGATCAATTTCTGATCATATTCCCAATTAACACCGGTTTGCAATGTGGATTGATCTTTTTCACGGGATGCAATAATTTTTTGCCAATTTGGTGGTGGCTCACGAATATCTTCAACACCATGAGCATAACTACAGTTATCTCCATATGGGCAATGACCCGCTTTAAACTTTTCACAAAGACGAGTCTTGAAGAATATCTTGCAAAGACGAGGCTTTTGATTAGGGTTTGTGGAGAAGCCATCATCATCATCATCTTCCTTTGATTCATCATCATAGTTTTGAAAAGAATTCATACCAGAGGTTTCTTCAAAATTTCTAGGTTTCTTGAAATGAGAAAATTCAGAATAGTTAGACTGTTGGTGTCCATTCTCCATTGGTCCTCCTTGAGGACAAAACATTGGTGCATCATTACCAGTTGAAAAGGGTGGGGGGAACTGGGGAAGTGGAAAACCCATGTTTTTTACATATTTTAGGGTTTATGCAAACAAGTTGTATCGATGGAAGCAATCGATCAGATTTTATAAAGCAAAAATTAAAAAAAGGAAACGCAGGAAGGAAAAAAAAGTGAAGATTTTGTTACCAAATATAACCGGACCTAATGTTGGAAGGAGAAGAGAAACTTATAATAGAAACGTCTAAAACCCTATTTAACTTCTAAAGATTAAACCCTTCAGAATTTGGCAAAACTAGTTAACTGGTTATGTTCAGGGTCGTAGTTGAGGTCAAAAGGTTGAAGTCCCCAGTCCCCACCATGCTAAAGAGGTTCATGTCGGACTCCCAAAAGAGGGGGTTATTAGAGACATATTGAATAACGCTATCATTCCTGATTCAACATGGATGGGACTTCATGCTCTATGTTGCAATGTTTGTTTTTTGAGATTGAGCTTCAAGGAAAAATGTGTTCAGGATTAAACTCTCTTGCGTAGCCTCGGCAGCATTGATAAAAGAAACTCACCAATTTGACAATTTGTAATGTACCTATGGCGGCACAAACATTTTTTGGTAGTCATCAACTGTTTAGAACACTGAAATACCTTTAAATAGAGCGTTTTATCTTGCCAACTATATATATCTAAAATTGATGCAGCGGATATTAAAAAAAAAGATGTTTGGTTCAGACTTCTAAATATTCTTAGAAATACTGACTATGAGCAGTGATAATTATTTAGACTTCGGTTTCTCGACTATAAATAATAATCAATTAAATATGAACAAATTTAAGAAATTTAAGAATTTTTTTTTATTAATCAAATTCAACAAAGTAGAACAATAACTTGAAGACTCTTAAATAGACTTTGGGAAAAAAATCTAACTTGCGCAGCAAGACAAGATGAAAAAACATAATAAACCGACTCAAACCCTAATTTGCTATTTTTGGCAAATTTTGGACGACTTGAAATAATGAAAGTACTCATAAAATAGAGTTATTTGCCGCAAACAGCGACCCAATCGGACTCCTAACGAAGAAGTTATTAATAAAACAAAAGCTTTCCTAAAATAGAAAAAACGTATGTTTGAACTCCTAAACGATGGAATTTCGCTAAAATCTAAAGACCATGAGACAAAGTCGTTCATTTCTTGATTGTTGGCCCGTTTCCAATCAAAATGGACCCCTCTTGAGCTAATTTACGACACTCGGGTTTCTACCTTCCAAATAGGCTATAGCTTGCTCATCTGCATCATTCTCTCGGGGTTAAGAAAAGTTCTCCCTTGAATTTTCTTGGTTATCATATAAGTTATCACCATTATACGACACCAAGTGTTTGACATTGAAAACATCAGAAGTACGGATGTGACTTGGAAGCTTTAACTTTTAGGCATTAGAATTAATCTTTGCGACAATTTCCAAGGGACCAATCTTGCGCGCCTTCAATTTGTTATACTACCTAACTGGGAAACAATCATTTGTCAATATTTCACACATGAAATCCCCTACTTGAAAATCCATAACTCTGCGTTTTTTATGTGTCGTCTCCTTATAACTCTCATTAGCTCGAAGCAACTGTTCTTCAGCGAACTTGTGAACCTGTTGCAACTGTTGGATACGTTCCTCAGCTCGAACTTCAATTCTCTTCAGATCAGGAACATGTACTAAGTCTACCGGTGCTCATGGATGGTAGCCATAAACAACCTCGAACGGACTCATACCCAGACTACGGTTTACTGCACGATTAAATGCAAATTCAGGTTGGCAGAGTTTATGATCCTAACTTTTCAGATTTTCTCCAACCATACACCATATATCACCCAATGAACAATTCACAACTTTTATTTGGCCATCACTTTGAGGATGATACGCACTACTGAAGTTAAGCCTTGTATTAGCTAATTTCTACAAGGTTTTCCAGAAATAACTAAGGAATCTTGTGTCTCGATCAATGTAGTCGATTCCGGATTTCGATCTGTATCGTTCGAGAGCGATACACTGGTATACGTTGTATCAGGGATATTTCGGTTCCAAATATCGGCGAAATATCGGTTCACACATTTTATACCTATAATTTTATAAAAAAAATACTAGTTCACATTTATAACTATAACAACAATGAATCTCTTATAAGAGCCTATGTTACAATCTTACAGAGATCATATACCACTACGAGCTCAGACAGGACATGGTTCTGGAGCATTAATAGAATTATCAACAAGGACATGACTTGAGCATTAATAGAATTATCAACAAGGAATGGATTAACACTTTTTTTCTCAATAAACAAGTGCTGAAACCATGGAGATGTTGAACAGTCATGACATACAATCCTTTCAACATACTTACTAGCACAAATATTCATCAACATTCATAATAAATATATCCATCAAAATGCAGGGAAATTGTGCTAAAATAGGAAATGCATTGTGCTTCTGTTAATGTCATGAATTCTCTACTTAAAAATTAAAACATCAAGTAAAATTTGTTGTCCTACCGATGAAACCTGTGAAACTAAAATATATCTTTGTCGTTCAATTTCAAAAATCATAAACTAAAATACATCTTTGTCATTCAAAACCAACTCCAGTTGCACAAGAATATGCTTAAGTTGAACATTTCTTCATTCACATCACAAAAACAAGAAATGGGTTTCTTTGATAAGCTCGTTATCTTCATTTTAATGTTCATATCATACAACTACGATCGAATTATAAGTGCACAAGCTCAAGAACCTGGGCCCTTTTATTAAGCTTGGAGCGTCTGTGCAGGAAGTAATTTCACTGCCAACAGTCCATATAAAAACAATCTCAATCTCTTACTCTCTTCTCTCTTTATAGAATAAGTACAAAAATCATCAAGAAAAAAATTAATATTTTCACCTTAAAATCGCTTCAATCTTGTAAAATTTGGAGTCTGGCATGTAATCTGATAACAACCCACCATACTGATCATTAAAATAAGACAAACCCATAAATTTATTCAACAGAAAATCAAGATCCAATACCTGGGGTGGTTTGTGCTTTAATAACAGGAACAATAGATGCATTTTTGAATCGATTTAAGCATTTTTGAAGAGACTCGATTGTGAATCAAGAAGAAAAGAAGTGTTTAGAGGAGACTTGAACTTGAAACAATGGAGAAATGAAGTTGATGAACAGACAAAGAAGCAAATGAAGAGAGGAACGATGGAGATGAAGTTGATGAACAAGCATAAGCAAATGAAGAGAGGAACGATGGAGAAATGAAGTCAATAGAGAAAACTAGGGTTCATTTCTCTCCAACGAATTTGAAGCGTTGGATTAAAAAAAAAGTTCTCATCCAACGGACATAAACATATATCGGGAATTTCGGAAATATCGGGTAAAACCGGTTTTTGTAAATTTCGACCGATATTTTCGGTGGAATATTGTTCCACCGGTAACCCTTAATTCGTTTCAGTTTCACCCCGAAACCCGAAATTTCGACGAAATTTCAGCCAAAATTAACTACATTGGTCTCGATCACTAACAATTGAACATGGAAATCCATGTAGATGATACACTTCACGGAAGAACAATTCAACTACCTTCATTGCATTAGTAGTCTTCTTGCAAGCAATAAAATGAGACATTTTTAAAAAACGGTCAACAACTGCAAATACTGAATCATGTCCCCTCTGAGTTCGAGGTAAACCCAATAAAAAATCCATGCTCAAATCTGTCCAGGGTTGACTTAGAACTTTCAATGGCATGTACAACCCTGCATTAGTTGTTTTTCCTTTTGAAACTTGACAGATTCGACATTTATCCACGAATTTAGCAACTCCACGCCTCATTGTTGGCCAGTAATATGACTTCGAAACAAGTTGGAAAGTCTTATCCCTTCCAATGTGCCCCTCGTCATCTAACTCCTTAATAATCTTCAATCGGAGACTAGAATAAGGAATACACAATTGGTTACCTTTAAAGAGAAATCCTTCATGCATAAGGTAATCACTTTGTTTGCCTGAACTGATATCATCCACAATCTCCGCAAATTTCGGATCGGTTAGAATATGGTCAGAATATGAATCAAAATCTATTACCTCAGTTCGCATGGTGTTGAGTATCATACTCCTTTGGCTTAAGGTATCATCAACTTGATTCTGCGACCCAGCTTTGTGTTTTAGTACAAAAGTGAACTCTTGCAAATAACTAGCCCACTTACCATGTCTAGAAGAAAGCTTCTCTTGACTGTTGATGTGCTTCAAAAAATCATGATCAGAAAACATAATGAACTCGTTATGAATTAGATAGTGACGCCAATGCTTCAAGGCTTGAACTATAACATAAAACTCTACATCATAAGTACTATAGTTGAGCTTAGCACAATTCAACTTCTCACTGAAATACGCTACAGGTTGTCCTTCCTGACTCAAAACAGCTCTAATTCCCACATTCGATGCATCACAGTGTAGTTCAAACGGCTTGCTGAAATCAGGTAACACCAATAATGGTGCAGTTATCAGCTTTGTCTTGACAGCTTCAAAGGCTTCGTCATCTTCCTCAGACCATGAAAACTTTCCTCTTTTCATGCATTCAGTAATGGGTGTCATAATGGTGCTGAAGTAGGGAATAAAGCGCTGGTAAAAAGAAGCGAAACCATGGAAACTCCTTACCTCGTGTAATGTAGTAGGTGTAATCAAATTTCTCACAGCTTCAACCTTGGACTCATCTACCTTGATTCCATCCTTGGTGACGACATAACCGGGAAATAAAACTCGATCTGTCATGAATGAACCCTTTTTGATGGACGCAAATAATTTCTCCCTGCGTAGAACTGAGAGCACTTCTCAAAGATGTTGAACATGCAAGTCCATGTTAGCACTATAAAGAAAAATATCATCGAAATAAACAACCACAAAAGTACCGAAAAAGGGTCTGAGTACTTGATTCATGATACACATGAATGTACTTGGCGCATTGGTCAAAACGAATGGCATAACCAGCCACTCATATAATCCTTCTCGAGTTTTGAAAGTAGTCTTCCACTCATCACCTTCACGAATTCTGATCTGATGGTACCCACTCTTCAAGTCGAGTTTGCTAAACACCTTTGGTCCACACAACTGATCTAACAATCCATCCAATCTGGGAATTGGAAAACGGTATTTGACTGTGATTTTGTTGATGGCTCGACTGTCAAAACACATTCTCCACGTTCCATCTTTCTTTGGAATCAGCAAGGCTAGTACTGCACAAGGACTTAGACTCTGTCGGATCAATCCTTTCTGTAACAAATCTTCCACTTGACGAAGAAGTTCTTCATGCTCCTCAGGACTCATTCTGTAATGCGCTTTATTTGGCAAGCTTGATCCAGGAACGAGATCAATACGATGTTGTATATCCCAGAGAGGTGGTAGCTCGTCTGAAAACTCATTAGGAAAAACATCCATAAATTCTTTAATTAAAGGTTGATCTGCAATGGGAATACTAGTTTCATCATGTTGTTCTTCTTTGCCAATCAACACATACAATTCACCTGCATCTTCTACCTCATCTTCAAACTGTTTAAACGACAAGAGATTGGTAGCTTCTTCAGTAGATGGTGTAGGTGCAATCTCTTTACTTGGTACAAGTACTATACGTATGCCGTTTTATAAAAAATGTAGGTATTCTTATACCCGCCATGACTACTTTTCCTATCAAACTCGCATGGACGACCCAACAACAAGTGACAAGCATTCATACTAGTACCGTCACACCATATTTTATCTTTATATTTGTTACCAATTGAAAAAGAAATCAAGCAACGTTTGTTTACTTTTACCTCATTCCCTTTCTTAAGCCAAGAAAGCTTGTATGGATGTGGATGTGCCTTGGTTTCCATCTTGAATCGTTTCACGACCTCTTCATCAACAATATTCTCGCAACTTCCAGGATCAATAACTAAACGACAAACTTTTCATTCGATCATACATGTCGACTGGAATATATTGTTACGCGACCAGCTGTCTCCCTCATCTTACGTAGAGTGAGACAAATTATTCTTACTACAAAGTTCACTCCTTTATCTCCAGCAACTACTTCATCGACAGGTTCAGAATCATCCTCATGATCCTCTTCATAATCAGTTACCCATCCATCTACACGGTCGTTTTCAGTGAAAAATACCTTGTTCGCTCGTTCTGCTTTTTGACAGTCACTGGCTTTGTGCCCAGATTCTCCGTACTTATTAAACCTACCTCCAAAAGTGGTAACTGGGGTTTTATTTGGTGTTGACGAAGAATTAAGTTTACTAGCATTACTAGGTGTTGAAGTAATACAATTACTTGCTGGAGATGCTGCCACATTGATACCCCCAATTTAAGCTTTTACGCCCTACTTGTTTCTTTATATACATTGCTCTATGATGCGCATCAGAAATAAAAAAACAATCAAACATGTTGAGTGTATCCTGATATTGTTGAGGGAGACCACCTGTATAGCGAGCAACTTTTTGCTCATCTGACTCTGACAAGTCGTTAAGAGAAAATAGTCGGTAAAACTCCTTGGTGTAATCGTCTATAGAACGTACTCCCTTGCTTAGGTTTTGCAGCTGCTGGTACATCAATCCAATGAAGTTATGTGGCAAAAACTCTGTTCTCATGTGTTTTTTCAACTTCTCTCATGATACTAACTTCTGTTTTCCTTTACGACTGCGTAGCAGCTTGTGTTGTTTTTACCACGAATTAGCCCTCCCACGAAACATAGTCGCTACCAACAAAACTCGTTTGTTATATGGTACTTCTTTGAATTCCAATACTTCCTCAACTGTATTTACCCAGGAGAGAAACTCTTCCGGTTCCAAACCACCATAAAATTCTGGGATCTCTACTTTTATTCCTGCCTTCCAGCGATCAGAATCCTCTCGTTGATTTATTCTTCCTTCGCGATGCCCTCTAGCAAAAGGGTTAGCGTTATCATCTTCTTCTTCCTTCTGAAGGTTATACCGACCCAGCAAACCTTGGACGTCTTCAATGAATTCTTCTCTAGATCTCCATGGAATGAAACCTTTTAGACCTCCTCCTCGACCTCGACCTCGACCCTGACCGATTGCTACTCTTGGTGGCATCTTATCAACCCTAGAATCGACTTTGTGCTGATACCAACTGATGCAACAGATAATAAAGAAAACAAAAAAAAGAGAGGTTTTGTTCATACTTCAAATATTCCTAGGAATATCGACTATGAACAACGATAATTATTTAGACTTCGATTTCTCGACTTTTAATAATAATCAATTAAACTTAAACAAGTTTAAAAAAATAATTCTTATTATCAAACTCAACTGCTTAAAACAATATATGGAGGACTCTTTTATAGACTTGGGGAAAAACCCTAACTTTCTAGTCAAGAAAGGATGAAAAAAAAACCTAAACCGACTCAAACCCTAATTTGCTATTTTTGACAAATTTTGGTCGACCAAAAATAATGAAAATACTCATAAAATAAAACTATTTGCCGCAAACAGCGACCCAAACGGACTCCTAACGAAGAAGTTATTAACAAAACAAAAACTTTCCTAAAATAGCAAAAACGCTTGTTTAAAGCCCTAAGGGCGTCCACAGTGGGACGAGTATCCCAAACGACCAAAGACTAAAATTTTTAGTCTTTGGTCCGACCCAAGAACATCGGTATATGGTCGGGCGGTGCTCTAAAATAACGCCTGGTGTTGGGAGGTGTCCTAGCGTATCGCTTGTTGAGACGGGCGTGATCCTAGCATAACGCTTGCGCCAGGCGGTCTCCTAGCTGAACGCTCGATGTGGGGCGGAAACGTAAGATAACGCCTGATAGTGGACGGTCTCCTAGGACCATGCCCAAGAGACGGGCGGAGCACTAGACAATCGCCTGATGGGGCGGTGTGCCAGCATCACGCCTGATCAAGTAACCCTTGTAATGGAGCGTGTGAGAAGAAAGGGACGAGCGGTGTCCTAGCGCCTCGCCTAGAATTCCACGCGGAATGCTAGCGGTCCGCCCCATCTTTTCTTCTTTCTTCTTCAGCCGCAACTTCCCCTGGACCCCCCATTTTCCCCTGAACCCCCCATTTTTCCAAGCGGTATCCTAGGGTTACGCTCAAACTGGGCGATATTCTTGCGTTACGCATGTTAGTGGGCGTGATCCTAGAGCCTCGTTCCATCAGGCGTAGGCCTAGGTTCCTAGGTTACCGCCCGTGTTTTTGAACGTTGTCCTAGAATAACGCTTGATGCCAGGCGGTTCACTACGAAGCCGCTTGATGCTAGGCGCTTCACTACGATGCCACTCAACTAAACGAAGTTTAGTCCAGAAAAAAGACCAGATTTAGTCTGCTACAGTCGATTTTCTGGACTAAACCCCAAATCTACTCGTCCCGCTGCGCCTCACAATTCTGTACCAAAGACTAGTTTTGATCTTTAGTCCATGTTTTGATAGTCCCATTGTGGACGCTCTAAACGATGGAATTTGTCTAAAATCTGAAGACCATGAGACGAAGTCGTGTCATGTCTTGATCGTTGACCCGTTTCCAATCAAAATAGACCCCTTTAAAGCTAAATTACGACAATCGGTCTTTAACCTCCAAATAGACTATAGCCTGCTCTTCTGCATCATTTATGGAAAATTGCTTGAAGTTCAACCAACTTATGCAGCAGAATAGTTTCAATGTTAACAGGGGGGACTCAAGCTATACTGTTCTGATATGATAAGTGGGAGAACAATCAGATTCTTAAGCAAGAGTTTCCAACTCTTTATGAAAATTCAAGAAACAAATGGGCAAATTTGAGAAGTATAATCACGGAGGAGAACGGTTGGAAGCTGAATTTAAGAGCTTTGACTAGCGAAGAAGAGACAGCGAAGGAAGAACTGTTAACAAGATGTGTCGCCCTCGTGTGTTAAATGAAGAATGATGCAGCGAATTTCCTTAATGCCGGATTTGCATGCAGCTTTAAATCTAAAACTTGTTATGAATCCTTGCTAAGAGAAGATGGAGATGGTATTCCAACTAATGCTATAGAATTTCTATGGCCTAAGGATTTACCACCTAAAGTCTTGTTTATGTTTTGGGCTGCTAACCAAAATTTTATGCCTGCAAACTAGAGGTGTGTAGTGCAAGACATCAGCTGTAAGTTGTGCAATAGTGGTGAAGACATTGTTGAACTAAATAAAGGGTTGCATGTGTTAATCACAAATTTGGGAGGAACCAAATAAGACCCCATAATTTGGAAATTTGCACAGCACAATCTCACTTATATGTAAGTTTTTAAAAATTGGTATCAAGTGTTCTCTAAGGTTGTAGCAGAGGTTAAAAGGGCTTCAAGCAAAACAGAATGCAAAAGAGAACTAGAGCAAAAAATTGATGGTTTCGCGTGAAATGATAAATATCAAATATTAACTATGTACTCAAAAACTTAGTGAAAGACCAAATCCTCTCAAGAAATTAATTCCAATGTTGGGATTCACTCATAGTCATTGATTATTTACATATATGGATTGGCTTTAAGACTCTACAAATAAGCATACAACATTGATATAACAATCATATACAGATGAAGTAAAAATGGCGTACACATAATAAGCTAGCTCTGGATGAAAAAGTAGTAACTCAGCTTATCAAGTAAGTTTCTCATCTACATTTGCAAGTTCTGTTTTTTTCCACCTTGTCCTGGTGGCTTGGATGCTACTTTCATATCCACTGCTGTCTCCAGATTCAGTTGCCGATTTCACATCACGAGTCAGTCCCGGATCGACCCGCCCAGTACGGTGTTCCTGAAAGAAAAAAGACATGTACCATTCAATCAGAACAGAAGTAAGAAAACCAAGGAAACAAGTCATGTATGCATTTCACAAAACTAAAACTAAATTAATTGGCAAGCCTTGATTATAAGAAGTTGTCAATTTCCTCACCAAAACACAAACACGGGGGAGATGTTCATGTTTCTTTTAATCTTTAAGATATTGCTGAGAAATTCAATACAAGTTGCGATTCTGTGTTACGTTGTTTTTTTTCTCTTTGACTTAAAGATTTAACACAGAAGGGTGACTTTGGGACATGGGAGACATGAACTCATGAATTAAGCTTCCTAAAAAAGGAGAAAGTATTTAGAAGGAAATGAACAAAAACATACATCTCGGAAAGGGAAATCATCTGCCTCGAGCATATGTATCACATGTCCCATCTTTGGCCTTTTCTGAGCATCTGGGTCAACACATTTCAAAGCTACTAAAAGGGCACGTTTCAATGCCCTTGAAGAAGGTTTCTCAGGCATCTTAGGATCCAAAAGTCCTTCAGAATTCCTGCTTGATACCATCGTTTTAAGCCACTCAACCAAGTTCACCTGAAAACCCATGATTTGAAATAAGACAAGGAAAAGATTCTTCAAAATCTTTCTGTTAACAATCATACAGTATGTATACACTGATATAGTATGCTTTGCATTAGCGATGTCGGTTATATGATATGAATACCTCTCCAGGAGGTCGACTGTAACTAACCGGGCTTCTCCCAGAAATTATCTCCATAATAAGAATTCCAAAACTGTATACATCACTGCGTTCGTTCAACATGCCCGTACTAGCATATTCAGGAGCCACATACCTACAGAAAACAAAAGCGGAGTGTCATCATTCTCCGTAGACTACTCTGTATTCTTTCATAGATACTTAAGGCTCAATAATTCATAGCAAATGCTGCTTAATTTAACTTCACAACTGCGATTTAGCTAACAATGTTTAGGGAACAGTCAATAGGTGAACTAACCCAAATGTTCCCATCACACGAGTTGTAACATAGCTACTTTCAGAGCCCAATAATTTCGCAAGCCCGAAATCAGACACCTTAGAGTTCCACTGCCTATCAATCAAAATGTTGCTTGATTTTACATCACGGTGAACAACCTTTGGCTCTAGACACTCGTGGAGATATGTCAACCTGAGATTTCAAATAAAATTTCAGCCATGACCAGCAATTTAAAACACACTAAAAATTAAGACGTTGAAGCTAACAGCAATACCCTTTCGCTGTTCCAAGAATAATGTTCATACGAATCTCCCATGTGAGAGGACTGCAAGGACCAACATCCCCATGAAGCCACTGCTCCAGATTCCCATTGTCTACATACTCGTAAACAAGCATCCTGTGAATACATCCCCACAAGTAATCAGAAAAGTTAATTAAAAAAAAAAGTCTTGACCAAAATAGCTTGTTAGCCCACTTTGAGACTTGGACAAAATGACTATCAAGGTAAATTAGTACCTATGAGCTCCTTCAGCACAGTAGCCAAGTAACCTAACTAAATTCTTATGCCGAACACGTCCAATCGCTTCCACTTCAACCTTAAACTCTTTTTCAGCTTGTCCCCTGAACAAACAACAACCACCCATTTATCAAATTCTAAATCTAGCTGAATTTTAGTGCGCCTATATGCAACCCCTGTTTAGTCTAACTCTATCATTAAGTAAAGCATGGGGCACCAGCTAGTCACAATTATAGTAGCTCTGAACTTTAAGTTATAGCGAGAAAATTTTGAGCAATTTAGAGAAATTCACAAAACTAACAATAAAAATCACCTGTTATTGAGCAAATTCTTGATAGCAACTTGGGAATTATCTTGTAATACACCACGGTAAACAATCCCATACCCACCTTCACCAATTAGATGTTCATCAGCAAATCCATTAGTAGAAGCTTCAAGCTCTCTAAGTGTATACCAATGTCCCCAGCCCAAATGTGAAACTTCAGGGATCGAAATTGGTACTTGATCAATCGACCGAGTCTCTCCACTTCCATGAGAAGACCCACCACCACCACCGCTACCAGTAACAGGGTACGCAATCTTATGATCTTTACCAATTTCAATATGAATTCTATGAACTCCAGTAAGATTCACTTCTTCAGGATGTAAAAGTAAAGCTTGATTCTCATTTGAACCGACGCTTTGACCTGATTCAGGTAATGGGTTTGGTTGTTGCATTTTGATTTGATTGGGTTTTGGATGATCTTGATGATGATTATGAGTAGAATTCCTAACATTATTATCAACCCTGATTTCTTGAATTTCCTTGGAAACATTTGGGATAGTGGGGTTTTTAGTACTAGAAAAAGAGTTACGTTTTCCTCTGCTGCTACTAGTATTTTTATTACGTTTAGAGATAAACCATAAAGAAATTACAAAGAGAAGAAGAACAAAAGCTGCTCCTACACATACTCCTAACACAACCCATAATCTTAATCCAAAAATTGAAGTCCTTTTTGATAATTCATCATTTAAAAATGCTGCTTTGTTTTGAGTCATCTTCTCCTGTTTGTTAAGATGAAAGTTTTAGAGAAGATATAAAAATATATGGACAGAAGTAATTACATTTAGAGAGTGACAGTGAAACAGAATAAATGGAAGGGTTTTACCTGAATGGATTTTGAGAGAAGAAGAAGAAGAAACAAGAAAGAAGATAAAGATAATAATAATATCCCTTTCCAGTTTCCTCCACTAGCAGCACTGTACCAGATGAAGAAGGAAATAAGTGTTTTGTTTTTCACTTTGTCCAAAGAAGAAAATATTAATTGCAGGTTTATTAGTACTAGTAGTATTTATTAACTAACAACTTATTAAAAAAAAATCACCTTTTTCTTTGTTCTTCTAATTTTTTTTATCTGCACTAGCAAGCCTGAAAGAGTAGTTAATGTGGGACAGTTATACCACTCTGTATGTGATCACCAAAAATACAAAGGAAGTGGTGTGACAATCAAAATTGTTTAAAGATGATTATAGTACGATAACTAAGATGAATCGATACATAATAAAAAATAAAAAAAAAAAAAAACAATCACTATAATAACAAGATGACACAAAGATTATAGTGGTTCCACAGTTTAACTGTTTACATCCACTAATAAAATGATTAGATTTATAAATAAGATCAAACTTTTATCAATACAAAAGAAGAAGAAATATACAAATTTGGATAAAAGATACATTTTCTAACCAATAAATCATAATTAAAATCCACTACTCTAATTAGAATCAGAAAATCTCGTATGTATCATACCCAATGCAGTACGTACCGGCCGATGAGCGGTACGAAACTCAAATTACCGCCGAAACGATATTTCACTGAGAAAACCGGCCGGTACGGTTAAAAACCGGTATTGCACGGTATTGTCCGATATTATCCGGTACCCGGTATGTATTATCGGCTGTCAGATGAAAAAAAAACTGATCCTACGGCTGATACCCGGTATGTATTATCTCCATCGATCCTGCATCTCTGCATCTTCTTCTTACGGATGGTCTGGTATTGAACTGTCATCTCTGCATCTTCTTCTTCGTGCAGCGTCTCCATCTCCATCTCTTCCTCCATCTCTTAAGGTATGTATTAAACTCAAACCTAGACAACTATAGTTCAAGTAATCTTGTTTGATTTTTATTGTGAAACTGATTCTCATATTCATTCTAGCTTTCTTTCGTATGATTTGATTAGGGTAATTTCAAATTAGGTTTCTAGTTCATTGTTAGAGATTGAATACCCATTTATCCATATTGAAATCAGATCTTGAAGTGGTTTGGGAAACTCAAGTTAGGGTTACTTTTTCAAATTGGGTACTTTTTATGAATTAAGGCTTTTAATTTTAATTTCAATCAAAATGATGT
Source organism: Papaver californicum (assembly GCA_023531435.1). NCBI lineage: Eukaryota > Viridiplantae > Streptophyta > Magnoliopsida > Ranunculales > Papaveraceae > Papaver > Papaver californicum. The sequence goes on from JAJJMC010014687.1 coordinate 7,431,719, forward strand.
TACTGATTTTGTTAAGACATTGAGTATCTATTCCTGTAATATCAGTGTCAGCACTGGGAATTAAATGTGGGATGCATAGAGAAATTTGAAAATGATTTACTTTTTCCCCTGTATTTGTTTATGTTGACCATTTCATAACAATATTCATTTCAATTGGATATTTCGTACTTGTATTCTTCATTGTAGTGATTTCTTTTTAATTTGACTATCTCTCGAAAGCAAAACAAAGAATGAATTGTTTTGTAAATGTGTCTATTAAGTTTCAGTTGATTGTCAACAATAAAAAACTCACCCTTATCCATAATCTATACTCTTCCCTCTTATGTTCCCTAAATCTGGGTCACGTGTTGTGTATGCCATCAGAGGATGCATTATTAAGTTCTCTTTTATACTTCATAAGCTTTAGTATTATGCAACTGACGACATCATAATAGTAATACCCTGCATTTAAGAAACTATTCTCTTTAAGGAAACCCATTTGAACCGCCGCACATTTGTGCAGCCTGATACTCTGCCACCATTGAATCCCTATTGCTTAAGAGTTGAAATTCTCCCTGCCATTTTTTATAGTTGAGAGAAATTGCTTGCTTAAACTGATCCGTTTATACATTGGTCGTGCCTTTCTTATTTTCTCACATATCACTCATTTGCTTGACTAGTGACTACTACTAATTTGCTTCTAAGTAATTTACCTGCTAGATTCACTCATAGTAAATCATCAACTCACAAGATTGAATAATAATCTCAATGTCACAAGATTGTAACGGGTCTTTCGTTCCTCTTATGCATCTGTTTCTAGTTTATTATTTAATAGGGTTTTGTTTGCTCTAGTATATTGAACTTGATATGACTTTTAGTGATAAATTGTAAGATTACTAAGTTTTTGATAAAATGCCTGGAACAGGAGAAAAAGGGATAAAAGTTCTAATAGTTTTCTTTATGCGTTTCAGCAACGGTATGTCCGTATGGGTCATGTAGCTTAATATATAGACTCTGTAATTAGGTTGGTTGCATATCATTAGCTAATTGGTTTTGGTGTCAACTGGTTTATGTTCATTTGCATGATATTTTACTCAATTTGTTGACACATCTCACTGTCACTCTTTGATTATTGAACACCACTATAGATTAGTAGATGAACTTTAAGAACTGGGTTTAATTTATTTTGCTTGAACAAGCTATTACTTTGTTTAGTCAATTAAGTACCTTGTTCAAACTTGCATATATATATGATTTGAGTAGTGTATTTTAATGTTTGGTAGCACTTGTACTTTTGTCTGTACGTTTGTTGAGAAGTTCAGTTTGAACTTTGAAACTTTTCTTTTTTCTTTTTTTTCTATAGTCTATTTCTTTCTACGTGGAAGAAACTAGTTCTTTGTTTGAGACCGGTTTTTTTTTCTCTGACTGGTTTGCATTTTGCATCTTTCACATCTTATTCAATCCCATGACTCAATTTTCTTTTTGTTTGAAAAGCGAGGAAATTTGAAGTGCACAAAAAATTCAGTTGGGGTTCAGTCACAACTCAGCACACTAGCAGAAGTACTGAGAGTTGTTGATCCAAAGCTTCATCAACATATAGGTATGCTTTTCTCGCATTTCATTTTTTTCATGTAAATTAGTAAAGGGAAAAAGCTTTCATGTAATGGTTAGTACTTGTATTATCTTGAGTAAGGCCTTATGCCACCTAAATAAATCCAGTCCTTTCTCCAACTTCAGTATACAACTTAAAAATGTTATGCTGACATGTTTTTGAGCCTAAGTTATTTTTTTTTGTTGTTAGTAAGGTGGAGTACTTTGTTGCCTTTAAGCTCATCTAATATGAACCCACTTTGATACCATGTTTGTGCTCACAATGAGTTACATGTACGAACTGTGAAGCTCGTGTATGTCTAGCCCAAATAGTAATATAGTTAAGTAATCAACACATCAGCACCAAATAAAGAATCTTACTTAATCTCAACATAAAATGTTGATTCGGAAAAAGAAGTTTGAGTTTTGTGCTTATAGCTTAGTTATAATTTAGTAACTCTTTTCCCATCTTTCATTTATTATATTAACTTGTTTTGTTTCAGTTTTGTTACTTTAGGTTGTGAATCAGGTGATTATGGATTCTTCTAATGCATCCAATTCATGCACTACACCCTCTACGTGTGGCTCATTGTTGCCTTCATCTTCTACATAAACCAAAACTCCACCAACGAAAGACACACCATCCAAAGATATATCATGGCAATGGGGTGAATGCAGAAATCCAAATCATCCAACATGGATTACTTGTTTATTATGTTTGAAAGAAATCCGTGGTGGTGGAATCACTAGGCTTAAGGATCATATCTTACAGAAGTCAGGGAATGTTAAACCATGTGGTAGTGCAACAACTGATATTATGAACAAACTTAATCAGGATACTTCTCTAAAGAGGACCAGAAAAGAAATCCGGGCTACTGTTGATTTATTGTATGAGCATACAAACTCAGGTGAAGGGTCTGATGCTTCAACTGATGTTGAGGTGCAAGAAAAAGAGGCCAGTGGTAGTCGACTAGTTGTACAAACTAAGAAAAAACAACGAATAGGCCAAAGTAATAGTAGAGGACCAATGGATTCATTCATGAAGACAGATCACGCGAGAACTCAGCAGGCCACTCTTGAAAGAAACAGTGTAGCGAAAGAGAAGTTACTAAAAGCTGCATGGAAAAGCATTTCAGCTTGGATGACTGAGAATTCAATTTTTTTTAATACCGTTCGAAGCCCAAGTTTCCAAGAAATGATCTATGCAATTGGCGAATACGGGAAAGGTATGCAGTTGGCTTAACTTAACTTGTATATAACTTAACTTACTCTGTAATAGTTGTTAACTAGATCTGTTTTTGTATGTTTTTCTTTTGATGTTAGCTATGCCTTCACCATCTTACCGTTAGATTCGTACAAATCTTTTCAAGGAACAATTAGATGATATGAAGACGTTTGTTGATACATTTAGGGTACATTGGAAGAGGTTTGGATGTTCTATTATGTCTGATGGTTGGATGGATGGGAAAAAGCGACATCTTATTAACTTTTTGGTGAATTGTCCGAAAGGGTCAGTTTTTTTTGAAGTCTGTAGATGCGTCAAACAGAACCAATGATGCTGATTACATACGTGGGCTTGTAACAGAGGTAATTAATGATGTTGGGAAAGATAATGTTGTTCAGTTCATTACAGATAATGGTTCCAACTTTAAGAAGGCAGGAAAAGACTTAATGATTGATTTCCCAAATATGTATTGGACTCCTTGTGCTGCTCATTGTGTTCAATTGATGTTATAAGATCTTGGTTCCAAGCTTCCAAGAATCAAGAAATCCGTGGTATTAGGTAAGAGACTCGTTACTATATTTATTCTCACTTTCAAGTATTGGATTTTATGAGGGAGATGACAAATGGAGACTTACATAGGTCCACAAAGACTAGATTTGCAACTCAGTACTACACACTAGAAAGTCTCCATAAGTATAAAACCCTTTTGCAAATGATGTTTGTGGCTGATAGGTGGGCGAAAAGTAGGGCTGCAAAAGAAAATGTAAGAATTAATGTACTTAAAATTGTTACAAGTAGTACATTTTGGGCAGATATTGAGTATTCTTGTACTGTGCTAAAGCCTTTAGTTAAGGTTGTAAGGTTAGTGGATATTGAGCTCAAACCTACAATGCCTTATTTGATTGATGCAATGAGAATAGCATGGGATCAAATGGAGAAGAATTTCAGTAAAGAAACAGATAGTTGGGCTATAATTCAGGATGTCTTTGATACCGATTGAAGAAAAACTTTAATCATGATCTACATTGTGCGGCTTGTTATTTGAATCCTTCAATATTCTACAAGATCGATGCTCGTGAGATGGATAATGATTCAAAGTATAAAGAAATCAAAAGGGGTCTTCATAAAGCAATGGAAAGGCTAATAACCGATGAAGATGAACTAGATAAAGCTATGTCTGAATTGAGACTATACAGTGATGCTGTTGGGATCTTGGGAAGTCAGTCTTGCATAAGAAGAAGAGATAAAGATCAACCTCGTAAGTTTTTTATATTTTGTTATTTTAAAATATGATTATGTTTGTGTTATATAAATTTGTGTATGTATTTATGAAGATGATTGGTGGATTACCTATGGAGGAATGGATGTTCCATGCCTACAAAAATTTACAATCAAGGTATTGAGTCTGACTTGTTCTTCTTCCCCATGTGAGCGAAACTGGAGCACATTTCAGAATGTAAGTATTCTTATCTTTGATTTCATCTGTTTTAGTTCCCTTTGCTTGTCATACTGAAATGCACATATTTATTCTATCATTTGCTTACTATCTACTCTGTCATATGTTTCGTATTTCAGTTGCATTCAAAGAAACGAAATTGCTTAACACAACAGAAATTGAATGATAGTGTCTTTATCCAATATAACAAGAAATTGCAGCGTCGATACAAAGAAATCCAACAATATAACGATGATGGGAAAGCTCGTGATCCTATTTTTCTGGATGAACATGATGAAAATTATGAATGGTTGGATCCACAAAATTTGGATGACTTGAATGTGGAAGGTGATAATGTAACTTTGGATGATTTACAGGAGAATATTGGTGAAGTAAGTGGGTCAGTTCGTAGTTCTCGAAGTAAGTCTATTTATCCAAATGACACTGACATTGATGCATATGATACTGATCAACTGATGTTGGACACGGAAAGAGGACTACTTGGTGATGATTGTGATGTATATATAATGAATCTAATGATTTTGATTAAAATTGTAATATGGTTGTTTTTATTAGTACTTTAGACGGTGAAATTTGAAGTTGTTGTTGTTTATCTTGTGTTTCTTGTTTAAACTTTGAACTATATGTGGAATCTATGGATCTATATATTTCGGATGAAAAATATTTGTTATAAGTTATATGAAATATATTTCAGTTATAAAATGATACTTATAACGTTTTGAACTATATATGATACTTATAACGTTTTGGAATATATTTATAGTTATAAAATGTGAGCTAGTATTTTTTTTATAAAATTTTAGGTATAAAATATATGGACCGATATTTCACCGGTATATAAACCAAAATTTCCCCGGTATACCGGCGTACCAGTATATCGCTCTCGACCGGTACGAACGAAATCCGGTATGGTACAACTTTGATCATACCTAAGCTCTTTAGTCTTCTTTAATGCCTTTTTTCCGTTTTTCTCCTCCAATTTTCCAACCCCTTTTCTTGTTCATGATTCTGGTATTTATAGCCAATTCATGGGGTCCCACTAATTAACTTTGTCACCTGTTCATTCCTATCTATCTTTGATGAATCATGTAATCCCGCAAGTCTTTCTTAGTGTACTACTTATCATCCCGTAGCTTTCCTACGGTCTGGTCCCGTAGTCTTTCTTCGGTCTTCCATTTATTGTCCTGTAGTTCTCTTTCGGTCTTGTATTTTATTATTACTTTCGGATTAGGATTATAGCATGTCTGACACGCAGCTTCTTATCAGTGAATCGTCATGCTTTAGTCCTTTTTGTCCCGCAACTTGTAGAGTCGACACGCGTTTCTCGGGTCAATATTCATCATTACACTTTAATGAGTCACACTTTTCCCGCACCCTGGTGTCAATCATGCAGTTAAGTTATCTGTTTTAATCAGAGCTCCGTACTTTCCAGCAACATATGCATTTAATGCGGTTACTTCCCGTAACCTACGTGTTACTCATGCAGCAATTATGTCAGGCTTTATATCTGTCGACTTTTCAGAATTCCTTTACAAAGTTTTGTTTGGGTGCTTCTCTTCGTACTTTAATTCATTACTCCTTTAATAATTCCTGGACACGTGTCAATCGAGATTTATTCTCTCGCAATTTGTCCCCTTTTCTTCTTTTTTTCTTCGAATCTGACGGTTGATATCAATTCCTGAAAAAAGAAGAATAATCATTACTTTTCTTTCTCCCACACCTGTAATAACTCCCATTAGCACGTTTCTGTCAGTTGTTGTTTTTCCGAGAAAATCAAATCCCTGAAAAAGTGTATTTCTTTTCAGTCTTCGACGGTTTGTCAGCTTTGATCCGTTTAATATCAATTGCCTTTATTACTTTACTCTTTACATCTTTTGTTTTCTTTCTCTTAAAGTTGCAGAGCTTCTCTTTCCTTAAAATTTTCAAAGATTCTCCATCGTTCCTTTTGTTTTCTTCCTCTAAAAGTTGCAGTGCTTTCCTTAAACTTTTCAAAGACTCTTCATCGTTTCTTTATTCTCTTTAGACTCCGGTGTTTTTGGATTTCATCTTTCATCGGGATCAAGTTTCATCTCCTTTTAATCAACAGATTCTTGTTTCTTCCATTTTTCTATGAGTAATCCCTTTTCTTTTTGTACTTTATTTTTTCATCTATGTTTGTGCTTGATTTCTTTTGGGATTAATTATTAAGGGTATTGACGGTTTGCTGGATCGATTGACAATGATGATTGTTACATTGATAAACGTTTTACCCATGTTCTTTTTCTTTTCTTTTCCCTGATCAACTGATTTTGCTGATCTCTTTACTCTGTTTTTTCTCCGTAGATAAAAATCTTATCATGGCCGATAGATCAACAGCCAGAGCACCTGGTGGTTCTTCTCATCATGATCATTAATCAAGCAGGAAATCATCTCGTTATCCCGTATCAAGGCGTCCTCCTGCTTCTATCTGGCCTATCAGTTCTTACGCCGAGCCTTCTCGGGCAGCAAATGTTCCTTCTCCTGCTATCAATCCTGCTCCCAAGAAGAAACGGGATAATGTATTCTATAGCTTCAGATCCGTGAATCTTGATGATTTCAAGGAGAGACATCGCCTTAAAGGATTCAAAGTTTCTTTCTATGATCAAGGTTCATATGCAATTTCCTTGGACATGGTAAAAAAGTTTAATTATTCTAGGAATAGATTATTGGTTTCAGCGGGAGCATTAGAAACAGGGGTTCATCTTCCTCTGTGTCGTCATGAGAGTCCCTTTCAATTTGAATTTCTTGCATCCCATAGAGAATCTCCATACGGTCGTGCTCGTTCCATCGTTCAATATACTGGAAATTTGTGGCGTATGTTGGATGAGTGTAATCTTCGTAGTCAAGGGTTAACTCATTTTACATGCTACGTACCTGATCCCGCAGAGCATCATTTCTATACGGTCGAGAATTTTCATGCCACTTATTCAGATAGCTATGCCTTGAAGAACTATGTAAGGTGGAGCGTTAGTCCTGGTCGGAGAGCTAGTTCGGGATTCCGTTTACTTCATGAAATAGATAATGCCAGAATAAAGTGTATCCCAAATACTAATATCCCTCTGAAAGAAAGAATTCGGTTAGATCATGATTATAGATGGTATCGTACTCCCTTAGTGATCGAAGGTCCCTGGATGTTTGGGTCTCTTCCAGATGATATGGTTCGAGATGTTCTCAATCGTTTTCCTGGTTATTGTCCTTGGAAATTAAACTTCTCTGGTTTCAAGCATGATTACGAGGTACATGTAGTTATTTTTTACTTCTTTTGTATTGCCATTTTCCTTTGAAGTATAATATCCTCCTTCATATTTTATTTCCGTAGGTTGAACCTCCACTTGAGCCACAAGATGAGTTAACTCCTGTGCCGTATGTTGAGCCGCTGCCTATGCTGTGCATAAATGAAAATGTTCAAAGATGTGACGCTAGTAGAAAGCGTAAAGCTGAGGTTTCCGCAACGAAGAGCAAGAAAAAGGCCAATAGGGTATCCCGTACCCCCTCTATGAAGTAGAGAGCGAAGCTGAAGACTTCCATCTTCGTCGCCGTACTATAAAAAGGGGTGGGAGATCTGCTAACATCATCTTAGAGGAAGAAGAGGTCATTCCTCAAATATCAAATCCCGAACCCACCATTTCAGCTAATGTTATAGAAGAAACTTCGGCAATGGGTGTTGTGGAAGGGGCTCCTGAAGCTATTGTCAATCCTCCAATTGATAACATTGCTGCTTCCAGCTTTTATCAACAACTTTCTCCTCTTCCTGTTGATTTTTCTATTGAGGTGATTTCATATGGGGATGAAGTAGCTGAAGAGACGGGTCATATTGTAGAAGAAGATCCCATCAATGCAAGTGGTGCTGTTGGAATTCCGGATCGTCTTCATCGGGATGATACAATTGCCGATGGTATTTCTCCAGTTGCGGGATTATGTGAACCTTCGGGGGCCTCTGTTGCGGGAAGCATTCCCGTAAACACTACAACAGTGATTTCTTGCAATCCCGACAACACTGTTGTTATGGGATTGAATGAACCTTCAGGTATTCATGCTGAGGAGTCCATTCCCGCAAGTGCTATGGTAATAACTTCTTCTTATCCCGCTGCCAATGCTTCTGTTACGGGATTGATTATGTCTTCGGACATTCAAGCTGCGGACTCCTCGGAACCAAACATAAGAATCCCTCATACTGATAAAGGTAAGGGGATCGCAGATGATTCAACTCTTTTAGGGAATGAAAATGAAGCCTTTCAATGGTTTCTTTCTAAAGAACTTATGTCCGTTTCCTGTACTCTGAGGCCTGTGAAGTCTGACAGTGTTGCAGTTTCTCAACTGCTATAATCCATGGGAACTGTTGCATTTGAAGATGCTAGGGATGCTTGGTTTGGTGATACTGCTGATCCATCCTTCTCCATGAATCCTCCTTCTTCTCTAGGAAATACTCTTGCTCTCGCAGAGGGACAACACTATGCATTCCCGCATCAAGCTCTCACACAGGTAATTTTATTATATTTATTCTTTCTGTCCTTCTCTATTTTTATTTTACTTATGTTTTGGTTTTACAGCTTGCACAAAGTCATAATTCTTTATACACTATGTATAAATTCTACAAAGCTCGGTCCATAATGATGGAAACTCAATATAAAGAAAGGAATAATAGAGCTTCGGATCTACAGCGGGAAAATGACATTCTTCGTCAACAGCTATCTGATCTTCGTAACCAAGGTTTAAATTTCTTCTTTTTAATCATATTCTTTAAATAATTTCTTTCTCGCATTCTGAATTATTCCCTGAAATCAGTGGGGGATCCAGAACTCTTGTCTAAGATGTGGTGTAGAATTTCTCAATTGAAAAGTCATGTATCAAGAGTTAATAATAAGATCGCATATAGCGAAGCAAGATTTAATGATATTATTAATAGCTATGATTTAATGAAATGGAGGCGCAATAGATTAGAGTCCCGGTTTGAGAAGTTATTGGTACTTATGGTCCATAAAGAGGCAAAGTTCAAATCCCTCGCTGGAGGTACTTCGTTTGCTACATATTTTTGGTTTGCTTCTATTTCCACATTGTTTAACTCTATGCTTTAATTCTAGATTTTGAAAAGAAATTTGATGAAGCGACCGCAAGGGCCACGAAAGCTGAGGGTGAGCTTGGTGTGGCAAATTCCAGAATTGATATTCTTAACAAGCAGCTTGATGAAACCTCCTCAAAGGTTAAAGAAATAAAAACTCTTTTAGAAAACGCCTCTACTAGAGATAATGAAGCACAGGCTCGCTTTGAGCTTCTATCTTCTAAAATGTTGGAGACCGAAGATAAATTTAAAGTAGAAGTTTCGAATAATGAGCGCCTTGCTGGAAGTCTAGATGCTGAAAGAGTAAAGGTTCATAACTATATAAATAAAGTAATAGACTTAAATCGGAAGTTGAAGAAGGACAGGCTTTTGTATTATGGCTAAAAAAAGATGCTACAGCTAAAATTGCTCAAGCGATCAATAAAACTTTTGATCGAGTACAAGCTGATGGATTTAAAACAATTTACAGTCGTGTAAAAGTTCCGGAAGTTCCTTCCTTCAAAGGCACTCCTCCCGCTCCTTGGCTTCTTTTGTAGAATGTTCTTCTCATTTTGTTGATATTGTTGTTATCATCCCGCTTCTCTTTATTTATAGTTGTACTTTCCTCTTTTGCTTTATGATATTATGCCTGCAAAACATACTTTGAATCTATATATTTATTATTAGTTCATGATATGAGTGTAATTTATTTGACTGTCGGGAATTTTCGTACCTTGACTTATCATGATATGCATTTCACTTATCTTTGGCCAAAAGGAAATTAGAGTGCGGTCCCGAGAGTCCCCTGAAATGGAGAATTACAGCAATTAATTATCATGTTAGGTACCCCTTTTAACGAAATATCCAAGAATCATGCACTCATAGACATGGACTTTCTTTCAGAGGTTATGCTTATAGCTTTACCTAATATGAAACTAATTTGATGTAAGATTGTATTACTGATCGTAAGCTTTTCCCGAAATGAAAAATACCTGATACAATAATCACTTCCATGTTAGGCATCTCTGTATTGGAAAATCCTTTCACATTTATTTGGATTTTCAAGAGAAAGTGTATTTGATATGCTTTACCTATTATGAATGCAATCCACTGCGCAATTGTATTATTGATTAATGATAATATTGTTTGAGGTATTGTGCGTTCCAAGGGTGCTGTAAAATATTCCCATCCATGTTTCGTAAATAATATGACCCTTGTCCCGCAAGTCCTTGTATAATATAAGGTTCTGCCCATGTTGGCGCAAATTTTCCTGCTTTCCTATCTCTCTGGTACTCCGGGATTTGCCGCAGAACATATTGTCCCTCTACGAAATTCCGTGACTTTACCTTTTTATTATATTCTCTTGCCAATTTTCTTTGGTAATTTTCCATTTTTTGAAGCGTAACCTCCCTCTTTTCTTCTAATCATCCAACTTTTCAAGCATTAAATCTCTGTTCAAATTTTTCTCCCATGCTTCTGTTTTTGTTGTAGGTAGAATGACTTATGTGGGTATGACTGCTTCCGTCCCATAGGTAAGAAGGAATGGTGACTCTCCAGTGGACTCCCTCCTTGTTGTACTATATGCCCAAAGTGTATTATGAAGCTGTTCGCACCACCGCTTGTGATGTCCATCAAGTGTTTTCTTTAGATTCGTACCGATTGTCTTATTTGTTGCCTCGGCCTGTCCATTACTTTGCGGATAAAATGGAGTTGATTTATTCTTCTGTATATTGAATGCTTCGAAAAGCATATCTATATTTTTCCCTTGAAACTGTTTCCCATTATCAGAAACTATGGCTGCCGGGATTCCGAATCTGCAAATTATATTTTCAAACAAGAACTTAAAGATATCTGTATCTTTGATTCGTACAAGAGATTTGGCATCAACCCATTTAGTAAAATAATCGGTAGCTACGATCAAATATTTTCTCTTTTTAGTACCTTCTACCAACGGTCCAACAATGTCTATTCCCCATTTTGCAAAAGGCCAGGAGCCTTTATTTTTCTCGCATAACGCTGACATTCTTCACATCTTTTCACCATATTTTCCGCATCCTTATGCATGAATGGCCAATAATACCCTTGCGTTTTTGCTTTTAACGCTAGTGATCTCCTTCCGCTATGATTTCCCATATCTCCATAATGTATATTCTTGAGAATCCGAAGTCCTTCTCTTTGTGATAAACATCGAAGTAACGGTCCTAAAAAGGACTTGCGGTATAAAAATCCATCCCGAAGCTGGTAATTTACAGACTTCAGCTGCACGTTTCTTGCTTCTTTAGAATTCGGGGGTATCACTTCATCTCGTAGATATTGATGGATTGAGACTCTCCAATCTTCTTCAATCAGATTATCTTCTGTTTCTCGTGGGAAGTCTGGATAATCTTGGATAACTTTATCTTCAATATCTTCCTCAATTTCTTCTTCCACATTTTGGACTATCCTTAGCTTAACTGATGGTTCATATATTCGCCCAAAATTTTATGGATGATGTGTTTCGATCCTTTATCATTGAAGAAATATATGCCAATGCATCAGCATGACGGTTTTTTTCTCTGGATAGATGCCGAAAAGTTATATTTGGAACTTGGAGCGCCAGTTTTTCTACAAGATTTTTATACTTCGCCAAATCTTCATCATGTGCCTGGTATTTTAATTCAACCTGTCGAATCACTAATTGTGAGTCACTTGTGATTCGCACATCACCTACCCCTAATTCAATAATGAGTCTGAGGGCATGAACCACAGCTTCGTATTCCACTATATTGTTTGTATGCTCATCAAACTCAAGCCGGAATGAATGCATCATTCGATTCCCCGTAGGTGCTGTGATTGCAATTCCTATTCCCGCATCATCTTTATTTCTGGATCCATCAACAAATACTTCCCATCTCTGGGAATTTACAGAATTCAGGACATCCTGCGGGTCATCATCCTCAATTCCGGGTAAACCTTGAATTTCAGTACCGTAGAATAGTAAACAATCATATTAATGAAAATTAAAAGGTAAAAAATGAAACATAGTTAATTTTGAAATCCAGGCGAACCTTGGATTTCATAATCATCTTCCACCGGGAAATCCGCAAGGAAGTCAACCAGAACTTGTGACTTCTGTGCAGTTTGTAATTCGAATAATATGTTGAATTGTTCTAGCTGGGCATTCCACTTTGCTATCCTTCCAACTTTTTCTGCGTTTTTCAGTAATGATTCTAATGGTTCTTTGCTTGGTATTCTCACGTAATGTGTCAGAAAATACGTGCGTAACTTTTGGGAAGCAAAAACTAGAGCTAAGATCAATTGTTCAATTCTTGTATAATTTCTTTCTGCAGGATTCAAAGTCTTACTGATGTATAATACACAGGTTGCTCCTCCTTTTCATTGGTTCGAACTAAGACCGCGCTTACTGCATCCTCAGTTGCCGCAATGTATAAGGTTAAAACTTCTTCAGATTTTGGCTTTTGTAGAGAAGGTAACGTTTTAAGATAAACCTTGATATTTTGAAAAACTTGTTCACATGTCTCATTCCACTCGAATTTATTTTTCTTTTTTAGAATATCAAAAAAGGGTTTGCACCTTTCCGAAGATCTTGCTATAAACCTGCTTAGTGCGGCCAAACAACCATTCAACTTCTCTACATCTTTAATGTTCCTTGGAGATGGCATGTCTACTATTGCTTGGACCTTCACGGGATCAACTTCAATTCCTTTCGTAGTGACCAAATATCCCAAAACTTTCCTAATGTGACCCTAAAAACACACTTTTCTGGATTAACTTTCATTCTGTATTTCCGTAACGCTTCAAATATTTCTTTCTAATCTTGTAGATGATTTGCTGAAAGTTTACTTTTTACCAACATGTCATCCACATAAGATTCTAAGGTACGTCGAATCCATAGTTTAAAAATTGCGTCAACCAACCGCTGATATGTTGCTCCAGCGTTCCTCAATCCAAATGGCATTCTGGTGTAACAATATAATCCTCGAGGAGTAAAAAATGCAGTGTGCTCTTGATCTTCTTTCGCAAGTGCTATTTGGTTATATCCGGATTGTCCATCCATAAAGGACAAGACTTCATGTCCCTCAACTGCATCTACCAATTGATCAATGCTGGGGAGTGGATAGCTATCTTTTGGGCAGGCTTTATTCAAATTGGTGAAATCGATACAAATCCTTACTCCTCCATTCTTTTTTGGTACGATTACCATGTTGGACATCCAAGTTATGTATCGCACCTCTCGGATGAATCTCGTATCCATGAGTTTTGTTAATTCCTTTTCAACTGATACATGGTATTCTGGTGCCACTTTCTGTATGCGTTTCCGAAAAAGTGTTACTTCAGGGTGTGTGTGTAATTCGTGTTGTACAATATCTGGGTCGATACCTGGCATACCCTCCATCTTCCACGCAAATATGTCCACAAAATCTCGGAGTAGTGTGATCAAGTTTTGTTCTTATCCACTTGGGAAATTCTTCTGTGCCTATGTTAACATTTTTGGTTTCCTCAACCGTGGTAAAGGTGGGATTGGGAATTCCTAGAAATGTAGGGGTCCCCTTTGGTTGTTATGCCAGAAAACTACCTGAATCATCTGTTGATGTACTTTCTTTTTCCTTACTTCCTTCTCCTATTTCATTATTGATATTTCTTCCCGCGACTTGAATCATATATTGATTTAATGCTTATTCTTTTTCCTTTAACTTGCGTTCTTTTTTGTTATTCTGCTGCTGCTGCTGTCGCTCTTCATTCATTCGAATTTCTGCTAGAATGCAGGATTTTGCCTCATCTTGATCTCCTCTTATTTCCATTTCCACTCGTGGAGTTGGATACCGCATGTACTGGTGATAAGTCGAAACTACCCCCTTCAACTGATGTACCCATCGCCTCCCAATGATGGTACTGTACGGGGACGGAGCTTCCAGCATACTGAATTTTTTCATGATATTTATTGGTCCTTCCATAACATCTAGCTCAATTTCTCCCTTCGGTTTTGAGGCTATACCATTGAATCCGTAAATTGTATAATGGGATGGGGTCAACTGATCTTCTTTCAATCCCATTTTTTGGAAAGTATCATAAAACATAACATTTAGCGAGCTGCCCCCATCCATAAGAACTTTTCCTTACGTTCCATCCGGATACTGGTATCGTAAGTAATAACAGATCATTATGCATCTCTACCTCTTGATCAACCTCAGCTGCGGAGAAAGTTAATTGGGACGCCATCCAATCTTCCCATGACTCAGTAACCCTTCCCATGACTCTGAAGATTTCGTGATTGCGGACTCTTTTACGTAATTTCTCATTGATCGCTGCATTCATGGATGGTTGGTTTGATTCAGAAAAAGAAATCATATTGATAGTTTGGTTGTTGTGAGGAATATTGACAACTTTCCCCTTATCAAGCCTTAATGAAGGGTCAGGTAATTGAATGAATTCTTTTAATTCCCCTGCGTCAATCATCCTTTGCACTAGAGAGATTAGATTTTTGCATCGGTTGGTTGAATGTCCCCGATAACAATGGTATTCGCAATACTCTTTAGAATTTTAGGTATATTCAGGCTGCTGTTCTTATGTTCGCGGCCATTGAAAATCCAGCTTGTTCTTTATTACCTTTAAAACTTCGGAATAAGGGATGTTGAGTTTAGTAAATACTCGCTCCTGAAATTCTTGTACATTTTTTTTCCTTCCATCTGTCTTTGGCCGTTTTGACTCATTATTTTTAATTTTACTTGCAAACCTCTTCACTGACCCAGATGAAGGCTCTATTGAATTAGTTCTTCTCGCATTTCCTTGTTGTTGTGACACTACTCTTGGACATTTCCTCTGAATTTCTTGCAACCTTGCACACATTTCAATGATTTCTCTAAGGTGCCCCTCACTTTTTGGGTTGGCGTTATGGATATCAACAAAAAGCTGGCTTTTCCGGTCAGCTATTCCCCACTTATAATTGTTAATGGCGGCGTCTGGGGTAACATCCCCGATTGCCTGAAAAACCGTATGCCAACAATCTGTATAATCACGAATAGTTTCTTCTGGCCACGAGGCGAGGGAGTACATTTTGTCCATTCCCGAATCTACGGGCCTGTTGTACATATACGCCTCTAAAAACTTTCGAATTAACTGTGCGTATGAATACACAGACCCTTCTTGCAGATTATCGTACCATGCTAACGCCAATCCTTTCAAACTTGACGGGAAATTCTGACACATAACTGCATCATCTTGCCCCCATCGTGCCATGATACTGTTATAATACTTCAAATGAGTAGTTGGGTCTCTGGTACCATCATAACACTCAAAAATAGAAGTGTTACATTCTTGGGAGATTGGTGCATACGGCAAATGTGGTGCCAATGGTGTTCGCTTGGTTTCCCTTAACATTTCCTCTATTCGTCCACATTCTTTATTTTTTAAATTCTTTATTTCTTCCCTCATTTGTTCCATAGCTTCAAAGCATTTTTTCCACTTATCATGTTGCGAACCTGAGTCCCCATGATTCAACCTGTCCTGTCTAGATTGTTGAGATGCGGATTCCATTAACATCATTCTTTGATCCCGATTCTCTCTCTCTCTCTCCTCCTCGTGGGTCCACTGGAGCTTGCTTTTTGCTCCTGTGTTTTTGTTCTAGTTGATCCCGCACCATGTTGGATTGTTTCCTATAATACTTGATTTTGTCTAGTTAGGAATGCAATTTTTTCAGTGCAAGTCTTTTGTTGTTTACGTATGTCATTCATTTCTTCCATCAGTCGTTGCAGATGATCAATTGTGTTTTGTGTATTCTCTTCAAATGATGAAATATCTGCGTGACTATCTGAATTATTTTGTTGATCATTAGAATATTGTTGTCCTTGCGAGGTTCCTATCAATTGTCTTTGTTGGAGAACCCCTCTTGCATTATTCCCTTGATTTCTCGAACTTGCTTCTTGAGACATAACTCCTGTTTATGTAAATCCTTTTATAAATGTTTCTGCTCCTTTCTGTTTCAGCCTTTTGGTTGCTATTGAAAATTTCTTTCCAGAATCCTAAGAGAGCTTAGCTAATTAATTACATGTTTCCAGAAATGGTTCGTTTAAAAATAAGGGTAATTAATATGATCTAATTTGAAAGACGAAAATCCCCTTCAAACCAAGTAATTTTTCTTTTTTACCTCAAATCTCATAATTCGTATACAAACAAATTTATGTGAAATCCAAATAACTCAGTTAAATATTAAAATTTTACGAGTGACTTAAGTCAAAAACTTAATAACTATGATCATACTACTTAGTAGAATTTTGTGCGCGTAATTTTTCTTTTATTGCTAAGACTCTGAAATATTGTGTTTTATTCAACAAAATTCTTCGATAAAATATAACTTTCTAAAGAAAAAAGCTTTTTTCTAAAAAGTGAAAGCTTTTGACAGGTAGAATAAATTCTTTACTCAATCCCTGTTTCTAGCGCAAAATTGTGATCACCATAAATACAAAGGAAGTGGTGTCACAACCAAAATTGCTTAAAGATGAGTATAGTACGATAACTAGGATGAAGATGCATAATAAAAAATATAAAGAATGAAAGACAATCACTATAATAACAAGATGACACAAAGATTATAGTGGTTCCACAGTTTAACTGTTTACATCCACTAATAAAATAATTAGATTTATAAATAAGATCAAACTTTTATCAATACAAAAGAAGAAGAAATATAGAAATTTGGATAAAAGATACATTTTCTAACCAATAAATCATAATTAAAATCCACTACTCTAATTAAAATCAGAAAATCTCGTATATATCATACCTAAGCTCTTTAGTCTTCTTTAATGCCTTCTCTCCGTTTTTCTCCTCCAATTTTCCAACCCCTTTTCTTATTCATGATTCTGGTATTTATAGCCAATTCATGGGGTCCCACTAATTAATTTTGCCACCTGTTCATTCCTATCTATCTTTGATGAATCATGTAATCCACAAGTCTTTCTTAGTGTATTACTTATCATCCCGTAGCTTTCCTACGGTCTGGTCCCGTAGTCTTCCTTCAGTCTTGCATTTATTGTTCCGTAGTTCTCCTTCGGTCTTGTATTTTATTATTACTTTCGGATTAGGATTATAGCATGTCTGACACGCAACTTCTTATCAGTGAATCGTCATGCTTTAGTCCTTTTTGTCCCGCAACTTGTAGAGTCGACACGCGTTTCTCGGGTCAATATTCATCATTACACCTTAATGAGTCACACTTTTCCCGCACCCTGGTGTCAATCATGCAGTTAAAGTTATCTGTTTTAATCAGAGCTCCGTAGTTTCCCGCAACATATGTATTTAATGTTGTTACTTTTCGTAACCTACGTGTTACTCATGCAGTAATTATGTCAGGCTTTATATTTGTCGACTTTTCAGAATTCCTTTACAAAGTTTTGTTCGGGTGTTTCTCTTTGTACTTTAATTCATTACTCCTTTAATAATTCCTGGACATGTGTCAATCGAGATTTTTTCTCTCGCACTGTATATGTTTAAAGAAAAAATGGGCTAGTTGAGTACTTAATGTCGAGAAGATATTTATTGATATATTTATTTTTGTGTACTTTTTTTGGTCAATAGCTAAACTCCGGATGTTGATTGACTTAGCTGAACTTCAACGTTGACTCTGCTACAATGGCAATTGTTTGATGTTATTGTCATTAATTTTCTGTAGTCTAGTTAAAAAATGTATAGTAATTTGATGAGATATTATTGAAAGTTGAGATTTTTGCACGGTGACTGCGTTAACGATCTTTTAAAAATAAAGAACAATTTTCTATCCCAACTGTAATGCCTTAAGTCATAGAATGATTTGCATGAGTATGTCCACTTCTCCAATCTTTGATAATTTTTCAACATACTGATAAGGGACTGGTCATCAACTCTCTAAAATGTTTATTGAAAAAAGAAAAAAGAAAAAACTTTGAAGTTTTTGCTGCAAAGGACACGAAATAACTAATCCAATTCTTACACCTTTTTTATACCAGTCGGTAACATTGTCGTAGCCTTCTAGAATGTACATATTGTGAACATGTAGAAGTCGGTGGTGGGGAAGCTACTGATCCTGCACTTCATATAGTTTGTCCGGAGCGTGGATTCTAAACTTTAAATTCTCTTTTGGTTGCCGGATTTTGTCTCTGTCTAGCCAGATACTCATCTTTTATAAAATCCCTTTACACATGAGTAGTAGTTTAAATTCATACAAGGCTCAAAAGAAGAAGATTCTTCGTAAGAGATATGACAAACATATCATTAAAATACTTGACAAACATACCATCAAAATACTCGTAAAAGAGATGCAATATAGGTATCGCGTTTTTTTTTATCAAACAAAAGTTAAAATTTTATTAAAAATAATGAAAAAAAACAACCTATATCCAAAATACAGGTCTAAAATACAAGCCAAAGCAGTTAATTACAATCCATAATTGTCTCCCAGTTCGTGACTAGATCCATAAAAGAGTAATATTTAAACCAATCATTTGAGGAATCACATCGAAATATCCATCTTTTGATCTCAATTATGATTTCATCCTTCACCCTATCTTTCATATTACTCGTCCGTTCCACTCATACCAAATAGCCCATGCTACTACGAAAGGAATTAATTGCCCCACCTTGTTGTATAACTTCCTTCCCTTCCTTACCTGCTAATATTCAAATTGCTCTTTTATATTGTTTTTGTTTACCCAAATTGAGTCCATCCTGGAGGTAAAGTACTCCCAAATGGCTTTTGAATATGAACATTCTAGCAGTAAGTGATCCACCTTTTCTAAGCTACCATTACAAAAACAACAGTTTGCTTCAGAGATGGTACAACCCCCTTTTATCAGATTGTCCATTGTTTGTATAGCATTATGAACTGCTAACCAATCAAAGACTTGAGCTTTTGGAGGGACATTCTTTCTCCATACATACTTGAAGTTATCAGAACTACTCACATTGTGTTGCTTCATCCAGCAGATATAACCCTCTTTTGTTGAATAATCAGATACAAATAGGAAGCTAACAGTGTCTTCGGCCGTTCTAAGATAGGAGGGTCCCCAAGAAACTGCATAAGATTGGAGAAGTCTGCCAACACCTCTGGACTTGGATTTCTTGTAAATTTTATGTTCCACCTCCTCTGTTGAATCATGTCTGCCACTTTAGTCTTTTTTTTAGCTGCAACTTTGAATGGAAGCTTATAAACCTGACATAGAGGGGTTGCGCCTTTACAGGCATCTAACCAAAATTTTGTGGCTCTACCATTACCTATTGCAAAATTTTCATATGAGTATATTATCCCCTTTTCCTGTTGAATACCCTTCCAATACCCTCTACCATGAGGCATCTTGTACTTCATTGGACACAAATCATCTTCTTTTGTGTTGGTCTTGAGTTGAATTATCTTTCTCCATAATGCTTGCTTCTCTTTAGTTATCTCCATCTCCACTTAGCAAGTAAGGCTTTATTGGTAGCTCTTAAACTCCTTATAGAGAGCCCACCCAAAGTCTTAGGCCTACAGACTTTGTCCCATGTTAGCCAACATATTTTCTTTCTCCCACCTGAAGCTCCCCACATGAAATCCCTCATAATCTTTTTCATTTTTTTCTCCACTGAAATAGGGATCTGCAATAAACATAAAATACATAGGCAAGCTTGCGAGTGCACTATTAAATAGCACCATCTTTTGTTCATTTGAAAGATATCTTCTTTTTAGCCACAAGAATAAAAAAAAATGGTGAAAGAGCATCACCTTGTCTAAGTCCTTTTTGGTGCTTGAATTTGTTAATGGAGCTGCCATTGACAAGCACTGAAGATTGCGCAGACGAAATGCACCAGAATATCCAATTTCTCCACTTCTTCCCAAACCCAGCTCCTTTTAAGAGACTGTCAATGCAGTGCTAATTAACATTGTCGAATGATTTCTCTATATCTAACCTACATAACACTCCTGGTATCTTAGACTTTAGTCTAGTGTCAATTAGCTCACCTGCAATTAGAATGCCTTCTTGAATTTGCTTACCTTTGATGAATGCTCCTTGATGTTCAGAGATCAACTTAGGCATCTCCACCTTCAGCCTATTTGCCAATATCTTTGAAACAATTTTATACATTCCTCCAAAGAAAATTATTGGCCTAAAGCGTTGTGGTCTGCTTGAATCCTCCCTCTTAGAAATAAGACTAATGAAGGAGCAGTTTAGTTTCCAATCTAGTTTTTCCTCTTCTTGGAATTCTGTTATGACTGCCATGATATCTCTTTTGATTACAGGCCATGCCACCTTGAAAAATTCCAGTGGATATCCATGTGGACCTGGTGATCTATTCTTGCTACAGTACTTAATAGTATCCCACACTTCTTCTTCTTTAATTATTCTTTCTAACCATCTTTTATCTTCATCTGAAATCTTAGGAAAATTTGAGTCATCCAACTAAGGTCTCCAATGATGTAACTCTTTAAACAAATTGGAGAAATAGTTGTTGAATTCCTCCTTAATCTCAACTTGGTTGAAATTATCTTCACCATTAATGACTAACTTGTGCATTGTATTCCTTCTCTTTCTCCTATTTGCAAGTTGATGCAAATATTTTGTATTTACTTCACCTTCCCTCAAATGTCTGGGCTTAGCTCTAATTAACCATTTCATATGTTCGTCAAACGTTAACTGCTTCAAGTCTATCTTACATTGAGCTCTGGCTATAAAGTCATCATTGCCAGTTTACCATTTTCTTCTTTGATATTAAACTCATCAATTTTGGCAATGAGCTCATTTTTCTTGCTGCCAACCTTTCCATAATGCTCTTTGCTCTATCTTTTTTAGAAAAAAAACTTAGGTTTTGTAGTTTCTTTGCAAACATGAAACTAGGGGAACTATTCCACCAAATCTCCAAGTTAGTCAGGAAAGTTCTATTATATAGACAAAATAGTTCAATTCTGAAAGGGGAGTTATTATGAGATGTTATACTTGTGGAAAGTTGCACTAGTGAATGATCAGACCCACTTCTGGATAGTACTATTTACGCCAACCGTGGGTACTTCATCTCAAAACCTGAAGAAATGAGAATTATATCCAATCTACATAATATTGGGTCTTTCTGCATGTTTGTCCAAGTATAGAGCCCCCCTCCTACTTGAAGATCAATCAAGTCCTAGTGAGACATAAAGTGATTGAATAATTTTCTCCCAAGCCTTGAACCACAAACTTTGTTCCTCTCCCAATTCCTTCTGACTGTATTAAAGTCTCTGTCTATACACCAAGCCTCATTTGCCCACCCTGAACATAGGTACCGCGTTGTGGTGGGAACATTACTCAATTAACAGGAAAAAGTTAGGAACATTATTCTGTTTCAGTTCAGTGGTGTAGTTTGTACTATGGTTTGGTTTGGTATACATCAGTTGTCGAACCAATGATGGATCAACGATTAGCCCACTGCCCACCCCCAGTGAATAATAGCTCATGCATATTTTTAGTCAACAACAAAAAGTTATGTATTTTATAGTATATCATTGTTAATTTAATAACTAAGGGAGAAATGATACCATTTATTTTAGCCCCATCTAATTTGAAATATAAATAAAATAAAAACATCATTAATATTTGATACAAGTTAGTACTTCTTTCGTCCCTAATATAAATACGGATAAGTAAAATTTTCTAGTCCCATTAGATAGGCATAAACCAATTTCAATGTGATTTTTTATATATATACCCTTATTAAAGAATATGGGTATCAACAAATAGTTAATGATTATAGCAATTCCCAAAGACAATTACAGTAATCCATTATTTTAGTAGGATAAAAACTCTTAATATATTGGTATTTTCCATCTTTACTAGATATACTAATTAATTGTATTGGGAATTGATAAGGGTAAATCAGGTAAAAATTAGAAATTTGTAAAAACAAAAAAAAACTCTTAATCTAAGATAATCTTATTTTTACGCCTTTATAATGGGGATGGAGGAAGTATTACTTTTGTAAGCAACCTTTTTAAAATATCCGACTTTATGGTTCTGATTCTCAATGATGATCAATGTAGTCAACCCTGCCCATAAAGGCCTAGCAGATTTTTTCCTGCCATTTGTTATCATTTTCACATGCAATTTTTTCCTAACATACATTAATACATATACACCATTATTAAGTTCTTAACTTTCCTAAAGTGGTAAATAACAATCAATCCATAACTATAATAATAGGGAGGTAGTCAAATGAGAATTCTATAGACTTTCATAGATTTTTTTATTTTAGCGGTTTCTGGAGATTCTCTGGAAATCTAGAGATTTCTAGTGATTTTATGAGAGTATTACATAGAGTCTTTGTGACTTATAGATACAAATTTAGTGGTTTTTTTAAAGAGTTTTTGTGATTTGTAGAGACAAAAAAATGTTTTAATATCTTTAAAAAATTTAATATATCTACCAACTTTTTTACTATGCAAGTTACATTAACAAAAACACCATTAATGAATCATAAAACACGTGTCGATTGTCAAAATAATTTAGTATATGTATCACACCATCTGTGTTTTCTTTTCTTATTTCTTTTCATTTTTTTTCTATCAATATTTCTTCTCTTGGCCATGACAGAGTACTATCACTCAACACAAATGAAAGAGAATGAGCGTAAAGTGAATGTAAAACAGATAGAGTCTAGGTGCTAGACCATTGTAAAATAAATAAAAAGAAGATTTGTATGTGAATTTGATAATTATGAGAAAATAACCCAAATTTCAAAGTCTCCAAAAATCTTACCTATTTAGGAGAGATTTTTGTCATGCCTATAGTCCTCCAAAGTCTCTAAAATCTACAAACCCATGACTTATAAGTACAAATCCAATAACAAGGGTGTTTGAGTGACTCTTAAGAAATCCCAATCCAATAACATGAAGTTTTAAAGAATTGAATAGACTTAAAGAAAATCGTTATCCACTAACAAGAGAGATTAGGAGACTCTCTTAGAATCTCTATTGACTAACAATAGATTTGAGAACTCTCTAAAAATCCTTTAAATTCTGATTTAACTACCTCCCTGTAAGTCTTAAAAGTTCAAGATAAAAATTTAAAAACAGTACTTCCACAAGTTTTCGAAGTTCAACAATAAGTAATAAAAGACTGCAGACCAACTTCAAATGACTAATCATTTTTATCGATCATCTTCAAGGGTCAAAGACATCTGGCATAACACCTAATATCTCTACAAAAAGAAATAAACAATAAGAAAATAGTAATTGAGCTACCATTTTACTTAAAGGATAGACAACCAAACTACTACAAATTTCCTAGCTAGTTAGTGCTGAACTGAATCACCTTATTAAATTCAAAATCAGTGGAGACGGATTCATTCCTGTAACCAAGGTGTTTATGAAACAAATTTAAATTTGCAGAATTGAGTTCTTTCTTTGGATTTATAAATTTCTTGATGATATACAGTACAAATACAATCAAACCCTATTTGTTTAAAATAGATATTTACAATAGATATATGGCTAGTCCTTAGCCCAAAATAAAGGCAACATTACAATAGATGTATGTTTAAGTATAACAACTAGACAGAACATGATTAAATCTTCATAAAGAAAAAAAAATTGAACACGATATGCTACAAAACAAGATTAGAACAACCGTTTCCATCACCAATTTGTTTTTTTATTGTTAAAACAAAGCAGATAAATAGAGCCAAAAACATTCTAAAGAATAAAAATTAAAGAGTGAATGTATCAGAATTACCTATGTATTCTTCAACAGTTCAACCATAACCAAATTCCAGTGGGCACAAAAATTCTACAAATTAAAGATCATTTCACAAATTAAACCTTTTCAGCATCATAATGAATCAGAACTAACAAAACTCATCATAAAATAAGTGAATAACAAACAAAAATTACAAGCATGAATTTCAAATTAGGGCTAGAAAAGTACTTGATGGCTTGGGGGTGAAATAAAGGAAGGTGGTTATGAGTCAGTCACTCTGAGGAGAAAATAAATAAATAAATAGGTGGTGGTGGTGGGTGGTGATAATGAATGGTGGTGTTGTGAGACATTAAGAGCGAGAAATGAAGGAGAAGAAGTGGTCGAACAAATGAAGAAGAAAGAAAGAAGAGGCTCTTTTTAGATTTACGGTTTGGACACGATAAAGGTCTAGGATTAGATTAACTAAATATTTCAATGACTTGGATTTGGCCGGTCTAGATCGGTTCGGTTCGACCGGTTTGATATCCAAAATCGAGAACTGAACCAACAAATCAACGGTTCATAGTTTAAAAACCGTTACCGACCGTTACGTGTATGGTTTGGCTCGTTTCCGATTCAGTTTTTCCGGTTTCATTCGGTTTTTTCGGCCCGAACGGTTTTTTTTGCAGCCCTATAATAAGTGCATGATTTACATGTTTTGAGTATCATTTTCTTACGCTTATTTGCTAGATTTTATGTGAATTATCTTGTATTATTATTATTATTATTATTACTATTATTATTATTTTTTGAGAACGAGAAATTTTATTAGATAGGAAAAACCGATTACACATTAGTGATAGGAAGCCTCGCCACAAGATGGGCTCCTACACCATTTTGTATGGAAATGCCTAGTCTAAAAAAAAGGGAGTTGCCTATTTTGTAGTTGTAGTCTAAGCTTGCAATACAGTTCTGCAGCCTCGACACTAAAGCGATAAGGTCCTCTCCCAATTCCCCTAAAGTGGTGAAAGCTAGCACACTGAACCCATATCCATGTACTTCACATTGGGTTAAGTATTTGCTATTCTTGTGAAATGTAACGTTAGCGATTTCCTGACCAGGTGTGAAGGCGGCTCTCCTGGTACCTGTGAACGGGGACACTCCTGCGACGTCAAAGCAGACGTCTCGTCCGTTCTCCCAATTGTACACTAGGATATCTGCAGGCCTCAAGGAGTTCTCGCTATCCGAGAGGAAGCCCAAGTTGGCTTCTTTACGAGCGGAGACTCCAGCTTTCTAGCACATGTATGATACCATATCCCTGGCTAAATCATGTCTAAACTTAAGGCCCAACTCCATCTTATTATTATTATTATTATTATTATTATTATTATTATTATTATTATTATAAAAAAGACTTTTCATTAAAGAGAGAAAAGTATATTTTACATAACATTGGTAGGGAGCCTACCACAAGCTGAGCCCCTACCCCTTTCTGAATGGAAATGCTTAATCTAAAGCAAAGGGAATCCCCAAATTTGTAGTTATAGTCGTGGCTAGCCATGCAGTTCTGCAGTCTCTTCATGAAGCCAATCGTGTCCTCTCCCAACTCCCCCAGAATCATAAAGGCCAGAACACCCAAGCCATATCCATGCTCGTTATATTTTTCCAAATATTTATTACGTTTGCGCGTAACAGCGTTAGAGATGGATATCCCAGGCGTAAACGCAACCTTCTCACCTCCTGCAAAAGGGGACACCCCTGTGACGTCGAAGCACACGTCTCGACCCTCCTCCCAATTGTATACGAGTATATCCGCGGGCCTAAGGGCGCTTGCGTTGTCAGACAAGAAACCCATCTTGACTTCCTTACGGGCAGTGACACTAGCTTTAAAACACATATCCTCCACCACGTCTCTAACTAGGTCGTACCTAAATTTGAGACCCACTTCACTGGCGCAGTGTAGGGCGTGATCCCCAAAGGCATCCATTTCTCTGCCGCAAAAAGAACAAGAGCTACCCTCAGCAAACATAGCAATACCCAACCTATAACAAAGAATGGCCCTAAATTGGCGAGGCCCAATAGATTGGTGTAGCCCTGTGATTGGGATAGCTTTGAGGTACTCTTGTGCATGGCTCATCCGATTACATTGCCACAAAATGCAATCGCGCTCAGTCTGGTGAAAACTGCTGGGGATAATCTTCTTGACCATATCAAAGTACAACACTGCCAGAGAATGCTTAGGTCGGGGGACAATTGCTTTAATACTGAGAGAAGGAGGAGGAATCCCACAGACCTGACTGAAGCTAAGCAAGGCTTGCTGGAAGCTGAGATGGAGTGCAGTGTCCCTGTCCACATGGAGAATAGTGTTCTGCATCTGGGTTGTCTGAAGACAGGAGGCGAGGTAGCAGTAAAAGCTAGAATCTTTCAAAGTGTAAACCCCTAACCCCCGTCCTTCATAGGCAAAGACGCTATGCGCATTTGGTAAGGACCAAACCCAGCTCCATCGCTAGTAACCAAATGTCTTAGGAACTTGCATAAATGCTGGTCGTAATACTCAGCTGACTAGAGAAAGACAGAGGGGCTGGTGTTCCTCAAAGTGAAGTATAAGCGCGACACCCCAGCATAATTTCTGAGAAGAAGCAATTCACTTTGTGGATCCTGCAGAAGCTTCAGAGACTCCATTAACTGAAGAGTTTTCTCCACCCTACGCTGGACCATCTCGTTGCAGAAGTTAGCATCCATACTAACAGGACCACCTAGGAGCTTCACTCCTCTTGCTGGTCTACTGATGGTGGCCGGGAACACACCCTTCTCCAAACTTCTTGGATCTGAATTGGGCCAGAATAACTCTGTCTTGTTAATATTGAGGGATAAGCCTCTGCTGCTCCCCTCAGATTGGATGATGTGTAAAGCTTGAGCCACCTCTAGAGCGTCCCCAACGATAGTCCTATCGCCCAAATACCAAGCATGCATATCCAAGGTGCACTTAGAAGCAAATTCTAAAATGAGCGGGTGTAATGTCAGAGCAAACAGTAAAGGCCCCAACGGGTCTCCCTGTTGGACGCCCTGGGCCGACAAAAGCACTTTGTCATTGTAATAAAGCATTGCCGGCTTTGCATAAAAAAATTCAACCCATCTTGCATGCATTTGGTGGAGGAGTTACCTTGCATCTCCAAAATTCTGTTTGCAGAATGCAAAATTCCTTCACCACCACATTGGACTCCCACGCCGAATTGGTGATCTCCTAGGTAAGAAACCATTTCCTTGCCGACCTCTAACGTAGCCAATTTAGAGCAAAGCCTCCTCTAGATGGTTCCCACTGCGATGGGCCTTATGCCCCCTCCAGGCTTGATCAAGGGAGTAAGAGGGGCACTCGCAATGTAAGCACCAAGCACTGCTGGGCATCTACCCGCTAACCACATGTTGACTACACTTGTCATTATTATTATTATTATTATTATTATTATTATTATTATTATTATTATTATGTCTTTTGTAGGTTACATCTCTAAAAAGAAATGAAAATGAAATGCTTTAAAGGAAGAATTACCAAAGATCCAGTGGGACTCTGTCAAATCCAGGATTTCTTTCCACCAAGTCAAAGAGGACGAGAAAACGAAGCCAATGAAGTCATTCCGACTTTGTATGAGAAAATTATGAGCATTTGAAGTGAGTCAAAGTTGTGAAATTTCTATACGCACACAATTACTAAAGGCACCCTCGTTTCTGCTATGGGGCTTCCCATATTCAAATAATGTTAAAAGGCATCGCTCTGTTTACTAAGGGCCGCCAATTATTGGAATTCTATTACTAGCGCCAGCCAACACGCTAAAGGCACCTTCGTCCTCTTCTTTCTTTTCCGGCTAAATCACAGTTAGGGTTTTCTTCATGAAACCCATTAATGGCCGAGAAGAATTAATGGTGGTCTAGTGCTGCTGCCATGTGAGGGAGACTCTGTGGTAATTTTATGAGCTGCTGTAGTCGTGATTAATGGCAGTGTTGATGAGATGAGAATGGCTATCGATTTGATGATCTTGGTGGTGCTCGATGATGACTGATCTGGTATTTGAGTGATGCAGTTAGCTAACGAAACTAATATCATACATGGGCTGAGCTCAAATAGTCATGGAAGATACTGGCAGTGGAGTTATGCTGAATTTCGAGTGATGGTTGATCAAGGATTTTTGCTGCCAACGAGAAGAATAATGATGGCAGCGATGATGGAATGGATTGGTGGTCTGATTGTTAGCAGTGAATTAAAGAGTGGAGTTTTCTGGGCAGTTGAAGAACTCGAGAGAATGGAGAGAATCTCGAATCTCGGTGATGGAAGTTGAGCTGGTTTTGGATTCGTCAATTTGAATCTGTGTTTGGCAGAAGACTTGAATGATGATGGTGATTGATGGGTCTTGGTTTGCTCGAGATATGTAGTAGTCGAATGGGTTTCTGAATTTGGTATTGATTGTAGCGAGAGATGAAGTGAGCTTGGTTCTGTGAGTGAGAGAGACGTGATGGCAGTGAATTTGTGAAAAAGAAGAACTCGATAACTATTGGTGGCTGTTGGGTTTTGGTAGGCGTTGTTGACACTGTAGCCTGAGAGATTACAAGAAATAGAGAAGTAAAAGGTGAAGGCTGTAATCGATTTGATGGACGGAATGGATTTTACTGTGTTGCTCGAGTTATTTGCGATAGCTGGTGATGGAGTGAGTTTACAGTGGTGGGTCGTGATGTTATGTGATGCCTAGAAACCAAACAGTGGAGAGAATATATAGGAAACTTGGTTGTGTTTCGAGTTTTAGAAGAATCAGGGAATGATGGGAGTGATAGATGACAGAGTCATCAGTTGACAAAGTCCAGTTGACGGAGTCTAGATACGTCTGTTGTATACCTTGATAAATAGATAATTGATTATCCCTTGTATCCAGGGTTCAGTTGTAACAAATGGTGTATATATATGTACACAGTATCAACGAGAAACTTAAGCCTTCTAAACTTTGTTATGGTATCCACGAGTTCAGGCGATTCTTCTCCACCTTCCTCTCCTGTAATCTAAAGATTTTTTCCTCCTCCCTCTTTTTCTATGGCTTCAAACACTCTTGAGGGCATCCACAGTCATGCGATGATACCCATCGATCAAAGATCAAAAAATTTGATCTTTGATCCGGCTCAAAAACAGCGGGGGATGATCAAGCGAGGGGCTAAAGTATCGCTTACGTTCAAGCGAAGTATCAAGATATCGCTTAAAAAGACGGACGAGAGACTAACAATTCGCCTGGTACAAGCGAGATTCTAGTCTATCGCCTGCAAAAAAAAAAATACAGACGAAATTCCAACATTTCGCCCGTGTTCTTAGCGAAATCTCAGTATCTCGCTTGTATAAACGAAGTGCCAAAATCTCGTCTAGGATTTGTGCGAAAAAATCGTGTAAAAATAGAGCTGGGCGGGATGCTGGAGTGCCGCTTGCACATAAGCGAGAGAGTAGAGTATCGCCTATAATGATCTTCAATGTATACTTGAACGGCACAGTGAAAAAGTTACCGATACAAAAATATTGAAAAAATTGTTATAAGTAAAATTATGCCAGTTAGCTATTAGGTCGTGTACAATTCTTATTAGTAAATTTATGACTTATGTATGTGATGTGCTAGTATAATAAGACTCTCAAATGATTGGGCTGGTTAAGGACTTAATGTAATCAAGAGCGAGGCTTTGGAGTCTCGCCAACTCCAAGCGAAGCCTTGGAGCCTAGCCCAGGTCCAAGCGATGCCTTGGAGTGCCGCCCAACTTCAAGCGACGCAGTAGCATCTCGCCCTTGTTCAGAAATTTTAGGCGGAATCTCAGCTATTCGCTTATGTGTAGGCGAGCTTCTGGTGCCTCGTCTGGTGGAGCGAAAGTTTAGCATCGCGCTTGAGCTGGCGAAATGTCAACTCTTCGCCCGTGTTTTTAAGCGAGATGCTTGCCCTTCGTCTGTTCACAAGCGAAAGGTTACAATTTCGCTCGACTATAATTTTTAGTCGACGATCAGCGACTTCTTTTAATCCTGAACAGTGATTTTCAACGATTATAACCCAAATATAATCGCACGGCTGTGGCTGTTTTTCACTGATCATCGATCAAATGTAATCTTTGATCGTCAATTTGATCGATGATTGGAGATGCTCTGAAGTACCCACTTTGAAAAACTACTTGCCTTTTATCTCGGTAAAGCTCGATGTTGAAAATTTTCTCATCCGGAAGAAACAAGTCTTTTCACTTCTCGACTCTCTTGAACTTGCTGATTATGTAGATTCTGCAGTACCTCCTCCTGCTGCTGAAAGTGTTGATGCCACAACTAATGCTCGTGTTCCCAACCCAACTCTTCCTAAGTGGCGTAAAACAAATAAATCTCTTCTAGGTTTTCTTCTAGCTACCTTCTCCCCCGGCTTGCTTGCTCGAACTCCAACTTGTTGGCATAATAAATTGAGTTCTTATCCAAGCACTCTTGGGATTACTTTTATTTGTCTAAGTTCATTGTGTTGTTGTCAAAGAGTCACATAGAGATTTGTAAAGTCCATCCTATCTTTATGATTTGTCAAAATGTCTCTTTGTATTTTGTGATCTCCTATCTATAAAAGGGAGTATCATGTAGTTCATTTTCATCAAGCAAAACAGAAAACAAAACAAAGCAATACAGGAGAAGAGCAAAGCTCTCAAAGCTCAAGTTATCAAAATATTTTTTTCTTTCCAAATAGATCCTAGGCCTTCAAATTGGTATCAGAGCCTCGTTTAAAATGTCCAACAATCCAGTTTCTCTTATGCCTCGTTTCAATGGAGAAAAATTCGATTATTGGAGCAACTTAATGAAGCTATGTCTTGAATCTCAAGATCTTTGGAGTATCGTTCAAGATGGTGTTGAAACACCAAGAGATGAAGAAGATGATGTTGAAACACCAAGAGATGAAACTCAATTGACCGATGCACAAAAGAAGACTTTGAAAAAAGAGAGACAAAAAGATAGCAAAGCTCTCTTCCAAATCTATCAAGCAATCGAAGTTCCGATCTATGAAAGACTAACCAAGGCAAGTAGTTCGAAGGAAGCGTGGAAGATTCTTCAAACTACTTACTCCGGAAAAGATCAAGTGAAGAAGGTTCGTTTGCAATCCTTACGAGCCGAGTTCGAAAAATTGGAGATGACAGAAAGCGAGAAGATTGTCGAATATTTTACAAGAATCACTTCTCTTGTAAATCAAATGGCAATAAATGGCGAAATCATGGAAGCTCAAAGAGTTGTCGAGAAAATCATGCGAAGTCTACCCGAGAAGTTCGATCATGTTGTTGTGGCTATTGAAGAGTCACAAGACTACTCTTCGATGACATTGGAGAATTTACAAGGAAGATTGGAAGCACACGAAGCAAGAATACTCAAAAGGAGTCCTAAAATTTCTTCTTCCGATCAAGCATTAAAATCCTCAACTTCGGGAGGCCGTGGTCGTGGACGAGATAGAGGTCATGGACAAACGAGAGGCGGAAAAACTTGGTCCAACAATCATGGTCAAGCCAATTCAAATGAGGAGGCGAAGGAAGAGGAGAAATCCGTCCAAAATAATTTTCAAAGAGGGCGTGGTCGAGGTCATACTACTTACAAAGGTAAAAAACCTTACATTGAGTGTCACTATTGTCACAAACCGGGACACAAATCCCATGACTGTTGGGAGAAGTACCCTGAAAAGAAACAAGAAGTCGGCTATGTGCATAAAGCCGAAAATTCAGAAACTTTACTAATTGCTTCCAATGGAGATTTTGGAAACACTTGGTACTTGGATAGTGGTGCTAGCAAACACATGACGGGAAACAAAAATTTATTTTCAAATCTTGTTGAAGCTAACCATGGGCAGGTTACAATTGGAGATGCGAAGTCTTACAAAATCGAAGGTGTTGGAGAAATTTCCTTCAAGACAAAAGCCGGAAAAGCCGAGAAAATGTCCGATGTGTTCTACGTGCCGGGATTGAAAAGCAACTTGCTAAGTGTTGGTCACTTGTTGAAGAAAGGATTTGATATCCGTTTCGTGGACAACACTTGCATTATGAAGAAAAATAATCAACCCGTTGCAAATATCGGTTTGAGTTCTAATAATTTATTTCCACTCAAACTTGATATTTTGAATGTTTCTTGTTTCTTAACTGCAAAAGAGGATGTTTCAAAGTTGTGGCATGACAGATTTGGGCACCTCAATTTTCAAAGCCTAAAGGAGTTGGCAAACAAAGCAATTGTCCAAGGACTGCCGAATATCAATGCAATTGGCGAAGTTTGTGAAGAATGTCAATTGGGAAAGCAACACCGAGAGTCGTTTCCTTCCAAATCGAATTGGAAGACAAAGTCACCTCTGGAACTCGTTCATACCGACCTTTGCGGACCTTTCCGAGTTCCATCTCTTGGAGGTAATCGATATTTCTTATTGTTTATCGATGATTTCACAAGAAAAGTTTGGGTGTATTTTGTGAAAGAAAAATCCGAAGCTTTCTCTTGCTTCAAAGATTTCAAGTCTCGTGTCGAGAAATTTTCTGATTCTCAAATCAAGAATTTGAGAAGTGATCGAGGTGGAGAATACTTATCTTCTTTATTTGAAGATTTTTGTCGAGTCCATGGGATTAGACACGAATTGACGGCGCGGTATACACCTCAACAAAATGGAATTGCCGAACGGAAAAATCGGACGATCATGGACATGGTTCGGTGCATGCTAAAGAAGAAAAATATGCCATCTGATTTTTGGGCCGAAGCAGTCTCTTGTGCCGTTTATTTGATCAACCGGTCACTGACAAAGAGCTTGGAGGGTATTACACCAAATGAGGCGTGGTATGGTAAGAAACCAAATGTGGTACATCTTAAAACATTTGGTTGTCTTTCATACTCACATATTCCGGATGCTGCAAGAACCAAGCTTGATGATAAATCTGAAAAATGTGTTTTCATTGGCTATAGTGAGAGGACAAAAGCTTACAAGCTTTACAATCCTCGAACAAAGAAAATTGTGATAAGCAGAGATGTTGTTTTTGATGAAAAATCCTCTTATGATTTTTCGAAAATGTCAGATTCACTAACATGGCAGGTTTTACTTGATGATGAAGAAGATGAATCAAAATCAGAGGAGGCCAATGATGGTGAAAATGACGAATCCCCAGAAAATTCACCATCACCACCACCAACAAAGACAAGGAGCTTGACAGAACTTTATGATGTGACGGAAGAGATAGACGAGCCAAATCAAATCTTCTTTGCATTCTTTGCAGGAGAAGACCAAATTTCTTATGAGGAAGCCTCAAAAGAAGAAAAATGGAATCAAGCTATGAAAGAGGAGATCAATGCCATTGAGAAGAATGGTACGTGGGAGCTTACACTTTTGCCTTCACACAAATCTTCTATTGGTGTGAAATGGGTGTACAAAACAAAGACCAACCTTGATGGTTCCGTAAACAAATACAAGGCGAGGCTTGTTGCTAAAGGATACAAGCAAAAAGAAGGTGAAGACTTCAATGAAGTATTTGCTCCGGTTTCAAGACTTGAAACAATCCGCCTAATCATTTCTCTTGCTGCTCAAAGAGGATGGAAATTGTACCAAATGGACGTCAAGTCGGCTTTCTTGAATGGTTTTCTTCAAGAAAAAATTTATCTTGAACAACCACCCGGATTCGTGAAGAAAGGCGAGGAAGAAAAGGTGTACAAACTCAAGAAAGCTCTCTACGGCTTGAAGCAATCACCCCGTGCATGGTATGATCGAATCAATAAATATTTTCTGAATTATGGTTTCGAGCGTTGTCCTTTTGAGCACACTCTTTATATCAAAAGAAATTCGAATGGAGGTTTTATGGTGGTGAGTCTTTATGTTGATGATCTTATCTTCACGGGTGATGATCTTAAGATGTTAGAACATTTCAAAGCTTCTATGAAGAAGGAGTTTGAAATGACTGATTTGGGAGAGTTGCACCATTTCCTTGGCATAAATGTGCAACAAACGAAAGGAGGAATTTTTATTTCTCAAGAAAAATATGCAGCCGAGATTCTTAAAAAATTCAGAATGGAGAACTCAAATCCTGTTACAACCCCTTGCATTACAGGATTAAAGTTGAGCAAAGAAGGAGAAGGAAAGTTGGTGAATAAAACTATGTTTCGAAGCTTGATTGGAAACTTGATGTATCTCACCGCCACTCGTCCGGACATCATGTTTGCTGTTAGTTTGATCAGCAGGTTTTTGGAAAAGCCATATTCAAATCATTTGGAGGCGGCAAAAAGAATCCTTCGATATATAAAAGGAACCATTGACTATGGTGTCTTTTATGAGAAAAATATTCCTGTCAAGCTTGTTGGTTTTACAGATAGTGATCATGGAGGAAGTGTTGATGATTCAAGAAGTACTTCCGGATATGTTTTTAATCTCGGAAGTGGAGCAATTTGTTGGAGTTCAAAGAAGCAACCAATCGTATCTCTTTCTACTGCTGAAGCAGAGTATATTGCAGGTTCCTTCGCCGGATGTCAAACGATTTGGTTGAGAGGAATTCTTGAAAGTATGAATTTCAAGCAAAGTGGTCCTACAACACTCTTTTGTGATAATAAATCGGCTATTTCAATCTCAAAAGATCCAGTTCTTCATGGGCGAACAAAGCACATTCGTCTTCGTTTCCATTTCTTAAGGGAGCTTGTTCATGAAAAAGAACTCAATCTTGAGTATTGCAAAAGTGAAGAGCAACTTGCGGATATCTTCACAAAGCCACTTGGAGGTCCCGTATTTTCAAAGAATGTTGAAGCATTGGGAGTCAAGAGCAAACTCAATTTACGGGAGGCAATGTTGGCATAATAAATTGAGTTCTTATCCAAGCACTCTTGGGATTACTTTTATTTGTCTAAGTTCATTGTGTTGTTGTCAAAGAGTCACATAGAGATTTGTAAAGTCCATCCTATCTTTATGATTTGTCAAAATGTCTCTTTGTATTTTGTGATCTCCTATCTATAAAAGGGAGTATCATGTAGTTCATTTTCATCAAGCAAAACAGAAAACAAAACAAAGCAATACAGGAGAAGAGCAAAGCTCTCAAAGCTCAAGTTATCAAAATATTTTTTTCTTTCCAAATAGATCCTAGGCCTTCACAACTTTCAACTCTTCCATTGAATTATATACATACCTAGAAACAACTTTTACTGCTCAAATCACTTCTCCTACCCATCAACTTCTCACACAAATGCTATAAATACAAAGAGGAACACGGAAAATAGTTGAATATCTTGCAGACATCAAACCCTTTCTGATTCTCTTGCCTACACTCCCACTCCTGTCTCTGACCCAGTTCTTGTGCAGAACACCATACATGGTCTTGGTTCTGAGTACGATGAGTTCATAACAGCTATTGAAACAAGAGTATCACTTCCTACATTTTCTGAACTTTCCCTCTTATACTAAATCATGAAGCCCGGTTAATTCAGTCCAACAATATCACAGTGAACACCTCTCAATCATCAGCTTTTGTTGCCAGAGCACAAACCTCCTATAATTCTACTCAAACCTCTCCAAACCCATCCTCAAATCTGAACCGTAATCAAAATTTCAATAACAATCAACCAAATAATTTTTACCGTGGTGGTCGTCGTGGTGGTCGCAACAATGGTCGTGGAAGTTACAGTAATGGATACTGCGGCAGCTTTGGTGGTAGATACGGTGGAAACTACAATTTCTATCAACCTCAAAACTCGATACTCGGTGCTCCACCTTCATCTTATGGTAATTTTTTGTCATGTCAGATGTGTGGAAGACCTGGACATACTGCTCTTCAATGTCCTCATCGCTTTGATCATTCTTATCAAGCAACAGATCTTCCACAAACCTTTGCCGCTATGCAACTTAATAGGACACCATATGACCAACATTGGTATCCTGATTCGGGCAGTACTCATCATATGACGGCAGATGATGGTCAGTTGGTGAATCGAACACCTTATCCGGGTACAGAACATGCTGTTGTTGGAAATGGCAATCTCCTTCCTATTATGCATACTGGTGATGTTTGTTAGAATTAAAAATGGATTCTTACTTAAAATGATTTTTGTTACTTAATATATATTAGTGGGCTCAAGGGTCACTAGTCCAAACTTGGGGTGGAAAATTAGAGCCATCCATTTTCACTTCTTAGTGAATGAGAAACCTTTGGTTTGTCCCATATTGGGCAAACCAAGGAGGAAGTTTATCCTCTTTACCACAAACGTTCTATAAGGAAAAAGAACTAGTGGATTGGATATGGACTTAGGAAATGGACTAGTGGGCAAATGCACTAGTCTTGGTGTGAGCCTTGGTGTGACCATTGGCGTGTGCCTGCGAGTGCCCATCAAAGATCCAACGGTTTTATATTTTAATTTTGTACATTAAGTATTTTACCGTTTTGAATTTGTAAATTAAATCAGGTTTAATAATAAAATCTTTTAATTAAATATCTCGAATTAAATATGTTTAATTAATTGATATTTTACCGTTTGATAATTCAACAGTCTTCTTCTTCTTTAAAAGAAAAACAAAAGTCAGATTTTTACTTACCCCAGTCGCAGCCTGACGACTTTTCCCCTCTTCTTGCTTTGATTTGTGCACTAGTTTATTTCTTCATTTTTCTTCTACTGTTAAGTTCACAACGGGCCAACGAGTCTTGCTAACTGGGTTGGTATCAGGTGGTTTTATTCTGGATTCGATTTGTCATCTCTAAAGGTATAGCAACATCTTTACAAAGGTGTACCTGACAAATATCGAGTTAAGGACAGTCTGTTGAACAAACGACTCCATCTCTCTGTGCTTGTGTGGTTGTCTGAAGTGTGTTATCTGTTCTAACCCTTAATCTCTTTCAAGTTTCTGTTTGGTTTGCTTACTGTTACAGGAATATTCTCCAACATTCTTAACTCGATATCTGTATTATTTGAAAAAATTTCTTCTGTAACAATAGTGAAGACTGATGTTGACAGACCTCAGAAATTTTCTGGAAAGGACTTCAAAAGATGGCAGTCTAAAATGTTATTTTTCCTGAGTTTCCACATGCTAGATGAGATGGTTCTGAAGCCGTTTGATGAGTCTCTGAATGAACCTGAAAAATTACAGGACTTAGAAAGTTGGAAGAGAAGTAATTATATGGCCAAAAATCATATCTTAAACTGCCTAGAAGATGCTCTATATGATTTTTACAATGCTAAGGATAATTTCAATGCTTATAATTTATGGACTGCACTACAAGATAAATATGAAGCAGAAACAGCAGGAAGTAAAAAATTCTTAGTTGCACGTTTTCTGGAATATAAAATGATGAATGATAAATCAGTGGTTGATCAGTTTCTGGAGTTGCAAAAAATTATTAATGAAATAATTGCTGAAGGAATGGTTATTGACGAAACATTTCAAGTTTCTGCTGTTATTGAAAAAATTGCCAAATTCCTGGGCTGAATACAAGAGAAGACTAAGGCATGAAACTGGTGAAATTTCCATGGTAGAATTGGGCAAGAAAATCCAAGTTGAAGAATTGTTGTGTTCAAAGGACAAGAATGTTTCTTCTGCAAGAGACATGTCAAACAAAGCTCACGTCATTGAACACAAATTTGCTAATCTAAGTCTGGACCACAACAAGCGCAAGCCTGGCCCGCAAAGAAAAGGTACCTTTCAAAAACCAAAATCTGCTATTGGTAAAATTAAGGGAGCATGTTATGTTTGTGGTGTGTCTGGCCATATGGCAATTCATTGTAAGGCTGAAGGCCTATACAAATTATCTGTAACCTCTGTTGAAGTTAATAAAATTGATTCTTCTTATGTTGTTGTCTCATTGAATATCTGGCATGGTAGACTTGGTCATGTAAATTATAAATCAATAAACAAATTGGCAAACTCTGGCTGCATTCCAAAATTAAATTTGGAATATGAACATAAATGTGAAGTTTGTGTAGAATCAAAATATGCAAAGAAGCCCTTTAAGAAAAATGTCCACATAAATTCTAATCCCTTAAAATTAATTCACTCAGACTTAGTTGATATGAAATTAATCCAAACTAGAGGTGGTAAAAAATGGTTTGTCACTTTCATAGATGACTGTACTAGATACTGTCATATTTACTTGCTTAAAGGGAAAGATGATGCTTTAAAAGCATTTAAACTATATAAATTAGAAGTAGAAAACCAATCGAATACCATAATTAAAACCATTAGATCTGACCGTCGGGGTGAATATGTAATCCTTATAGGAGACTTTTGTGCACAACATGGCATTATTCATGAGGTAACTCCTCCTTATTCACCACAATCAAATGGAGTGGCTGAACGGAAAAACCGAACCCTTAAGGAGATGATGAATGCCATGTTAATCAGTTCAGGACTACCGACGAACTTATGGGGGGAGGCCGTCCTCTCAGCTTGCTATATCCTGAACAGAGTGCCCCTTAAAGGATCAATCAAATCACCGTATGAATTATGGAAAGGCAAACAACCATCTTATGGATACCTCAAAGTGTGGGGGTGTTTAGCAAAGGTCTCTATTGCTCCACCTAAGAGGACTAAAATAGGACCTAAAACAGCTGATTGTGTCTTCATAGGATATCCCGAACACACCACTGCTTATAGGTTTATGGTTGTGAGTTCTGAAAACTCAGAAATTGGTGTGAACACCATTATGGAATCTAGGGATGCTACATTTTTTGAAAATGTGTTTCCGTTGAAATCTGAATCTCGCATGATATGTGATGATCCCCTAGATGTCCCTTCTTCTAGCCATATTTTACCGATAGAAGAAGATGAATCTGTTTATGAACCTAGAAGAGGCAAAAGACTTAGAATATAAAAATCTTTTGGGCCAGACTTCATAACCTGTTTAGTTGAAACTGATCCACAAACCTATAAAGAGGCAATGACTTCGTCTGAAGCTCCATGGTGGAAAGAATCCACTATTAGAGAGATGGATTCTATTGTTAGAATGAAACCTGGGAGATAGTAGATTTACCTCCAGGGTGCAAACCCATAGGTTGTAAATGGATCTTCAAGAGAAAACGTAAGGTAGATGGAACTGTGGAAAAGTATAAAGCTAGACTAGTAGCTAAGGGCTATAAAAAAATAGAAGGTGTAGATTTCTTTGACACTTATTCACCTGTCACTAGAATTACTTCCATTATGATGTTAATTGCAATCGAGGCAATTCATAACCTAGAAATACATCAAATGGATGTAAAAACTGCGTTCCTAAATGGTGAATTAGATGAAGAAATTTATATGGACCAACCCGAAGGCTTTGTAGTGAAGGGTTATGAAATCAAAGTGTGTAGACTTAAAAAATCTTTATATGGCTTGAAACAAGCACCGAAACAATGGCATGAAAAATTTGATCATGTAATGTTCTCTAGTGGATTTAAAATAAATTAAGCTGACAAATGTGTGTACAATAAATCTATAAATGATGCATGTGTGATTGTATGCTTGTATGTTGATGATATGCTTATACTAGGCACAACCTTAGAAATCATTAATTCCACTAAGAACATGTTGACAGAGAACTTTGACATGAAAGACTTAGGTCCTGCTGATGTAATCCTAGGGATGAAAATTAGAAAGGAGTCTAATGGATTTAGTCTTAGTCAATCTCATTATGTTGAATCAGTTCTTAAGAAATTTAATCAGTTTGATAGTAAACCTGCAAGTACTCCATTTGACCCTTCTTGTAAGCTCAAGAAAAACAAGGGGGATGGAGTCTCGCAACTTGAATATTCATGAGTCATAGGAAGTCTGATGTATTTAATGAACTGCACAAGACCAGACATTGCCTATGCTGTGAGTAGACTAATAGGTATACCTGTAATCCAGGACATAAACATTGGGATGCACTTTCAGAGTGTTGAGGTATCTTAAATACACTTTAAACTACCGTTTAAGTTATGAAAGACACCCTGTTGTTCTTGAAGGATACTGTGATGCAAACTGGATAGCAGACTCAGAGGAGTCTAAGTCTACGAGTGGATACGTATTCACTCTAAGATGTGGATCAGTGTCTTTGAAGAGTTCCAAACAGACCTGTATTGCTCGATCCACTATGGAATACGAGTTTATTGCGT
The DNA here is from genome assembly GCA_023531435.1 of Papaver californicum. NCBI lineage: Eukaryota > Viridiplantae > Streptophyta > Magnoliopsida > Ranunculales > Papaveraceae > Papaver > Papaver californicum. The sequence goes on from JAJJMC010014687.1 coordinate 7,471,757, forward strand.
TAGATAAAGCAGGAGAGGAAGCCGCTTGGCTAAGATGTTTTTTAGAAGACATTCCTCTCTGGCATTGGCCTATGCCAGCTATATCTATACATTGTGATAGTCAAGCTGAAATAGCTAATGCTAAAAACAGCAACTATAACGGAAAATCTATTCATATCAAGAGAAGACACAATTCTCTAAAACAACTAATCTCAACTGGCGTTATTTCTGTTGACTTTGTGAGGTCTAAGGAGAATATCGCGGATCCTTAGACAAATGGCTTGTCCAAGGAGATAGTTAGTAATGCATCGAGGGGGATGGGGCTTAAGCTCATAAATTAAAACTTGCCATGAAGGATACTCAACCCTGCTGACTGGAGATCCCAAGATCAAGGTTTTGAATGAGACAACTAATTTGTGGCGGGTAAAAATTAAACACTATCAGGGAATTATTTTCTCTGTCCCTTGCATATGGTGTAGACGTGATAGTGTGACTGCATGTGAGGATGACTTATAATAAAGTCTTAATGAGTTCTATAGTTTCAATTTAAGATTGAAATGGGGTATAGCAGTTAACACTCTTGATAGAATTCACCTATCTGAATGAGGAAGTGGGTCGCTTCCTATGAGAATTGAGCTGAATCTCTAGAGCATTCTGAGAAACGGGATATGTCCAGGGCCAAAACGGACACAACGGCGTGAACTTAACATCACTCTTGAGAGATATATCGCGTAAGGAGCTATTGATGAATTACACCAAACCATGGCAGTTCAAGACTTCGTGTTCACTGACCATCAAGTAGTTCCGGTACTTCTCACTAAGCAGAGGTTCAATTCCTTATGGACACCTATTGCTTAAGAGGTATTTCTCGTTTTCCAGTTTTCTGATTTATCGTTTTCTTCATTCATGTGGGGGATTGTTAGAATTAAAAATGGATTCTTACTTAAAATGATTTTTGTTACTTAATATATCTTAGTGGGATCAAGGGTCACTAGTCCAAACTTGGGGTGGAAAATTAGAGCCATCCATTTTCACTTCTTAGTGAATGAGAAACCTTTGGTTTGTCCCATATTGGGCAAACCAAGGAGGAAGTTTATCCTCTTTACCACAAACGTTCTATATAAGGAAAAAGAACTAGTGGATTGGATATGGACTTAGGAAATGGACTAGTGGGCAAATGCACACATGTGGGGTGCTTCGCACCGAAGCACCGCAGGCTTGCGGAGCTTGCGGAGCTTTCGTGTGCGTTTGCGTTATCCTTGGCGCGACCCTTGGTGCGACCATTGGTGCGACCCTTGGTGCGAGCCTTGGTGTGAGCCTTGGTGTGACCATTGGTGCGACCCTTGGTGCGACCCTTGGTATGACCATTGGTGCGAGCCTTGGTGTGAGCCTTGGTGTGACCATTGGCGTGACCATTGGTGTGACCATTGGCGTGAGCCTTGGCGTGTGCCTTGCGTGTGCCTTGCGTGTGCCTTCGAGTGCCTGCATGTGCCCATCAAAGATCCAACGGTTTTATATTTTAATTTTGTACATTAAGTATTTTACCGTTTTGAATTTGTAAACTAAATCAGGTTTAATAATAAAATCTAAATATGTTTAATTAATTGATTTTTTATCGTTTGATAATTCAACAGTCTTCTTCTTCTTTAAAAGAAAGACAAAAGTCATATTTTTACTTACCCCAGTCGCACCACTGACCTGACGACTTTTCCCCTCTTCTTGCTTTGATTTGCGCACTAGTTTATTTCTTCATTTTTCTTCTACTGTTAAGTTCACAACGGGCCAACGAGTCTTGCTAACTGGGTTGGTATCAGGTGGTTTTATCCTGGATTCGATTTGTCATCTCTAAAGGTATATCAACATCTTTACAAAGGTGTACCTGACAAATATCGAGTTAAGGGCAGTCTGTTGAACATGCGACTCCATCTCTCTGTGCTTGTGTGGTTATCTGAAGTGTGTTATCTGTTCTAACCCTTAATCTCTTTCAAGTTTCTGTTTGGTTTGCTTACTGTTACAGGAATATTCTCCAACAATGTTATCTTACAAGCACCATCTAAAACCCTTCCTCTTAAAAATGTTTTTCATGTCCCTAACTTACAAAAAATAAAAATTATGTTTCTCAACTCACTCACAATTCTAACTGCTGCATTATTTTGATCCCTATGGATTCATTGTTCAAGACATGGTAACAGGTAAAATACTGCTTCGAGGTCCTAGAAAAGATGGGCTTTATCCGCTTCCATTAATGTCATCTAGTTTTCGTCCTAAATCCTTCGATGCTGCACATGTGGGTGTGAAAACCACTGCTGATGTTTGGCACATGAGATTAGGTCATCCCCATCATCAAGTTCTTCAATCATCAGCCTCTAATCAGTGCATTTCTTTAAGCAGGCATAAATCATCAGGCCTTTATGATAGTTGTTTACATGGAAAACACCATCGTCTCTCTTTTGTCTTGAATGAACACAAATCTAATGAATTTCTATTCAAAATACATTCAGACCTTTGGGGTCCTGCTCCAGTTAATTCAAAGTCAGGTTTTCGTTATTTTTTATTGTTTGTGGATGATTGCTTTCGGTGTACATGGTTATATTTTTTGAGTATTAAATCTCAAATTCTTCAATTCTTCAAGGATTTTAAGAAATTAGCGGAAAATCGATTTTCAGCGTCAGTTAAAATTTTGCAAAGTGATGGTGACGGAGAGTATGTCTTTAATTCTCTTCGTGAATTTTTGGTCGCAAACGGAGTGTTTCATCAGTTTTTTTTTCCGCATATACCTTAACAAAACGGTGTAGCTGAACGTAAAATTCAATATATTGTGGAGACAAGACTTACTCTTCTTCATCAAAGCTCACTTCCTAAATATTTTTGGCCTGATGCCTTTAACACTGCTGTCTACTTAATAAAACGAATGTCGACCACTGTTTTACAAGGTATCTTTTCTTATGTCAAGTTATATAATCGTTCTCCCGATTATCATTTCTTAAAAGTTTTTGGATATCATTGTTTTCCTTTTCTTATTCCCTATCTCCAAAACAAAATGGATTCGAAAACTAAGCCTTACATGTTTTTAGGCTACAATGGCGTCCATAAGGGATACAAGTGTGTTGATCCGAATTCAAACGAGATGTTATTTTTGATGAGCAATCTTTTCCTTAGGGCATCCACAGTCACGCGATGATACCCATCGATCAAAGATCAAAAATTTTGATCTTTGATCCGTCTCAAAAACAACGGGGTATGATCAAGCGAGGGTCTAGGACATCGCTTGAACGTAAACGAAGTATCAAGATATCGCTTGAAAAGAAGGAAGAGAGACTAATAGTTCGCCTGGTACAAGCGAGATTCTGCTCTACCGCCTATAAAAAAACATACAGGCGAAATCCCAACATTTTGCCCACTAACTAAGCGAAACATCAGTATTTCGCTGGTCGAAGCGAGGGGCCAAGAGGTCGTCTATGTATTGTGCGGAAAAATCGTGTGAAAATTGAGACAAACGAGATGCAGGGGTGTCGCTGGGACAGAAGCGGAAGCACAAAATCTCACATGTGGGACGTGTGGATAACACGTGTAGTGAAATAGACGGGCGAGAAGTAGGAGTCTCGCTGGGTCTGAGGCGATAGCCCAACCTATCGCCCTTCTATTTCACCCGTATAAACCCTAGCATTTTCTTCCAAACAACATCGTCTTCTCATGTTGACTTGTTCTTCCTCCTTCTTCTAGCCGCTCAACCATCCAAAGCCCCCATTTAGCCAACTTAAAATCATTCAACGAGAACCCAAGGTCCCGTTTCATAATTTTATACTTCGCTCATACATTTTCCAAGCGAAATCAAGGTATATCTTCTACAAAAAAAATTGAATTAAATTGTTTTAATTTGATATGAAATTTTGATAATTATTTAGTTAGTTCGGTTGTAGATGTTGTTTGATTAATCATGTAATGACCGTATTATAAATCGATTATACAATTGTGAAATTGGTGTTCTAATAATAAAATTGGAAATTTAATTAGGGTTTTTGTGCATGTTATCAATTAGGTTTAAAAATTTGTTTATATTTGTTAAATTGAACATATAATAAATGAATTTGTTGTTTAATTTTAGTGGGTTTGTGTTTAATTTTTGGTTGAATGTAGTATGTTGTGTAGAAATCAAAGGAATTAATTTTGATTTAATTTAAAAACAAATGTGTATGGAAGTATTTGTAATTGGGTAATTTGAATGAGATTGGTTATAATTGGTGGGATTGTTGTATTTTGATAATGATGCATGTATTTTTCGAATGTTTGATGTACAATTCTTGGTACAAATGTGTATGGAAATAGACAATTATATACATGTTTAGTTGGTGTTAAATTAATTTTAATTGTTTATGCATTGTGGTGATTTACTCTTCATTTGACAATGTTTTATTCTTTGTTTGGCCAGATGTCTAGCAATGTTGTTTCCAGATGGGTTGGAAGAAAGAAGAAAACCAAAAAAGCTAAAATCGCAGAGGATTCTGAACCTGAATATATGGTCCCCGAGTCGGTAGATGCTCCGGGGTTGGAACACTATACCGTTATCGAAGATACGGAGGAACACGTTTCGACAAATATTACATATTCTTCCGACGCCAACTTCAGGTTTGCCCATCGTGGTTCTCTTAAAAATCAGTTCTACTGGTGTACCATAGTATTACTAAGGAGTCGTCTAGGGTTAAATATATAATAGAGAGGGGAGGTTGGGGCAGATTACTATCCCTACCTGTAGTAGATTCATCCCACGCTCTTATTGATTATATTGTCGAGCGGTTTTGGGATACCAAAAACACGTTTCACTTCTCTTTTGGGGAGCTTGGGTTCACTCCCCTCGATTGGGTTATGTTGACCGGCCTTAGTATTGGTGTCGAGAGATTTGTTCCTTATGAGCCAGCTAAGTAAAAATTTGAATATGTCTGTGATAATATATTTCCTGAACTGAAAGATAATGCGGTATGCAAAAGAGAAGGTGTTCCGCAACAGTGGGTTTCATATGCAATAACTCTCAAATTTTTGACCACCTATTTTGATAAAGATACTTTGCACGCGGCGAACGATGATAGTGGTCTTGCTGATAGATTAGCGAGGGCCTTCTATATGTATGTTCTGGGGATTTTTTTTCCCAAAAATGCAAAAACCTACATTGATGCAGCATGGTTGGCTGCATTTGATAATCTAAATGAAGCTGATCAGTACGAATGGGGTGGTCCTGTATTTTCAAAATTGTATTCGGGTCTCGCCACAGCTTCTAGGGGCCAAAAATCAGTGTCCGGGCCGTTCCAAATTTTGGAGGTAATTTATTTAACGTTATTCATAATTCTTTTTCTTAAAATTTGGTTGTTATGTTGTCAAATCCAATGAATATATTTATGTCGTAGTTTTGGGGATACGAATATCTGGGGATATGTCGTCCAAATAACCCTCTGGATCAAAGTGAAAATGAATGGCCTAGATGTCGTAGCTGGTTCTCCAGCCGGAAGAAGGGTGTTGACATAGTTCGGTCAAGGACTGAACTGAACCAGTTATCCGTAGAGTGCGTGACGTGGCAACCATGGATGAATGCAGTTAACTATCTATCAGAAGAAATTGGCCGCAAAGCTGTAGAACTCTCTGGAAAAAATGTTACATTCACCTGGCTTGGCACCGTGAGTTTTCAAGTCCTTTTCTCATACTGCGTTTTTTTTTAATTTCACACTGTTGTGAAATGCTTGGAATTTATTTATTGTCATTTTCTTGGATAAAGCATAATATGTATCTCGGAGATCGTTGTTGGAGGCAGAACAACCAAACATGGGGTATTCCTGCAAACCCCCCTAGTAGCATTTCCAACTTCGTCGACGACGAGATTGAGGACATGACAGCCAGATCTCAGGTCAATGCTAGTGAATACGTACGTGTCATGGAGTACGATGTTTATTATGAATATTGGCGACATGTTACCAACCTTTAAAAATATATCACGCAAGTTGATTGGGAGGTTGAAACGTATGGCTATGCTGGTGACTGTATCAAGCACAACATCCCACGGCGTCGTGAACATGTACCCATTCCTCCCTCCCCAACAACTACCATATGTAAGTTTCCAACAAAGTCTTGAAAAATTGAATACGGATTACACTTATGCTTCAGTGGTTATTCTAATTTATTTTCTTCCCAGGTGGCGGCTTATGATTTAGTTCAAGAGTTTGCTGATTTTACGCAAGAGTTGCGTGATTTTACCTTAGCTGAAACTAAGGATCAGATGGACTACTTGATTGCCAAAGAAGTTGAGTTCAGCAACTTTCGTAGTCAGAAAGCCGCTGAAATTAGCAACCTCCAAGATCATAATACCTTGTTGACCAGGCAGCTTACCCAATTTCGTCAAGAACAACCGCTTGGATTTGCCTCATATGCTATGACAACACCTCCGGGATCTTCATCAACTGTTCGACCAACGCAGAACGTCAGACCATCTTTCCCGCGGTTTATTCCACCAAAATCCAACTCCGATTAAAGAAATATTTTTAAAATTTGGATTGTATTTTAAAATAACTTAATTTTTTTTTTATGATTTAGTGTTAAATTAAAAGCTCTGTTTTTTTTAACTTGGTCGTTTATGTCATTTGGTATTGTCACATCACATTTCAATTGTTAGTTGAACCACAAAATTACCAATTACTTTGTCATAACTATATTCCAAATTCTGACATTTTTTGCTTTAATTTTGCCGCTGATTTTTGCATTGAAATGCTCACTGTGTATTGTCAAAAAAGTACGATTGAACAAATTTTGTTACCGTTTTTTGACCGTTTTGTTAATGTTTTTAATTGTTACCGTTTATCAACGGTTATAATGTTGTATTTGAGACCACTATAAATAAAATTTTATAGATATCATCCTCATTTCATTATTCCCATATTTTAGTTTTCAATGTCTAGTTACGAAAATTTTACCCTTAATGCAAGCAATTTTACTCTATAAGAAGATTTATCCATATGTCGAAATATAGTATTACATTATCCAGCAAGGGGTCAGGAACGTCGGATCAATGGTTCTATGAGCATGCGATGGTTGGAACGTACACATGCGAACTTTTGTAACGAAACCGGTAATCCCAACAACCGGAACAAAGCAGGCCTTTTCTGTCGATATGCGGAAATTACAAAGGAAGTACTAGAATTTTCTTCTTTAACTGAGAAGGTGAATGAAAGAAGAATTAGGAATGAAACTGATGATGAAGTTGTTTTCAGATCTCTGGAGGAATCGACCAGATGGAAACATTCTGATTTCATGTACAAACCTCATTTCGACATCCTTAGGGTGATGGAAGAATACAATCCTTTTGTGTTGATTATTCTACCAGGAAGTGAAGAACGTCGTCCTCGTCTTACTACAAGCTAATGCTTAAGGTTTCATTATAAGTTTCCGTAAGTGTTTAAGTTTAATCTACTGATTTAAAATATTGTATTTACTTTAATGTATTCCCTTTTTAATGTATGCATTTTCAATTCAATGAAAGGATATTTTAAAAAATTAAGTATGTCTGACGATGTTCAAAGTTGGTTTATCTGTGAAGTGGTGATCGTGTATTGTCAATTCCTTGCATTGCCTTGTCAACTTACAATAAATATCTCTGACAATGTTGAAAACTGATTTTTGCATTGAAATGTGGACGGTGTATTATCAATTCCTTTCATTGCCTTGTCAACTTACAATAAATATCTCTGACAATGCTGAAAACTGATTTTTGCATTGAAATGTCGACGGTGTATTGTCAATTCCTTTCTTTGCCTTGTCAACTTACAAAAAATACCTCTGACAATGTTGAAAACTGATTTTTGCATTGAAATGTGGACGGTGTATTGTCAATTCCTTTCATTGCCTTGTCAACTTACAATTAATATCTCTGACAATGTGCAAAGCTGATTTTTCCATTGAAATGTGGACCGGGTCTGGTCATATCAATATTCAAAATTGAATTTTTCTCTTCTATTATAAATTACTGCACTGCCTTCTCCATCAATACAAACCAAGAATATCATTATCTCTTACTCAAACTTTTGCAAAAATAAAAAAATGGAAAACTCTCAAAATAACATAGACAACTATGGTTCATCTTCTAGTTTTCCTCATTATGTTTCTTTTACTTCTTCTTCTTCTGCTTCATTAGACGATGATGATAACAGTAGTTATCACTCATCAGATGAAAGTTCACTTGCATTGAACTGTAATAACCTAGCCGTCAGTGCTGGTTTAATGGTTTCAAATATGAACGTTCCACATACACGTACACAAATACCAAGACAACGTGATGTAGGTGCCAAAGGTCTATGGAGAGATTATTTTTGCAGAAACTCGACGTTTCCGCCATTTCGTAGAAGATTCAGAATGCGTCGAGAATTATTCAACCGTATTTTGGGTGATGTTGTGGCGGTAAATGGTTATTTTTTTCAAAAAAGAGATGCTTGTGGTGTTTTAGGATTAACCCCGCACCAAAAAATTACCGCAGCAATTCGAATGTTAGCTTACGGATGTGCGGCGGATGCAATCGATGAGTATTTACGTATTGGGGAAACTACAGTTTTGGAAGCAACTCGTAGATTTTGCAGGGTGATAGTCCAATTGTATGAGGATGAACATTTACGGACACCAACTCAGCGTGATGTTGAACTCCTTCTTGATGAGAACCAAAAAAGGGGATTTCCAGGGATGCTTGGTAGTGTTGATTGCATGCATTGGAAATGGGACAAATGCCCTTCGGCTGAATCAGGGGCTTATACCGCGTACAAGGGTAGCGAAAGTATTATCCTGGAGGCAGTGGTGTCGTATGATCTTTGGTTTTGGCATGCATTTTTTGGTATGCCAGGTTCAAACAATGATATCAATGTGATGAACCGTTCGTATATCTTCAAAAAGCTTATCAACGGTAAAGCACCGGCAGTAAACTTTTCAGTCAATAGAAATCAATACAATATGGGGTATTCTCTTGTGATGGAATATACCCAGAGACATCAACTATTGTGACTACGATTAAACATCCAGATTCCCAAAAAAACAGAAATTTTCAGCTATGCAGGAAGGTTGTCGAAAAGATGTAGAACGGGGGTCGGGGTACTACAAAATCAATTTGCAATCATCAAACAACCCGCACGCATGTGGAATCCGGACGTGTTAGCATATATAATGAAAACTGTCATTATTCTACATAATATGATAGTGGAGGATGAACGTATACCCCAGAATGGTATGATTGGCCGCATGAGTATGAACAACGCAGCCACGGTGCTCCAGTTGTTATTTCAAGGGACAACACTGCTCAACTTTCTAGAATGGTGAAGGACCAACGCAGACGTGCAGTATTCGATAAAAAAACTGGGGTTCGCATGAGAAATGACTTGATCGAACACATATGGTCATCTGTTGGGGAAGTGTGAACTTTTAATGTGATTTGGGGGTAAATTTGTTGTTAGTGTACCCGCGATTAAAGCGAGAGTCATCTTATCTTTACTTATTAGTCGCGTTATATTTTAATTGTTCTTTCGAGTCCATCTAGTATTTGAAGTAATTTTAAAAAATAATTCTAAATTTAATTTTTAATTTAAATTAGGAGACGTTAAAAATATAAAAATTTATTAAAAACTAAACTGAAAATTCTAAATAAATTCATCAAAATTCAAACTTAATATGACAATGGTAAATAATAATGGCCTCTATGATTGGTTTAATCTTTTCTTCAAAATTTCTCCCTTCCTAAGTTCGATGTACTATCTTGATACATCATCCATTTGGGAGATATCCATCGTCATTATACGAAATTCCTCTTATGCTTCTTGCCTAGCTTGTGTTGCTGCAAACTTTGCCTTTGAGTAATCTAATTTTGCTGCAAACTCAGATTCTCTTTGTGCCATATTCATTTCTTTGTTCCGTATATTTGGCGTGAATTTTTGTTGCTCTCTATAAATATTTTGCATCATTTCCTGTTGTTCAGTAAATTTTGCCTTCCCCTTTGTCTTCTGTCGTTTCTTCTCTTTTTTCCCCATCGGACGGATTAATGTATTAGGGATATCTCCAAGGTCTTCATAGGCACTGGGACCATCTAGGCTTAAGTCTGGTGTGTCCTGTACGTCCAGAGATTCGTTGTCATAATCAGACTCTGCTTGTGATGAATCGAAAACAGCTGTCGACCTTCTGGAATATTTAATATTATCTAACATAACTGTGTAGCAATCTTCATGCTTAAAACTTCGACCGGTTGCTTCCTTGAAAAGCCTACGTACTTCTGCAATCTAGTGTTTCAATTCAATTTGTTAAAGGATATACAATCATATAGATTAATGTAATAAGCATAATTAAATGAGTAGTTACCTTATTTTCGTGGGGCCATCCAGTATGATGTTCCCTTTCTACTTCAGCCTCCTTTGCATACATAAGTGCCACATCTTTACTTATAATTTGAAATCGTTTCTGAAGGGAGGTCCAACTACGTGCTGGCATAAAAGGTATAACTTGTTTCATTCGACATAGTATACGTAACCATAATTGTTCTTCACATTGATCGGTACCAATCCTACAATCTTGAGAAATTGACAAATGAATTGTACACATCGTAACATCTTCAAAAGACGAAAAATTTGGACCTCGTGGTTTTGATGGCGCCATAATTCTAATCGATTTCCAAACTTATTAAATAAGAACGAACTTTAGAATTTTCAAATACACAATGAATGAGTTTAGTAAAATGCCATTGGTCTAGTATCCCATATATATAGGGTAAAAATATAGCCGTTATACTACCCAACGGTAGCATATCAACGACAACATATTAATGGTCAATTGATTTATAGACTCAGCGACGCCTTGCACTCTCTCACAACTCCAAGCGACGCCTTGCACTCTCGCCCAACTCCAAGCGACGCCTTAGCATCTCGCCCAACTCCAAGCGACGCCTTGCACTCTCGCCCGTGTTCAGTAGTTTTGGGTGAAATGTCATCTATTCGCTTATGTGTATGCGAGCTGCTGGGTTCGAAACATTAGTATCCTGCTTGAGTTGGCGAAATATCAACTCTTCGCCCGTGTTTTAAGCGAAATGTTGGTCCGTCGTTTGTTCATAAGCGAGACAGTAGAGTTTCGCTCGACTATAACTTTTACTCGTCGATCAGCGATCACTTTTAATCCTGAACAATGATTTTCATCGATTAAATCCTATATCTAATCGCACGGCTATGGGACGAATTCACCGATCATCGATCAAATTTAATCTTTGATCCCACACTTGATCGACGATTGCAGATGCTCTTATGCGACCAAAACTGATGAAAGTTGGTCTCTTAATATTACTACTGCCAATCTTTGGCTTCATGGGCTCGATATCCAAGTCGTACCCACACCTCAACCAACTTCATCACAGTTACTGCCTCCTATCCATCCAGTTGTAACTCATTACAATCATAATTTTTCCCACCTTTAAATATGCTACCTTCTACACCTACTACCAGGAGTCCACCACACCACCAGTTCACTCTACCTTCCTCTCCTATTGTGTTACCTGATGCAACATCACCATCACATTCTGAACCAACCCAAACTCAGGCAGTTTCTAACACACTATCAAGTGCAGGTACCCAATCTCATGGGACAACATCAGGCAGTCCTACCATCCAAGAATTGCACGTTCCTGCCAAATAAGTTGCTTCAACGGATAGTCCACCATCTTCTTCGACACGAGCAGTACCGGTTCCAGTCCCTCCACCACAACGGACCACTGTCACAAGGTCTAAGTCAGGTATTCATAAACCAAAAATTCTTTTTTCTCTTCTTGCAACTAAACATCCAGTTTCCAATTGTTTTTTATCTCTTTTGCATGATATACCTCTTGAACTTACTTGTTTCACCATTGCTTCCAAGGACCCAAAATGGCAACATGCAATGAATAATGAAATCGATGCTCTTCTATCAAACAACACTTGGTCCTTGGTTCGAGATAAACCTGGCATGAACCTTGTCGGCTGCAAATGGGTCTATAAGATCAAACAAAAATATGATGGCAGTATCGACCTTTACAAGGCTCGTCTTGTAGCAAAAGGATATTCTCAAAAATATGGTCTTGATTATGAGGAAACTTTTAGCCCTGTCGTCAAACCTGTTACCATTAGACTAGTCTTGAGCATTGTTATCACTCAATCTTGGCCAATTCGACAACCAGATGTCAAAAATACTTTTCTCCATGGTATCATTGATCGAGATGTATATATGATTCAACCACCTGGTTTTACTGATATGCAACTTCCTAGTCATATTTTCAAACTTCATAAAACTTTATATGGTCTCAAACAAGCACCTCGTGCTTGGTTCAATAGATTTGCTTCCTTCTTGCTTGAGCTTGGATTTGTCGAATCAAAATCAGACACATCTCTGTTTACTCGTCAGTCCTCCGAAGGCATGTTGGTCTTACTCCTATATGTTGATGATATTTTGTTAACAGGTTCAGATCCTAGCTTGTCCACTTTCATTGATGACCTTGGAAAGCAATTTTCCATGACCGATCTTGGTGATTTCAACTACTTCTTAGGAATATAATTTACAAAAACAAAAGCTGACCTTCATCTTACAATACCTAACAATGACAAAGCCTGATATAACTTATTCTGTAAACCAAGTCAGTCAGTTCATGCATTCACCTACTGAAATTTATTTTCTTGCAGTGAAGCGGATATTGATATACCACAAGGGAACTTTAGGTCGTGGTTTATTCTTTAGTACTAACTCTTCATATCAGATTTGCGATTTTAGTGATGCAGATTGGGAGGGAAATCCCGATACACGTAGTTCGACTAGTGGCAGTTGTGTATTCCTTGGAAATCATCTCATATCGTGGTCTTCTAAAAAGCAACCCACAGTTGCTCGTAGTAGCACCGAGGCTGAATATCGTGCAATAGCACTCACTTCCGCTGATATTCTATGCATACAATTTCTCCTCAAAGATCTTGCTGTATTTGTCAAACAACCGTCGATCCTATATTGTGACAATGTAAGTGCTACTTACATGGCATTGAATCCTGTTCTGCAATCTCGAACAAAACATATTGAAATCGACTATCATTTTGACGAGAACGTGTTGTTCGTGGTGGTTTGAAGATCATATATATCTCTACTCGACATCAACTAGCTGACATATTCACAAAGGGTCAAGTTGCAGCAAAACATAAGGATTTATCCACCAAGATCTCTCTCACGGACTCTCCTACGCTCGGCTTGAGGGGGGGAGGAGGGGGTGATGGAATCTAGATACGTCTGGTGTATACCTTGATAAATAGATAATTGATTATCCCTTGTATCCAGGGAACAATTGTAACAAATGGTGTATATATATGTACACAAAATCAATGTGAAACTTAAGCCTTCAATCACAGATAGAGCAACTACACGTGAAACCGTGACTCATCTGGTACTTTACCTTTTTCTGAAGCTTTAGCCAATGTGAGCTGTAATTTTTCCATTATATGAAGAATTTTTTCAACCACTAGTTATGACAAAAACCACATGGCTAAAGCTCTACGGTAGAAATGGGGATTAAATACAAAGCTGAAAATTGAAAAAATAGGGGTAAACTTATTTCTGATTATTTTCAAGTCTAAAAAGTACAAGTCTAGAGTCATTAATAATGGCCCCTGTTATGTTTATGGGAATGCATTTCAAATTATTCCTTGGTACCCTGGAATGTTTATTGGGAAAAAAAATGTTTTAAAAACGATTTCAGTGTGGGTTTAGTTGCTTAATTTGCAAGATTTTCATTTTCATGAGTTCATTATAGCTCAGATAGGTAAATTTTTGGGAAAGGTTAGAGAAATTTTTCCCTTTGATGTTAAACCCATTAAAGATGGTGCTATTATGGTCAGGGTGGATTTAAATATTGAAAAGTAACTGAAGTTTGCAGTAAGAGCAAAGGTAGGTTCCAACCAGGAGTCTTTGGTGTTGTTTATGTACATGGATCTACCTTTTAAAGTGTGTCTGCATTTCAATAGAATAGGTCATGTTATGGAGAACTGAGCAATGATTCTGCGTACCCCCTTTGAAGATATTTATGATCTAATTTCTGACTCACATATTGTAAAAGAATCTCAAAGATGGGAATCAGACTTTAAAGTATTATTAGATAAGGAAATTGATTTGGCATCCTTTTCAGATGCCTCTATGGTATTTCTTGAATTTTGTGAGTCTCCTGCTTTAGTCCTTTTGAATGCTAGCTTAGTTCCAACTGCTCAGGACCCTCTTCTTGACCAAAATCAATTCTTAGACTTATTATTTGGTCCTACTTCTTCTGAGTCTGAGCTGGATGGTTCGAAGGGTGACAATAAGTTTAATATTACAGACCAGAGGGTTAACATGGAACACAGGAACCAATGGAACATAACTCATCTATCCTGGGAAAAAGACCATATATTTTCGGATCTGGTTCATGAGTACCCGGTTTTGTCCCCACTACTCGAATACCAAGATATCTCTATTTGGGACTATTAGACGAGAAATGGGGGCAATTTAGAGGATATATTCAAGTAAGAGTTTGCATATAGGTCTAGCTTTATAAAGGAATCTGATCTTATTGAGGATGGAGGCAAGAGTCAACTTGAGGATATGGATACAGGGGAGAGTTTTCACACTTCAGTGAAGAATTTTCCATTATCTCCTAAACTTTTTTTTATTATTTCTTTCTCCCCGTCTTCTGCATCAACCTCAACTATGACGTCTAGTTCAGACAAATCATTCAAGACTCTGTCCTGGGTACCTGAATATGCGGAGAAACCTCTAGATCTAGTTGACAAGGGGGTAAATCAGTATGGGTCCTTTTTAGATGAATCCGATACTTATAGATCAATTCCTTATGATGGTAAAATCACTGCCTTGATGGACGCAACTGCTAAAAGAAATGAAGGGGCTCAGGTACTTCTCACAATCCCTCTTTTATGTTATTTCTCCCAGTATACTGCTTGTCCTCGTTATTCGCCTGTGATGTGGATTATAGATGGTGGTAAGAATGGTTCAAACTCTCGAACTTGTGAAGATTGATTTTAGATTCAAACCCTATAATTAAACTAGAAAACTGAAAACAAAGTTGGTATCAAGATTAAAGAGGCACTGAGGCTCAGGATTCCACCATTAACCAATTAAAATGATTCAGTTTAATCAATATTCATGTAATTCTTTACATTTAAAGTGATTCTAATATGTTGCAAAAGTAGATTTTCAAAGTAAAAAATGTAAATCGAAAATATAGAACATCAAAAACCCTAGGCTAAGCGTGCTCTATCAAAAGAAATCACAAATGCTTAATAAAAATCCTTAAATCAATTTTTAATCAAAACAAATAATCATAAAATAAATTGCAAAAACCAATTAAAATATAAATATACCACTTTTCTTGGAACAATGGCTTCCTCCGTCGCTTCAGCAAAGGGGTTTAGCTCCTCATATTAATCACTTGCTCAAAATAATGGTTCATGGCTCAAAGTGTTTACAAATGATGAAAAAGGAGAAAAATAAAGAAAATATTGAGTTTGCAACGTTTATAGGCATTACAGACTCACTGTTACAAAGCAAGGCTGAAGATAAATGTTGCAGAAATAAAGATAAACGTTGCAAATAATTGAAGAAACCGTGGCTGAGAGGTTGAATGTTGTAGCCTCTGTTCTTCCTGTTCTTCAGTAGTAGAGAAAAATTCTCTGGAGTATTTTAATGAGAAAATATTCTCGAGTATTTTATATCTCTCGATCCTGATTTCTTTCTCTTTCACGCAAAATCTCGATTCTTTTCCTTTCTGTACTCGCAACAATACTTGCTGATTTTGTTAGGAGATAAAATCTTCCTTAATGCACAAAAAATTCTCTACGGACCTGAGAATAATATTTCCCTTTTTATTTTGAGAAACAATAGCTAACATGATAGTCTTTTGTTGATTCTGATTTATCCAAAGCATGTAAGAATCCTATTAGTAAGGAAAAAGTATAATCTCGCCTTAACTACAAAATACCCCAAAATCACATTGTGTAATTCATCACAGATCGAGAGAATGTTTTCCCGTCAAATTTTATGATTTGAATTAAAAGAGAGGGTGCTTTAATCAATCGAGGTGGGTGCCTTTATCAATTATGAGGGGTGCCCTTATCCAAAATGAGGGTTCCTTTCACACTTTTTAAGCCAATTTTTCCGCAAATGTTTATTTCCCAAAAAAACCTACACACACAAAATAACAAAATTAGTACATAATCAAACACTTTCAATATAAAGAATTAAGACAAATCAGACACAAAAATATGTCTATTAGTCTGCTTTATCTAATCCTTCTATAATGTTCGATTAGTATTAATAGGTTTTAACATCATTTATTTACATTGTTTGACTTTATTTCAGCTTAGTAAATTGTCTTTGGTTTGCATTAGAGCATTTAGGTAAAAAAAAAAATTAAAAAAGAAAATTGTTGTATCCTTATTCTGAATGTGGAATCATTGAAATTTTATTTGAATTTCTTTTGGTTCGGCTATTCTAAGTCTAAGTTAATTTCGATTTTCTTTATCCCAATGAATTATCTGGCTATTGTTGATTTGCGTTATGATCTGAATCAGTGTCTTCTTATCTCAAATAAATGAATGTTTTCATATCTTGATTTTTATTTGTATCTTTAGTAATTTTAATCCTGATGGACTAAGTATAATTCTGGTAATTGACTCGAAATTTCTTTTGTAATTTGTTGGTATAATGAAGTTCAGCATGATTGATCTGTGATTAGTTTATACTACTCCTGCTTTCTTTGCTAGTGCAATCGGTTCATTAAATTAGTTGTTCTTATATATCTTTCTTTATATGTTTTGTTTCACTGATTGGCAAGATTAATCTATTATTCTTTTTAAACCTTAGGATTTGATCCTAATATTTTATGATTTCTTGCATATTTTTTAATTGGTCTAGGTAATTTAATATCTTTGTTAAGTTGTTTTCTAGTTTTTCTTTGAATTTTATAAAAATAAAAATTCTTGCATGGAACACATAGGGTTGTGGAAAAATAAGAACAAAAAACCATTTTAAAAATCTCTTAAGGACTGAAAAACCATATGTGGTTTTTCTTTCGGAGACAAAATCCCAACCTTCCCTATTGAGGGAAGTACTTTCTGATTTTTCTAATTTCCATCTAGAGAACCCATTAGGCATAGCTGGTGGATTAGCTATGGCATATGTGAAATTTAACTTTCAAGTGGTTCATTCAAATCTAAATATGATAAATGTTTTAATAAAAACAAATTTTAATGAGAAGGAATGGCTTCTAACAGGTTTCTATGGCATTCCATATAGGCATAATAAAATGGAAGCCTAGAATTACCTAGAAGAAATTTTATAACAAATTACCCAATCAAAGATGGCTTGAATAGTCATTGGGGATTTTAACCAAATTTTTGCTCAGCATGATAAGAAAGGGGGAATACCCTTTGTCGAATCAGATGCAGAGCCTTTTAGAAAGATCTTTAATAATTGTGGTATCTTTAATCTAGGTTATAATGGTTCACTTTAGATTTTGGATAATAAAAGAGATTGAATAAAAACATTTTGGAAAGACTTGATAGGGCAGTTGCAAACACAGAATGACAATTGCAATTTCCAAATGCTAATCTTTCCATCTTAGTTAGGATAGGTTCAGATCATAGCTCTTTACTTCTTAAGCTAGATTCAAACGACCTTGAAATTTTTTTTCTCTTTTAAATTCTTTGATTCTTAGTTAAGAGACCAAGCTTGCATTGATCTAATCCAAGAATCCTGAGTATCTAACCCAGGGGATGTCAATGAGGCTTTGTTGAGAAATTTAGCTTTTCTGGCTGGGAAGCTATCCATTTGGAAAAAAAATATTTTTGGAAAACCTGAAAAAAAATATAGATAAATGCTAAAAAAGTTAGAGGGTCTAAACAATCTAAAATACTACCAAAATAAACAACTTTATATAAATAATAAGTTAAAAGACCTAGATAGACTTTATGAAATTCAAGCATAAATGACAAAACAGACCTCTAGAGATAATATCATTAAACTAGGGGGAAATATAAAATATTCCACTTAAAAAACTCTGAAAAGAAAAAAAAAGAGAAACACTATAAGTTGCATTGTAAACAAAAAGGGCGAGGCCATAACAAATAAAAAACAAATAGCTGACACTCTAAAAGATCATTTCAAGGAAATTTTCTCGGCAACATCAACTCAAGAAGATAATGAGATTTTTAACCTTATTCCTAAAATCTTATCCAAGAAAGATAATTTGGATTTGTTACAAGTCCCAGAGGCCGAAGAAATCCGGGAAGTAATAAAATTAATGAAACCAAACAAATCTCCGGGCCCGGATGACTTCCAGTGAGTTTCTATAAATTTAACTGGGAATTGATAGGGGACCAAGTTATTTTTTTCATCCAAAACTTTTTCAGAAAAAAAAATTTAAACCCTAAAATCTATGAAACTTTTCTGTTTTTAATCACTAAATGAACTCGTCCTGAATATTCTAGTGATTACATGCCAATAGGTCTATGTAATATACCTTATAGAATTTTAACTAAGCTTTTAGCAAATAAAATGAAAAATCTATGAAGAAAATTATCTCTCCCTTTCAGTATGCTTTCTTACCTTCATGTCAAATTTCTGATAATATTGTGGTAGCCCATGAACTAATTTATACATTGAAAAAAAAACCACATGGGTGTTTAGGGGTGAAAATAGATATTTCAAAAGCATTTGATAGGGTTTAGCTGGACTTTTTTAATAAAAAAATTGGAAAATTTTGGTTTCAGTAAGGATTGATGTGCATTCATTTATCAATGTATCTCCACATTCTCCATATCTGTTCTTTTGAATGGTACCCCTTGGGATGCTTTTTCCCCAACTAGAGGCCTTACACAAGGGGATCCACTATCCCCTTATCTATTTCTCATTTGTATGGAGTTCTTTTCAAGACTCCTATTGGAAAAATAAAAATAAAAATTAATTCACGGAATAAAAATCTCTAGAAATAGTCAATCAATCTCGCACCTTTTTTCGCTCATGACTGCCTTCTCTTTACGAAGGCAGATCTCCATAGTTGTAAAAATCTTCGTAACATCATTAATAAATTCAGTTCGGCCTCTGGCCAATTAATAAACTTTCCAAAGTCGGGTTTGTTTTTTAGTAAAAAAGTCCATCACAAACATAAAAAAATAATGTCTAAATTATTAAAGATAAAAAAAAATTGCATTAAAGACTCTTATTTAGGGGATCCTATGTTCATAGACAAATCTAAATTAAAAACATTCGATAGTATTGTTAATAAAATGGATAAAAAAATAACTCAAAGTTGGAAAGGGAAAATCTTAGCTCAAGTTAGTCGCCTAGTGGTTAACAAATCTGTTTTAGCAAGTCTTCCCATTTTTCAAATGGGCTGTTTTGTCTTACTAAGAAAATTACATCTAAACTTAATGTTATCCAACGTGACTTTTGGTGGGGTAAGAGTGATAACTCTAAGGGTTTCTACCTAAAATCCTATGCTTTCATGTGTAATTCATCAGATAAAGGGGGATTAGGTTTTAAAGATGCTGAGAAATGAATAAAACTATGATTTCGAAACTAGCTTGGAGGCTTTTAAGTAACCCTGACACTCTGTGTGCATCAATTTTAAAAGCTAAGTACTTCAGAAATAACACAGATTTGCATGCTAAAAAAAATTATAATGCTTCACGGGTTTGGAAATGCATCTTACAAGGGATTGAGTTAGTTTATAAATACAGTAGACGGGAAATAGGTGAGGGCACAAACATAAACATTTTGGTAGATAAATGGATAACACGTTTAGAGGATAGTCTAGAAAATTTATGCCATAGTGTAAACAACAATTTTAACAGTTGTCTCAGAATTATTGGATTCTGATACTTTGAGGTGGAATGAGCAAAGGGTACGAAACAACTTCCCTTCTTTATTAGCAGAAAAAAATTCTTGTTACTAGAATTAGGAAAACAAAAGAGCAATCTTTTGATTCGGATAAACTAAGATGGATCCTTAATACTAATGGATATTTCTCTATTAAGTCTTTGTATAATAAACTCCAAAACTATGATATAGATGATCAAGAGACTGCATTATTTTGGAAGAAATTTTTGAATGTAGAAGTCTCTCAAAGGATTAAGATTTTTCTTTAGAATGCATCCATGATGCACTCCCTGTTAGATAGAAATTAGGTAGGTATATACATTATTACTCTAACTGACCCAAGTACTAAGTTAATACTCAATGATGACTTATCTTTCATACATTATTACTCTAACTGGATTGCAGGTAATAACATTCAATATGAAGTAAAAGTAATTGCAACCAAATGTTGGTTGATAAGGAAAAAAGGATGCATTCGCATATTCCAAAATAAAACTAATAACATTCTCAGTGTTTCTATAGGGGTACAAACAATGATAGATTTCTAAAAACCTTATTTGGCCCCTTCTGATCCTGCTCATATGGTTCCTAAAATAATTAATGTTCATCATAAATGGATAGCTCCTTCACAGAACAGTCTGAAAATTAACATTGATGCAGCATGGATAGATAGTAATATTGTTTCAGGTTACGGCCTAATCCTTCGTGACTGTACAGATACATCTCTCCAAGCTTTCTCTGAGATCTTATCAGCAGCCATCGCATAATAGGAGGAAGCTCTAGCAATAGGGAAGGCAGTTGAGTAGGCAAACCAAATGAATCTGACCAAGTTTTGGATCGAAGGGGACTGCAACAGAATCATCTCTTATGCCCAAGGAAAACTCAGCAACATCAAATGGAAAAATGAGGAGTTAATCAGAGACACTAAGGAAAAATTAAAAATACAACAAAATCTACTTTTTGGGGTTTCTAGCATGTAAATAGGCAACGAAATAAGGTAGCAGATATGTTACCAAAAGAAGCAAGGAAAAGTGGTCAAGCACATCAATGGAAATATACTATTTCCATGCCTCCTTTCATTTTGAAGTTTTTATTTCTAGATAGACTGAATTTAGAAAAGAAGGATGATAATCCAATAGATGTTATTTGCTTTCCTAGTTTAAATTAAAACAATAGTTTGAATATGAGAGGAACAACTCTGTTGGGGGCTAATCCTCCATTAACACACATTATTAGGTGAGGAGCAACCAACAATCCTAGTTCTTTCTCTTTTATCTCTTGTATTTTTCTTTCTCTCTTTTTCAATATATGGTATTCTATCTTGCAAAAAAAAAAGTTTCCATCATACATTTCAAATTAAAAAATCAAATAAATTTAATTGATAAAATCAAACTAATGTTTACCTAGATTTCATTCAAATATAACAATTAAAAGTTATTAATTAATTGATAGAAGAAGAGAACCCTTCAAGAGTTATAATTTAAGTTACGGTGAAACTATTTATTTTGTGTTCTCATATGTGAATTTATAGTGGAGAAGAAGAGACTTATGAGGATATATTTTTTGAATCAATAAATAAAAAGACATAGCAAATTGAAAATTAATGCAAAAAAACTAGAAAGATATACGGTGATGATGGTTGAGAATGGAGAGAGATAAAGACTTCTACCAGTTTTGATTGGGTGGAGAGAATGATAGTATGAAAATTCTTTTTTCAACTACAGTTACGTATCTAATTTAAGGATAATCTACGAATATTAGTATATTTATTAGATTTTTCCAAAATAGGTATCTGAGATTTGGACGAATATCTCGACGAGATATCGGTGTCTCGCACTTGACCGAGACAACCCTGAGACACGAGATTAACTACTTTGATTATGATAAAGAAGGTTTGGATCAATGTACTCAATCTCGGATGTCTCGGCCGAGATTCTTGGTAATTTCTCGTTTTCGGACAGTGAACAAAACGGTATCATATATCTCACCGAGACGAGATTCTCCCCACAAAATCGCTAAGCCGTCCGAGTTTCTCGGAAAAAAAATTATGGAATCACCGAGATACAAAGTTAAGACAATTACCACTTAAACTTCTAATTCTACGTCAATCAATGTTTTCATCATACAATTCAAATTAAAAAATCAAATAAATAAAATTGATAAAATCAAGCTAATGGATACCTAGATTCCATTCAAATACAACAATTAAAAATTCTTGATTAATTGCTAGAAGAAAAGAACCCTTTAAGAGTTATAATTTAAGTTATTGTGAAACTTTTATTTTATGTTCTTATATATAAATTTATAGTGGAGAAGAAGAGACTTATGAGGATATCTCTTTCGAATCAATAAATAAAAAGAGAAAGCAAATTGAGAATTAATGCAGAGAAACTAGAAAGATGCGGTGATGATGGTTAAGAATGGAGAGAGATAGAGACTTCTACCAGTTTTGATCTGGCAAAGAGAATAGTATGAAAATTCTTCAACTACAATTACGTGTCTAATTTAAGGATAAGCCACGAATATTAATATATTTATTAGATTTTCCAATATAGGTATCCGAGATATCGGTGTCTTCTTTCCCGACACCAGGTGTTACCGCTCCGCCAACTACGGACTACAGCATGACGTTTCTTTTTTACGAGATTAGGGAATGAGCAAGCTCAAAGCCGCCGTCTTGGACTTGACCGAGACAACCCCGAGACACGAGATTAACTATTTTGATTCAGATCAATGTTATGAAAAAAAAGAGACAGTGAATCCTATTTGTCATAATCATCATTAAACTAAAAGAGATATAAAAAATAATAGTTTAGGTCCAATCTGATGATCACAATTATATATATAATTTCAGGAGAATTTTTTTGACTGTGGTTCAAATATGAATCAAGCTTGAATTATAGAGCTTCTGGTCCCACCAGAGAAGATATTTTTTAAAAATATTTATACCATAAAAGATATAGACCAATAGGAATCTTGGGTTTTTAATTATTTTTTTTAGTTTTTAAACACCTACACGCTGGGTGGGTGATGAACACATACCTTAAATCTGAACCCTAACTATTTTCAATCATTACCCGTCTTTTTTTTTTGCGTCTTAATCTTTCTCTCATACCCTATTTACTATTCCTAAACCGTAGCCGTATTCTCTTTCCCTCTTCTCTGATTTTCAGAACCCTAATCTGATTAATTAACTCATTTATTTTGTTTTTTGCAGATATTAATATTAAGTCACGGTAATATGAACCAAGTTTTGTGTTTGACAACTAAAAATTTGTTATAGTTTTTTTAATATAGTACATACGAAAACCACCGCGGATTAAAATCCAAATACAATTGCATTACATGTTTATTCAATGGAATACTAATCTATTCTTTGATTTTGATCTTTTAAATGAGAAGGGAATAACCGAATAAGGCCTAATCAATTTGATTCCCATAGAACCAACATAAAAAGCGAATAAAGTATCAGTTCTAAATTAGCAAACCCACTCCAATCGTTTCTTGAGTTGATTTTGAAGCAGCGTATAATGTTAGTTTAGTTAGATGTTGTAATTTTTGTAAATTGATATATATTTTTGATGCTACTTTAAGAGAATTGATATCTTAAATCTTATGTTATTTGTATATGGTTTACTGAAGGATGCAACTGTTTGATCTGTTTGCTAAATTTTTTTTAGTTTTGTTTGTTTTATACAATGTCAGGTTGGTGAAGAGGATATATTGTTTGTATCTATTTGGTGGGCAGGAGCAAGTATTAGTGAGATTCCTCTTTGCAAGGTAAATCTGCTTATCTAGCTCTCTATTGTACTTATTTGTTTGGAATTGATAAATGTAATACCCCTTAGCCTAATTTTGTCTGCCCGTAATTGTCTAACCTAGTGTAGTTAGTGGGATAGTGAACGTGGGGGGTAGTTAGGATTTGTGGGAGGGAATCAGAGAAAGACTAGGAATACTATTTGAAGTATTTCGGGTAGTTAGGGTTGGAATCAGTTCTTATTGTGGGTAGGAAAAGGAAACTGTTGGAGAGTTGTAGGAAACACCGGTGGAGTTTTGGGGGTTAGCAGTTCAGGAGTTTTTGGTGGAGAAGAAGAGGATCAGACTGAAAGCTGTAGGAGAAAAGTGGGAGCAAAAGTATCAAGTAGGTTTTCTAGATCTTATTCTCTTTATGGTTTAATCTAACAAACCTAATTCATGATGTGTTGCTAATAAGGAGAAGAATTCAGGGTATGATTTTGATATGTTTTTTCCTGACATATTTTTATGCTTGATGTGTGATGCTTAATTGTTATTACCAACTGTAAAGGAAAACAGGTCATAAACCAATTCTTCTTGACGTGATCAGTGACCCTGTACATGCTAGCATCCTATTTGTGGAGCGGTCCATTTGGTTGTACTGTGAACCATATGAGTACTAGTTATTTTATTAGTTTTTACTATTGATATGAATCACCATCTACACACACAGTTGATTTAATTTCCAACTGTTGTAGTGGCTGCAGTGCACGCATGTAAAGTCCTGTTGCAAGCCTGTAAACGTTAGGTCTGAGCAGTTGTTCTGCTGTAGTGACTGTTAGGCAGGTTTGTAGGGTGCTGTCACAACCTTTAGGTGTGAGACTTAGTAGGTTCCTGTTATTAACGGATAACCCTCTTGTGTTATGCTTTGTACATGTGACAATTAGTAATTTTCTGTGTTGTGCATGTATGTTGCCGTTATAAATAGTAATTGTAAGGTCTGACAGTATTTTCCTGTTGGTAACAGTTGGAGTTCGTCTGTCACATTTTGTGCTGTAAGCTTTGTGTTACAATCTGTCTTTGTGGGTTCTCTGTACTGTGTCAGATACTCGCTGATGTGGTTTGTGGTAGGCAACAATTAGTAAGATTTTACGTTTTGAGTAGGAATGATTATGATAGAGCTATGACAGATTTTAGTAGTTTATGTATAGACTCTTCTGGTACAGTTGATGTGTTACTGAGAGTAATTGTTGAACAACAAAATATCACTGGGATTAATAGTGATCGTTGTGCTTTTATGTTACTTGTTTGACCGAGGGGTCGCCTAGAAGATATGGATCTATTATCTTGAAAGGGATCGACAACATTTAATTCTGACGCACGGTCGGAATTCAATGGACTACGCAAGAGTCGTTAGGTGTTGTAGTACGGTTAGAGTAGTGAAGTTAATTCTGAGGGTGGGAAATCTGTTTTATTTCTACTGGTTAACCTCTATTTTTGGTGTCTCCGTGTCTTATGCACAATATGAGGTTCTGTGCTATTTTCAGTTATCGAACCTATTGTTTTAAAAAGACTCTTTTATAAATTATTTTCATATTTTTTCGCCATTTCAAGGAGCTTGGATTGTTGAGGTTATTCGTAAGGTTTATAAGGGTGCGAAAGCCTACTTTAAGTTGGGGTATGACCCGACTTACTACTTTTCTTTCAGGAACCGGTGGCCGTGGAGCAACCTAGCTTGTAGAACGACTTTTTATTTCGAAAAGCTGCTCTATCTTTGTCTTCAAGGTGCTTATTAGGCTAATTCTTTTACTGTTTCTTTCCAAGACTATATTTTCTTTCAAGTAAATGTCTACAATTTGTTTTGGGGAAATCGACATGCGTGTCGAAGTTTAGTTTTCTTATTTTGAAGAGATTTCACCGGGTTTTATAACTCTCGTCAGTTCTTTTAAATAAAAACTATTCGTTTTGAAACTATTCTGTACATGGGCTCCATATGATAACTGGATCTCCATTTGTTGGCTTGAAGGTTATGTGTGTAAAATGTTCCCATGTGTATGCTGCACTTCTCTTTTTAGGGCGGCCGACCTAGAATTGTGAAGTGGGGCATTACACAGTGGTATCAGAGCATGTTTACGGAAAATCCTTGGGAGCGGGTGTAGGGTCTTGTTGTTTCACATAGGCACAAGTTATTTCTAGGAGCACAGTGATTTTTCTTTTTTTCTTTTGATGGAACTGTGTGTTGATTGTTCCTTGTTTTCTTTGTCTTAAAAAGAATGGACGGAGATAGGAACAATGAGACTCGAGGTCGCGGTAGACTTAGAGGTGCTACTGGGCGAGGTCGTGACTGAGGCCGAGGACGAGGACGTGGCCAAAATGAGAATCTGAATGAGACTTCCGTTGAGGAGAGTGTTTAGTATCCTCAGTATGGGGGAACCCATAGCTCTAAGGATGATACGAGGTCTGGTAGTAGGACTAGGTCCTTTGATAGTTCTAGGACGATTCAGATTGATGGAGGTGAAGCCGAACCTCATGTCATAACCCTCGAGAATCTCCAGGAAATGATGAAAAATGCGATTACATCAACACTAGATCAGAGGCTTAGGCCACGTGAAGGCAGGGAGAATGTAGAGACTGCAGCAACCATTCCCCAGTGAGAGACAACAAAATGGGAAGTCTTGGGTTCAGTATTACCAGGAGTTTCTGAAGATGAAACCACCTACATTCAGTGGAAAGGGAGGTGCAATCGAAGCACAGCAGTGGTGCAACATAATGGACAAGATTTTATCCCAATTTGACTGTTCAGGAGCATTCAAGCAACGAATGGCTGCATTCCAATTGGAAGAAAATGCAGCAACCTGGTGGGAGTCTATGAGCAGGACCGTTGATGCTATGTAATGCCAGATGGTCGTGTTCAAGCAGCATTTCCTTGAGCATTACTTTCCGCCTGTCGAGCGTGAGGAGATGATCAGACAACTCGAGAGTCTACGACAGAGAGAGGATCAGACGGTTGTAGAGTATGAGTGTGAGTTCGACCGACTTTCAGTTTTTGTTTCTCACCTCATCCCTATAGAAGTAGATCGGATTACACGATTTTTGAGTGGTTTGAACGGTGGTATTGCTCGTAATATCATTGCAAATCCTAGTTTTGATATTATGCCAAGGTTGTGAACTGTGCTAGGTCACACTGCTTGAGGATCCAATAAGAAAAGAAGAAGAAAACTAGTAGAGTGGATACTAGGGGTGCGGAGAAAAGGGAGAGTAAGGATGGGCATGCTGGTAGACAGAAACGTCACTTCCACCAAGGAAATCAGGGTTAGAAGAGACCTCGAGAAGACGAGGGAAAAAATAATACCGGTGCCATAGTCCGAAATCCTCAACCTATGAGAACAAAGGGATACGTATTTAAGGGACCCTGCTATCACTGCTAAGAACAAGGACACAAGGCCCACGATTGCCCAAAGAAGGGCAAGGCTCTAGCAGAAAATGAACGACGTCAGGGACGGAACCAACCTCAGAGACGTGGTCCTCAACCTCGGTTGAATGCTGTCTTACCTCATAATGGTGAGGAACCGGTGGTGATGTTGGAAGGTACCTCATTTATTCACACTCGTCTTAGTAGAGTATTGTTGGATACTGGAGCTGCTCATTCTTTTATATCTGTTATGTCTGTGAAAACCTTGCGTGTTGTGCTAGAGAGGTGTTCTTATGTATTCTCATCACCGATGGGTGGTTCAGCGTCTATTTATCACATGTTTAGGTCGTGCATTATTCGTATGGGCACAACATATTTTGCTGCAGACCTATTTGTTATGGATTTAGATTTGTATGACGTGGTCTTAGGCATGGACTGACTTGCGTCTCATCATGCTAGGTTAGATTGTTATGCTAAGACAGTCACTTTCATTCTTCTTGTGGAGGGTGAGATTGTTGTGACCGATTTGATGGGGAGTTCACAATAGATCAGTAGTTTGTGTAGTGCTTTACTAGAGGGTTCATCATCTGAGACTACACCTTTGGATTCTACTGATGTGGTATGTCTGTACCCAGAGGTGTTTGGTGATATACCGGGTTTGCCTTCGCAGAGATAGGTAGATTTTTGTATTGAACTGGAACCATGCATTACACCTATATCCAAATCTCTTTACCGTATGGCGCCGGTAGAGATGAGCGAAATGAAGAAACAAGTGGAAGAATTGATAAGTCAAGGTTTCATTAGACGAAGCAGTTCTCCATGGGTGTGCCAGTGTTGTTTGTGGCGAAGAAGGATGAGTCATTGAGAATGTGCATTGACTATCGAAATTTAAATGAGGTTACAGTAAAGAACAAGTATCCTTTACCAAGGATAGACGATTTGTTTGATCAACTAATTGCTGTGAAGTTGTTTTCCAAGATTGATCTGAGGTCTGGGTATCATCAGGTACGAGTTCGTGAAAGTGATATTCCCAAGACCGCTTTCGTGACTCGTTATGGATCATTTGAATTTTTGGTGATTCCTTTTGGGTTGACGAACGCACCAGATGTATTAATGGATTTGATGAATCGTGTGTTTTGTGAATTTATGGATGGTTTCGTGATTGTGTTCATAGATGATATACTGATTTACTTTAAGACTTCCGAAGATCACGAAAATAATCTTCATCTGATACTTAAGACTTTAAAAGTGCATCAGTTGTATGCCAAGTTCGAGAAGTATGAGTTCTGGAAGAAAGAAGTGAAATTTTTGGGTCACGTAGTATCAGGTTCTGGCATATCTGTGGATGCCTTTAAGGTTCAAGCCATATCAGACTGGAAGCAACCCAGAACAATGAATGAAATCCGTAGTTTTTTGAGGTTGGCAGGTTATTACCGTAGGTTTATTCAGGGTTTTTCGGTTCTCGCTAGTCCCTTGACAAACCTGACGAAGAAGGATGTTCCTTTCAAGTGAAGTGATGAGTGTGAGCGGGCTTTCTGTGAACTTAAAAGCAAGATGACCTCTGCACCGGTTTTGATCATTCCGGAAAGTGGAGTGAAGAAGGTAATTTTTATTGATGCTTCGATTCAGGGGTTGGGATGTGTGTTGATGCAGAATGACAGGGTAGTTTCCTACGCTTCGCGACAGTTGATACCTCATGAGCGAAACTACCCTACACATGACCTTGAGTTGGCCGCTGTGGTGTTTGCGCTTAAGATTTTTGGAGACATTATTTGTATGGTGAGAAGTTTGAGCTATTTTCTGACCACAAGAGTCTCAAGTATTTATTCTCTTAGAAAGAGTTGAATATGCGTCAGAGGAGATGAATGGAGTTAATAAAAGATTAGAACTTCAAGTCGGAATATCATCCAGGGAAAGCTAACATGGTGGCTACGCTCTGAGCCGACAGCCAATGGGAATAGTAGCTTCGTTGATGGTACAACAATGGAGTATGTTAGAAGAGGTTGCTTGTTTTGATTTCGACATGGGTACGACCAAAGGTCAAGATTTTTTCTTTGGTAGTATGTTTATCGGTCCATCTCTATTGCGTCGTATTGTGGAAGCTCAAGATGAGGATGGGTGGTGTAAGAGTCAACTAGAGAAGATACAGGAAATAACGGATAAAAGCTTTGATGTTGGTCAAGATGGTGGGTTGAGGTATCGTGAAAGGTTATACGTACCAGATGTTAAGGATTTGAGATGAACAATTTTAGATGAAGCACACCGAAGCAAGTATATTATACATCCTGGTGGTAATAAGATGTATAAGGATTTGAAGCGGCAATGATGGTGGTCTGGGATGAAGCGTGATGTAGCAAACTACGTCCGAAAGTGTCTGACTTGTCAGCAAGTAAAAATCGAACACCAAAACCCATCTGGTAAGTTGCGGCCTTTACCTATTCCGGAGTGGAAGTGGGAAAACATATCCATGGATTTTATTACTGGGTTACCGCGATCGAGTAAGGGTCACGACAAAATCTGGGTGATGGTAGATAGATTGACAAAATCAGCACATTTCTTACCGGTCAAGACAAACGATTCTGGTGACAAGTTATCTCAATTGTACATGGGTGAGATAGTTAAGCTTCATGGTGTCCCAGTATTTATCGTTTCTGATAGAGATTCGTCTTTTACATCACGTTTCTGGAGGAGTTTTCAAACGTCTTTAGGGTCTTCGTTGAACTTTAGCAAAGGATTTCATCCTCAAACTAACGGACAAACCGGACGTGTGAACCAAGTACTTGAGGATATGTTGAGGTGCACTATTATTGATCTTGGAGGTAGTTGTATGAATCACTTACCTTTAGTGGAGTTTGCATACAACAATAGTTATCATTCTAGCATTGGCATGGCTCCGTTTGGGCGTTATATGGCAGACTTTGTCGTTCACCTTTATGTTGGACAGAAGTTGGAGAATCCAAACTCACAGGTCCAGAGATTATTCGTGAGACGTCCGAAAATATTGCACTAATTAGAGAAAGATTGTGCACAACACAGAGTATACAAAAGAGTTATGCGGACAAGAGACGCCAGGACCGGGAATATGAAGTTGGAGACCTAGTGCTTCTCAAAGTTTCACCCATGAAGGGTGTGTTACTTTTTGGTAAAAAGGGAAAACTTGCTCCTCGTTTTATAGGACCATTCCTATTATGGAAAGGGTTGGGAAGGTGGCTTATCGCCTCGCTCTACCAGAAGTGCTAGCTGGGGTTCATAATGTTTTTCATGTATCTATGTTTCGAAAGAATGTGCGGGACGTAGATCAACACTCGGTAATAGACTATCAGGATATGGTATTACAGAAGGATGCATCTTATGAAGAAATGCCGTACATAATCATTGGTCGCCGAGAGGATGTCCTTCGAAGGAAGACCATTCCTATGGTTAAGGTTCAGTGGCATCATCACAATGACAAGGAAGTCACCTGGGAACGTGAGGAGGACATGGTAACTCGTTACCCCGATTTCTTCAACAATCTGGTAAGTACAACTTTCATTTCGAGGACGAAAACTTTTATTTTTAGGGGGGAGATTGTAATACACATTAGCCTAGTTTTTTCTACCCTTTATTGTCTTACATAGTGTAGTTAGTGGGATAGTGAACGTGGGGGGTAGTTAGGATTTGTAGGAGGGAATCAGAGAAAGACTAGGAATACTATTTGAAGTCTTTCGGGTAGTTAGGGTTGGAATCGGTTCTTATTATGGGTAGGAAAAGGAAACTGTTGGAGAGTTGTAGAAAACACCGGTGGAGTTTTGGAGGTTAGCAGTTCAGGAGTTTTTGGTGGAGAAGAAGAGGATCAGACTGAAAGCTGTAGGAGAAAAGTGGGAGCAAAATATCAAGTAGGTTTTCTAGCTCTTATTCTCTTTATGGTTTAAAGTACAAACCTAATTCATGCTGTGTTACTAATAAGGAGAAGAATTCAGGGTATGATTTTGATATGTTTTTTCCTGACATATATTTTATGCTTGATGTGTGATGTTTAATTGTTCTTACCAACTGTAAAGGAAAACATGTCATAAACCTATTCTTCTTGACTGTTAGGTTCCTGTTGTTGCAAGCCTGTAAACGTTAGGTCTGGGCAGTCGTTCTGCTGTAGTGACTGTTAGGCAGGTTTGTAGGGTGCTGTCACAACCTTTAGGTGTGAGACTTAGTAGGTTCCTGTTAGTAACGGATAACCCTCTTGTGTTATGTTTTGTACATGTGACAGTTAGTAATTTTTTGTGTTGTGCATGTATGTTGCCGTTACAAATAGTAATTGTAAGGTCTGACAGCACTTTCCTGTTGGTAACAGTTGGAGTTCGTCTGTCACATTTTATGCTGTAAGCTTTGTGTTACAATCTGTCTTTGTGGGTTCTCTGTACTGTGTCAGATACTCGCTGATGTTATTTCTGGTATGCAACAATTAGTAAGATTTTACGCTTTGAGTAGGAATGATTATGATAGATCTATGAAAGAGTTTAGTAGTTTATGTATAGACTCTTCTGGTACAGTTGATGTGTTACTGAGAGTAATTGTTGAATAACAAAATATCACTGGGGAGTAATAGTGGTCGTTGTG
Source organism: Papaver californicum (assembly GCA_023531435.1). Classification (NCBI taxonomy): domain Eukaryota; kingdom Viridiplantae; phylum Streptophyta; class Magnoliopsida; order Ranunculales; family Papaveraceae; genus Papaver; species Papaver californicum. Next base: position 7,503,399 of record JAJJMC010014687.1, read on the forward strand.
CTTGTATGTTACTTGTTTGAGACTCGTAGTTGGCTCGACTCCCAAATGCAGTTGGGCGATGACCGAGGGGTCGCCTAGAAGATATGGATCTATTATCTTGAAAGGGATCGACAATATTTATTTCTGACGCACGGACGGGAATTAAACGGACTACGCAAGAGTCGTTAGGTGTTTTAGTACGGTTAGACTAGTGAAGTTACACAGAGGGGTTGTCGATTAATTCCGAGGGTGGGAAATCTGTTTTATTTCTACAAGTTAACCTCTATTTTTGGTGTCTCCGTGTCTTATGCACAATATGAGGTTCTGTGCTATTTTCAGTTATCGAACCTATTGTTTTAAAAAGACTCTTTTATAAATTATTTTCATATTTTTTCGCCATTTCAAGGAGCTTGGATTTTTGAGGTTATTCGTAAGGTTTATAAGGGTGCGAAAGCCTACTTTAAGTTGGGGTCTGACCCGACTTACTTTTCTTTCAGGAACCGGTGGCCGTGGAGCAACCTAGCTTGTAGAACGACTTTTTATTCCGGAAAGCTGCTCTATCTTTGTCTTCAAGGTGCTTATTAGGCTAATTCTTTTAATGTTTCTTTCCAAGACTATATTTTCTTTCAAGTAAATGTCTACAATTTGTTTTGGAGAAATCGACCTGCGTGTCGAAGTTTAGTTTCCTTATTTTGAAGAGATTTCACCGGGTTTTATAACTCTCGTCAGTTCTTTTAAATAAAAACTACTCGTTTTGAAACTATTCTGTACATGGGCTCCATATGATAACTGGATCTCCATTTATTGGCTTGAAGGTTATGTGTGTAAAATGTTCCCATATATATGCTGCACTTCTCTTTTTAGAACGGCCGACCTAGAATTGTGAAGTAGGGCGTTACAATAAATTGAGTGTTTGGTTCAAAGCATTTCATTTGTATATTCTATGATTTATGTTCTTATCATTTGTCTATATCAGTAGAAGATAAATTCCAAATTCACATTTCTTTATATTGTTTTTCTTTTATAGGAGCCTCGTAATAACAACTTTCATTCTACTAATAAATGCTCATGTACTTAGACTTCAGCCTTTGTGTATATTTATCTGCCCCGTAGTGTTATTTTTTAGTTTAAGATAGGTGAGATTGTTTGGTACTTTAGTTAATGTTTTTTTTTTGTTCCTGCATAAATTAGCGGTGTAAAACCATCCAACTTTTCTCCTTTATTGTCTTTTTATACCTTCAAGAAAAACCTTTACAGGTAACTGTTATAAAAACAATATCTCCGATGGAACTTGCTGGAAAACTGTATGCACCTTTTACTCTTTGAAGCTTTCTGCTTTGTTATCCATATTGCTGGTTTTACTGCTTCCAGAGTTGCTGTATTACATATAGTGCAACTGTAAGTTGGGTTGTGGATTATTAAATCTACAAAGGTGTAAACCCATAAAGGATCAGATTATCCCGGTATAATACATAAGCCCCATTCTCGATCTTTTTTCCATGTATGAATGATCATGCGGTAGAAGAAGAAAAAAACCAGTGTATGAATGAAATGTTTACTCCTTTTTGGAGACAATGCAAATGAAATATTATGAATTTACACTCTTTCTTGATAATTCTTGAGAATTACTTTAGTACTTTTTGTTGCTTCTATTTTTCATTTGGTTGTTATAGCTTTCTTTCGGTAGTGCTTATTTTAGAGTATGAGCGGTAAATCTTTTATCTGTATCAGTTGTATTCCTTAAACCTATAATAACACTCCTTGTAGTATGTGGTTTGAAAACCGAAAGTAAATAGTTTGGGTTTCTGGCCCAAACTATTTCTTAAGGCTGTATCTGGCACGAACTTAATGAGGTTATTGATTTTTGCGTTGTTTTAGGTGTGAAAATAGTACCGTGATAACAATTACTAATAACATGATTTTTAATAAAATATTTTGGTTGTGAATATTTGCAAGTATTTATGGCATGCCTATTAGGGTTATAAGGAAATTGAAATAATTACCACCAAAGTATGTTGTGGTCACTTTACCAAATAATTAAAGATGATGGGTTTTTGATTTGTAGTTATTACTAAGCAGAATACAAGTTGATCGTTATTTCTGAGATTTATGGTATCCCATATGTAAGGCTATACTTTATTCTAAAACCTCTCACTTTTCTTTTCTTTTTCTGAAAGGAGTATTTTCATAAGGAATACCAGAAACAGAATCCACATGTCAAATCAATGCTTGATGTATGCAACAATGTTTCATAATTTGGTATACTTAGGTTACCCGTCAACTATGCAGTTTCTTTTCTTACTCTTTATAGTTTGTACTCTAATTTTTCAGGTTGGAAATGCATGTGGAGAGAAGTGAAAAATTATGTCATATGAGGTCTGTCAACGACACAAATCCTTTTTCCTGCTTACATACTCTCTTACCCTGATTTGCCTATATTGTTGTTTTAAAAAATGTTAAGGTTTATTATCAAATGTACTGTACTACTCTGTGATGCTTTGTAGCATTACAGTTGAACCATGGTCCATGGGTTAGGGAGTCTAATATTTAAACCCCCATGGCTTGACGCCTATCTGGGAATAACTAACCATCATGACCTTTTCATGCGTATCCGTCCTGTAATAGCTCTCTGTAACATATGCATGAAAAGTGTGATGTGGACAAGTTGAGATGCATCACACTCTAAGTTTTTGGCAAGTTTGATCCCACACCATTTGACATGGGAGTATTATTTATCTCGAAAAGATTGTTCTCCAAAAGGTGTAACATCTCCATTCTGTTAACATGTGCATATTTTGTATTTTCCGTGGATTATAGTTTGATATTTGGTGTTTAGTTTTTGTATCAAATTTTTTAGAAACAATCAGAAACATATCTACCAGAACTTGAAGTAAGTGATGGGATCTCAATTTCCATAGAAGATATCGGAACCCTCACATATCTTGAACGTCCTCTCCAGGTATATTAATGAACAAATTCATTTTTAGTCGATCGTAATTAAGCTTTTCTGTGTTTTTTTATTCTAAATGTGGTTTTCTCTAATGTTAGTAGATATTAGTTGTATATTATTTTTATTTTTTTAATTGAATTTTTTGATAGCTAAAACATACAATCCCCTTTTTCTTGAAACAATACAGAACAGAAGGAAATAGTAGAAAAATGCAAAGGTAACCAAGAAAAGAGAGGTTTAGTTAAGAAAGATGTTGGAGGAGATAATGTTCTATATGGTTCATCCCTTTAATCTTTAATTTTACGAGATCTAATGTGTATTGTGTATCTTAACTATCACTTTTAGATGTTCTACTTAGAATGTACCGTATTTACGTGGATCTTTTTTCTTATGTAAAACGGCTGAGGCACGCAAACTGTTATGGCATAAAGTCCCAATTCCGTCAAGCAAAATCAGTCTATATCAAAATGTTATTGTTCTTCGGCTCATTAAGGTGAGGATGAATTCATTACAGGCAAAAGCCATAAGAAACCAGATGAAGGTTGGGTTATGTGATATGGGCCCCATGGCCTGGAAATAACTCAAGGGATCAATCTGAACGATTCAGGTATCTGACAAGATAATCCTTCAAATTTTGTCTAATTTACATTTAGATCTTTAAAACATAATCAAGTTGAGTCACTAGGGAAGTTTAAGATTTTGGTGGAGATTTATGTTTTGTGGAGGCTAATTTGGCAATCTTACATTGTAGGTTTACCTTGGAAGTACAGGTGCACTAGATGGAAATGAATCATGAACATGTAAAAATCTAGCAGACTTCTTAGCAATATTTTCTTACATGGGTACATCAGTTTTATCCATTGGAATAAAAACTTGGCTACTCTGGTACGTACATGTGACAGACTGGTGATGTGGTATATAAATCATTTACGTATGTTTTCTTAAAATTGTAATTTTATGTACTTTACATTTTTTTGAGTCTTGAACCGTTCTATACAGGGTGTTTGGAAAAGGTTTTTGTAGTTCCATATCTTTATCTGGATTTCATAACATGATTATCTTTAAAAGAAATTTGAAAATTGCTTCCAAAAACTATTTAGGAAATGATTAGATACAATTGGGACAACAAATATGGGCCCATGCAACCCACGGGCTCAACACTAGTACATATGGAAACTGAATTGCAATGGAAGTTGTCGCTCTAAGTGTTGAAAGTTCTGTTTTGAATGTGTATAATAACGTCGGAGATCAATTGCAAGGGTATGGGCTCCGTATTGCTTGGCTTTTCTAACTTAGTGGACTTGCTTGCCCTTTATTTGGGGATATCACTTGTTGGTTCGTGGGGGTTCTTTTACCAGTGCTTCCAGCTGCAACTTTAAGTACCATTGAAGCTGTATGCGCGAGTGTTAACACAGTTATGAGAATTCCTAAAGGGTATACAGACTTACCTTTTCACAATCCCTTGGATTCGCTACAGATAACTTTAGATCATGCTTGCAGGTTCGGCTTTTTATTTCTCGGCAGTATACCTTACAAGTTTTCAAACTAAAAATCCGTAGAGACAGTAGGTCGTGGAAATAGGAAAGCTCTTAAACATGGGCTCATCCGGAGACACTATCGACAGAATGAAGTGGGAAGGGTGCATCTAAGCTACTCAAGTGATCTTTTAAAATATGGATCAAGTGATTTTAAGTGATAAAGACATTGTGGAAGGGGACGATAGGCCTAAAGCACCAACATCAGACAATCTGTGTGTAAGATGTCAAACAACCATTTTAATGTACCTTAATTTTAACCGCTAAAAACCCAACTAGTGGATCTAGCAAGGTTTGCTAGTAGATCTAGTAAGGTTTGCAGTATGCACAAGTAAATTCATTTATCTTGACAATGTGAACTGCTGATAATGTAAATGACACAAGTGATTTAACGTGGTTCAGCCGAAGCCTACATCCACGGGGTAATAAGTTTGAGATCTTACTATTGAATCTTTGGGCTGTGTGTTTGATATGTAAATGTAGGTAAATATGAGTTTAATTGTAGTACAATATTTCTCACTCTATTCCTACTCTCCACTCCTCCAGATACCAACCCCTCCTCCAAAGCTCAAGTCATTTATTTATAAAGTTTTGCTGGTACCTGCCTTTTTCTTATTCAAATGACGAGACCGGATACTTAGTATCGTATCTTGTGGCTTCACGATCTTAACTGGTGTCGTATGCTTTGTTAGGGGCTTGCCACGTAGAGGATACGGTTAGGTAGGGGCATTTAATGCACATTAAATGTTGAGTAGACTATTCCACACGTGTAACGACTCTTTCCAGCTGTCATGTCCCATCAACAAGTCATGGGTGCATCCTGGCCGTTCGCCTCTCTCTGTTTTGGGATTTAACAAAGTGAGATTATACTAGATTCAGTGTCTCGCTTGTACTGAGTGTATGTTGCTCCTGTCTTGAGATCTTACCACGTGTGCGGTGTAAATTATGCAGTTACAGTTGGCCCCTTGGTTTGCCCTAATTACTGAAGGTTATTCTGGTAAATCAACTTCCCAGAATTTCCGCCACCTACGCATGATCTCCATTTTGCATTTAATTCTCCTAAATTCTCACGTCGCTATTCTTTTGGTATTTAAGGTGGTTTTCACCCTGAATTCAATTCTTACTCCTTATTCTTGTTTTTAATCTATTCACTTCTTCTGTCGTTTCAGTTTCCATTAACCCCTCTGAGGTCTCATCCTATTTATTTCTGTCAGTGCCATTCGTCTTCAATTTATGACTTCATACTTCTGAAGATTATTTGTTGATTTCAACATCACCGGCTACTTCATCACTTGCAGTTACTCAGAACCTGGTAAGCTCTTTACTTTTTTCCTTCATTCCATCTTGATTTATCATTCACATGATGCTTGAGTTGCTCACCATGATGTTCAATTGGTGACGCTTCGGTTCCATCTTGCTTTTGTGAATGGATTCGGGATTGTCATTCTTATTTTTCGTATTCTCTGCAGGAATCATGTCTAGCTCTACCAGAAGCGGCAGCAGATCAGGCAAGCATACTTCTGATCAACTAGCATATATGGTAATTAAGGAAGATAAATAGTCCACGGGATCCAGAAATCCTTTGACAAAAACCCCTAGCGGGGAGGGCAAGGCCGGAGATCGTGAAAAAGGTATACGTGATAATACTGTAAACCGTGAATCGTAGAACCAATTCGTACGAAGCAGGCCCATGCTACTTCTGACATTCCATCTCCTCGTTCAGAACGTGGTTCTGAGTGCTCCTGGTGAATATTGCGCCTCGTGGTATGGAAAAGAACCAAGGCGGTGTGTTGTTTCGTGATCTCCTCGCTGCACTCCCTGCCGCACCATTTGTTACTCATAACGAAGGTCGGGAGCTAATTCCCAAACAAGGCTTCAGTCATCTTTCTCTAGAGGCCATCAAAGAAGAATTTGAACTTCAACGCTTTGAGATCGCCTTCTACGGTGATCATGACGATCTCACATTGAAGATAATTGAGCAGTTTCCATATGACGATATGCACCTTCTTACTTGTGTGGGTCAGTTGAAGGAGGGGTTGAGGCTTCCTTTGTACGAACGTGATCATCCGTTCCTTCATAAAGCTCTCACGAATCGCAATAAGTCTAACAAGTCTCATCACTTAGCTGTTATGCAGTTGTTTGTGGGTAAAAACGATTTAAGGCTAAAAAGGGAAAATTGATGGAGTAGGTTGGTGCTAATCAGAACAATTCGTCTAAACCCTAAATATTTGTATTGTATAAGTACTTTTAAGATTCGAGATATCAATCTCTACAAAATTGGCCTAAATCAAGGAATGATTGTTCTAATCTTGTTTCAGTCACAAAGGAAGGAGAAAGGGCTGATCTGTAGGGAGGGAAGCAAAAAAGGGTATTTAGATCAATGAGACTGAATGTCAGTGATGGTATGTGTTTGAACTACTATGAAGATGAAAATCAGAAAGTCTGAGTTTTCTGAGGATAATGTAAGAGGTAGCTTTGTAATCATATATCCTTGCTCTCTTCTAAGATGATTGTCTTGTTAGATGGCTCTCCTCTTGTCAATAGGTTAAAGAACCCATTTATAGCAATGGAAGTTAACACATTGATCTCGTAAGTGGTGACAGTTGAAAAGAAGCGAAAGAGTAGAAATATGGTGATTGTGGTGAAAACAATTATGTCATGCTAGTGGACTTGATAGTTGTACGAACACTATTATATTCATCTCTTCAACTGTCGACATGATATATTTATTTTCTTATCGTAGGTGTATTGCTATACCGCACGTGTTGTAGTCCACCAAAACAAAACCCTAGTGAATATCCCCCAAGTGACATGATTGATGTCTTGAACATGATTAAGTCTATTTTATCGACGTGTATTATTTGGTCAGTTGTTGACCTAGCTAGACTGTTAGTATTAACATATTCATTAGTTCTAGCATGTTGACTCGAAGCGTATTGGCTCAAAGCATATTGTGTATATGGAGATAAGTGGTGATGCTTAATAGATCATATACGTAAAAAGTCCGACTGATATTGACATTGGTAATCGTGGTATATATATCATCATATCATCTGAGACATCAAATGATATCTACATGATCTTATTGGATTAATAAGCATAGGTATAATAAGATTGTTGGATCTATCAGAGGCTTGTAATGTTTGATATGTCACATTGTTTGTGTATGAGGATCAAAACGAATGACCCTTAAGCGTGCAAGCATCAAGCGTATGACCATTAACTTGTGCTAGAGTGGTCAGATTATTTTAATTATTGGTAGCAGGACTAATTAAGATAAAATAATAAAACCCTAATTATGATAGAAGAGAAAAATGATACATGAAGGCGGTGATAGAAGAAGGCGGTGAAAGAAGAAGACTGACTAGATAGGACTGACCAGGTGGGCAGAACACGGATCGGTGGTCACGGGACAATTCCTCATCGCCTTGTATGCTATATGGTCTCTATGATATTGTTTGGAAATAATGTCTAAGAGAGGATTTTGATGTAAACATCAACTGGTGTGAAGATAATAATATTTAATTTATTAACATGGTAGTAGGACTATTCTATATAGCTCTGCAGAGCTTATGGTTTTGAAGCTAGAAGAAAACTAGGCTTTTGATAGAAAGCAAAGAGTTTGATAGGAAAAGGGAAACCCTAAGTAAGGCTACAATGATATAAAATAATAAAACTAGGAATAAGAAAATATGGGAGTGGGGACCATCTATGGGATGGTCGGCGGGCCGGCTGGTGCTGGTCCCACTACTCCCTTATTTCTATCTCTTTCCTCTATATCTAGGCGTTAACCAATATTAGGGTTTCGTTGTACTTCGACAAATATTGGAATATATAATTCAAGCTCAACCAACATTAGGGATTGGTCAATTGGATCTTTCACTTTTCATTTGGCGCGACAATAACTTGGTGCTTATACAAGACTGTGATGCTTCGACCTAGTGCATTTGTGCACAACTTGTCATGCATTGTGATAAATCAATATTAACCAATTAGGGTTTGAATATTGATATAAACAAATTCTAGGAATTCAACCGGTGAATATAGCACTAGAGAATACTCAAGTCGCTCTATACTAGTGTGCAATACATTTAGGAGCTTGAGATTTATTATATATATATATATATATATATATATATGATTTATAAAGCCATTTTAGGAATTCACCCGGGGAATATAACACTAGAAAAGACTCAAGTTTTGCTATATACTAGTGTGCAATACATCTAGGAGCTTGAGATTTAATATATATATGATTTATAATATCTGGTGGTATTGCAACAAGTACCGATGATATTCTGATGACAATATTTTCTATACTAGTGTGCAATACATCTAACAGCTGTCTAATCATTATAAAGGGACAATATTGTTTGATACTAATTGCAATACATCTAGGAGTTGTCCAATCATTACGCTTCAACTGTCGGGTGAAATTCATATGTTCCTACATGCGGTAAGGAAAATTTTGGTGGGACAATAAAGTCAATTATGGTATTATAAAATGTTAGAGGCACATATGTCAAGTCCCAAGTGAGGGACTTTAAGCAGGGATACTTGAAAATCACAAAAATCATTGGTACCCCCAAACCTAGAGTGGACATTACTCTCAAATGGACTAAAAACTATTGATTGGGTTCTCATGTCCCTACGCTCAGATCCTTCTGAGAACTGGTTACCCAAATGATCCAAAAGAACATCATCATCAAAACCATACAATGGGTTATCAACGGTGTTCCTAAAAGCCTCTTCTTTTAAATTAGTGATCCCAAGAGGTTCATCACATTCATATAATGGATTGCTAAACACATTGCTTTATAAAGGATCATAAATAATCCTTTAGTTTATGACAACATCCTCACTCATATTTAAATTCTCTACGAGTCTATTTTCTTCGTTCGGACTATTGTTCCTGAATCGTTGGACTCTAAACTACTAGTTTGAGGATAAACTCGTTCCTCTAAACCATTATCCTCTTTATAATAACAAGGAAATATTTCGCCGTCTATAACAATGGTATCTCTAGTTAAATCCCTTTCCTCTTGAATAGGTAAATAATCATTAACATTATTAGGATCGGAACTAGAGACATTATCATGAAGCTCAAATGGTGTAAAAGTTTCGTGATCATTATGACTATGGATTTCAAACTCTTCATCAACACTTTCTTCATCCTCATAATGACATGAAGATGGTTGAACCTTATTTGAACAAGTAGTGTCTTCAATTCTAACCTCGTCATCTAGATTAGGTAAATTTTTGTCATTATTAACAAGGGTAAATTGCAAACACTATTTTTACAATTAAATTCATCTTGATCAATATTAGCGTCTAACCTTTCTTTTTCTTCAATTTCATCTAAACGTGTTTTAAGTTCACTCAGAGCGGTTTTTAAAGCTGCAAGTTCTCTATTCTGATCTAATGACTCTTCATAAAATTCTTTCATTAACATGTCACTGATAGACACATTTTTTGTGTCGAAATTGCGCTCGATTTTCTATTTTGATAGTGTTCAATTTTGTACTTTTTAAGGTTTTTTGTGTTTTTGTAGGTATTTTCGAGAAAAAAATAATTTAGGAAAAAATCGGCTCAAAAAGTTGTTAAAGGCACCCAACAAAACTGATAAAGGCACCCATACAATGGATAGGGGCACCTCCCTTTTGAATTTCAAATTCCAATTTTGGCGGAAACTTATTTGTTACGTAAAGAAACTTCTGTTGATTCTGGCAACCGTGTTTTTAGAGATTATTGGGTAAATGTGAGTTACCCAAGTAAGGAATTAATCAACCCAAGTTCAACACACGTCAAATAGGGAATTTTAGCCGGAAAAAAATGGTTGCCAGAAGTGAATTTGGACGGAAAACCGAGTTCCTCCCTGTTTCGGTTTCACACGTAATTAGAGGATGATTTGAACGTGTTTTATGATTCCTTGTCAACTTAGAAGACTTCCTAGGGTTTAATAACCCTATATATATCAAAGAGTAGGGAGGAAATCGCAGAGAGGAGCGGCCATAAAAGAGAAAAAAGCAAACAGGAAAACTGCTGCTGCGAAGAAGAAGAAGACGCTGAAGAACATAAGACTGTCGTTGAACTGTCATTCTTTTTATCGCTGTTTCAGTCGTATCTTCAGCTGCTAAGGAAGTTTTATTTCTACTACGGTATCGGTCTGTTCTTCTTTCCTGTTTCCTTTTATTTCGTCTGTAACACTGAGATCACTTCACTGTAACGTTTATATACGTCTCAAAACTTCCGCGTTACTCCTTTTTCACCATTGTAAGCACCTTTTGAGCAATGAAAGTCTATTTTGAGTGTGCTTCCATTACAATGAGCTAATCACCATCACTGGGGCGACGGAGGAATCCGGTCATCCAATAATTGTGGTAACTTCTATTTAATTATATTTATTCTATAATTCTTTTATTATTAATTGCTTGAATTAAAATTGAAAAAATGGTTTTTCTCAAATAATTGTGTTTTCTTCTGATGGGTCATACTTGTTTTTTAAACTCTTGATGTCTCCTAGTTTTTCTTCATCCATTTTAAAATCAAATTGTTTTAATTCTCTTTATTTTCTGTTATTAAAAATCAGGTCTAGAAATTAAATCTTCACAAGTCCGAGAATCGAACTTATTTTACCACTATTAAGAACTACATCAGTCACTCCTACGTAAATTTTCAGTCAACTGCTTCATTAAATCCTCCAAAGATAGAGAACACACATTATGTACCCGTTCGTACGACTGGTGAGCGTGCAAATAGTAATTGGGATCACTATGGTATGAACCATAACCTTCAGAAGGCTGGTAGTGGTCCCAAGTACTATCTATACTAGAGTCATAGTACGGATAATGCCCATTTTGAAATTCATGTTGATATTTATTGTATTGGTCCACACAATACCTGTTCAACATTTTTTATTTTTTATGGGTGCACGTGCAAATGCAAGGTCAACTACAATTGGGTAGGCTCAGGTTACCTTAACAAAATATACCTACAATAAAAGACTGGTCAAAGGTACAAGACTAAGGCTTGTGGAATTTCGATTGATAACGCCCAGAGGGTTCAGTGTACTATTCCACGTGTTTTTCTAATAATCGGTAGCGGACGATGCAAATGATGTGTGTGCACGTGTTTTTTTTTCTATATATATATCGTTACAAAATAAAATAAAATATAAATTAAATATATTCAAATAAAATAAAAATTCAATGAAAAATCTACAATAAAAATTGAGGTTTACTACTTACCTTTTTTGGTAGAAAATTTCCACAATAATTGCGAAATTTTACCTGCACAACAAAGACAAGGAGAATACCCGCATAAAATATAAAAAGGAAAGAAAACAAAAATTCCTAATTAACCTAATTTAAAACTAAACTAAAAAATAAAAAATCTAAAACTCTAACCTAAAAACAAATCCGTGTCGGTGGCGCCAAAAATTGATGTGGTTGTAGAAGTGGTAAAAAGGGGTTCAAACACTCAGACTTGTGAAGATTTGATTTTAGACCTAATTTCTAAGTATAAAAATAGAAAAACTCAAAACAAAGTTGATATCAAGATTAAGAGAAAACCGAGACCAAGGATTCCACCATTTACCATTTTTAATTGAATCAAAAATGTTAATTCTTATAAATTCTAATCATATGAGTGACTCTAATTTTTCCAAAATAGTAGATTTTTAAACATTGACTGTAAATCCTAAACATGGACCATCAAAACACTTAAGCTAAGCATGATCCATCAAATTAAATGACAACCAATTAAAAAAAATCATAAATTTCAATTAAAATTAATACAAAAGTCATTTAAGAATTATCACTTAATTATGGATAAATAGCTTCCTCCATCGTCTCGGTAATTTGGACTAGCTCCTCATGATTAACATTCTCTCAAAATAATTTACAAAGCTCAAAAAGTGTTAAGCAAGAAGAAAAATAATAGAAAATAGTTACACAGAAATCAACGACAGACTTCAGCTGCAGTGAATAAAGGGCGCTTCAATTGTGTAGTAAACCTCAAATTTGTCGCAGGAACCGTCACTGAATCTCTTGATTTTGAAATAATAGATAATGGAATCAGCGACAATTTTCCTTTTTATCCACGGTTTCTTCTTCTTCTTCCTCGTTTTTCACCTGCATAAAAAAGGTTTTATCTGTGAACTTATTTTCTTTCTTTTCTCGGCTTGTTGGTCAAAGCCATCCCCCCATACCAATGTTCTCTCGGCCCATATTTATACTAAGACATCATTACAACCCCAAATCATGTCATAAGTCCTCCAAATAATCTCACAGATCTTCTTTCAATGAAAATATCTTCGAGAAATATTTTTTTCCCTGATTTTCTTCTTCTCGATCAAACTTTTGGTATTTAATTCAAACAAACTCTCTTTGATGTTGTTACTCAAGAATAATATCAGACTCAGGAATATTTTTTTTGTAATACAAATTAAGAATAATTATCTTCCTTTTTCTTTAACGCGACAACCTGTTTCACGAGATTATATTTGATTTGCTTCGAGTTTTCCAAATTTATCCAAACTTCTAACAATCATGCAAGAATATCTTCTTGTCTTAATTCCAAAATATTCTCCGTATCTTCCAAAATTACTGATTCAAATCTTCTCTGTTTTGAGGAGTAAAAATTCCCGCAAAAAAAAATGGTTTTGAATTTGAAAAGAATGGGTGGCGCCCTTAGCCAATCCTGGGGTACTTTTAGCCAGCTGCTTGGGTGCCTTTATCACTTCCAAGGGTGCCTTTATAACTTTTAAGCCATTTTTTTC
>JAJJMC010014687.1:7516651-7584776 GCA_023531435.1 Papaver californicum
TTTATCACTTCCAAGGGTGCCTTTATAACTTTTAAGCCATTTTTTTCCACAATTGTTTATTCTTCAAAAATACCTACAAACACAAGAAAAACATAATATAAGTACACAATAGAGTTCTAATAATACACAAATTGGGAACAAATCAGACACATTAACGTGTCTATCACCGGGTAGAGGCGAGACGATTTTACTATTTTACCTTTGTCAAAAATCCACCATCTACATTAAGTCCTTGCGTGTGGTGCAATAATGTTCAGCAGTAAGCACTGGGTGGTGATTTTTCAAAATAGAAGCAAAATAAATGATTTGATTTAGTCAGTTAGATTTTACCAGAGATCTCGTAGTGGATTTGGTATTCTTGATGGAGCGTCAATTCGCCAACGTCTCTAACAATCAGGCAAGAATATCTTCTTGTCTTAATTCCAAAATATTCTTCGTATCTTCCAAAATTATTGATTCAAATCTTCTCTGTTTTGAGGAGTAAAAATTCCCGCCAAAAAAAATGGTTTTGAATTTGAAAAGAATGGGTGGCGCCCTTAGCCAATCCTGGGCTACTTTTAGCCAGCTGCTTGGGTGCCTTTATCACTTCCAAGGGTGCCTTTATAACTTTAAACCCATTTTTTTTCCACAATTGTTTAATCTTCAAAAATACCTACAAACACAAGAAAAACATAATATAAGTACACAATAGAGTTCTAGTAATATACAAATTGGGAACAACTCAGACACATTAACGTGTCTATCACCGGGTAGATGCGAGACGATTTTACTATTTTACCTTTGTCAAAAATCTACCATCTACATTAAGTGCTTGCGTGTGGTACAATAATGTTCAGCAGTAAGCACTGAGTGGTGATTTTTCAAAATAGAAGCAAAATAAATGATTTGATTTAGTCAGTTAGATTTTACCAGAGATCTCGTAGTGGATTTGGTATTCTTGATGAAGCGTCAATTCGCCAACGTCTAATGAGCAACAATGGATTAGTCAGACTGGAAGAGCAACGTCTTAACGAGCAAGATGAACCAAGACTTGAAAAGTAAGCTTCGCCGACCAAGCCATTAGAAGAGCAAGGCAACTACCGACCAAGGCCCTAAGCCCATATGATCATGAGCAAGAATAAAAGAGGAAACTCCTCTTTCTTGTTCGAGAAAGGCAACTTCGTAGTCTTTTTTTTTTCGATGAATGATTTTTTGTTTAACTCGAGCAAGCTTTGATCTTGTTTGCCTTGTCTCCTTAGAAACTTCAAGCATCCTTCTTGTAGCAACATGAAGGTTTTCAAATACTGATTCTTGTTAGTACCACCAATTCCTAGTGAAACCGCCAAAACAGGTAAAAATTGGGTTTTACTGTTTTTGATACATATATGTTGTTTTAATAGATATATGTATATTCATGAATACTGGAATCACCATCAGTATTGTTCTCCTTCAAATATGCTACCTTTCTGAAAATTTTTATGTTTCTACTTTTTTTTTTTGAGCGTATTGAAATAGAGATATTGTAGAATTATCAATTGTTTTATGAAGATGTCGGGTGACGATGATGATTAGGCTTCTAATTATGGCGAAGATGACAACGCGGTGATGATCAGTCTTGTAGTGACTCTCTGTTCCATACAGAATATATAGATGACCTTGTGGATGATTGTGTAGATGATTTTCCTAATTCCATAGATGAACCTATCTCATAAGATCATTCACCCGACTTAGAGGTTGTTTCTAGACCCCTAGACTTCCAAAAACTACCTAATTTAGGGTTAGAATTGTGTGCTTCTCAAGTTTTGTTGGATCACTTTGCATCCAAATACCCAGAGGACTTTCCTGTTCCTGACACCGTGCGTGAACCAATTGATATTTCCCCAATCCCAATATTATCCCCATGTTTTGTTCTTTACGCACTTCCAAGTGTAGTTAAAACTTGGGTTAAGGGATAATCCCTTATTTTTGATAGTTTTAGTGTCTTTGTGTTGCCATAATATAAGTGTGAAACTGTCATTTGTATATATTTTATTTTGGGTGATCCCCAAATTTTTCAGTTTGTTAATTTATGGAGATCCTTTTTATACATATCCAGTAGGGTAAATTCTTATTTTCTTGTTTTTATTTTCTTTTTAGGTTTTTTGTTTATTTTTATCTTCAGTGTTCTTTGTTATTACTGTTGTTTGATGTGTGTTACAGAGAATACTGATTTTCTTGCGTCAATCAGGTGAAATCTTCCAATATCTTCTCCTTGATTTATATTTGTTTCTCTTATTTATATTTATTGCATATCATTCTAGGTTGCACGGTTTGAAACATTGAGGAGAATGTTAGATTTAGGTTTGCGGGTAAAATTTCTGAAAATTGATGTCAATAAGAAACTCCAAAATTTAGAAACCTGTGAATAATTCAGGATGACACCAACCATTCTAGGTAGATGGAAACATAGCTCTTATCTGTACGAAATGGTGAGCCCAGCTAAATGGTCCATTCATATCTGGATGCACTCATGTGTTAGAATAACATGATAATTATTGAATAGTCATATCTCGGGATCATCATAACCATATCACTTTCTGTTTTTATCTTTGAAATTTTATGTTTCTCTAAGTAATTTGGTGGGGCCCTAGTATTGCCATAAGGTCGTAGCTCGGATGTATTAAAATTTTAATTTTGTGAAAAAAAATTTGATACTTTGACAACAATATGTGTGTTATCCCTATCTCTGTCATCTAAGCAAGCGTGGAATGCGGGATCCATGGGGACTATCATGTAATATGCTGAAAAGGAGCATGCGTTTAGATTCAAAAGATCTAATCATGTAGTCGTAAAAATAAAATAAAAAATAAAATTAAAATAAATTATGTATACAAATAATATAATAAGAATAGGAGCACCCGAGCCAGATTTTATACTAATATTTTGGGAAACACCGTTCACCTTAGTCAACATATGCACCATTCATCACTTCTATATCCATCGTCTAATCTATCCTTGTGTTTGAATTTTATTGATTCCAAGCAATGTGACTGTTGACAATTTTTATCCAGTTTTAGATGTTCAATAATTATTTGAGTAGAGTTTGCATTCTTATTTGAATTTTAGTATGCTGAGTTCAAACTCGTGTACATCAATTGGATTCATACAGGGTAATGATTCATATAGCCGAAGAATTTAGTATGCCAACTAAATAGCATGTTTAGTGTCTATTCTCAATCGTTCACAGGTAGCTAAAATTTGGAGTAAAGGTTTTGTGGGTATACCTATTCTAAAGCCTCACGAGACTATAACTCGTCCGATAGGGACACCTATGGGTTTAAAGGCTTATTACATATGCTAAATGTAGTCGTGATTCCTACAAAAGTGAGTTTGGATTTTATTTTATTTTTAGATTAGTTTTGCTCGAGGACTAGCAAAATATAGGTTTGGGGATATATGATGGACACTTAATTTATATATTTTTACCACCTTATTTATATTTTCCAGTGATTATATTTGTGCTAATTTATGGTTTTTATGTTATTTTAGATGGTATGCGTAAAATCCAAAGTTATGAACAAAACAAGGCTATTATGGCTAATTGGGGTCAAAGATGGAGTTCGGTCTTGGGGCCACGTGATTGAAAACACAAGAAAATAAGAAGCTAGACCAAAGACAAAGAAGAGTGGGGTGTAGCTGTTTACGTCAAAAGGAAAAGATGGCGTGATATATTGATGGCTAGAAACGTGTGATGCTTCTTGGGCATAGCAAATGAGTGGAGTTGGTTAAATAAAGTGAAATAAGGTGAGCGTAATAGGAAGATAAGAGACAAAGTATGACAGTCTTGTTTCTCGACTTGGTGTGGGTGTGAAGTGAGTCTTGGTCAAGCACGTGAAGCGAAGAAGGTAGGAGAGTTGGAGGTGTTCTGCTTTTGGGAGATGATAATAGTGAGAAGTAGGTGGTGACGTGGCGGCTCAAGAGAGAAGGAAAAAAGACTAGCACGTGCAAAAAAAAATGAGAGAAACAAATGAGGTGGGGTTTCGCTTCTGATAGGTTATAAAAGAAAATAAGTTTATTGATAGAAAAGGGAATGACTTGGTTCTGTCACGTGGCTAGGGGATGGTGGTTGAGTGAAAATATAATGGCATACCAAGTCTGACAGCACATGAATAAAAAAGAGAGGAGTTGGTTTTCTGTTTCGTATAAATAGAAGAAATAAGCAACAAATAGGGGGGGGGGATAGTTAGGCTCCAGGTGAAGAGAAGATCAGAAAGAGAGTGGCTGGAAAAAAAAGACTGATTGAGAGGAGAAAGAGAGAGTTGGGTTGGTGGTATAACGGCTGAGAGAAAGGTGGTGTGAGAGTAGGGGGACAAGCTCTGCTCTGATTGATTGAAAGGGAAGTGGAGAGAGAGGTGGCGGTTGATCGAGGTTCTGGACAGAGAGAGAGGATTGGTTGGGTTATGTTGGTGATACGGAGAAGAAAAGTGAAGTCTGGAGAAGAGTTTTTTCTTTACGGAGGAAAGAGGTGAAACTTCTCCTGAGTCTGGAGTTGTTGGTTGGAGGAACAGAGAAGGGGGTTTTCGGAGAAGACGCCTGTTTAAATTGGGTTTGATCTTTTCTTATCTTGTAATTATTTTTATGGGTTTTGAGAAACCCCTAGCCATGTTCTAATTGCTTTGCAGCTAGGGTTTTATGTTGAAGCCAATTAAATTGAATTATTTGGTACAGACTATTATGATTTGAATAGATTTCCATGATTTTATTTATTAATTTAATGATAAAATTAGTTGTTGTTTCACCGGTTCTGTACAATACAGTAACCTATGCGCATAATTAATAGGATTACAAATATATTTGTCTACTTATTTGATATTTCATGCTTGGGTTAAATCCTTAGATGGAGTATGCTTAGAATAGCCAGGTATTATTTGTGAACCTATAATTAGTCTCGTATAATTTCTCGCTAACGCAATTTGACGGTGTATGCTGAGACCTAGAGTTTTTAATGTGTCATGTTTAGGGCGTCCCAGTGACATTTGCGACTCTAATACATATAATAGGTGATGTCGATAGAACGAACAATAGATAAATATTCAGGAGTTATGTTTTACTTTAGTAATTAAATAGAAATAGTGGTGGATACTGAAAATCCTGGTTATTTTATGAGTTTAGTTTATTTTTCTTGTTTTAACTTTATTCCGAAAAATCCAAAAAAATTGTTTCTGGCTAGTTTATTAAGAATATTGATTGCAGTATTATCTCCGCTCTATGTGGGTTCGACCCGTACTTGCCGTTGTCTGCATTGTATACATCGTGCGATTGTGGTTATTATATATATGCTTCTCAGAATCCTATCACAAATGGGGAGAATTTACTATCACTTTAGAAGACGTGGCAGCTTTGTTGCATCTTCCAGATACAGGCAACCTTTCTGTTGAGTTGTCAGTGGATGAACAAAGTATGTGCTCAACTTTAGTAGCTAAGATGAATGAATGTAATGATACATTGCATGGTCCGAATGAATGCTATGCTCGGTGGGTGAAATTCTGGTGGTTGGTGAAGAAAGATCTGAATAGACCTGATGGTGGTACCTTGAATATTGTTGCTTTCTTGTCATTGTGGTTATCTAGAGATATATTAGAGGATGGTCATCGATTGAAGCCGTTTGTAACTCCTCTTGTTGTAAGGATGGATCAAGGTCAGAAACTTCCCATTGGTAGCTTGTTTTTAGGTTCTTTATATTCTCATTTGGATTCTTTGGTTGTTGAAATTAACGATATCAATGGTTATATAAAAGTTGAATCTTTTGTTAACACATTGTTCCTCCAAGCATGGTTGTGGGATCACTTAGCAGTTATGCGCCTATTCCTCGCAATGTTTCCCAAGGAAAAGGTATAAATCCTCGTAACGTATTTTTGGAAGGATGTGATGATAGTTCCAGAATATTACGATGGTCTAACAAGCTCCCAAGGTACAAAGTACGACTTTTTGCGCTTTTAGATAATGAATGTGAATTTGAGTTTCGTCCATGGGCATCCATTCCTCCACATATTGCTCAGTTGACCACTTTTGCTGCCAAGTCTGAAATTGTGTTACAGTCTGGTACAGATCTTAGTGATGGTAAGATTACTTTTATACTGATTAGTAGCATGGGCGGTTTTTCAGAGTTTGAAATTGAAGAAGAAGTAGAAGAAGAGAGAAAGTTTGCATTAATGAATTGAAAAAGAAGAAAATGAAGTAGGAAAAATATAAAATTTGAACTGATAATGGAACTAGAAAAAGAGAATGGTGTAATCGATAAAGTTAGTAAATAAATTAAAAGTTGAATTTCAATTAGTTATTTAACATTCTTAACTCTAAACTAGATGGTCAAGATAGTCAAACGTAGTCAATCTGTTGAGCGGAGTCCAAACTCAAAGATGGAAAATGTTGGGACCCAGACGTAAAACTATACCATTTTATGGGATCTAGAGTCAAGATTTCCCATTTAGTTTCGGGTTATTGGGCATACATCTTTTTATTTGAAGCATGGACGTGTATAACCACGATTGCTAAAGGATGGTACCAGCATTAGCGGGGATGGTACCATTTCATATAAAACAAAAAAGTTATAAGCGATCCTGGCCGTTGGATTACTCAAAGGGTACCAGCCCCGGTAATGTTGGTACCATCCTTTAGCAATCATTGTATAACACAAATAGAAAAAATGAGTAATTTTTGGCCCTGTGAAAATTTTAACGTGTGAATAAGATCACGACCCTATTAATAGAAGCGGTCAAAATAAATACATGATGCCATTGCATTCATAAATATTCCCATTATGGGTGGGGTTCCAGCTGAATTTCTGGTCTATAGTGTTGTAGGACCTTAGGACCATGTGTGTGCAGTCCATATAGGTGTAACCAGGTTTTACCTCATAATCTATATATAGATGTTTTAACCTATGTAATATGTATTTAATCTCTAATGAATAATAGTTCTCCTTCCATTGTTCTTCCATATTCTAGTTATACTACAACACGTTATCAGCGCGACTCTATCAACTATGCAAATTTTTTATCGATCGAGACCGGTAATGGATTACTTCATGAAGATTAGCGTGGTTCTGATCAAAATGTTTTCAAATTATGGATGCGTTACCAGATATTACCCTTTAACAAAAGATTTTCGTATTCATAGCATATACTAGGATTCAACAGATGTATGATTTTTAAACATAGAGATTTCACCGTTAGATTTGCATGAATTTTGAGTATGTTATACCCAATTATGTTATGAACACTCGATTACAATTTCATATAAATCGGACTCTGGCGTCATCCAAAACCTCCGTGAATGACATTAATTTTCGTACAAAAAAACCCTAATTCCAAACATCGTAGTAATAAATTAATATATGGAATTTCAACTGTTAGATTATTCTAAAATTTGGGTATATTATATCTCAAAGTTATATATCATGTGTAAGATTTTCATAAAGATCTAACCATGGTAAGTATTCTAAAGAAATCGATCTTTACAGTTGTGTCTACAAAAACGTAATCTAGGAAAATTATATGATATCATGATTACATTCTTATCAAACCGTTAGATGAAGTTAGAATTTTAGTATGTGTTGCATGTTAATATCAGATATCTCCTGTACAATTTTCATAGCGATCCAATAATGGTAAGTATTAGAAAGTATGTGATTCTTACAGCTGTGTCTACAGAAATATAATCAAAACCAATCATGCGGCATCATGAATATCTTTTGATCTAGTCGTTGGATTCTATTTAAATTTTAGTATGTTTTGTGTAATATATTTATGTAACTTTTGTATATTTTTCATCATAATCGGATACTGAGAAGATTCTTTACCAATCATTAAAGTTGAATGATGAAATTTTCAATTTTAGGGTTAACAAAATACTTTGGGCCTATATGCTAATAGTTTTAAGGTTATTATCAATGGGCCTCATTACTTCATATATAATAGACCATATATGCTTAAATTTTTTAACCATGACCCTATCAACCCAATGGCCCGGGCCTTGACCAAATAGTTGACCGGCCTTTGACTAAACCAACTTGACTTGAATTTGACCTTTTAGATTCAAAAGTACATGAGCACCATTAAAGAGTCTCTCATAATGAAGTCATTTGTATCAACAAGGACTATATTTCCATCATAAAAATCTTCAATCAATGACGATGCATTGTTCAAAAAAGAAGGCGTAGCTTATACGTTTTTAAGGCGACATATTGATTCCGGACGATGAAATTCTTTGGAAAAAATTTACGAAACTTTCATTTTTCCCCAAAACTTGAATGTTCAGTGGGATGTAACCACTTTTTAGACTATAATTAGTTAATAACTTCAACAAAGATATGTTGCGAATTAGCACGTCTTAACTTTTGTTGAAAAAAATTAACAAAAGGTGGCATGAGTCTGAAAAAAAATTCCATTTTTATTTTTTCTACTTTATCTACTATACTAAAGACCAGTATAGGTTGTAGTAAGCTATTCAGCTTGAAGCAAATTGTTAAGAGGCATGTGAAATTTCTTAACATAAATTAACTATGGCAAGGTGAAATATGGAAAGAATCCCAAAGAACAAAAGGTTAGACGTGTTAAATCATACCCACGTTGATATACTGGAACATATGAAAGGAAACATATGGTAGAAGAATATATAATTTTTTGTTTAGTATATGGGCAGAGATGAAATTCTGGCTCTAGTAGGAATGATACAAAGTAAATGTATCGACTAAGCATGAGACAAAGATGTAATTCTGACTCATATAAATAAGAGTTGAAAATCTTGGTATAAGCTTACTGAGAATGGTTCAAGCACTGTAATGTGAATATCATATATTAGTAGTCAACTACAAGAGATATATGGAGTTTAAAGGAAAACAAACCCACTATATTCTTGGAGAAGGTAATACCCTAGACGTCAATTTTAATGGCAACAAGAACTTTTCCCAGTTGATACACTTACCCAATTTTTCTTATATTTCTATCTTTATTCAACTGAATTTTGTATGATTTCATCCTAGACTAATGGTTGTGTGATAGTTTAATAGACATTGTTTTAAGCTAAAATAAAGAATTATTTTTTATGCGAAGAATTATATTAGTTGTCTTCTCTTATGGAATGAAAAGTATATCATTTCCACGAGAATAAAATATTCTGGAGCACTTGAGATATACTCTAAGGCACTTTAGTTATAATGATCATTAGTGCATTATGATGAAAAGTATGAACAGTAACACTCTAAAATAAATAAGATATAAATTTTCTTTTATTACGTAATAAGACCACACCACTTATTACATAAAGCTCTTAAGGAATATACAAATTGTTGAATTGTTTCCTTAGATAATACCATGTGATGATTGGATCATTACAAGTAATAGTCAAGTGAAGTAAAGCTCAATCTTTGTTTTTTAATTGGTATAAAGATTAAAAGTTACATGAGCTCTGTAAGAACCAAGAGCTAATCATACTTTGTTAAGTTTCTACGAAATCCGTGTAAATGGTTATTATACCGAAACTCACGGTGAGAATAAAAACATATCTATAAATTACCTCTAATAAATATGAAAGAAATAACATTTTATAAAAAATAATAAACCAATTAGTATAATGAACTGTAAGTCATTTATATTTAAAAAATTAAATCTATATCGATTGTTATCGATAATATAATATCGGGGATTAACTCACCCAGTTGATTTCCGCATGGAAT
Organism: Papaver californicum; assembly: GCA_023531435.1. Lineage (NCBI taxonomy): Eukaryota > Viridiplantae > Streptophyta > Magnoliopsida > Ranunculales > Papaveraceae > Papaver > Papaver californicum. The sequence goes on from JAJJMC010014687.1 coordinate 7,526,346, forward strand.
CAACAAATTGAATATAAAAGAAATCGAAATCGAGCTAACACTTACAGAGAAAGTACTAAGCCCTATATAACTCCAAGTTATAGTCGATGCCTCGAGCAATGGGCCTTTGGCTCTTTATTGTCAAAGGATTAATGCGTTAGAATCCTTATTAGTACCTGAAAAAAAAAAGAAAACAACATATTAAGAGTGTTGCTACGTTAATACATAATAGTCTATGGGAAACAATGCGAATGTAATACCTATCACCGCTCAATGCCCATGTATTTCAAAATTGGGTAAATGTAAATGTCAAGGTTATCCTTGAAATCTGTGTATCAACTAAATTAATAAAATATTTCGAAAATAAATGCAATTGTCAGCACTTTCTCTGGTTCTTGCACTGAAGTAAGAGAAACAAAAGATGATAACTGATAAGCAACAAAGAGTGGTCAAACAAGAGAGAAAGACATAAAAGAAGAACGCGAGGACATACATGGGTATTTTCATTCACTTCTTGTGAGATTAACAAACTGATGACCTCCTATCTGCTGGTTCGAGCTCTTATGGGCACTTAGATTTCCTGATATTGTGTCAAGAAAAAAAAGCTAACCAAATATACTTTGACCAATAAATTGTAGCTGCAGGGAAATAATAACAAAGATTATCCAAAGATCATCCAGTATTAAGAGTACTATAATAGTTTCCTCTAGTGAAAAACAATAATAAACTAAGTTCAACACCCGAAATTCTAGATCACCTGCCCAGTTTTAACACTCCAATTTATCTGAAGTGCTTTCCAGTTGCAAGCAAGAGCATTTTACGAAAGTTACAATCTTGCAATTTGCAACTTCAAGCTGACACATAAATGACAGCTTTTGGTGTTTCTTAAGTTCCTCCATAAGTATATTGAACTTTTTTTTTCACGAGCAAACTAGCTCCTTAAGGAAATATAAAGAGAAATTATGATAAGTTAAATATAATCTTCAAACATTAGATAGCTAGTTTATACTATCTCCGTTTAAACAAAAGTATTATTATCATTTTCTTATTTTTACCTAAAAAGGTAACACTTTTATTAAAATGAAGGGAGTATTTTATTACCTTGGACCCAAATCAGACCCCCGAAAAAAAATATTCGACCAATAGTAAAACCTTAACACATTATAACCCAAAAGCATAATATTGAAATAGAAAATGCAATCAGAACAGAGAAGTGAAGACAATTCACAAGCACAGCATAAAAATAGGCCACTTATTCCCTAGAAATATACTACTTCTCTAGATACAGAAACTTCAAAGAGAATGAATTGGAAAATATGTACCTTTCATTCAAACAATACCCATCAAAAGCAAATCTTATGCAATTCATTTTATCACTCAATCCAAATAAAACCCGATCCCTTTCAAAGTTTCTCTTTATATATGGTAGCGCTCGACAGTCGACCCATCCTACAAACTGATTTGAAAGCAGAAGAGGTAACTAAATTTCAAGACTATATAGTACAAATAATATTCAAAAAAAAAATTAGTTCAACACCGAAACTTTACTGGGAAGAGACTTATACCTTCGATAGACCAAAACCCCCAAATGTGTAAATCCTAACTCAAAATCAAATAAAATAGCAGACATCAAGTGATATAAATGATGAATTTGAGAAAACTCTCAATTGTATTCAGTGAAAAACAATCTTTCTTATTGTTTTTAATATGAATCTTTATATGAGGTTTTATAGAAACTATTAACAAAACACACGAGTATATCCAACAACCTAACTGACAATACACGTGAGTGACAGCCTGGTAGGATAGAATGTTGATGTGACATGCCAGTTGTGCACTATGTGACACGCTAGTTGTGCACTATGTGACAGGCTGTCTATTATCCCCCCTCAAGCACAAGGGAGGAGCAACGACCTTGAGCTTGCTGCGTAGTGCACTGAACCTTGGTCCATGGAGTCCCTTAGTGAAGATGTCAGCCAATTGTTCGATAGTGTGGACATAAAAGATATCCAAAGTTCGTGCATGTACCATTTCCCGTACAAAATGATAATTAAGATGCACATGTTTCATCCTGGAGTGTTGCACTGGATTAGACGCTAAACTGATTGAGATGATATTGTCACAGCCGATGCGTGGTAGCGCTGTTGGATGGAAGTGCAAATCCTTGAGTAGATAGCATAACCAAACTATCTCAGCAGTCGTGTGTGCCAGGGTCCTGTATACCGCCTCTGTACTGGACCTAGCCACCATAGTTTGTTTTCTAGAGGACCAAGAAACCATGTTGGAGCCTAAGAAAATGCAATATCCACCTGTAGACCGGCGATCATCCACATATCCAGCCTAGTCTGCATCGGAATAGCCTAGAAGAGAGGTGGTGCCCTTTGTAAACAACAAGCCATGAGTGAGAGTTCCCTTTATGTACCTGAGGATGCGCTTTGTTGCCTCCATATGAGATGTCCTAGGGAGATGCATGAATTGACACACCAGATTCACTGCATATGAAATATCTGGACGCGTCCATGTGAGATATTGCAGAGCCCCAACCAACGACCTATACTCTGTTGGGTTAGCGAGCAAGGCACCCCAATCTTTGCTTAGAGAAGTTGATGTAGCAATTGGATTCTTGCAGGGATTACATCCTTCCATATGATGCTTAAGCAATAAATCCACCGCATATTTTGCTTGAAAAAGAAAAAGAGATGTTGATGATCTTGTCACTTCCAGGCCCAGAAAGTAGTGTAAATGCCCCAAGTCCTTAATTGGAAATACAATTTGTAATTGAGTAAGAACATGTTGTAGATGATCCAATGAGCTGCCAGTTAATAGAATGTCGTCTACGTAGACCAGGGCTATAGTAATATGTGAATCTTTGTGATAAACAAATAGAGAATTATCTGCCTTGGATTGTACAAAGTCAAGCTGAAACAGGCTTGAACTTAGTTTCTCATACCAGGCCCTGGGTGCCTGCTTAAGCCCATAAATTGCTTTATGCAAAAGACAAACATCATTTGGCCTGGTAGCATCAATGAAGCCTGGAGGCTGGGCCATGTATACCTCTTCCTTTAAATCCTCATGAAGAAATGCATTTGATACATCTAGATGATGAATCCTCTAATCAAACTGAACATCAAGAGATAAGACCACCCTAATAGTGGTTGGTTTGGCCACTGGACTGAAGGTATCTTCATAATCTAAGCCATGTTATTGATGGTATCCCTTTTCCACTAACCTGGCTTTATGCCTAGCCACAGTTCCATCAAGGTTATACTTAATCCGGAAAACCCACTTGCAGCCCACTATGTTATTTGTTTCTGTTGAGTCCACTAAGGACCATGTCCTTGCCTCCACAAGAGCCTGATACTCATTATTGGTTGCAACTCTCCAGACTGCTTCCTTGTTAGCAGAAGTAATACAAGTTGGTACTGATGTAGCTGCACTAAGAAGAGCCACACCAATTGGGTACCTGGTGGACAGATAAGCCTTTGGCTTGCGAATACCAGCCTTACCCCTTGAAAACATCTGATGGTTATTGAGCACATAAATAGGATGGTCTGGTAATGGTGCAGCACTTACTGGATGCATAATGTCATACATAAAAGGCACAGAAGGAACAGGAGATAGAGAGGTAGATATCTCATGAGAAGTGGATGAAAGCAACATTGTGTATGGGAAGGAAGTTTCATCAAATGATACATGTCTGGAGATGTAAAATGTTCCTGTAATTGGGTCTAGGCATCTGTAGCCTTTATGTTGCAAGCTATAGCAAATGAACACACAACATTTACTCCTTTGTTGTAGCTTGTTTGTTGTATAAGGTTTCAACCATGGGAAACATGTACAACCAAACACTTTTAAAAAAGCATAATCAGGGGACGTGGCAAACAGTTTCTGATATGGAGACAAGAATGCTATGGACTTGGTAGGTAATCTATTCATAAGAAAGTTTGCAGTGTGTAGAGCATCCACCCAAAAAGATGTTGGCAAACCAGACTAAGACAGAATGGTTCTAGTTATGTCTAAAAAATTCTTATGCTTGACCTCAGCAACTCCATTTTGCTCTAGAGTGTGAGGGAATGAAATCTCATGTGAAATGCCTTTGGTGGTACAGAAATCTTTAAGAAAACGATTCAGAAATTCCCCACCATTATCAGTTCTGATTGTGACAACAGGAGTAGATATCAATTTTTCTATTCTAGTCACAAAAGAGACAGTTTGAACTCAGATTTTATAGACAAAGGTAGAATCCAGCAGTATTTTGTATATTCATCAACCACATATGCATAATACAGATTGCCAGAGACAGATGCTACATGGCAAGGAGCCCAAAGGTCAATGTTGTGTAGCTAATGAACTAGACAACTGAAAAGAAAGCTTATGACTCATACAGAGTTTACAATCAATACATGAAAAAGGCTTATTGAGTAGACTTGGAAGATGTATTAGTGAGCATAGCCTTTGCATTGTTTGAAAAGAGGGATGTCCAAACCTCCTATGTAGTATGAGGTTGTCACTTATTGTAGATGCTAGAGCTTGTGGTGCATGATGATCATGACCAAGGGAAATTGGGTAGAGGCCATGCCTATGTGGACCTTGGAAAAGTAGTTTCCCAGAGATCTGATCCTTCACATAGAAACTAGTACAATCAACTGTTAAGGAACAGTGGTTATCAGTAGTGAATTTGTGAATTGATAAAAGGTTGTGAGAATCTTTAGGCACAATTAGAACATCATTAAGAGTAAAAGAATGTGTGTTAGCAATTTTACTAGAATTACCCTTGTGAGTGATCATCATACCTTCTCCACTAGCTATATGAATGGTTTGTGTGCCATCATATGAAGTAGACTCCTGTAAGACCTTGTTGTCAGAGGCAATATCATGAGTTGCTCCACTTTCTGCCAGCCATTCTTCCTCATCAAAAATGTATGTTGTAGCAAGCATGGCACTGAGGTTTGTTGGTGGTGACCTTCCTTGATAAGCGAAGTTGATCCTCTGAGTACATGTAGTTGCAATATGCCCTGGAGTATTACAAATCTGGCAAATAGGTCTTTCATTGTGAGAGGTACCCCTTTCAGCATTTTGTTTATGAAATATGGCAGGGTTGGGAAATCTTTGCCCATGATAAGAACCTCTAGTAGATTTTCTTGGATATCCTCTAGAATTGGAGTAAGAATTTTTTGCAAAGCCTCTTCCATAATTTGCTAAAAAAACTTTAGCACTATGATCTTCCTTTTGCTGCTTTGCTCTTTCTTGGATCACTGTTTCTTCACTTTGCAAGTTATTATGTAGTTCAATACATGAAACTGGAGGGTTCATGTGCCTCATAGAAGTAGCAAAAGGGATGTACTCATCATTTAAGGCTTTAAGAGTAATCACCACTAGCTCCTTGTCAGAGACAATTTCTCCAGCAGCAGCTAAATGGTCAGAAAGATTTTTAATATCATTGATTAGAGAAGAGATTGTTTTTGTACCTTGAGTTATGGACAGTAGTTTGGTTCTTAATTGAATATAGTGTGGATGATTGATGTGGTTTTAGATTACCCTATTTAAAAAAAACGCAATCGCACGACGTCTAACTAGTACGGGTCGAACCCACAGAGAGCGGGAAAATATTGCAAACAATATCTCAATTAACTAATCAAGCATGATATTTTTGGATTTTTAGTTTTATGAATAAAATAATATAATAAACTAAACAAATAAAATAACTCAAACGGGAGAGTCGGTAACTAGGGTTTTTAGTATCCACCACTATTCCTAATTAATTACTGAAGTGAAAATAACTCATTAATATTTAGAGTCGCAAATATCACTGGGACGCCCTAAACATGGTGCATCAAAAAACCCTAGTCTCAAGCATACACCATAAAATTGCGTTAGCGAGAAAATTTTACGAAACTAATATAGGTCCACAAATAATACCTGACTATTCTAAGAATACCCACTCAAAGGATTTAACCCAAGCATGAAATATCAAATAAGTAGACAAATATATTTGCAACAAGTAGATTTTCAAAATAACAATTGAATACCAGAAGCACGGAACATCAAAAACCTAGGCCAAGCATGTACCATCAAAAGACGTCACAATTGTTTAATGAAATTCAATAAATCAAAATCATGGAATTAATCTATTCAAATCATAATGGTCTGTATCAAATATTTTATCTAACTGATCTAAAACTGTAAGTGGTTTCAACATTAAACCCTAGTTACAAATTAATTAGAACATGGGGATGGGTTTCTTAAAACCCATAAAAAATAATTAAGAAGAATATAGAAAATTAAAGCGTCACCGTCGTCACCCGGCAAACAATCGTCTCCTTCTTCCCTCCTCCAACAGAACTATACAGGAAGGAAAAAGTGTCCTGAACCTCACGACTCCGCCTCCGAAAAATTGAACCGAGAACAACCTCCTCCTTTCTTTTCTCTGCGTCTTTCCTTTTATAGTACCCTATTTTTGTCTAGATCCCTCGGTTTTTTTTAGCCTCTCATCACAGCTACAATCAATTAATACTCATGTGGATATGCTACCTAGCTCTCCTTAACGTCCTTTATTTAGGTCACGTGTGAACCCAATTATCAGCCAACAAAGCTTAAAAGAAGACATTTTCTTTTCTTTTCAATCAACAGTACCTCCACTTCTACATCTTTCATTAATCACCAATCAACCACACACAAGAAAAGCCCTCACTCTTTTGTCACTATCAACTTCTTTCTTTTATTTTTATTCACGTGAAGCCTTGTACTTTTACCACCTATCAATGTTTCACTAGCCGAACAAAGTCAACAGAGCACCTTATACCACGTCCAGATGCTGCCATTTTTTGTATTGACGTCCGTTTCCAGACTTCCATCTTAATTTAACCTGTTTAGTCTCATTCCTTCATAATTTTGGATTTTATGTGAACCACCTAATAAACAATAAAATAATAAATTAATATAATTATAAGTACTAACAAAATATAAATTAGACGATAAAAATGTATAAACAAAGCGCCTATTAGTGATGCTCTACCAAATCTTTCCTCTATATTGTTCCATAGAGAAACATAAGAACTAGATTTTGAGAAGTAAGATATCACTGATTCAGAAATGTTGGAGTCGATCCACATGGTAATAGTAGAATCCTCATCCATCCAATCAGTCTAAAGATGATTTTCTATCCCATTTTGTTGATTCCTTGGATTTGTGAACTGTGGTGGACATGCAAAAGATCCATCCAAATATTTCTTCAATTTGTATTTCTGGATGATTGGATTCAGTAAGTTATTCCATGTGCGATAATTGTCCTCCTTCAATTTTAGATGCACAAAATTGGTGAGTTAGTTCAGTGGAACTTTAGAGAGAAGATTGGAGGTTGGATTCTCCATTGTTGGTGTAGCAGGGAAGGTTTCAATCATAAAGATTAAAGAAGATCTTGGACAGAAAGCTTAATTTCCAGAATCGTCTTTGAAAAAAAAAATTGATCAAGAGCTTAATTCCTGCTTTGGTACCATGATAGAAATGATGAATTTGAGAAAACTCTCAATTGTATTCAGTGAAAAACAATCTTTCTTATTGTGTTTAATATGAATCTTTACATGAGGTTTTATAGAAACTATTAACAAAACACACGAGTATAGCTAACAACCTAACTGACAATACACGTGAGTGACAGCCTGGTAGGATAGAATGTTGATGTGACAGGCCAGCTGTGTACTATGTGACAGGCTGTCTATTATCAAGAATAACGAAGGAGGTGATGTGACATTAAAGAAAATAAATCCACTCGGATCTGAAAAACAACGAAGTTTGTGGGGCTGCTGCTTGATTTCCATCTAAGAGATTAAGGAAAAATGAATATTACAACTGATGCGGAAATATAAGAGGAATATAGAGGGGCTAAGTTTCCGCTTTAGGGTACACTTGTTTCCACCCAAGCTTTAACTTTCACGCCCAATAACATTTCTTTTTAGTTTGACCACGTGCCCCAAACACACCTTGACGGTTTATAGGAAGCCGTTACAGTATATCAGATATATGTAACAGTTCATAAATGTCACCGTATAGTGGATCTATCGTAACAGTGTCTCAAAAAACCGTCAGAGTAAATAGGTTATATGACAGTTTAATCAACCGTCATGGTTCGTACTGTCTATTCATGATGGTTTTCTCTAGTAAACGTCATTTATACATGGTCAACAATTTAATGTGAAAAACCGTCATAGTATAAAATTTTAAACCGTCACCAAATCCCATTTTTTGCCTAGTGTTGTGAAATGATATTCTGTTTTGAAAGAAGTCAAATGGACATCTCTTTATTTGAATGAATAAGAAAATATGAATTAGAGAAATTAAAAGAATGCAAAGTGATGACATCTCTCACAATCAACGCTTTCTAAAGTACTGGAAACACCACCTCCCCTCCCATTATGCTTTTAAAGTAATAAAGCATGTCACTCATTTTACAAAGCCTTTCTTTAGTAAATAGGATTGAGACCATCCTAAGATGCAAACGGTAAACAACCAATTCTTTCAAAAGAAACAAGGTGATATTTATAAACATATCCATGCAAAACGCGAACCATACAAGTCATTTATGCTCTGGTGGATGATTCTAAGTGTTGAATTAGTTATTTTTCATAAGAAATGATGTTGTTTGTGGGTAAAAACGATTTAAGGGTAAAAAGGAAAAAGTGATGAAGTAGGTAGTTGCTAGTCAGAGAAATTCGTCTTAACCCTAAAAATTTGTACGTATAAGTACTTTTAAGATTCGAGAGATCAATCTGTACAAAATTAGCCTAAATCAAGGAATGATTGTTCCAATCTTGTTTCAGTCACAAAGGAAGGAGAAGGGTTGATTTGTAGGGAGGGAAGCAGATAAAGGTATTGGGATCAATGAGATTGAGTGTCAGTGATGATATGTGTTTGAAATGCTATGAAGATGACAATAAGAAAGTCTGAGTTTCCTGGGCATCTTGTAAGATGATAGCTTTGTGATCATGTATCCTTGTTATCTTCTAAGATGATTGTCTTGTTGGATGACTGTCTCCTTGGAAATAGGTTGAAGGACCTATTTATAACAACGGAAGTTAACACGTTGATCTCGTAAGTGGTGACAGTTACAAATAAGTGGAAAAGTAGAGACATAGTGATCGTGGTGAAAACTGATTTTGTCATGCTAGTGGGACTTGATGGTTGTACGTCCACTATTCTATTCATCTCTTCAACTGTCGACAAGACTTATTTACTTTCTCATTGTGGGTGTATTGTAACACCACATGTGTTGTAGACCACCAGACCGAAACCCTAATGAATATCCCCCCATGTGACATGAATGATGTCTTGAACATTATTAAGTCTATCTTATAGACGTGTATTATTTTGTCAATTGTTGACCTATCTAGACTGTTAGTCTTAACATATTGATGAGTTCTAGCATGTTGACTCAAAACTTATTGTGTATGTGGAGATAAGCAGTGATGCTTAATAGATCATAGACGCAAGGAGTATGATTGATATTGATATTGGTAATCGTGGTACATCATCGTATCGACTGAGACAACAAATGATATCCAGATGATCTTATTGGATTAATAAGCATAAGTCTGATGAGATTGCTGGATCGATCATAGGCTTACAATGTTTGATATGTCACATTGTTCGTGTATGAGGATCGATTTGAATGACCGTTAAACGTATGATTACTAAGCGGATGATTACTAAATGGATGATTATCAAGTGTATGACCATTCACTTGTGTTAGAGTGATCAGGTTATTTTAATTATTAGTAGCAAGACCAATTGAGGTAAACTAATAAAACCTTAATTATGATGAATAAAGGACGCGATAGATGAGGGTCGTGATAGATGAAAACCGTGATACATGAAGACTGTGATGAATAGGACCGACCAGGTGGTAGAGGACTGACCAGGTGATATGAGCACGGGTTAATGGTCATGGGACTATTCCTTATTTCCTTGCATGCTATATGGTCTTTATGATATTGTTTGGAAATAATATCTAAAGAGGATTTTGGTGTAAAGACTGAAGACCAAAATTTAGGAAATATTAAAATAATAATATTTTAATATATCAATATGGTAGCGGGACCATTCTATATAGCTTTGCAAAGCTTATAGTTTTGAAGCAAGAGGGATATTAAGCTTTTGATAGAAAGAGCAAAGAGTTTGATAAGAAGATGAAAACCCTAAGAAAGTTTGCAATGATATCAAATAATAAAACTAGGAATAAGAAAATAGAGAAGTGGGGACCGGCCATGGGATGGCCCGCCGGCCGGTTTCACTGCTCCCTTATTTCCATCTCTTTCCTCTATAGCTCTTCAGTCTTATTTGCATTAAGACTTTATATCATTAAAGCCTTACATATCATTAAATCCTTATGACCATTCATATATGAATGAACGAAATCTTTTGTTGATTTTCGTCATTAGAAAATTTCATACACAACGCTCTTAGTAAAAACGTTGTATATTCTTCATATGATTCCCGTTTTTGATGGTTAATCCCAATTCGGAATTAGAAAATCATCGGCTATCTCCTACTGCGGAAGGATTTATATTTAGATCTCGTTTTGGTAGTCAAGTGGAGCAAACAACAACCTTCCAAGAATTTTTCGTTTTAGAACCCAAAATTAGTCAACCATTTCTGCATACCAGTTGGTAACTAGGTATAAGCCTGACATCTGTATTCTTACACATTTTTGGTTATGCTATATATGTGACATTACGACCCCACATCGTACTATAATGTGTCATTAAACGATTAAGTATTTATGTTGGATATGAATTCCCAACAATTATCCACATTTTGAAACCTTTGGCAGGCGGTCTGTTAACTGCTAGATTTGCGGATCGCCATTTTGATGAGACAGTCTTCCCATCGCTCAGGGGAGAAGTAAAAAGGATTTCTTAAAGGAACGACATGAATTGTCATGGTGTGTTCCCACTATGTCTCATATTGATTCTTTTACTCCATAAATGTAAATGTGAAGTGAAAGAATAATCGATTTTCAGAAAGTGCGTTGATATCGTTAAAGTGACAAGATCACACATACCAGCTGTAAATGTGCTTGTGAGGTTAGAAATCCTCAATAATGGTTACACCATAAATTAAGGTGTTGCAAATACACTTGGTGGAAATGTAGTTGAGGTCGTGGATCGATAAAGGAAGATGGAGATACCACCAGGTTCGATAATACTCATCTAGAAAGGAAGTATGTGAGTAAGGCACAACCTAATTTTTATCATCAGTGAAACCATCTCATTGAATTATCTCTGATTATGTCCATGAATAAAACTGGAGGACGCTCCAAAGTTTAATGATTCCAGAGAACAATGAAATCAATAAATGATTATAAGAACGCGCACGAGTCAATGGAAAGATCATGCAGGCATATTGATGATTATTATTTTCATATACAATTTCTCAAATTTATAAGCACGATGAGATCAAACCATGCTCCTTTTTGTTTAATATAAACCATAGAATACTTGTCCTACACAATCCAGGTAGAACTTGGTTACTTAACAAATATACAGGTATTTGGTATAGTAGTGCTAACCAACCAAGTGTAAAGCCTGTGGGACATATATGATTATTTGTCAGAAAGCGTAGTGAGAAGAATGAAGTCTTAAAGTATAAAGATTCCGCTTGTGGCGCGAGGTTTCTTACAAAACTCTGGAATTGTTTACTTTATTGTAATAAATGTTATAGTGTTCTGCTACTTATTTAGCTTAGTAGTTTCAAAAGGAATTGAAATGCAGCATTTATACGTGGTTAATGCATATCTCTGTAAGGACTAAAGGATAAAAATATTCACAAAAGTGTTTGATAGACTTTTGTCGCCCAAATCAAATGACTCTAAACCACATAGTTGATAAGTGCATATTTTACATATTTAGAGTGTCAATTTCATGCTAGTATTTACTAGTTTTCTTGTGAGTTATTGTATATTACGTTTGTTTTTGTTTAGTTATCTTTTAGTAGGTGAAATCATCCAAAAGAAGTGAATCAGCACTTAATTGTGCACGAAAAGAAGTGCTATAAGTGAAGAAGGGTTAAATACCAGGTGGAGCTTGTCCAAATCCATAATTTTTTGTCATCATCTCGTTGAAAAAGAAGAAACGAAGCCAACGACGAAAGAATGAAGTCATTCCGACTTTGTATAAGAAAGTTATAAGCAAAACAAGAAATAAGGGGAAACGGTCATTTCAAGGGAAACTGTTATTGGCACTCCGTCATACGTTAAGGGGCAGATGAGATTCAAATAATTATATAGGCACCAGTGCTTCTGCTAAGGGCTGTCAGTTTTTAAATATTACTAAAGGCACCATCTAGTTCCCTAAGGGCACACCATCTTCTTCCTTACCCTAATTCAAAGCAACGAGATGTTTTTGGTGAAGCTGATTCATGGAGTTCTGCTGAGGGTTGTTGGAGTTTAAAAAGTCTGTGACATAAGAAGAGAAGCTCGAGCAGAGGAGAAGCTACGGAAGTGAGGCAGTTAATGATGGTGATCGAAATGGTATTGCAGAAGAGAACTCGAGCTTGGCAGAAAGGAGTTGCTGATGATCATGATGGCTCGGGTATGGATGGGTTCTAGATTTGAGAAGGGTTGTCGGTCGATATTGAAAGTTGAGATGATGGACGAGATTGATCGATGGCAGAACATGGGTTTTAATGGAGCTGTAGTTTATGATTCATGGCAGTGGAGAAGGTGAAGTTGTGGTCGATAAAGATGGAGTTTCTGTAATTGGAAGTAATCGATGGTGTGGCATTGAAGATAAAACAGAGTTTAATGGTAGAAAATAGATATGATTTCGTTGATTGTTGCTTCCACGAAGAGGATATAGTTCGAGTCTGTGGTAGCGAAGGATAGAGCTTGTGATGACTCGATGGAGCAGAGAAGTGTGGTTCACTGACGGAAAATATGGAAGTTCAGGAAAAGGGTTTAGAGATTCTCGGAGTTTAAGACAAATAAGGAAGCAATGGTACGAGTTTACGAGATTTTTTGGATTCTGTTTTTGCCGAGAACTTAGGAAAGAACAATAGCTACTGTCGTTGGATTATCTTGATGAATGGAGAGGATTTGAAGTGAAAGATTAAGAGATGGTAGAGTTTACACAAGATAAGAAAAGAGTTTATTGCCGAGTAATCAGGGAAGAAGCCTAGCTGTTGATGTTGGTATTAGAGTTTGTATAGGATTGGAATTGATGGGTCCTTACCCATTACGAAATTGCAGGAACTAGGAGCAAGATTGAGAGCTATATAAGTTCGTTAAATCAACATGCCTAATACCAGTTTTGATGTTACGGTCAATCTAAATTTACAAATCCTAAAACATTCAATTGGATTACATCTTGAGTGTGCTACTACTTTGTGGTTCAGTTGGATAGAATCTGGTGTTCGAGCACTTCATCATTCACTGGTACAAGGAGGTTTGGGGATAGCACTACACTAGCAGCTATTCTACGGTTGGTGATGAATGATTATAACGAGAGATAAACGAGTATATTAGTTCAGTCAACAATTGATAACGACGAATGAGTCCCTAATCATATCCCTTTCTTATTATTTTATCTATTGTTATTTTTAGTTAATTAATTTAAAACTCCCATTTTAAGTATTCATTCTAGTTTTCCTAATCTAAATAACATATCAATTACACAGTTCTCCGTGTGAAAGATTCCTACTACCGCTATATAATTATTTAATTAGTGAGAAATATTTTGATTAATTTGTTGCACTTAAGACACGCATCAAATTTTGGTGACGTTGTCGAGGAGAAGTCGCTAACTGATTTTTTATTTGTTTTAGCTTGTTTTTGTAGTTTAGATATTTTCACCTTTTTTATTTAGTGTTTTTTGCAGGTTTTTAGGTTTTTGTGGTGTTAACAACTCGTTGAAGGTGTTCAACTCTCGTCAAAACCGGAAGAAAAATTTTAAAAACATGTTGTATGTGTCACTTTTGTTTTTGTTTTTAATTTTTTTTAGTTAGATTTTTCTTTTTCTTGTAAGTCGTCATGTTTCCTTATAAAAATAACATGTACGGTGCACAAGATCAATCATATAATAGTGGTTATCAATATGGTTTTCAATCTCAAAGTTATGACAACTACTAACCATACCAAGGGTATAATCAAAATCAATCTTCTGGCTATGACCAATACCCTACGGAACCTTATGGTTATTCTCATACATGCCAACCTTACAGTGGTTATGTAAGTGAACAACTACAGGGATGGGAGGATAGTTATTCTCTTGATCAAAAAGTCTCTAGTTGTACAGATACTTTTTGTACTATGGTAGAAGAGTGTCAAAGGCAAATGATTCAATATTTTCAGAACATAGATGAATCACTCCAAGAAGTCCAAGAGGTCATGGACAACTTAAAAACATACATGGATCAAATTAAGGAGGAAATGGAAAATGATGATTAACCTTTCGAAATTCCATGTAACAAAGATGAAGTTATGCCAACTCCGGATCATAATAACGATCATTCGCCTATTCAAAAGGAGGAGCCTTGGTATAATAGAACCATTATTATAAACGGGGTAATATACTCAAATACATATCAGAATGAAAATGAATATCTGGATTACAATGTTTTTAGGCCAGTTGATTTGCAAGTAATAGACCCGGTTATTTCTTCTGACTCATACTGATTATCCTAGGATTTGCACCAATGAACTAGACTTCCTGGGAGAGGACTTCGATTCTGATGATGAGTCTGTTGAAAAGATGATGATTGAGAATGAGACCAAATTGATTGATTTTGTGGAAGACCCAATTGAGCTTGCCAAGGATTATAATGATGATGAGATTTCGGTTGAAGCAGAAACTGATGAACAATGACTTTTGAAGAGTTTAAAAGAGGACCACGACACACATGGGGTAAATAATTCATTGGAGTTCTTTAAGAATGATGAGGATACCATAATACAAGAGATCGTGAAAGGTTTGTCTAATTCCTTTGCATAACTCTATATCTTTTGATCCTCCCCCAATCGAAATAGTTCCCCAAAGAGTTGTTAACCCGATTTTTAAGGAAATACCTCACTTAGGATTGGGTATATTGCTACCAAAATTCTTAAGAATTATTTGTTTCTAATTATGCACCACTAGATGTGTTTAATTCTAACATTGTGCAGGTTCACCGAGAGGAACCCAAAGAAGTTCTCGTATTTTACGTTCTTTATACACTTCCAAGTGTAGAAAAGACTAAGTGTGGGGCAAACTTCCATAAAATAACAATTTCATTATTTATATCTTATGCTAATCATTGTGTGAAGTTGTTATTAGAACTGCAGATTTTTATCAGGGTGGATCCGCAGATTTTTAGATTGTTTGTGTACGAACGCTAACAAGATGGTCAGGCTAGGATGGTAAACTAAGCGCTGAATGGGAGGAAACCCATTGGTTTCGTATTTCTATCTTTTGATTTTAAGTTTTAGTTTTCATATCATGTGAGGATTTCCCATCTTGATTTTACATTGCAGGAGTCAATTACATTGAGCACAATGTAAAGTTTAAGTGTGAGGGAGTATTTTCATATTTTGCATATAGAGTTTTTAATTGTTTAGTTAAGATTTTCACTTTAGTAGACTAATTTTTTTTTGAATTTTCGTAAATATTTGCATGAAACCTCCGATTTTTAGAGATTTTAGAGTCACTTAGTATACTGTTAGCTAAGTTTACAAATTGAGCTCTTATCGAAAGAACTGAACTTATAAGTATTAGAGAATATATTCGGGTTTTTTAGTTGTTGAGAGGCAATAGCTGACAAAAAGGGACTTAAACTGGCGGTGGCGAATTAAGTGCAGAAAGAATACAATACTAGAGAAGTTGATCAATCATTAGTGGAGAGTACCTATTGTTACATCAAGCGAGGCACTAGACCCTCAACTCTTTGTACCTGTCTAAAAATTGTCCTTTAGAGTGTGTGTCATCTTACACTAATTCCGGTTAGAATGATGAGCTACTCAACCTCGCACCAATTTCAACACTACTTTTTGATCTCTTGAGTGCCATTTTTTCAATCACGAGGGTGTCATTAGCATTTTTAACTTTATCTTGTAGTCTAGTTTGCAGTTAGCACCATTCTCTCGACAAAAAACAACAATAGAAACACATCATCAACAAGAGGAGCATCACAAATTCGAACGAAAGTTGAAGATGTACAAGGTTCACAAGCAACGATACAAGAAATAGTAAATTTCAGATTTAAGTGAAGCAACAAGACTAAGAGCAAAATTATATATACATGTTCAAGACTTATGTACAAGAGCGAAATAAATCAAAAGATGAGAGTCAGTGAATTTTATGATATCGAGACAATACAAGTTGTGAAAGAATCAAGTGGTAAATTTCTTATCTCACGGCCATAGTAGTTTCATTTTTCATTTTTCATTTTATTTTATTTATCATTTTGTATTTAGTTTGAGTAAAAAAAATTAGAAAAAAAAAAGGAAACAAGAGAAAAAATTATTATTTTAGTTTGTATTCATTTTAATAAGGTCGTTGGGAAGAAGAAATATATGAAGAAGTTTCAAGTAACAAGGAATTAAGGAAAAGAGTTACAATTGTCAAGGTTCTACAAAGTTCAAGAATTCATCATCAACAGTTGAAGACCGAAGACGATTATATTGGATGTTGTGAGGGTGGTGTTGATTGTAGACCGGGTGAGAAGGTAAGTAAGCATTCTCATCCTCACATAGTGGTTGATTTCCTTTCTTAGAGATCATCAGAAAATAAAAAAAAAAGGTTTTTTTCGTCTCACGTTTCTATGGGATAACAAAATATAATTTGGAAGGTTTTTTTTCCTTCTCACCATTCAACGTGTGCACCCTTCAAAAGTGTTAAGGACACCCAAGATTGTGATAAAGGCACCCACCTTCTTTAAATTCAAATTGAAAAATTAACGGGAAGCCATTCTCTCAATTGCGTAAATTGCTTAAAGGGTTTTTGGAAAGTATTAGTTCAAGATTTAAAGACAAGATAAACTCTTGCCTTATTAAAAGGATATTTACACGGTTTAGACCGTTTGAAAAATTCCAAAATAATCTCGTGAGCATATATTCTCGGTTAAACTGGTTGGTTATGTAATGATAAAAGGGAAGAAAATCAGGGAGAAACATTATTTTCCTGTTTTTCTGAAAGTTGCTTCCATATTGATCGAGATTGTGTTAGAATTAAGAAGGCAACAACAAGGCAAAAGATGGTCGAAAATCAAGTTGTTGCAACGTCAAGAGGAAATAAAACAATCGAGAATAGTTTTCCTTCACTGTCCGAGATTTGATCCATTAACAAAAAATATGATTCGAAGATTTGGTGATGAGTTGGTGTTTTATTATAAATAGAGAAGATGGGTTCGAAGTTTGGGAGGCTGGCTTGGCTAGAAATCGAGTTAGGAAAATTTCAGTTTCATTTTCTGCGAAATTCCAGGTCGAGAAGAAGAAGAAGATGAAGAACATAAAGCTAACAGAATGTAATACCCAAATTCGGCAGGTAGGGTTCACCGAACGGAATATAGGTAATGGTTTGTCATTTCCTAACACTGTGGCCTTTTCAGCACAACTGGTTCAGAGTTGGCAAAAAGCTCTGCAGTTAAGCGTGCTCGGGCGGGAGTAATCCAGGGATGGGTGACCTCCCGGGAAGCTGTTGTTGGATGACCGCAGCGGTGCCCGTAGAAAAACTCCACACTGCCATATGACCGCAGTGGATAAGTGGTGACAGTATCGGTGGAAGGTCGGGTCATTACAAAGTGGTATCAGAGCCGACTACGGATCACCTTCCAAGGGTGAGAGAGTACGCTGGACGGGGTGTTCCAGGTATTGGTCTCATAGGTGGTAGGGAACGTCGGAGATCTGGGCTTGAATATATTCCGGAGCCGAGGACGGCTCCAATAAGGTGGTGGTATTTTAATACCCCAATTCGGCAGGTAGGGTTCGCCGAATGGAATATAGGTAATGGTTTGTCATTTCCTAACACCGAGGCCTTTTCAGCACAACTGGCTCAGAGTTGGCAAAAAGCTCTGCAGTTAAGCGTGCTCGGGCGGGAGTAATCCAGGGATGGGTGACCTCCCGGGAAGATGCTGATGGATTACCGCAGCGGTGCCCGTAGAAAAACCTCAGAACCTGTCATTTATTTTTGTTGCCTTTTCTTTTATTTTCAACATCTTTTATAACGGTTCAGTACATAGTATTTGTGATAATTGAGAGTTTAATGCATACACAAGGCGTCGTTGATTCATTAATCAATTCAAAAGTTTTTATACATTCGCCGACGCCACTGGTATGTTCTTATTTGTACTTCTGGAGTGCGTTGTTAAATCGGCAAAGAAATAAAGAAAATTGTGAACTTTTCTTAATCAATAACTTTAATTTGTTTAATCAATTTTCTTTTATTCTTATCTCTATGAGTAGCTAATATTCTTATCTAGGGTAGCGGATGAAGTTATTTTTGATGTGTACTTTAAATATTTAATTTCTTAGATAAAATAACTCTCTTTTATGCTTTTCAATGACTAATAGTTTCTCTTCTAAATATGCTTCGATTTCATTATTCTGAATAGTATTTAGGTTGTTAATTCTTTATAAGCGAAGGGGATTATATTTTTATAAGATGACGAAAGTCGTGTAATTAATTTAAAACACTTTATTTTTTAAAATATGAGATTGGTTCAAAATTGTTTTGAGTAATTTGAGAGTAGATTAAAGATATAAAATTGTTAATTGTACAAAAAGCCTAGACCTCTATCTTCCTGGTCGATTAATTTGTATAGTTATTTTATCTTTCAATTTATTTAATTTATTCACCAAAAATCATTCTTTTTGTTTTAGCACATAAATCTTCTATTAATTAGAAATAATAATATCAATCCTCGTGGGAATGAACCGTACTTACCGTTTTTACTTTGTAGACATCGTGCGATTGCGACCATAGGTTTTTACGCCTATTATATTTTGGCGCCGCTGCCAGGGATTGAGAAATATTATTTTTTGTTATTGTATAATTTTTGTGCTAATTAGGTTAATTAGGATTTATTTTATTTTATTTTATTTTAATTTTATCATTTAGATTTTACTTGGGTATTTTCTTGTTTTTGTTGTGCAAGTAATATTCTACATTTATTGTGGAATTACCTACCAAAAAAGGTAAGTAATAATACACAGTCTTTTTATTTCATTAATTTTTAGATTTTTCGTTAAATTTATTTTTAGAAAAAATTTGTATATATATATTATTTTTATTTTTTATTTTATTTTGTATATATAAAAAACACGTGCACACACAACATTTTGCATTCTTCAGACTACCGAATTTAGGAAAACCCGTGGAAAAGTAAGCAGAACACCAGCTGAAATTCCACAAGTCTTAACCTCGTACCTTTGAACAGTCTTTGACTGTAGGTATATTTTTCTAAGGTAACCCGAGCTTACCTATTTTAGTCAACCTTGCATTTGCATTTGCACCAAGAAAAAAAATTGTTAAACTGGAATTATGAGGTCCAATATAATGAATATCGACCCGAATTTCAAAATGGACATTACCCGTACTATGACCATAAGTGTGGATAGTACTTGGAACCACTACCAACCTTCTGAAGGATAT
The DNA here is from genome assembly GCA_023531435.1 of Papaver californicum. Lineage (NCBI taxonomy): Eukaryota > Viridiplantae > Streptophyta > Magnoliopsida > Ranunculales > Papaveraceae > Papaver > Papaver californicum. Next base: position 7,545,938 of record JAJJMC010014687.1, read on the forward strand.
GGTTCATACCATAATGATCCCAATTACTATTCACACGCTCACCAGTCCTACAAACATGTAAATGAGCAATATTATACTGAGAAAATTGTTATTTCTCCATCTTTGGAGGATTTAATGACGCAGTTGCAACGTAGTACTTCTTATGATCGAAGTCTTTATTTAGAAGATTCACTCAAGAAGTTGACTGAAAGTTCACGTAGGAGTGACATTTTAATGGAGAAATTTTATGAAGAGTCACATAGGGATGACTTAGTAAAACAGATACCACATAATTTTTATTATAAAAGTCCATCCTTAGAAGATTCCCTCCGGCGCTTTATGGAAACTTCACAAATTCTTAATTTTTTGTCTGATTCTTGGAATGATAAACTATATCAGTTAGCTGAAAATGGAAATAAGATGACAGAAATACTTGAAGCTTTAAGTACTACTCTCAGTGAACTTAATGCACATTTAGATGAGGATAGCATTGAAGATGAACAATTAGCTGCTAATATTGCTCAAAATGAACTTAATTGCCAAAATGCTGTTTTCAATTTTACTCTTGATAATAATGATGAATATTTACCTAATTTAGAAGGCGAGGTTAGAATTGAAAACTCTACTTGTTTAGATAAGATTCAACCATCTTCATATTATTATTATGATGAGGATAGTATTGATGAAGAATTTGAAATTCGTAGTCATAATAATCCGGAAAATTTTACCCCATTTGAGCCTCATGCTGATAATGATGTTTCTAGTTCCAATCCTAATAACGTTGATGATTATTCACCTATTCAAGAGGCAAAGGATTTAACTAAAGATTCCATTTTATAGATGGTGAATTATTTTCCTGTTATTGTAAAGACGATGATGGTTTAGAGGAGCGAGTTTATCCTGAGACTTCCTTTTTAGAGTCCAGGGATTCGGAAACAATAGTCTCTGATGAGAATTTGAATGTGAGTAAAGGTACCCCACCTGACTACAATCTAGAAGAATCAATTGACCATTGTCCTAAATCTGATAATTTAGAAATTAAGGAAATTGTGACCAGTTCATCTAAGGACACAAACTATCCTAAGTTTGGGGGGTAATGCTTTGACTCTAATAAAGGTCCCTTACTTGGGACTTGACATATGTGCCTCTACCATATTAAGAGATTATCTTTAAGAACTATTTCCAAAGATGGATGATTTTTTCCAGAAAGAAATTCAGTTGTTCGAAACCCATCATGCTGTTGATGTGGTTTACCCAGGCCATGATACCAAGATTGATTTTATTTTCCCACCAAATATTTTTCTACCAAAGTTAGGAACGTATGAATTTAAAATGTATCAGTTCTTAAATTTTGGAACTAAATCTGATTAGTTTATAAAATTTGAATCAACACATTTTCTTAAGAATGGCCACTACTTTCATATATTCTATTATGGTCAACTTTGTGAACAAATCGATTGACTTTAAGCATCCGTAATTATTTCGATTATTGTTATATGATTCGTAAGTTGTGACTAATCCTTTCTTGGTCTAGATGAATACTTTAAACTTAGTGTTTTATTGGAGGAAACCCATATGCTTTTGGTACACGGTGCTTGTAATATCTTTCTTTATCTCTTTTACTTTGTTCATTATTTTCTCTTTGTTCATGCTTCATTCATTTATCTTTAGAACATCGAGGACTATGTTCAATTCAAGTTTGGGGGTAAGGAAGAAAGTTTTTTAAAGATTAGTTGTACCAAAAACTCCAAAATCTAGAAACTTGTGAATAATTCAGGATAACACTAACCAATCTAGGTAGATGGAAACAAAGCTCTTGGTTGTAGGAATTGGCATGCCCAAAAAATAGTATATTCATAAAAGAACAGTGCTCAGGTGTTAGAAATAACATGATAATCGTCACCGTATCTTGGAGTCGTGACCATATCACGTTTTGTTTTTATTTTTGTAACTTTTTGTGTTTTTCTAAGTGATTTGGTGGGGCACTAGTATCGCCCTGTTGTCGTTGGTAGGATAAAGTTGAGCGATTGAGATCAATACCCATTATTTTAATTAAACTTGACCAAAAAAAAATTTACACTTTGGATAACAATATGTGTGTGTTCTCCATGTCTCAGTCGCCTAAGCAAGCGTGAAATGCAGGATCCATATGAACTATCATGTAATCTACTAAAAAGGAGTATGCGCTTGGATTCAAATGATCCAATTCTGTTATCAATACATTCAATAGTAATAATATAAAAAAAATTGTATATGTTCGATAGCTCTCGAGGATGGATTCTTTCATATGTGATAGACACAATTTTATGTCTTATTTGAGCTCATATTTATATTGCTTTTACTCAATTTTTGTATTAATAATATTATTTGAATTATTTTTAGGTATTTTTTTGGAATTAATAAATATGGAAAAGCTGGCTCAAAAAATGCTAAAAACACCCTTCAAAATTATTAAAGGCACCAACCTTCTTTAAATTCAAATTCAAAAATTAGCGGGAACCTATTCTCTCACTTGCGTGAATTGCTTAAAGGATTTTTGGAAAATATTAGTTCAAGATTTTAAGACAAGATAAACTCTTGTATTATTAAAATGATATTTACACGGTTTAGACCATTTGAAAAATTCCAAAAAAATCTCGTGAGCATATATTCTCGGTTAAACAGGTTGGCTACGCAATGATAAAAGGGAAGAAAATCAGGGAGAAACACTATTTTCCTATTTTTTTTGAAAGTTGCTTCCATATTGATCGAGATTGTGTTAGAATTAAGAAGGCAAAAACAAGGCAAAAGATGGTCGAGAAAACAAGCTGCTGCAGTGAGAAGAGGAAAGAAAATAATCGAGAATAATTTTCCTTCATTGTCCGAGATTTGATTCATTAATAAAGAATATGATTCGAAGATTTGGAGCTAAGTTGGTGTTTTATTAAAATAGAGAAGTTGGGTTCGAAGTTTGGGAGGCTGGCTTGGCCAGAAATCGAGTTAGGAAAATTTCAGTTTCATTCTCTGCAAAATTCCAAGTCGAGAGGAAGAAGACGATGAAGAACATAAGGCTAACAAAAACTGTCATATATTTTCATTGTTTTTTTAATTTCAACACCTTTTGTAACGGTTTAGTAAATAGTATTTGTGACAGTTGAGAGTTTAAGGCATACGTAGAGCATTATTGATTCATCAATCAATTCAAAAGTTTTTATTCATTCACCGACGCCACTGGTATGTTCTTCTTTGTACTCCTGGAGTGCATCGTTAAATCGGCAAAGAAATAAAGAAAATTGTGAGTTTTTTTTTAATCAATAACTTTAATTATTTTAATCAATTTTTTTATTCTTATCTCTATGAGTAGTTTATATTCTTACCTAGGGTAGCGGATGAAGCTATTCTTGATGTGTACTTTTAATATTTAATTTCTTAGACAAATTAATCTCTTTTATGCTTTTCAATGACTAATAACTTCTCTTCTAAATATCCTTCAATTTAATTGTTCTGAATAGTCTTTAGGATGTTGATTCTTTATTAGCGAAGGAGATTTTATTTTTATAAGATGATGAAAGTCGTGTAATTAATTTAAAACGCTTTACTTTCCAAAACATGGGATTGGTTCAAAATTGTTTTGAGTAATTTGAGAGTAGATTTAAGATATTAAATTGTTTATTCTACAAACATTAAAAATAGTGAAATCCAAAACCGTAGACCCTTATCTTCCTAGTCGATTAATTTGTATAGTTATTTTATCTTTCTATTTATTAAATTTATTCATCAAAAATCATTCTTTTTCTTTTAGCACATAAATTGTCTATTAGTTAGAAATAGTAATATCAATTCTCGTGGTAAAGAATCGTACTTGCTGCTTCTACTTTGTAGTCGTGCGATTACAATACTATAACTCGTCCACTAGGGATACCTAGGGGTTCAAATGCTTGTTACACATGTTAAGTTTAACCGTGTCCTCAACGAAAGGGAGTTGTATTTTACTTTAGGTTAGTTTAGGATATATAGTTTGCCCGAGGACTAGCAAAAGCTAAGTGTGGGGGAATTTGATAAGTGCATATACATATTTAGAGTGTCAATTTCATGCTAGTATTTGCCAAGTTTCTTGTGAATTTTTTTATCTGGCGTTTTTTTTTTGTTTAGTTATCTTTTAGTAGGTGAAATCATCTAAAAGAAGTAAATCAACACTTAATTGTGCAATAAAAAAAGTGCTACAAGTGTAGAAGGGACAAATACCAGTTATAAATTGTATAAATCCAGAATTTGTTGTCATCATCTCGTAGAAAACAAAGAAACGAAACCAATGACAAAAGTATGAAGTCATTCCGACTTCGCATGAGAAAGTTATAAGCAAAACAAGAACAAATTGCAAAACGGTCATTTTAAGGAAAACTATTGTGGCGCTCCGTCATATGTTAAGCACTACACCATATCCGGGTTTTTATAACATTTTTTTTTTCACGTTTGCAACGGATATTCTTTTTAGACATTTATACGTTGATTTTAAATAAATATACGTTGCACTAAATCTGAATTATTAGAAATATAAATAGAAACTAGGACACTCTTGCCATTATCAAAAGAGTTGAGGGTTTAAATTTCTATTACAACCTTATTATCCTCTGTTTCTCTTTTATTTTCATTTCTTTATTTTCTTCTCTCTCAATTTTTTTTTCTCCTACGACTTCTCCTCGCCCAATTTTTCTCTCTCTTCCTACGACTTCTCCTCGCCCAATTTTTCTCTCTCTTCCAACCCTAAGCAGATATCCACAAAATCAAACCCAAAATTTTAGAAATCAAAACCCACTTCTCCTAAACCCTAATCTCATGAATCAAATATATTAAAGGCACCAGTGTTTCTGCTAAGGGCTGTCGGTTTTCAAATATAATCAAATATATTATCTTCTTCCTTACCCTAATTCAAAGCAGCGAGATATTTTTGGTGAAGCTGATTCATGGAGTTCTGTTGTGGGTTGTTGGAGTTTAAAAATTCTGTGACATAAGAAGAGAAGCTCGAGCAGAGGAGAAGCTACGGAAGTGAGGCAGTTAATGATGGTGATCGAAATGGTGTTGCAGAAGAGAACTCGAGCTTGGCAGAAAGGAGTTGCTGATGATCATGATGGCTCGGGTATGGATGGGCTCTAGATTTGAGAAGGGTTGTCGGTCGATATTGAAAGTTGAGATGATGGACGAGATTGATCGATAGCAGAACATGGGTTTTAATGGAGCTGTAGTTTATGATTCATGGCAGTGGAGAAGGTGAAGTTGTGGTCGATAAAGAGGAGTTTCTGTAATTGGAAGTAATCGATGGTGTGGCATTGAAGATAAAACAGAGTTTAATGGAAGAAAATAGATATGATTTCGTTGATTGTTGCTTCCACGAAGAGGATATAGTTCGAGTCTGTGGTAGCGATATAGTTCGAGTCTGTGGTAGCGAAAGATAGAGCTTGTGATGACTCGATGGAGCAGAGAAGTGTGGTTCACTGACGGAAAATATGGAAGTTCAGGAAAGGGTTTAGAGATTCTCGGAGTTTAAGACAAATAAGGAAGCAATGGTACGAGTTTACGAGATTTTTTGGATTCTGTTTTTGCCGAGAACTTAGGAAAGAACAATAGCTACTGTCGTTGGATTATCTTGATGAATGGAGAGGATTTGAAGTGAAATATTAAGAGATGGCAGAGTTTACACAAGATAAGAAAAGAGTTTATTGCCGAGTAATCAGGGAAGAAGCTTAGCTGTTGACGTTGGTATCAGAGTTTGTATAGGATTGGAATTGATGGGTCTGTAATCGCCAAGAAACTGACGATCATAACCACATGAATCACTTGGTTGAGATACATAACCAAAAGAGAAATTCCTTTTGGTAGATAACAAAAATTAAGATTAACACGGACAAATTTAACGTGGTTCAGCAGAAACCGCCTACATCCACGGGTAATGAAAGTTGATTGGTTTTATTTGAAGATCCTCTGTTACAGTAGAATGAAGTTTTCTTTCTGGCTCAAGTGAAAATTGGGGAAGATGAAGTTCTCTCCTTCTCGGATGAAGAAGTCTCTCCCTTTTTCCTCTAGGGTTTTTTCCTTATAAATGAAAGAATCTTTTTGGTCTATTTACATTATTTTCCTTATTAGTAAGCTACATGCTTCTCCACCAGATCCGTCATGTGTCAATGAAATTTGCCACGTGTCAATGAAGGTCCGTCATGTGTCGGTGTTAATCTTATCCTTGAATAACCTTAATCTAATTTTGGTGCGGGCAAAGAATGGTGCGGGCAAATGATGATGCGGTCATTGCGGGCTTGATTGGTGTGGTCATATCACTTGGGGTTGCGGACAAAATTGGGTTGCTGCGGGCTTGGGTGGCTGGGCCTCACTGTTGCGGAACAGCTTCTTTGTTGCGGACCATGATGAGCTGTGGACTTGGTGTTGCGTGCTTGAATAAGCTTTGGTGGCTTGCGGACCTGAGCTCATGTTGCGGGAAAATAGTTGCTGCGGACGAGAGTAAGTTTTGCTGCGGGAATGATTGGCTTTAGTTGCTAGTATTTACTGTTACGGGATGTGCTATTGCGGAAATGTTGTTGCGGAAATGCTGTCGCGCTTTGAGACGGATTTGGGCTGCAGAACTTTCTAATATTTGAATCTATTTTGTTTGAGTCTTTGCCACGTGTTGGAGTAGATTTTTGGTATTCACAATTTACCCCCTTTTCATAAGGTTTGTTTGAAGAACAATCCTTAAGAAAAGCATCTTGATGCCTTGCTTGTTCCGACTCTCTACGGTGCATCTTCACTTAGTATAAAACGTCTGCGCCTGGATTGTATGTTGTTGTCTTGCAGTTACTTTTCGCCTGGCTTTGTCATGATAAGAGAATGAACCTGATCCATTCAAGATTAGAATTTTGCTGCGAAACTTACACATAAACACATATTAGTGTAATAATATTATTTCACACGTTTTAAACAGAAATGTTAAATAGATTAATAAATTGTTAATTAATCAATCTTTATGAAAAAAATGTATCATTGAATCTAGTATAAAAGTATAAGCCTCTCAGGAACTCAAATTCAAAGTTGTGGTGGATGGCATTTAGCCTGTCACCATTGATAAAAGGGATGGATGGCATTTAGCCTGTCACCATTGATAAAAGGGGTGGATGGCATTTAGCCTGTCACCATTGATAATTGTGAATAAGAGCCATTTTCATGACTTATTCAAATAAAATGGTTAAAGCAAAAGAATTTTAGATCTAAGAGATACGGGGTACTTAGCTCTTTTATGAGAGTCTTGCCGGATGATAGCACTTCATGAATGTAGAAGTGTATGAAAAAAGAATGAAGAATAAATTATAAGAAGTACTAATTCTTGAATATTTGTATCCGCATAAAATATATGAAATATGAAGTATGAAGTATCGACGCTCGAAGAAATTCTCTTCACATAAGAAGCCGAACTATGCGCAAATTGTAAATGAAGAGTATCTTTGAGAAGTATATAAGAAGTATCCATAATAAGAAATGAAAAGTATTCATAAGAAGTAAGAAGTATCAATCTCTTACGAAGTAGCCGTTGCATAAGAAATCCGAAGTATAGGAAAATAAAAGTACTCGTTTTGAAGAAATACTTAATAATGAGAAGTACGAAGTACCCATTCTGTAATAATAATTCCCGAAGAAACATTTAAATCCCCACACAAAGTATAGAAAATATCGAATGAATATTCTTCTCATAATACATATGAAGTATAGGTCGTAAGGAATATCGATTCCTGATTGTCGAGAAGTATGGTTATTGAATATGAAGTGTGAAGTATACGAAATAAATAGAAGTATCCAATAAATATTCGTTGTGAGAAGTATAATCCATTAGAAGTATCAATCCTCGTATGCTTATATGAAGTATTAATGAATTGCTGACTTATGTTAAGAAGTACAAGGCATATAAAATAAAAAGTACTGGCAACGGGAAGTACTGAATCTATTGAGTGTTAGTAAATTATTGAATGAAATTCATAAGTAGTGTGTAATACTTAGCTTATTTCCCAGCTAAAAACTTGGTTTCTTTATAAACTGCCCTGGTACAACATCGCATGACTGCCGCATCTCTGAAGTGTCTTTCATAGGTATCCTCGCATTTCATTAAAATGTTTTACGCAATTCATTATATTCAAAATGATATCCTGTAGCAATTTCAGTAGTATCGTAAATGCAATTTTAGCATTAGCTATATTTTTAGAAGCTAGCAGAAATACAATGCATGAATCCATAAAGTATTTTAACATGGATCAAATGATGAATCGAAGTTACTGCTCATGTTACTAACAGTGTGTGTTTAATTTTAATAACAATTAGTACTATCATACAGCTTTGAGTATGATTTGCTGAATTAAAAAAGGTGTTTTAACATATACAGCTATCCTGTGATGGTGGTTCTATCACGCTATTGAACTTTCAAACGCGGTGATAACTGAAAACACTATATCTTAACTCTCAGTAATAACTTCTTATTTGATGTTTAAGAATCTTAGCCAATCATTTACTTTATAAATGGTCCCAAAAAAATGTTTTAATTCAAACATGAATTTTTCAATATTAATGTAAAAACAATGAATTAACAAAGAGCTATGAATCCTTTTTTAATGAATGAGAATACATTGTGGATGCCTAACAAGAATTAACAATGGAAGGAATTAAGAATACATTGTGGATGCCTAACAATGAATTAACAATGGATTTTTATCATGGCTTAGGAAGTAGCATGCTAAAAACATTTGTGGATGCTTAACAAGACACAAAAATACGTGTGAGAATGGCATGAATTGATCTACTTGAAATATTCTCAAGTTTATTCTAATTATTTTCACATGGTCTATGTATGTTCATTAGAATATGTCATGTATGTAATAATAAAAAACTGAGAGACAAAGGTATGAAGGAATGTTATCCAAGTTGTAGTCCCGAGATAAGTTGATTCTGCTAGAGAGGGTCTGGGCATTACGAACAAGATCGAAATCAGCTACCTTACTCCTCATGTTATCTCTAAGAAGAACGTTTGAGGGCTTCAGGTCTCTGTGGATGAGACTCTGTTGAGCTAAACCAGGAAGGTACTCAACAGCCCTGAAAACGTTTAAAGCAATGTTTGATCTTCTAGTCCAATTAAGAGGCTTAAAAACTCCTTCAATCTAATTAAAAAGATGCTGACTTTGGGTTCTTTGGGGGCATCCACTCATAAACAAGAAGCCTTTCATTTCCATCCAAAAAGTAACCAAGAAGAGAAATGAGATGCCGATGACTGACTTTAATAAGAACATCAATTTCAGACACGAGCTCGTGCAATCCTTTCAGATCCTGAGTGGCGAGGGTGGACAAACATTGTATTGGGGCTTTGAACTCTACCAAACCGCTTTTGATTTGTACAAACCGTTTTTGATTTCTTTTCTACACTCAGTTTACAAGTCCATATTACTATAATTCTATAAGGGCTCAACAGCATAGCATGCAAAATAACTTAAATACAAACTGATAAACAAAGTACGCTCTTTAAGAATTCAGAATCAATTTTAAGATGAATTGCAAACAAGAGTAGCAAGTAAGACTCAAAGAGATATTATAGGCTTAATTTACTAGGTTAGATCTTAGATAATACTTTTAAAGTTCTAAAATAATAAAATCAGAATGAGAATAGTTTCTACATGATCTTGTAATCAACTTGAAGTGTCAAACGTTTCATTTTCTGAACATAATAGATATAGGCGTATAAAATGTTTTGCTTATAGTACTATTTATGTCTATAGTAGCTAAAGAACAGTTGAATCAACGGAAAAAATTCAGCTACTCACTTAAAGCAGGATTTAACATATACAAGTAAGTATTCACGCAAATGAGCTTATTGATTATTGAGAAGTTGGTTTACATGCCACAGACTAATCTACTTTCTTATGAGCTATAAGAACAGTACAGTGATGGGTAAGCTATAGAAATAAATGATTGACAGGGACACAGTCCACAGAGTGCAATCCAAATCCTTTTGTCAACTCAATGAGTAAAATCAAATGACAATAATAGTTTATAGAAACCAAATTCAAGATGAAATGCAATCTGCATCTTACTCCTGTAAATGATGTTCGGCAATTTCCAAATATGGTGTTGTCATTAAGAGTTTTCGAAGAAATCAAAATGGGTTTGTAAAAAGGACCTGTTTTTGGTGAATCTTCCATCAAAATTGATATTATGTTAAGGTTTTGAAAGAAAAATCAATTTTTGTTGAAGAATATACCTTAGTTTCTATGAAACAAATTTTTCTTAGATATGAATACTTAGGAAGATCTAAGTTACTCACCTATATGAGGTCAAAATCACCATTAGTATCATCCACATCAACATATCCTAAGTCATCTACAAGTGTTGCACCATGCTCACATCCATAGAACAAATTAACAAATCCCAATTCGGAAACATTTGGATTACCCAAAGCCTTTGTGTCATGCATTATAAAATCAGAAGAAACAATATACTGTGACCTAGGCAGGGAATTAGACACATCAAATTTATTTTCATGCTCAAGATCATTGGTGTCGACAAACAATTCAGCCTTCCCTAAGTTACACATAAGCAGTGTATCATGCTCATTTTCAGAGATCAATTGCACAAGCGTCAGACCAGGATCAACATCACATGTATATATAGATTGAGATGTATAGAAATTGTTCGTTGAGTTTGAGATTTTCATTTACAGATTGCATACAAGGGTTCAGGGGAATACAAAATTGTTCAACTTCCAACTGTTAATTGGTACATGTGCACATGGTTATTAGAGTCTATTACATGCGAATCGCAACCTTCGAAAAGTTAATCGTCTAACTCATTATGCAAATATGTTATTCACAAGCAACAGTTATACCTAGTCAAGCAAACTCTTGCTTTTTAAGTAGCAAAGATAGATCATGATTCACTCATTCAAAGATGACAATTAAGAATCATGGATGAGATGAAGCCATTATTCTAGATGTAAGATGAGTACATCAATCAAATACATGGGGAAAGATAATGAATACTTATCTCTTCTGAGTTGGAATTGAAATGTATAGGGACTACTTATCTGCCCCCTGAATCTTCTTAGCATACTTGTGAAGAGAATATTGATGCTCCACAAGCTACAAACCCTCAGCATAGATCCAATCCAGTTTGAAGAAAAAGAGAAAGAAAATCTTGTTAGTAGTCACAGCAATCAACAAGGTAATTCATTGAGTAACCTAGAAAATCTTTAACTAACTTTTACCAAGCAGAGAATGAAGATTATAACTAGAAATTCATCCAATTGCGTACACAGGGAAAAATCCCCAAACTATAACAAAGTTTGGATTCTTAATATTTTCAAAATTAATTAAATGGGTTTAATCAGCCATCACTATTGACTGTAAATTCGTAATTAAAACTCATTTTATACTTGAATTGAAGAAAAATCAGAGATTTTTATTGTAGAACAAGCCTAGGGCTTTCAAATAGATTTTTTTTAAAAAAAAAACTTCGTTTTTTAAAATTTCTAGAAACGAATAATACTAAAAACATGATAAAAGATATAAGGAGAGGATTTTTGATTTAGAGATGATTTGAGTGAGATTCCTTCATTTCTACTGAGATTCCCCTCAAACCCGTCTCTGATTCTTCACTCAGACTTCTTTCTTTTATCTACACTTCAAATTCATGTTTTTCTGAAGCTTGAATCCCCTTTATTTCCACAAAGTAATCCTCTCCTGTCTTCATTTCTGGGTTGTTTTTTTTTTGGTGTCGCCAAAATTTCAGAAACCCCTGTTCCTCTTCATCAACACAGGTAAGATAAATCTTTTCCTTCAATCCCTATTTCTAGCGCGAACTTGTAATCGCCAAAACTGACGATCACAACCACATGAATCACTTGGTTGAGATACAGAACCAAAAGAGAAATTCCTTTTGGTAGATAACAAAAATTGATATTAACACGGAAAAATTTAACGTGGTTCAGCAGAAATCTGCCTACATCCACGGGTAATGAAAGTTGATTGGTTTTATTTGAAGATCCTCTGTTACGGTAGAATAAAGTTTTCAGTCTGGCTCAAATGAAAATTGGGTAAGATGAAGTTCTCTCCCTCTCGGCTGAAGAAGTCTCTCCCTTTTTCCTATAGGGTTTTTTCCTTATAAATGAAAGAATCTTTTTGGTCTATTTACATTATTGCCCTCATTAGTAAGCTACATGCTTCTCCACCAGATCCGTCACGTGTCAATGAAATTTTCCACGTGTCAATGAAGGTCCGCTACATGTAGATGAAGTCCGCCACGTGTCGATGTTGATCTTATCCTTGAATAACCTTTATCTAATTTTGGAGCGGGCAAAGAATGGTGTGGGCAAATGATGGTGCGGTTATTGCGGGCTTGATTGGTGCGATCATATCTCTTGGGATTGCGGACAAACTTGGGTTGCTGCGGGATTGGGTGGCTGGGCCTCACTGTTAAGGAACAGCTTCTTTGCTGCGGACCATGATGGGCTGCGGACTTGGTGTTGCGGGCTTAAATAAGCTTTGGTGGCTTGCGGACCTGAGCTCTTGTTGCGGGAAAATAGTTGATGTAGACGAGAGTAAGTTTTGATGCGGGAATAATTGCTTTAGTTGCTAGGCTTTACTGTTACGGGCTGTGCTATTGCGGAAATGTTGTTGCGCTTTGAGACGGATTTGGGTTGCAGAACTATCTAATCTTTGAATCTATTTTGTTTGAGTCTTTGCCACGTGTTGGAGTAGATTTTTGGTACTCACAGGGTCCTTACCCGTTACGAAATTGCAGGATCTATGAGCAAGATCGAGAGTTATATAAGTTCGTTAAAGCAACAAACCTAATACCAATTCTGATGCTAGGATCAACCTAAATTCACAAACCCTAAAGCATTCGATTGGGTTACACCTTGAGTGTGCTACTACTTGGTTGCCCAGTGGGATAGAATCTGGTGTTAGAGCGTTTCAGCATTTAGTGGTACAAGGAGTTTTGCGGATAGCACTGCGCTAGCTGCTATTTTACGATTGGTGATGAATGATTCTAACGAAAGATAAATGAGTATACTAATTCAGTCAATGTTTAGTAACGTCGAATGAGTCCCTAATCATATTTCTTTCTTATTATTTTATTTATTGTTTTTTTAGTTAATTAATTCATAAACCCCCCATTTTTCAATATTTATTCTAGTTTTCCTAATCTAAATAACATATCAATTATACAGCTCTTTGTAGGAACGATCCCTTCTACCGTTATATTATCATTTAATTAGTGGGGAATATTTTGATTAATTTGTTGCACTTACGACATGCATCGGTAGTGCGCTTGCAATTAGATTGGAACACTCACTTATGGATTAAAACAATTAAACGGACTTGGTATACCCGTCTAAGTGACTATTGATTAGGAAAGGATAAACAAGTAAGGTATTTTGCCCTGCGTACTCATAAAGAAAGTTCCTTATTTGGAATTATAACTATTTATGTCGATTGTATGGACATAGTATGCACTCTTAATGAAATAACAGATTTTGCAAACTGCTTGAATTCAAATTTGAGATGAAAATCTAGGGAAAATTCGATCTAACACCGAGCTTGTGGTATATTACTCCACCAGTTTACATATGTCCAAAGTTTCTAGGCAATTTAACAAGGATATGTATCCTGCTAGCACTCTCATGATTAGTTGAGGTTCAAATGTAAGTCAATGACCATTTCGTCTAAAGGTAGATGACGAAGATGTGTTGGGAGATGAAATTCCCCTATCTAAGTGCAATGGACGCATTGTTATACTTAGCATAACGTACTCGACCAAATATTTCATCCCCAGTGAACTTGTTAGCTAGATATAGCTTAGCGCCGACGCAACGTCTTCGAAATGGTATAATGTATGTAATCATATACTTAAAAAGAACCATCGACATGAGTTTTTCTTATTCATACAAATATATAAAGATGACTGTTAAAGGAAATGTAATCTAAAAGTTGTTGATTATGAAGGTACACAAATTTTTTCTCCCACAGAAATAATCATGGAGTGATATGACTGACTTATTTACTAAGTCATTACCTTTATTCACTTTCAGAAAGTATATGACTAAAGGAACTGTCTGGAAACTCCTCTAAATGGAATCATGGGGAGATGTCGACATCAGGGGGATGATCCAAGGATATGATGTCGATATATTTTACTTTGAAATGTGAAGTTGTGTTATACTCTTTTTTCCTATATATTATGCACTACATATGAAGCACTAATATTGGACTGCACAAGGAAAAGTGTTATAGGGCCTTGGACCCATGTGTGTGCGGCCTATATGATGTAACCAAGGTTTACCTCATAGCCTATATATACAGGCTTAAACCTATGTAATATGTAACTAATTTTTAATAAATAAGAGTTCTTCTTCCATTATTTTTTTATATTCTAGTAATACTGTAACATATAGATTTTTGTTTCGTATTTTTTGTTTCTCTTTATCACGGACGGTAATAGAAAAATACGTAAAAATGGGATCAAAACTTGACCGTCCCCACCAACATGATCATCGTAGTTAAAAACAAAGACGAACACAATAAAAATTAGTAATGAACTACGATCGTCATTATCAATCACCACTATAGTCTTACGTCTCCGCTTTTCAATCATCACCAACATCACGTAGCGTGTATAAGAAAATACCATCATATATTTACCAACCAGAATTCTTAATGAAGATTATAGATATGAAAAGTCTTCAAATGTATTCATTTTTTTTAAAAAAAAAGGAAAAAAGTAATGGAGACTGGAAAAAATAATAATCTATCTAGGCTTCATTGTGGATTTGGAGTATCAATTCTACTTGTTCCCTCATACGCAAGCAGACTCGTATTATATATTTCTTGGTTGTTTTTAAAGATTATTATCCACTTCCTACTCGTTTGTTCAGTTGATTAAGCGGTATATCTGTTATGTTAAGGGGATATTCTGATATTAACATGAGATTTAAGAACCGGACTTTTAACAGATGAAAAGTAGTGAAGTACATTCTAAAAGTGGAAACAACTGTGAACTACCTGGAATTCGTGAATCACAGTGTGTAAGAAGAAAACAAAGACCAAGAAGTGGTTGGTTTTTGGGTTTGACCATATGTGACTTGGACTACCTCGGAGTTCTGTTTTACTCGTGTCGACAGCATAGTTAAACAAGAGTACGTTACATATGTTTACACTAAGGGCCAAATTAGATTAGGGAAGAACAAATTCAGCAACGAATCAGAATTGGTCGGTGCCTAAACCAGCTGCTTTTCATAACTATTTAGAGTACTTATTTATTTTTGAGATGAGTATAATTTTTATTATAATAAATAGCTAAATACTTTTTGGTAGGAGTCCTCATTGGGAGGGAAAGTGGGATGCATAACTGCTGTGTGGCCCTCACACAACTCATCAAGAGCTTGACTTGTCCTTAAACTTTGCTAACACCCTAACCGAAATCATGACCAAGACTCACACTAGAGTCTATAGATTAATCTCCAAGATATACAATGCAAGGCAATCCAGTAATCTACCATTATGATTGATAAAATGACTAAATCTGAACATCACCGTTATACCATGGCGTTTCTACATTTATTCAGGTAATAGAAACCGAAAAACCACTATAATAATTTGCTGCATTACATCCTTTAAAATCTCAAAATAGTGAATATAAATGGGATCAAAAGTTTTCATAAAAAAAAATCTGATTAAAAGAAGTTACGAATTTACATTTAGTGACATCTTATCTATGTACTGTATGTGGTGCTGCCATGTCAAGTTCTTTTGTAAAACACCTAAGAGACAAAATCTGAAGCATCTAGGATGCTAGACCGTAACGGATGGTATAATTTCACCGGCCACTCACATAGGAGTTACCTGACAAATACGTAAAATGAAGATTGGTTTAGCAGAGTAATCCTGTACTGCTGTAACAATAAAATAGTTACATGAGAATTGATGTTGGGAAATGAGGATATTCCGTACTAGCAGCAGAGTGAAGTCATATGTAAATAAAAAAAGAATCAATCTTGTTTTCCGCTTGTTTTTAGGAGCAAAAAACAGAGTCAAAGATTATTAGCTGTAAACAGAAACAAAGCCAAGTCTGGGCTGGACCCAGCAATCCATGTTTGGTTGACCACCGACAATAGAGCCTTTGGGGCCTGGGCCGTGGCCCCGCACTTTGTCTCTGCTACATTTTGCTCTCCAAATTTCTATTTCGCACGCGTGGTAGCGCCGCTAAACGACGCCAACTCACTCGCACTCGCATCCCGTGTGAGTGAAAGGTTAAGAACAACCACTGTGATGTAAAAATCTTTTTTGTTAAAAAGAACAAAATGTTACAGAATTATAAAAAAAATCTCGGACGGGATGGGATGGTTCCCTAATTCGTTTTCCAGATTGAATTAGAAAAACCCTCTTTCGGATAAAACATATTTTATTATAAGGGAATAAATTCCAAACTACACGTGTTCAAAAACTATTGGAGTAGTAACGATATATGATGGGACGAGAAGCACTGAAACAAAACCCTTTGGGAAGTACTGAAACAGACATCTGAAAATTCGATAAGATTTGAAACTGACAGCATCGTTGCATGATCAACACGTGGGTTGCGGAAAAGCATGACACACTGCTCGAAACAGATAGCCTTGCTGCCTGACTGACACCAAGTTGCGGGAAATCCTGACACAATATAGAAAAATGATGAGCATCGGTGCATGAGAGACACGTATCAGCTTTATAGGTTGCGGAACAAAAAGAACTAAAGCATGACAAGCCACTTTCAAGGGCCACGTGTCATACATGCTATGATTCTAATAAGACCGCAACGTTCATCCAAATCCAAAAACAACAACTTGAATACAAGTCCGCAGAAGAGTTGCGGGACGTCAAGTGAGAAACTAAGAGAATTGAGCAGTACGCATGCTAAGTCTTGCGGGATTACACTTCGCTCCAGAGGATGGATAAGAACAAATAGGTGAAAAAGTAAATTGGGCGGACCCATCAAATTGGCTATAAATACCAAGCTCATAAACAGGAAGAGGGTCTGGAAAATCTTGAGAAAAATTGGACATAAGGCATAGGATCAGAGCAAAGAGTTTAGGTATGAGACTTGTGTAAATTTTTAGTTCAATTGTTCTTTGATTAACATGATTATAATTTTATAATATATCATTTTTCTGTAACATATGATGATGAATAATAAAAATGATACAAATCTTTACCACCCGTGGATGTAGACAATTTGATTGTCGAACCACGTTAAATACATGAGTCAATTCATTTCTTGTTCTAATTGATTATCATATTTTAAGTGTAATATGAATTGATTTTATTATAAGATATCAAACTTTACTATGTTTCAAATTTTATTAGTTGTGATCCAAAGATGCAAGGTTTTTGGTAATCACAATAATACAACAAACTATAGTATAAGCATACAGTGGCTGGCCGAATTGTTTCTACGGCCAAAATTTTGTTTAGGCACTAGGACTGTAGTAGTTACTTTTCTTTATCTGTTTTTTTTCCCAGTGTGGAGAAATATTCTTCGGTAAATTCTTCCAGTGCTGGTATCTTTTAAAAGATAGTATATATGTATTGCTCTAACCTCCCATTTACACCCATGATTAATGTTGGTTGTGTACATAGGTCACAAAAATTGACCTAAATTTGTCCACACACTTGACTCAACATATGACACATGACTCAACAAACAAAAATTTGTTTGGAAAAAAGTTTCAAGCTAATGTTACAAAACGCTAACGAATATAGTGTTTTGTTGCGCACATGTCTCTGCTATTGATGATATATTAGATAAAAATTCCTACAAATAAAAATTGCAGTGCTTCTTCTAAGTTCATAAAAAATGGATGCCACATAAATCTACCGGGAAAAAATCTAATAGAAATTCTATGAATGATTTTTTAAGCATGTTGTAACTGTAGAAATCTTACAATCACTTCCCAAATTAACTATGTTATGGATTAAATGTAAAAATCGATCAAAGCTAAATACACGGATAATTTTATGTAGTTCGGTGTTTAAATCTATGTATATAGGAGTGATTCACTAAGTATTGATGTGGGTTACAAATGATGTTAGTTCAAGCTCTCAAGCAAAAAACAGAATACTTTCATGCTAGCATACAAACTCAATCTTTAAAATCTCAACCCCTCACTCAATATTTTCTTTTCTCTTTAATAGACAATTTTATATATAATGGATGACATCTTACTTCGTTCACTGGGATCCTGAGGTGATCAACAGATGGGCAATGGTAGTTATCTTCATTCGTTGGAGGCATATCGATATTAAGGGATATAGCTGGTGAAGTGAAGGAGATCATCTTCGTCGAAGTTGTTGTTATCATTCTGACTACGAGCAAATTCTCTTCTTCCACCTAGATGGTCAATCGGGTCCTTCATTGATTTGACCATTATGACTCTCAGACTAGCATATGCACTCAATCTCTAAAATCTCAACCCATCACTCAATAGTTTCTCTTATTGGACATTCTTCATAATTTGAACTTGCTTACACTAGTAAACTGCATATAATAAAACTTTATTCGTGTATCGATGCAGATTCGTAATGACTAAACGGTTCTCCTCTTCATTTGATATGTTCCTCTTACGATGCAGACTTTTCCCCTTTGTGTCTAGCTAAAAACTCGTTGTACTTGTAGCACAATTTTCTAATTGTTAATATACAAGAAGAAACTACTCATTCGCATATTGTTGTTGTGATATTTTGTACTTATCGTCCCACTTGGGTATGAAAGGACATGTATTAACAAGATTTCAAAATAGACTATCATCGGGGGGGAGGGGGGGGGGGGCTCTTCGGGAAGATTTGACACGATGTAAAAAATTCTAACCCATTTGGTTTCTTTTTTAGCATCCGCATCTATTTTCATTTGTTTTGATTTGGCTGCTAATTTGTTAGTTTCTTTTGAGTATCTCTTCTTCTGTAGCAGCAATTGACTTGGTAATTGATGATGATGGATTTGACATTGTAGTATGATTTCTTAAATGATTAATTTGTTTGAATGGAGTAGTGTATGATGGAGAATGGGTTATCCTATTTATAAACATTAAGGGCCAACAATTATATTTTCCAAAAAAAAAAAAAAAACTAGATGTTGAGCCGAAGTTTGACCATGTGCAAGGAAAAATAACACATAAGCCTGAGGGAATCGGCTGATATGTAGGGCAATATAGGCCGAATGTAATCTTGTATCTTTTTGGGACAATTACCAATAACAATCGACACATATGCACGTCCCTAACGACCGATTATAGCTTAAAAACAACCAGAAAAAGGCATTTGAAACAAGAGATGGAATAGGCTGATACGTAGTGACATATTAGCCGATTGTAAACTTGTAACTTTTGGCGAAATGGTTACCAATTATAATTGCCACATATGCACGTTTATATCAACCGAATTTAGCTTAAAAACCGTCCAGAAAAGGGGCATATTCTACAAGGACAATAATCGGCGGATACCCAAGACTTAAATCCACTAATTATTTTGTGAAAAAATCAAGAATTTTTGTTTGAGTTTGACTCATTCAGAAGACGTAATTAAACCCGAGTTCATTCACATTCAAACCAAACCTAACAAGTCTTTAAAAAGAAGCATAAACTATTGTTTTCGGTATAAACTAAACCAATTTCAGCATCTTCTCTTCACCATTATCATCAACAACATTATCAACAACACCATCATTATCAACATGCAACATCTTTAACTGGATTATCTAGCTAGATCGAGCACTGGATCGAATTCTCCCCACAATGCAATCTCGTCTCTTTTGCTAGTTGCAACCTTAATAACCTCTTCAATTTCCTCCAATGCAAGTTGATCAAGTAGGTTCATAACTTGCTCCAACTTTGTGTCTACTCCATAAGCAAACTTATATTGGCTTCGTACAACCTTCTGATTGACGGATATATCCAGAATTGGCTCTGCTCTTCTGATTGTCATTCATGTCTATATATATATATTTCATTGACGGATAGATCCAGAATTGGATCTCCTCTTCTGATTGTGATTTATGTCTATATAAAATAAATTGAAAAAAAAAAGATAAGTATGACTAAAAAGAAAACAATTCAAAAAATTCAAAAACAAAGATTATTTATATCACTATTGCTGCTATTAATTACTATCAATTTACAACGACAACAACTACTAGCTACTGCTAGTTATAGCAACCAAAAATCACTAATTCGATTAACAACAAAATTTTAACCATTAAAATGAATATAATAGAATCGGGGGATAAGACAATGCCTATCCACCGATTCTAACCATAAAAGGAAACAACAAAATAAGTAAGTAAGAATCGGTGTATAAAACATATATTTATCCACCGATTCTTACTTACTGAGAAAAACTCAAGAAAATGAATACAACCAGGATTGGTGGATAAATATGCGTCTTATCCATCGATCCTTACTTACTGAGAAAACTCAAAAATATGAAGAGAACCAGAACCAGTGGATAAATATATGTCTTATCCACCGATTCTTATTTGAGAAAACAAAAAAAAATATGAAAACATTAGAATTAGTGGATACGAACTTGATATGTTATTTGTTTACGAAGAATATCAACATAAATTAGATGATAAACATTTATATTATCCATCCATTTGCCTACATGTTCTTCATATCCTTGAAGAACATAACCATAATCTGTGAATACGATAAATCTACATCGAACAATTCTGATTAGTTTTTAGAATTTTGATTCACAAAAAGTAACATTTAAACTATAAATCAATGAAAAATGCTATTAAAAGAATGAGTTTATAGAGATTTATCTTATAGAACGAATGAGATGGAAGATCCGAATAGATTGAGAAAAAGTTAATTTAGTGTTTTTTAGAATTTAAAAAATTTAAATGGAAATAGAAAGTTATTTTCTGTTTTATGATTTTTAATAGATTTAAAAAATAGATGACAAGGAAAATAATTTTATATTTATATCATGGTTTTAGTGTTAGGGTTAATTAAAGGATAAAAATAGTTTGATATATTTAACCGAAAATATATACTCCTTATTTTAGACTCTAGTTATAAATAAAATTAAATAAACTTTAAATTAGTCTGGATATAAAATGAATATCCCTAACGATTTCACCCACCTAAATTTTTCCTGAAAAGAAATTTCACTTTAAAAATCTCCCAACACATTGCGTAGATTCTGTAGAATCTCTAGATCAAATCACGTTTAAAAAATAATTGAATTGTATTTTCCGATTTTCTCTCGGCTGTTGTAGATGTAATCAGTGAGCCCAACACTGGAAGGGCTCACACGGTCGCACTAAACTCACCAAAGTAATTGATATTTTGATTGTAAGAAAAACGGGTCTCACAGCGCATTACAACATTGACCTTTGACCACACAACAGAAAGATCCAAATTCCAAACCCACCATACACGATAATACTAGTAGGCATTAAAAGATAAAGTATAGAAATTTGCAGTTACCAAAATAATGAAGCACATCCAAATCCAAGTCATCAACCACCACTCTATTTCCTTTCCCTAACCTTCACACATTCAAATTTCCAGATGGTGACGGGAGTGTATGATTTCAAAAAAGACGATGTAAGAGCAGGACTAGGACTGGGACTGGGACCACTTAATTTGACCATAGTTTTATAAATAAACCTAGGGTTAGGTTTATATAACTCCGCACACACACGTGTGTGAGGGTATTTGAAAGAAATAGAGTCAGATAACAAGTGCTGAGGTTTACAGCAGAAATTGTTGGGGGATTTCAGATTCGTATTATATATAGAGAGAAAGAAGCAAAGTGTAAAACCAAATTAGATGAGAATTTGGAGACAAAGAAAAACGAAAAAGCAGAACCTCACAACAACAACAACAGAGAGAACACAGAATCCAGATCAAGAAAAAATGAGAGGAGGAAGTATAGAACCATTAGATATAATTGGGGTTCAAATTCCATATCATTTTAGATGTCCAATTTCATTAGAATTAATGAGTGATCCAGTTACCGTTAGTACAGGTCAAACTTATGATAGATCAAGTATCGAATCATGGATTGCAACCGGTAATACTACTTGTCCGGTAACAAGAGTTCCTCTTTCTGATTTTATTCTTATTCCTAATCATACGCTTCGTCGTTTAATTCAAAACTGGTGTGTTTCTAATCGTTCTTTTGGTGTTGAACGTATACCTACACCCAAACAACCTGCTGAACCTATTTTAGTTCGTTCTTTATTAACTCAACTATCAAACCATTCTATCTTATTCGAAACTCGTCTTTCTGCTATTCGTCGACTCAGAGGACTAGCTCGTGATTCCGATAAAAATAGATCTCTTATTTACTCTCATAACCCTCAAATCCCTCTTCTTTCCATTTTTTTCTCTGATTCAGAAAAAAACGAGTTGATTTATGAATCTCTTGCGTTAGTTGTGATGTTTCAACTCAGTGAGTCAGAATGCAATTCTATAGCATCTCAATCAGATAGAATTCAATTCCTATCTTCTCTTCTTTCGCATCCATCTATTGAAGTTCGAATAAATTCTGCTGCTCTTATCGAAATCGTAGCGGCTGGAACTCGGTCGATAGATCTACGCATTCTGATAGGAAATGCTGATGGACTGATGGAAGGAATTATTGGAATTCTGAATTATCCATTAGCATATCCACGGGTGTTAAAGGTTGGAATTAAAGCTCTTTTTGCATTATGTTTAGTTAAACAGAATCGACAAAAAGCGGTCTTATCCGGAGCTCCAGAAGCGTTAATAAATCGTCTGGCAGATTTTGAGAAATGTGATCCTGAGCGTGCATTAGCAACGGTCGAATTATTATGTAGAGTCACCGCCGGTTGCGCTGCATTTGCGGCACATGCCTTGACGGTGCCATTGTTGGTAAAGATTATACTGAAGATATCCGATCGCGCAACTGAGTATGCAGCTGGAGATTTACTTTCTCTTTGTACCATTTCAGAAGTGTTGCAAAGAGATGCCGTAGCAGCTGGAATCGTTACTCAATTACTGTTACTTGTTCAGAGTGATTGTACGATCAGGGCGAAACGTAAAGCACAAATGTTGCTTAAATTATTAAGGGATTCATGGCCAAATGATTCGATTGCTAATTCTGATTATAACTGCAGTGATGTTGTTCCATTTTGAGGTAATTTTAGTCGAAATTTCATGGAAGAAGCTTATTTCTAGAGTGAGAGAGTTCTGTAATGAACAAAGGGTACATAAACATGTGTATGTAATGCATTTTTGTATTTAAGAATTTTTATTTTGATGATTAAATGGTAGTACAAAACTATTAGAACAAGTTTTTGAGGAGTAAAAATGGTTATGGTTCTCTTTATTCTTTTTAATTTGTGCCAGTGTTGTTTGAGTTATAGAGAACCTATAAATGGCACCGTTTTTCCAAATTTTGCGTTTGGTTTAATTATGTATTCTCATAATCTCATTTACTATATGGATTTGAGACAGAGGCAAAAAAAAAAGTCCTTTAATATTTCTCCTAAGGATCTTTTCTGCCCCCAGACAATGGGTAATATGTGTGGTACTGCATGATAGTCTGAACATTTTCTTTTGACTAAAACACGAAATTGCATTCATTAAACAAGGGACCACTTTGGTCTACAATTAATTGGGATATGATGGGAGTCGGATCTCTCCACTCTCTTCCCTTCCCATCAGTCCGGACAAGATTGGCTATAATGTCTGTAACTTTGTTATCTTCTCTACCTATGAAAGTTAGATTACAGAAAGGGAAAGACTTTAGAATTCTATTACATTCAACAATTAAAACATGACAAGACCAGGGACTAGAAGTCGAGTTGCCATTGACGTCATCAATAACCGTCTTGGCATCTCCCCGAATCAAAATTTGACTCCATCCTTGATTTTGAGCCCAAAGCATGAATTCTCTCAAAGCTGTGGCTTCGGCCTGCTGACTGGAGCCAGCCTTTGCCACCCCAGATAAACCTGCTATGAAAGATCCATTTGTAGCACGTGCTACGGCTCCATATCCAGCTACATGATCAGAAACAGAATAAGAGCCATCAAAGTCTGAACTTGAATAGGTGTGTTTTGTACTTGCAAAGTGAGGTGATTGGTATGTATAGCGCATGGTTGGCATATTAAAATTGTCCAAACCTTTGGATAGGTGAAAAATGGATGATACAGTAAATTAGATGGTTGTGGTGGTTGTTAACTTCGGTAGCTTTTAAGAACAAATGCAGTCAAAAGTTTTTCGGATTACTGGAGTACTAAGACTAATAAATTAACATAAGATAAAAAAATTATAACATGTAATTAGAAAGATGAAGAAAAATTAATAAAGTTAGCAGGGAAAGCTACTAACTCACTATCAAAACAACGACCTTAGATAAAGAACTTGAGCACATGCCTGGGTCATATTAAAAAGGGAAAAAGAAGACAAAGATTAAGAGTTCGGAGCAAAAAAAATCAATAAGATAATAATGATATGCTACCCAGCGTCGAAACCTTATCTTTTTTATAAGAAAACAAAGTAAGACGCATGAAACACAACTATTTAAAGAGAACAATATTTAGGAGGGATGCAGGGCTATAGGTAATATCATGCATAAGACCCTCGTTTCCAATATCAGTGATAACCATAAATTGAAGAGTCTAAGCTAATTGTAACAGATTAGGACCTTTCCAGTTTAAATTACTAAGAATATTAAAATTAACAACTAACTTGTTAAGCCGATTCTCATCTTATTTTGATGATGTCCTACCTTGATGAGATTTCCTAAAACAAAATCAATGTTTTTAAAATTTTCACCTCCCATTTGGTGGAATTCAAGATTAAATCTGCCTTGCACTTTATTTCTGTAAACTTCCTCTATCGCAGCAAGAATTGCATCATCCTGAGCTTGAAAATCTATGTTGGCCTTATGCAATTCTTTTCCAAACTTTATGGCTAAATCTGCTCCTTTCCGGATTCTGTCTTCGCCAGAGGAATAGTCCTTGTAGTTTCTTGCTCCCACACAGTTCCCTGAGAAAGACATGACAACAAGAGCAAAGTTAGTATAAAGATAGATGTTATTGTTAGCCTCCCTGGAGTGGACATCCAGGGTGCTGATACGTATAGTAATTCCAAACTTTTCTTTGTGCTGACTGATAATCCTCTCTCTTGTAAGCCGATAGTCTTTGTTGTAGTAGAGATTATTAAGAATATGGTTGTGATTATGAATAACTCTATTGAAGGAGCAAAGATGTTGTCTGGTACTATTACCAGCATAGAGGGCATTAAGGGCAAGTTTGTTGAATATGCAATCACATCTGACTTTCCATATGGACCAACAAGTAGTGGCATAAGTACGAACCCAACTGCTGAGAGGGTAATGGGGAGTAAACCACTTGTTGATCCAGTCAATCTAGACAGAGGAAACAAAATGACAGGAAATGAGAGTGTGAGTAATGTCTTTCTTGGCACTTCTGGAGAGATTGCAAATAGGATAAATATAGCTGAGGCTGTTGGAAGTTTTGGCATTAGTTGGAAGAATACCATAAGCACATTTCCAGATAAAGAGTTGAATAGCTGGTGAAGTATCCAAAGTCCATATTTTCTTCCAAGCTTTGTTAACAGGGTCATCCTTATACTTCTTAGAAATTTGCTTGTCATATAGAGATTTGGAAGAAAAATTTCCTTTGTCATTCAGGCTCCAGAGAATAGTATCTTCCCCATTCATATGAATAATGATATCCTGAATAGCAAATTGATCCTTCCTATTGAACCATAGAGTAATAGAGGCAGCATCCCATTCACCTCTGGTGTTTATGAGATGGTTAACAGTGATAATATCAGTGGGACAGTGTTGAGGTCTAATCAGAATGTTAACTTGCATTTTTATCCATCTATTTTCCCAGATGCGAATTTTTGTGTCATTTCCCACCTGTAATATCTTTGGATATTTGCCACTCCTCTAGAATGCCCTTCCACATCCAAGAGTCGGTTTCCTTAGGGGTGGTATTTATTCTGATCACCTTTGCCCAGCATAATGGATAGCTTTCATAGTGGTACACCATAAGGAATCAGGTTCAGAGATGATTCTCCAGGCAATTTTCGATATCATGACAGAGTTAAAGAATTCCAAGTTTCTAAAATCCAGACCCCCTAATTATTTAGGTTTACAAACAGAATCCCAGGCTATGTAGTAAAGACCTTTAGGCTTTTTAGGGTCTTTATTCCAGAAAAAATCACTTTCAATTTTGTTCAGGTCTTTACAAGTAGCTTTGGGAAGTTTGAAGCAGTTCAATTGAAAGGTACTAGAAGTAGAAGTAACAGAATCTATCATAGTAACTCTGCCAATGGGTGAAAGAGGTTCACCTTTCCAACCAGAAAACCTGAATTTAAGCTTGTTTATACAAGGTTTGAAAGCTCGAATCTTGCTTTTGTTGGTGAAGAGGGGAGAGCCCAAATATTTATCTTTAATGTCAATCTTCTAAACTTTCATGTGATACTTATCCTGTCAGCAATATCAGGAGCAGTGTTTTTGTTAAAGAAAATCCCAGACTTAGAGAAATTTATCATTTGACCTGAAGAGCTACTGAATTCAGAGAATACCTGCACAAGATTCATGCATTCTTGCATATTAGCATAACAAAAAACCATACAGTCATCAAAAAATAGTAAATGGCTGATAGGGGGAGCTTCAGAATAACTTGATACCATGAATCAAACCCAACTGCCCAGCATTAGAAATACTTCTTGACAGAGCCTCCATGCAAAGAAGAAAAAGGTATGGGGATAAGGGATCCCCCTGTCTTAGGCCTCTAGAAGGTTTGAAGAAATTCCCAGGAGAGCCATTAACTAGGACACCAAGATTAGTAGTAAAAATGCATTGGTGGATTAAGTTGCACCATTTAGCATCAAAACCCATTTGGGACATGATGGCCATCAGAAAATGCCAGTCAACTCTGTTAAAGGCTTTAGCCATGTCAATTTTTGTTTCCATGATACCTTTGTCACTTTTCTTTCCAGTTCTAGTATTCATGCGATGAATTAGCTCATGAGCTATAACAATATTATCAGAAATTTGTCTCTCGTAAATAAAAACATATTGGAAAGGAAAGATGATCTTGGGAAGAATAGGTTTGAGTCTTTGAGCTAGAAGTTTGGAAATTATTTTATAAGTGGTATTGCTTATTTATGGGACTGAAATGAGCAGGAGAAGTGGGGTTGTCAATTTTAGATATGAGAGATATAAAAGTAGAATTCATTTCCTTATGGATGAAACCAGGATTGAATTTTTTTTTAACCATTTCCACAATGTCATCCCCAACAACTTCCCAGTTAGCTTGAAAGAAATTTGGGGGAAAGTCGTTGGGGCCAGGGCTTTGTCTCCAGCCATACTGAAAAGAATGTTTTTAATTTCCAAAGCATCTGGAGTATGAATACGATTGGCACTTTCAGTATTTGAGATGGTTTTGGGTATGAGATTCATGATGTTTTGATTTATGATTATGGGATCAGCAGTTGCCATGCTTTCAAAGTGAGAAGTGAAGCATTCAGATATTCCAGAACTGTCAGAAATCCAGACCCCCATATTATTTTGAATGGATTTAATCATGTTTCTTCTCATTCTTTTCTTGGAAGAATCATGGAAGTATTTAGTGTTTCTATCCCCCAAGTCTAATGAATTAATCTATATTCCTGGTTTTCCAAAATTTCTCATGTATGTTTTTCTAATGATAGACATCCTTCTTAGCATTTTGAATAGTAGTTCCTTTGGAAGAATCAAAAATGATTGAAGTAATCCAATTTAATCTCTTAATGCATTCTTCCAAATTAGTTTTTATGTTCCCATAAACTTCCTTATTCCATAGTTTTATCTTGACCTTGACATATTTAGGTTTTCTAGCTATGATGAAAGCAGAGGAGCCATAGTGTCTTTTTTCCAACAGTCATCAATAATATCTTTGCATTCCTGATGGTTAATCTAGGGACCAAAGAACATAAGAGGAATCTGACCAGACTTCCAATTAGGATTGGTCTTGAGAATTACAGGACTATGATCAAAACCAATGGAAGAGAGGTTAGAGATGGTAAAGTTGGGGTAAATGTCAAGACATTGATAAGAAATAAACCTTCTATCAAGTCTTTTTTCAGTGAGAATATTCCTAGTTCTTCTATTAGTCCAAGTGAAAGGACATTCAATATAACCAAGACCATTTAGACCCACTTCTTCAATTTTTGCCAGGAAAACATCAGCTTCAGTATAATCAATAGGATGTTGACTAAACTTTTCATGTTCATGAAGGACAAAGTTAAAATCACCATAATAAGCCAAGATAAAGAATTATTAGTGAAGATATTAGCTATCCTTTTCCAGGAATTTAACTTATCCTTAATAGTATAGGGACTACCATAGTAGGCTGTGAAAGAAAAAGGATTACCATTAACAAGATTAATAATGGCACTGATGTGATTGCTGGAGGAATCCACAAAGGAAATGTTAACATTGGATTTCCAAGCAAGAGTCAGACCACCAGCAGTACCAATGTTCCCTTGGGTTCAACATACCAAAAATTGGTAACCCCTATGTTGCTAAAGATAGAGCTAAGATTCACAAATTTTTGTTCAGTCTCAGAAAGAAAAACAGTATCAGGATTATGTTTGTTAAGGATATCATTAAGATATCTACTAGTGTTATGTTTTCTATCCCTTGGCAGTTCCAAGTCAGAATAGAAAAAAATTACCATAAATAAGAGATTATGGGATATGTGAAGATGGTAATATGGTAGCCAAGGTAGGAGCAAGAACCTTTACTATAACTATATATGATATGAGTATTATAAGAATATCCAGAGAGATTTAAAAAGTTATGCATATTATTCTGAGTTAAATGCAAGAGCAAATAAAAGAAGAGCAGTATTACCTCAGCCTGGATGAATGGGTTGACTCCCTCAATATTGCCAGTAGTCATGTTGGCAGGATCATCCTTCTCCATACCAAGTTCCAGGTTGTTTTCTCTGTTGTTGTTGGAAACAATATAGTCTTTGATCTTCTTGCTTTGATCACAGATTACCTCCAGGATTTGGCTCTTCCCTTTTGACTCAGTGCTCACAGGTTCATGGGGCATCAACTCTCTCTTGTTTTTCATCTCCAATTTCCTTCTTTCCCAAGAAAGTTTCTTCTGGTTGTTAAAGTCCTCATTGATTTGAGCTTGGACATCATCTAAAGAAGGTATATCTGGGTAAGTGTTGGGAACTGAAAGACAGACTTTAGGGAATATGTTTTCAGGGTTAAAGATTTCAGTGTTTATAATCCCTTTGTTGTGGTTTCAAAGGCGAGCATCAATATTAATATTGACCTTTTTTTGAGTCATATCCTTAGCTTTTCTTCCAGCAACAATTTTCTCGTGTTTCCTTTGACATTTCAGGACTTTAGTGTTGTTAGTTTGGATTTCTCCCACAATAGGGTTCTGAAGACCTGTCTTGAATATAATGTAATCTTCAGGACCATCACGCTCCACAGTGTTATTAAAAAGAATTATTTGCCTTTGAACATTCCTCATTTTAATAACAAATTCTTCAGCAACATCCTTAGCTTTTCTCCCAGCAATAATTTTCCTGTGTTTCTTTGACATTCCAGGACTTCAGTGTTGTTAGTTTGGGTTTCTCCCACAATAGGGTTCTGAAGACTACCTTGAATATAATGTAATCTTCAGGACCATCAAGCTTCATAGTGCTATTAGTAAGAATTATTTGCCTTTGAGCATTCCTCATTTTGATAGCAAATTCTTCAGAGCATCCTTATCATAGTAAGTCCTTGGTTGGATCTACAAAATGGGATTTGAAGTCGGGGTATTGATGGGATTGGGTGTAGGTGGGGAGTGGGGTATATTGGGGTCTATATGTTCTTCAGATAGCCCCAAGATGATCCAAGATTCTACACACCTCACAAAATTGAATATCATTTAGAGCATAAGCAAATTCAAGCCAATGGGATATAGTGGGAGTTTCATAAGCATTTATACCATACTTCAAGGCTCTAATAATGTCAATGTTCATAAGAATTTCCATATTTTTCTCATCACTTTCTCTGCATAAGGTTTTCTTGCCTCTTGAAAAATTCATGTTGGTCTTAGAATGCTTCTGATGTCAGGTATAATGTGTGAGGGGATTCGTTTCACAAGGACATAAATTTTGACAATATAGAAGTTAGCTTCATCAACAAAATCAGGACCAGCAAAATGAATTTCAGTGAGAACAATAAGCTTGCCAAAGATTCCTCTAGTCCCCCATTGTCTAAATATCTTGTAGTCATCAATACTTCCCAACCTGATTAAGTAATAGTTTCTCCTTTTTTTCCACAGTTCCACAGTAGCTTCTCTTCTGAGATCCAAGTTAGAGTTGATAAATCTATAAATATTTCTTGTATCATAAGAGATTTCATTGGATAATGATGTGTTTTAGAAATAGCGATAAAATATTCGATACTCATACTTGTGAAGATTTGATTTGTAAACCTAATTTTTAATACTAAAAACAAAGAAGATTAAAGTAAAATTGATTTAAGGTTATGGAAAGAACTGAGACTAAGGATTCCACCATTAGCCAATTTTCCAAGTGAGTTAGCATTAATAATCATCTTGCAACTCATACATTCAATTAATTCTAAATATTGTCAAAGTTAGATTTTCAAAATAATAGTTGTAAATCAAAATTATGAGACATCAATAGCTCTAAACTAAGCATGACTCATCAAAGAAAACACAAATAATTGATAAAAATCATTATTTCAAATTTAATTCAAAGCAAATAATCATAAAAGAATTGCAAAACATTAATAAGATAAAAATATACCACTTTATTATTGGAAAATTGCTTCCTCTGTCGCCTCAGCAATAGGGTCTAGCTCCCCATGTCAAATACTCTCTCAAAATACATGTTCATATCTCAAAGTGCTTAAAAAAAGAGAAAAACAGAAGTAACACAGAAAACAGCTACGGTTATAAGTGTTGCTGAGACTGTTTTTCAGTGTTGCTGAAAAGAGAAATTAAATCAGAAAATAAAAGACAGCTTTTGGGCGCAGTAAAAGAAGAAAGAAAAGGTGACGTGATTAACAATTGTTCTCTTCTGTGGTCTGTACTCCTTCTTCTTCTTCACAAACGAACATAAATTTTTTTCTCTGAAATTTTCTCCTGATTCCCAGATGCGTTTTTCTTCCTTCTTTTGCTATTTATAGACTCATCAAACCCTAACAACTTATCCTTAATCGATAAGGACTTAAAAATCACTGCAAAATAAATTCCAAATCTCGTTAATCCAAAACAGAGAATAACTCATCTTTCCGGCATGAACTCAAATTTTTCAGTTTGTTTCACGGCATAAAATGCCTATATTTGACGTGTGTTGATCCTATTTTGATTTCTTCTTTACTTTAGTAACTCAGAATTACCTCTAAATCCCTTAAAACTCGCTCCAAAACCAACACAGATAACTTCACGCGTAAAGAATTGGTTTCCGCCAATTTTAGATTTAAATTCAAAAGGGAGGGTGCCTTTATCAATTTTCTAGGTGCCTTTAGTAATTTTCCTGGGTGCCTTTATCAATTTTCCCGGGTGCCTTTATCACTTATTGGGCCAATTTTTCCACAAATATTTATTTCCCAAAAATACCTGCAAAGACGTAAAACTCATAATAAGTACAAAATCGAGCACTAGTAAAATAGAGAATTCAGCATAATTTAGACATAAAAATGTGTCTATCACATAACCTACCAATAAAGCACCATTTCCAGTTAATATCTTTATTTGGCAGAATCTTATCCGAGTAGATGAAAACCTTGGGGAAGAGATCTTAAGGGATAGTCAGAGAGGAATTTATTTTGTTTACAAGGCTAGTAACGGATTCCTCATATTTTGAAGAAGAAGAGGAAGCCATAAAAAAGAGGTTTATGTTTTTTTGGTGGTTTTGAGTGACTTTCAGACTGAGAAGGATGAAGCAGTTATAACCAGAAAACTTAGCAACTTTAATTTAAAAATTTCCTGAGATAGCTTTGAACGTATAGTAATTCACGGGCTTGATATATAGCATGTCCCAAAAAACTTCAGAGAAGAAAAACTGATTATAGGAGGTTAAATTCAAAATTACAAGCCCATGTTCCCAAAACAAAGTTGATCTTTGACTTAGAAGCTAGCCAAAGAAATGGGTTGAGGATGACTACTAGCAAATTCTTGAGAGAGTACCTGCATAGCCACAAAAAAACAAAAATACCAGGGATAAAGTGAGGGTGTTTAAATAGGGTGGAAAATCGATACCTGAGAATATACTTTTGTCTATCAAAGTGGTGATCCGATATTATGATAACCGGCTCAACTAGAGAATTTTGATTTCGTTGTTGTTCTTTTCCCTCCTCAAATATGTATAAATTTGAATATTACCCACGGTAAAACTATTTTGCAATAACTTCCTGGGCTTAAACCTGCAATAAGACGAAGTACTAATCTTTTTTGGCTATCAGGCCCACTAGTGATATTTGGTTCTTGATTAATTTTAGTGTTGGAGCCACTAGAGAACCACCAGTTAGCCATGCCTAATTCCCATTGGAAGCAGCTACCAGAATTGGTAGAAACTAAGATAAGTTTTTTAAAGATACACAAGGATTGTGTATGGTCTAGGCAATTGGTGTAAGATTTAAAAATATTGTGCCTAACAACGGTGAGGTATTTAATAATAAGAAACCCAAGCCAAATTCCACAAATAGCACTATGAAAAATAATGAGGAATGTCCCGTCATGATGGCCATGCTGCAAGCGATGCCACATAAACGATATAACCAACCACTAGGGTTATGATGCTTAATAGTAGCTAAGTGACGCGATTGACAGAAGCAGTTGCACACATTAAAATTCACAGTAATTTGCACAATAACCCAAGTGGAAATACAAGGGTTAAGAGAGATTAGGGTAGATGAAAAGGGAGTTAAGGCATTTTTATTTAGTTTAATCTCTCATTTACCTCTTTTTTTACTTCTATTCATATTCCTCAATCCATTCCTCATGTCAAAAACTCTACAAAAACTGATAGGTTTGATATTGAAAATCAAATATAAAGATAGAGAGAAATCATGGCAGGAATATTGTTCGTTGATGATCATGTGGTTTGTTTTGAAATGCCAGAATTGCTGCTTGAGGAAGATTTTTTCACTAATTGGGAGATAGAGGAAGATGATGAAGATGATGGGTTTATCGGTGTTACACCAGAGGAAAAAAAAATTCTATACGAATGATGTAGGATAGAAAGGAAAGTCATAGGTACTTTCGAGAGCCATTTGATCAAGACTATTTCTATGATGTATAGATTCTTGAACCACCAACATATGCCCCACTTGTTCATGTTCGTGCATATTATGATCTCACTTCTGACAGGGATGAAGTATCTTTTATGATACCGTCCTTGCACGAGGAAGGTAGACCTCCAGGTATAACTCACTAGGTAGCGAAAGTATTCAAAATTAAGGGTAAAAGGATAGTAAAAGAGAAAGGAGAAAGTTCTAGGGTTAAGAAGATACCTACCTCCAGAGTTGACTATAATTTTAAAGAGAGATATATTGGTTCTTCTATTATGGGTGCTGAAGGATGCAGAGCAGATGTAGTGGATCCTGATCATCCACTTGTTTTTGTAGGATCTCCTAATGGTTGGTTTAGGATCGCTGAATTTGCAAATGTAATTGATGGTGACAATGCCACAATGCCCAGCAGGTTTGTTGTACGAGATGCTCCCATAGGCTACCAGGATTATGTCCAACAGAGGAAGTCTCTAATTTCTCTGTGATACTGCATCTCTGGCTCCAGGATTTCCACATACACAACAAAGGGAAACAACCAACATTGAACTAGGAAGAAAAGATGGAGTACCTCAAGAGTAGAATCATCTTGGAGATGCAATCAAAGAGGAGCAAGATGAAGTTATGGTAATCCCAGGAACACCAGCAACACCAGGAATTAATGGCACCATTTCCATAACTCCCCAACCCCCAACTGGAGCCTAAATGACTCAGAGTGTTAAACGCATGATGGAGGAGAGATCTGCTCTAGTTTCTAGCAGAACCCGGAATCGCACCAGTAAGCAATGATTTGCAGAGTCTCCAGAAAATACTTAAAGGTAAGAAATTTTCAAAGAGAGTGAAACTTTTTTTGTTTGTTAAGTAATCAGGAAGTGTGAAGCACAAAAAAATTTTATTTTTAATTCGGTGATGTAAGTTCTTTATACTAATGCTCTCTCTAGTAGAATCACACAAGGTGTGAGTATTAGGAAGCAATATTTTGGGTTTTAGGTTAAATTTCAGTTTACTTTTGGTATGATTCCTGAGACTGAAGTTGAGTTTGATATTGTGTTTGAGCATGTCTTCATTAGGAGAATCATAAGAGCTTCTAACTCCCCCTTTAATCATTTGATAATGGTGATAGTTTCTTTCCCAAAATAGAAGAGGGGGACTAGGTGTACTAGAATTTCTGATAACATTACCAGAATGAGTTAGGGTAGAGGATGGTGGTCTCCCAAGATTGGAGTAAAATAAATTGGATATGGTTGATGATTTTTCTCAAACAATTGGGTTGATTTTTGTGATGAAATTACATTTTCATGTACCTAAGTTGATTTATTTAATGTTCTTGGTGATTCGTGTGATAAATATTGTGATGGGTTTTGGTATCTCTGTGTTTCTTGGTATTTCTGTGTTTCTTGGTATTTTTATGATTGCTTCTTCTTCACAGAATTTCTGGGATTTGGTGATGTTCTTTGAGCTGGTCTTAATGATTATGGTAATACTGTAATTATCCTTTGAATTCATAACTTGGGAGAAAATTTCATGAATTTTCCGGTGAAAAATAGGACGGGAAAATAGCCGTCACAGAAAAAATAAACTTGTACCGGTTAGAAAACCGGCTAACTTGAGGTTTTTTCAGATATAGAAGAGAGAAAAAAGAAGAAAGAAGAGAGAGAATGGAATCACTAATCACTCAAAAGGTATTCGCCGAAACCTTATCAATAGATTCTAATACTTTGATATCTAATTACGTGGGCATGCGAGATTTCGCTACTAAATTAATGGCTTTCCGCTTGGGTTTCAATAGGTATAGCTCGTAAAATCTTACCTATATTATTCCTGTATTCCATGGATTTCCGCTTAAGGTTACATTATATGTATATAGCTCATAAAATCCTACCCTAAACTATTTCCATGTCTCCTTTAACATCGGTCCACGAATAAAAATAGAATTGCTACTTAACCTATAGCAATCAGGTCTAAGGACTCTAACAAGATAAGATACCGTGCTTCCATCCGAACCTTCTTTTTTTGTGTTTTTTTTTTCTTTTGGGTTAATTGTAATTTGGTATCCAAGTTATAACCAAAATTTTAATTTAGTATCCGATTCAATTAACGGTCGGTATCTGGACTAACCGTTGATTATTAAGATTTCGATTTAATCAAATTATTTTTTTATTTTATTTTGTATAGTCTTTTCTTTAACTAATTTTATAACCAATTTAATAGTTGCCTATATGTTTTTTATTTATTTTTAAGACCCGAGCTTTATTCATTAACCATTTTTCTCTCCTTTTTGGACCATCTAAAATTCATTTTTCTTCCAAAATTGTATACATTGTTAATTAAAATAAAAGAAAATTTTTAAAAATAAGAAAACCTGGAAGGTCCAAAAAGAAAGAAAATGGTTAATGAATAAAGGTGTGGTATTAAAAGATAAATGGAGAAAATATGGATAAATATATAAAATATTTAATGAATTAATTGAAAAAGAATTATACAAGAGAAAATACAAATTTAATTTAGTCAAACGGAAGTCAACAATTAATCCAGTACCAATCATTATTTTTTAAAAAACTGAATACCTAATTAAGATTTTTGTCAATATCTGGATACCAAAGTACTAATAACAATTTTTTTTCTGTAGCAAATTCACTTAGAGTTCAGTGTTCAAAAAAATAAGTGGGAGATATAAAACTTTAATATCCAAGATAATGTAAGAAACACAAAATAAAAAAAAATAGTATTAGGAAAAGAAAACATCAAGAAGTTAACCATGAGCTTATGGTACGAAGACTTGGTGGAGGTGTTTTTATCGAAATCCTTTTTTTTCAATTAACAGTTTTTTTCAATTAGCGTTTTTTTTTCCTTAGAACCATTCGAAACATAGTAAAAACCATCTGGTGAAGAACTTAATGTTACCTGTTATGAATTTTGATATATCACCATGTTTTCCGGTGCATAATGGTAGATAATACCCATTAGATTCCTAATCTATATCCATGGCTACTATCCTATAGCTACTAATAGTAACACTAAAAATCATTATAGACTTATCAGAGATTATCTGCTTCTGCGTATGTTAAAATATAACAAATGAGTCCCCCTTCAATATAATAGATTTTAGAGTATATTGCTTTTTTGTCAAGCCATGCTTGACTCTCTTATTCAATGTTATTTTACTTTTTCTTGAATCCTTATTTCTTTGTTTTACTTTTGGGCATTTTTTATTGGACCGAGCCCAATTCCCAAGTGCCCAGCATTTTAATGGGCATATGACTAATAAAGGAAGTAATACATCTTAATTTGGAATAGTGAATTAAAAACTTGGTATAAAAAATCAAGGTGAACAGATTTACCACGCAAAAACCCCTCTCATATTATCTTTTATAAAGAAAAACTATTTTCATTAAAAATGAGACAAAAACCCCATTTCACATAATAGTAATTAACTTTAGATTTTAATTATTTTCTATATACCCGAATTGCCCTTCCTATATAATTTATAACTTTTAAATGGAAACAAAATCTTAAAACATAATCTTCGTATGAGAGAAGAATTATGCTCCAAATATGATTTTCTGAAGAAAGAAGCACATCTTCTCCAAATTCGGCTAGGGTTTCAACAAAACATTTCTTCTCCAAATCTGATTCACGAAATTTAGTTGAAGATTTGTGTTCGTTTTTGTTCATGTATCAAATTTTGTTATGTAAGTGAAGATTTGAGTTCATTGTTGGTTCTGCTTAATTGAAGAACATAAATTCTAGCTTCAAATAAGTACATAAATTCTATCTTCTCCGATTCATTTCAAACAGTTTCAAATCCATTGTTGATTTGAAGAACCGAGTTCGTATTTGTTTAAGTGATTCTCGAACATCAGTCTCTTCTCCGTCTTCTAACTTCAGTTGTATTTCATCAGGTAAGTTTTAATTTTCGATTTTTTGATTTTGGTTGTTATTTGATTATCAAATTTTCGATTAACCGAACTCAAAATTGTGTTCCTTTCTGTTCAAGTGAAGAACAAGAACTGTAACTATTTTTTTTTTGTATTTTCATGATTATTACTGTATTTTCAGTTTTGATGATTCTTACTGTATTTTTCAGTTGTTATTTGATCATATTCTCACTATGTTCAAGCTTTTCTATTAGTTCAATCATTCCTCTGAAACTGAAATCCAACTTTCAAATGTTGTTGTTGGTGTTGTTGTTTATATTCACATACAGCGAAACCATTTTTGGTTTCATACTTTTTCCTGTATATAATTGGAATCAGAATTTTGTTATGTTTTTTATGTTAATTTTCAATTTTTGTTGGTGTTGTTGTTTATATTCACATACAGTGAAACCGTTTTTGGTTTCATACTTTTTCTTTGTATATAATTGGAATATGATGTTACCTTGTTATGTTTTTGATGTTAATTTTCAAATGTTATTGTTGGTGTTGTTGTTTATATTCACATATAGTGAAACCGTTTTTGGTTTCATACTTTTTTCTGTATATAATTGGAATCAGAATTTGTTATGTTTTTGATGTTTATTTTCAAATGTTGTTGTTGGTGTTGTTGTTTATATTCACATTCAGTGAAACCGTTTTTGGTTTCATACTTTTTTTCTGTATATTACTGGAATCACATTTTTGTATGTTGTTGATGTTAATTTTCAATTTTTGTTGTTGTTGTTGTTTATATATACATACAGTGAAAATTATTTTGGTTTCATACTTTTGCATGTAGGTTATGAAATCACATTTTTGTTATGTTGTTGATGTTAATTTTCAATTTTTGTTGGTGTTGTTTGTTTATATACACATACAGTGAAACTTATTTTGGTTTCATACTTTTTCCTGTAGGTTATGGAATCATATTTTTTCTATTTTGTTGATGTTAATATTCAAATTTTGTTGTTTGTATTCACATATAATGAAACTTATTTCGGTTTCATACTTTTTTCTGTAGGTTATGGAATCTGTTCTCGCTGTTATATTTCACAAAGATGATACATTATCTTTTCATATTGGTCTACAAGCATCTGTTTGTGATTTGAAGGTTAGTATATGTTCAAGTTGGTGTCAATTCTCTTCTCTTTCTATTGAAATTTTCCACATAGTTCGTGATCAGCAAAAGGTTATCAATCTGATTTTGATCTCCAATCTAGTTTATCACCCTTGACACTTCTATAAAATGACCCTAAGATCATCTGAACTGCCCTTTTTTTTTCTTTAATTTTTCTGCTTGAAGGGTACCATCGAAGAACGGTTTGAAGAAACGCCAGAATGGACATGCAACAAGTGCCTTCATCTGTTTTTCTTTAGTTTGTGTCAATGCTTCTATTTTTAGTGCCTCTGTACACAAATGTTGTAATGAGCACCTGTATGGATCTGGAATTTTTTTTCCCTGTTACATAATAAGTAAACCATTAGCACAAACAGAACAGAATAGGATGAAACCTTTTTGGGTTCCATCAAAGCATGCATGAAGTAAAAAAACACCAACATTTTTTGGTCACAACCATATACAGAATA
>JAJJMC010014687.1:7584786-7611621 GCA_023531435.1 Papaver californicum
GTAAAAAAACACCAACATTTTTTGGTCACAACCATATACAGAATAGTGTGAAACCTTTTTGGGTTCCATCAAAACATGCATTTTCTAAAAAACACCAACATTGTTGGTCACAAACATACACATATTAGGATGAAACCTTTTTGGGTTCCATCAAAACATGCATTTATAAAAAACCACCAACATTATTGGTCACAAACATACACATAATAGGATGAAACCTTTTTGGGTTCCATCAAAACATGCATTTATAAAAAACCACCAACATTTTTATGAAAGTAACTTAGGTCCCACGAGAGTGATAGGTAAGGTGAATGAAAACACCGATTAAATTTGACAAATATTGAAAAGGTTAATCACTTTCGACAAGTTTAGGCACAAACCAGATATACTTTGGTAAGGGTAAGGTTGTGTGGATACTAGAGGTGATAGTCGAGACACCAATCCAAAAACTTATGGGTAATAGTCAACATTAAACTTATGTGTACTTAATAGGTTTATGTTATTTATAAATAGCATTATACTTAACATGTGGAACACACAACATAAACATGTGGAACACGCCTATAAATAAGTATAATGTTATTTATAAACTTATGTGTACTTAATAGTCAATATTAAGTACCCTTAACATTATACACAACATTAAACTAATGTGGAACACCACCTGTTAAGTACCCTTAAACTTATGTTTTGCTAGTTAGTTATCGAGTAAACCTAAGTTACTTTCATAAAAATAACATTATACTTAACATGTGGAACACGCCTCTAAATCCTCGGCTAGGTGACCTTCGTGATCGAGTGAAGTCTCATGAGGATTTACAATGAATTTACCCATAAATTTTCCCTATATCTTTTATTTATAAGTGAAAGTTATAAGAACAAAATTCTAGTTATAATACCATATAACTTTCTTCATAATTAACAAAGCATATATCATAAAATAATTTTATATGAACCAAATCATAAAAAGAGAGTGTGTAGTGAATGTTACTCAACATAGATAATTGATACTTTGATTTAGAGATAATAAAAAACTCAATTGACCCAATAACCCAACATTTACATTGTTATCTGATGTGACGTAATAGGTGACACCCCTGGTTAGGAAGTAGTTCACAGGAAGGTATTCAAACACCAATATTTTTTTAAACCCGGATGAAATACTCTTTAATTGATTGTGCTAGGGTTAGAGCAATCTAAATATGACCGACCTCTCTGAAAGTTGTTGCCAAATGGACATAATATTTCCCGTAAAAATCTCACATGGTTGGATATGAACCCTAATGACTATATTAATGACTATATGGGGACACTGTTATTAGATTAGGTCATTACAAGTAGGGTCTTCGTGTTTTGAGCACATTATAATGCACACTTTAGGCACTTGATGTTTGTACTAATGGGTTAAGGATGTAATCCGGTAACTGTTTTCTTTTATCACAACTCCCAGGTTCAGCAGATGTTCGAAAAATAGTATAATAATGATATAACGTATTCTAGTACAAAAGCGTTTTCAAACCAATTAGTACTGGAATTGTAAAAAACACTATAGATAAATGTGTTCATAAAAAAAAGGATTACTTTTGGATGACCGCACGCAGTAGTGCCTTTTAAAAAAGCATACACTTTTAGGTGAACTAAACGGCTAAGTTGAGACAGTGTCAGTAATTTAAATCCCTGCGATATTTATCAGTCTTGATATATAATTGTCGATAAGAAAAATGTATATTGGATAGGATGGGAAGTTACTTGTTATTTTGAAGTGCAATGTAAGGAAATCAATTAAATATCCAATGGTGAAAGGGCGACTTCACTCGTAAGTGAAGGTACTTTAACACTTTTGCTTCGTCAATGGAATATAAGTAAATGAATTGACGTAATATGTTGGGATATACGTTTAAAAACATAATTGTGTATTATTATATCGAATTTGGAAAAATAGTGTGATGGTATATTTGTGGTCTTCCACACTAAAGACTAGGCTTCAAGTCTCGTCCCATACAGTTCACAAGGCTACATGTATATAACTATGTATATTAAAATAATAACAGTTCAGGAGCGGGACCTTGGGGTTCTTGGGAGGTCTCATGATCCAGAAACTTAATTTTTACATATTTAACTCTTGGTTTTTAAAAAATGTTTTAAAGTAATTATTCTCTAATTAATTTCCTTTAATTTTGTTAGTATATTTTGTCTGTTTTCTGACCGTTAGGTAGGACCAATTTGGGGTAATTAATTCCAATTTATTTTTATTAATTTGGATGATTCTCATAAGCTATAAAAGGCTGGTTTTTGGAAAAGAGAAGATACAAGTTTTTCAACTGATTTGTGAGATTCTTAGCAAGTGTTAAAAAAAGTAGTTGTTGGTTTGATTTCTCATATGCATCGAAAATGAAAAAGAGAGTGATCAACTGTTTTATCCCATAGGGTTTTCAAAAAGAGTTTACTACCAGTACAATCAAGAATAAGAGTCGTGAAACACCTTAAAGAGAGCAACCTAGTCTGCCACTCAGCTGTTTGAGATTTGTTTTGTGTGATTATTTGTTTCCTGTCCAATTGTTTCCAACAATTTTAAGGTATTTGTTTTTTCTATGGAGAATGAAAGAAAACGTGTTGATGATACCAAAAAACCTTTCAAGTTTGAAGGTTGCATTTCAGAAGATGGAAACAAAAGATGTTCTTTTATCTCAAACTTATGAAGTTGATTGTATCGTATGTTTATCTTGGAACTGTGAAGCATGATGAGACTAGTACCTCTGTTGCTGATGTTGCTAAGAAGCCTATTGCTGAAGGTTTTTTAATTCCTGGACAAGAACCCAGAGTGTGTAAACTAGATAAGTCTTTTTATGGTCTGAAACAAGCTCCTAAATAGTGGCATGAGAAATTTGATAACTTAATAATTTTAAATAATTTCATGATAAGGGTGACCAATGCATCTACTATAAATATGAGAATGATAAGTGTGTTATCATTTGTTTATATATAGATGATCTGCTTATATTTGGTTTTAATTTATCTGTTGTCAATCAAACTAAAAGTATGGTTTGTTCGAATTTTGACATGAAAGATTTGGGTGAAGCTAGTGTAATATTGGGAATTAAAATTATTAGAACTGATAATGGTATTTCTTCAGATTAATCTCACAACATTGTAAAAAAATTGAAGTAGTACAACTATTTTGATTGTAAACTTGTATGTACTCCATTTGTTTATAGTATTAAATTGTTTAAGAATACTGGAAATAACATAAGCAATATGAGTATGATATTATAATTGGTAGTCTTTGTTATGCAACAAATTATATTAGACCATACATTGCATATGCAGTTGGTTTTCATGCAGGTTTACCAGTAATCCTAGTTTGGAACACTGGGCTGCTATTGAGAGGGTTATGCGATATCTGAGAAGAACCACAAACCTAGGATTACACTATTAGAGGTATCCTGTATTTCTTGAAGGATTTTGTTATGCTGATTGGAATACCCTTTCAAATGCCATCGGTAGATATGTATTAACTATTTCTGGGGGGTGTTGTATCTTGGAGATCAAATAAGCAGACAATTCTAACTCAATCTACGATGTAGGCTAAATTGATATCACTAGAAACAACTAGAGAAGAGGCTAGGCGGATGAAAAGCTTGCTGTCAGGCATTCCTTTATGGGAAAAATCGGTACCAACCACTTTGATCCACTGCGATATTACCGTGACTATTGCATTAGTGCAGAACTGTTATAATAACAGTAAGAATGATAGATTTGTTGAAAGCACTACACAGTTAAAGAGTTTCTCACAACTAGTGATATGAGAGTGAATCATGTAAAATATGAAAAAAAATTGATCATTTGACAAAAGGACTAACAAGAAAAAAAAGTATTGAATACCTGTAAAAGCATGGGATTTTTGCCCATTAGGAGTTGGGTCATTTGTAGGGGCAGAGCCAAGTTTTAAGTCAAGGGTGTTCAAGTTACTAACGGGCCCGATTTTGAGGGGTGCAAAATGGGTCAAAATAGCTAAAACTAGCCTAAACTAGAGAAATTGGGCTTGTGATCCATCTGGGCTTATGTTTCAAGTTGTCTCCGCCCATGGTCATTTGTAAAGGATACCCAACTTATAGATAGGTTCAATGGGACTATACGAAATTATAAATGATAGAATCATGCACTCCCATATCATTATATCCTGTAGTAGAAAATATGTCGAGTACTTAACTCTTAATGATGTCTATAGCTCTTAACTTAGAGTAGAATACTTAGCTACAGGAATATTCTTAATAGAGTCACATATACGAATGTGAAGGTGTGGTCGCCTTCTATGAGAAATTGGGCATTTCTCTAGATCGTTCGTTAAAAAAAAGGATACACACATGAATTTAAAGTGCAAATTTTAGGACTTTACTCTGGATATAATTGTGTTGAATAATCTAGAATTAATTAGATATCAAGATGCGAGTCACTCTAAATACTTTATACTTAGAAAGTTTAACATTATGTAAATGCTCAAATCAAAAAACACATCTGCTTAAAACCCGCTATATAACACTTGCTCAATATTTTTTAAAATATAAATGAGGATTTATTGGTATATATGTTTAAAGACATAATTATATATCATTATGTCAAAATTAAATAGATAATGCGAATGTATACTTTTGGACTTCCACACTATCTTGAGAAGTTGTGGCCTAATGACTTTGATAATGCTAGTTAAAAAATCTCCTAATGGAGCAAGTGTCTATGGATTTGGTCATTTCTTAAATGAATTAATATCTTCTGATTGATTTCCGAATGAAGTGATATTTTTATAACAAAAAAATAACACCAACATGGCACATAAATCCATAATTTTTTGTAATTTATTTCTAAAATTTCCTATCTATTGTCTTAAATTTTTGACTATACAACCTAAATAAAGGTTTCATGCAAATTAAAAAGTATAGATAACTTATAATTACCTCTTATAATCCTAGTTAGTAATTCACAAAACGGTGAAAATACGGGTCTATAAAAATACGTATATAAATCGGCTATATTAAATATAAGTTCGTCTATATATGCGGGATTCATAAAAAGTATGGAAATATATTTCTAGATTTGGATTATAAGTGATTTTATGCGAGAATATGTAATTCCCAAATAGTCACGACTTGTTAGTCAAAAATGTGCGACTAAATTATAGCATTGTGGTCGTAACAAGATGACGCCTTCAAACACATATCTGCGGATCAG
This sequence comes from Papaver californicum, assembly GCA_023531435.1. NCBI lineage: Eukaryota > Viridiplantae > Streptophyta > Magnoliopsida > Ranunculales > Papaveraceae > Papaver > Papaver californicum. Next base: position 7,590,013 of record JAJJMC010014687.1, read on the forward strand.
TCTCTGTTTACTTAAGAAGCTACTCTTCATAAAATAAAATAAAAGCCGGACATTCCATCCAGGTGTCGATGTGCTCCAGATCTCCGACTATTCGAATACGGATGGACGGTGGGCGTGGTTGGCCTTGCGGCTAATTTATAATTTTAATAAATGAATTTGAGTCGTGTCATATACATGTTTTTGTTTGATACTAATTATGATATTGATTATCTAGAACTGTACAGAAAATACAGTTGATACGATATGATCCCATGTATCATGACAGCTGAATGGTGGGTATGGTCCCCATAAGATAATGAGGTAAGACTTTTAACATTTTAGGGAAGTTTGACCAGTCAAATGACATTTCCATGATCTTATTTATTTCTGAAAACAAAGGAAGAAGGAAGGAATTGGAGCTTAAGTTTTTTTTCATGGAACTCTTCTGATTCTGTAGATTTGATGAGAAAGCAACACCGTCCATCAAACTTGGTCCCACTTCATCTCCAACTCCCACTCCCACTAACAAATGTGGTTGTCATGGTCCACTGGAGCAGTACCCTAACTAACCATGATAGATGATCCACTTCCCATGATTATAACTTCCATATTCCCTGTTGGTGTGGGCCTAGTGGTTGCTAACCAAGTAGTCCTCAAAACCAAATGGCTCGTACCGAGACAATTGTTTTTACTTTACAAATGTCTGCGTAATTCTTCTTTTATCCCATCCATGATTGGTGGTTACGAGATGACATGGCCGGTCTAAAATTATTTTACTCTTCATTGTTTAAATTTATGTTTTCACTTTTTTTCCCCTGTTATAACAAACTAGATTTAGGACAGTTTTTGATTTAAACGTGATTACACCTACGAAATTCCACTCTCCTCTATCTTACCAAAGTTCATTGGTTTCGAAAGCAACCCGCCACACACCACAATATACATCCTTTTTGAGTTGGAAATAGTTAAATTAGTAGACATCCATTGTTTGCAATTTTGTTAGTGACATTTAAAGGGTCTCCTACCCTAGAATGGTTAGATCTGTTAGTTTTTTAGTTTTAGTTATGTTATAAAAAAAAGACATCTATTAATCGAAAAACCAATGTTGTCAAATTAGAGATGAATTAAATTGAATTGAATTGAATTGAATACATCCTTTATCAGGAAATGAATTAGTTGAATTAGAAACTAATGATCTTGACTTACATCCGCTATCAAGATAATGAATTAAATTAGAAAGACTTATGGCTAGCGTGGTGATCAGATGATGGTGATAATATTTTTTAATGGATCAGGTAAACAATCAAAACACAAAAAATATCTTAATTAATAAAATGGAAAATGATCTTTTATTCACTAAAAGCACGAAAAACAACTCTTGAACAATTATATTTAATAAAAATATCTAGGTTGGTGAATAATAAATCCAAACCCGTGTTTATTGTTCATGATTCAAATTCAACCAGTAAAGTAGCAATTGATAAGCTAATGATGCGAGGTTTTTTTATCAAGATGATGAATTGAATTAGAGAGGTTCATGGCTAGAGTGATGATGTGATGGTAATGATAATACTTCTTATGGATCAAGGTAAAACATCAAGAACACCATAATCCAAAAACAAAAAATTACGCAAAGAACACAAAAAATACCACAAGAACATTTATTTTTTTTATCTAAATATCTAGGTTCACACTATTTTGGTGAATAAAAAATATGAACCCGCGTCTATTGTTTATGGTATAGACATTTTATCCCACAAAATTTATTTTATAAATTGTTTGAATTAGGTTCAGACTTGTTTGCTTGAAGAACCTCTGAACCTTTAATTTCTATTTCCAGATTAACTCATCCAAGGATGACACAACTAAATGGACAAATTATACCTCCATGGAAGCATCATTGGATGAATTACAGTTCACAAGAAAAATTAAGTCTAAATTAATCTTTAAGGTATCCATCATTTAGGCTATAAGTGAAGGAAACAAACAATGCAAAAGGTATAATTTTCCCTTATTTTGAGCCCAATTATGAATACCTAAGAGATTGACTTAGAAATTTAGTTTTTTTTTTTTGTGAATTGTAGTTCATCCAATGACATTTCCAAATAGCTATTATTTTCTATTTTTCATCATTATTGAATGAGTTATAATTGATTGGGCACATGGTGTCAAATATGATAATAGAAAGGAAAAGTTCAAATGTTTTCGAAATAAAAAGTTCAAAACCTATTTATGTTTCCTTCGCTTTGAGACCAAATATGAACATCTTAGAGATTATATAGATTTTAATTGGTACTTTTAATTAATTGTAGTTCATCCAAAGACGTTTCAACAGAGGTTTAATATGGGATCATTATTGACTGAGTTATGATTGATTGAACATAAAGTGATAAGGATGAAAGTAGAAATAAAAGGTTCAAAGGTTCTCTTAACAAATAAGTCTGAACCATGAACAATAGACGATGTTTAGATTTTTTCTTTACCAAAATAGTATGAACTTAATTTTTTTTTTTTTTTTAAGGTGTTCTTGGGAAAAAAAAAGATGATTTTTTAAAATTGAGATAGTGTCCTTGTTCTTTACTCTAATCAATTATGAAGTATTATCATCACCATTCTAGCAGTAAATCTCTCTAAATCAATTTAATCCATCATCTGATAATTGTTTTTGAGGTGTTCAATCATGGAAGAATAAGTAGATAGATAAGATGGTGGTCTTGTTGTTCATGTTAATACAAGTGATGATGATGGTGGTGGTGGGTTTGAGAACTCGTAAGCTTTTCATGATCTCAAAGAAAAAGATTAAAAAAGAAAATGTGTACGATAATCATATAAGGGGTGTTCCATAAATCGTTAAGGATAGGGTGCGAATAATAGTGCATTATGCAGCTATTTTCTCGACTGCATAACAGGTCATGCAGCCATTTTTATAGCTGCATATAGGGCTGCACATCAGGTCGGGTGGGTCGGGTTTGACCCCACCCGCACCCGACCCGCCAGTTGGCGGGTGACTGGAGTATTCATCCGTACCCAACCCGCCGTAGGACGGGTCGGGTCGGGTGCGGGTGGAAAATCAATTTTTCTATGAAATCTGAAAGGTAGTACAAAATAATGAAATAATAAAAATCTGACTCTGAGTGTTGTACAAAACCGGTCCCAGATTTTCATGATATCACATCGAGAGAGTAGCTTTGATCCTCCTTCCTTACCGTTAACTCTAAGAAGGTGAACAAAACTATTTGAATACACAACACCATGCAACAGATGTGTTGTTGTTCCCAACTGAAGATGAACCCACTCTTCCAGTTCATCTTTAGTCATCACATAATTACACGACTTGCACATAAAATCAGGAAGTTGCAGTATATCACCACAGCTGGTACATGGTTTACTGTACCCATCGGTTGAACTATATAGTCCTGACCTAATTATGAAATGGTAACGCTTTGCACATACTGGATGTTCACTCCAACCTGAAAATATAAGCATGAAATTTAGCACCCTGGATTTTAATTATTTTTCTATAAACGGGTCGACATAATTGTACACGATTCAATCACATAATTTAGTAAATTTCATCATAAATAAATGCGCAATACAACACTAACCCATTTTTAAACCCTTGTTAGTCCACTAAATGTGAAACCCAAACAACAACAGTAATCAAAACCAATGATGTGGTAAAGATAACAAACATAAAAGTAGGAAAACGTGTTTGTGTTTTATGCAGATAATCACAAAAATAAAAAGATAACAATAATAGACATGAAATGGGATTGTTCTTCAAGTTTGAAGAGAGACAAAATGGGAAATGAATAATGAACAACAACTTCTACCTCCCTGTCTTTCTCCCAAAAACTTCAGATAAAGGATTATACAATGGAGTTGGTAATGGAGAATATCTACAAACATGGCAAGATTACAATAAGGATTAAGTTTAAGTCGAGCATAACTCAAATAACTGAATAAGATGAAAATAATGTCTACAAGACTATATTAATCAAGCATCATTCTCAACATGTCATCATTTTTCTAATTACATAAACATATTGAACACACCCAATCACTACTTAAATCTTTCTCATTCAGATTGAAACAAATCTAAATCCCAACCACACAAAGAGATTGAAACAAATGATATAAAACATAGATTTAAGCAGTGATTGAGAAAGATTTTGTATTAGAACAAATAAAATACAAAACAGAGAGATTGAAACAAATCCTCAAATTGTAAAACCTAGGGTTTCAATGTTTTATACCTTTTAAAATCTAGACTTTCAAATAATGGTATACTACTGGTGAACGTGATGATAAACGAATAATGGTGAGTGGTAGTGCGGCGCTGTGGTGGTGGTAGTATGAGAGTGGGTGAGAAGTGAGAACAATAATATGTTGAAAGCACATAGAGGAAATACTTGCCTCTGAAATGAACAATTTTTATAACCATAAAACTCAGTAATCAAAAGAAACAATCAATTTAACCAAACCCCCAATTCAAAAATAAAAACTCACCAGCTCTTGAGTCTTGATAAAGATTCTTCAATGGATTTCGCAACTCAGCATGGTCAGGACAAGAGGAGAAACAGGAGGAGGAGCTTCAGATGAGGTAGTAATTGGAAATATGGAATAGTCAGATGAGCTTCAGATGAGGTAGTAACAAAGGGTTTAGAATTTAGAGAGACGGAGAAGATTGGAAGAAGATTAGGTTGAGTAGAGGAGTTAGGTCGAGAGAATCAGAGAAGAGAGATTTGTTTTCATCTCCAATCGACGGCTCAGATTAAACAAAACTATCTAATCCAAGGGATAGGAAATAAGAATTTTTTTGGCGGGTCGGGCGGGTGGGTCGGGTAAGAGAAGGTGTCACCCGCACCCGACCCGCCAGAAGACGGGTAAAGGAAATTGTCACCCGCACCCGACCCGGGTCGGGTCAAAACTGGCGGGTGCAGGTCGGGTATGTGCAGCCCTAGCTGCATAATAGATTATGCATCTATTTTTTTTTGTTGATTTCAGTCGGCATAATGCATTATGCAGCCACTACGAAAAAATATACATGCAATAGTACAAACACCATAAATGCAAAAAACAAGAAAATAAACTTACAAAAATTCTACGGTTATAATATATAATAAGTCTTGCAATTACAATATGAAAAGTAGAATTATTTGTTCGTCATCAACATAATAATAAATCAAAGTGAAATAAACGAAAATCTATATGCCTGAAAAATAACATTAAAAAAAGATGCATAACGAATTATGCAGCCACCACAAAGGTACATAACATATTATGCATCCATATTTTGGTTCATGCATCCACTAATTTGGTTGTGCATTTAGCCATTTACTAAAACAATGCATATGCCTAAATATGCAACCACTAAAGATATTTTCCAAAAGAACTTAAATTTGATACCGTTGTCTATACTCGTTGTGTATATCTTTTTGAAATCTTTCTAACGAATTAAAATTTGTATTATTTCGAGGTGGTTTGTTAGATAAGCTATATTTTAGTTTTTTAGATAATTATAACCCCGAGAGATATCGTTTATATCTCATTTTATTTAAAAATGGCAGTTAAGCCATAAAAAAAAGAAAAACATAATTTCAAAATAATGGTCTCTCAATAAAATTTCCACAAAAAAAGGGTCTCTCACCGAGTTTTTGAAAAGGTAGGTTTTGAAGTGAAAAAAACTTAAAATATAGGGGTGAGCAAAACACCCAAATCCGTGGATTTTACCCGACCCAATTCACAAGTTGGTGGGTGAACATTCGATTCGTCTCTCGACGAATTGGACATGGATAATTTTATGAAACCCGAAGTTTTCACGGATTGGACACGGGTGAAACATCACCCATTCGTTGGACACCCAGACCTAAGGATGATATTGGTATTATACATATATATGAAGGTAATTATAAGAAATCGGTAGGTCACATTGATAGTTTTATATGATTAAGGCTTAGTCTTTTCCCTGTTCGACGATTCCCTACCTTGTTCTCTCTGTTTTTTTCCTACATTAAATGTTCATTTATTTCGTTGTGAGTAGAAAATTTACATCATCTTCTCTATAAGCAATTACTTAAATTTTCATTAATCCAACAAGACGTTATACATTACTCTTGTTATGTTGTAGTTACTCAAATTTCAGTAACCTAGAAAAAGTGAATTGGATTAAGTCAGAAAATGTCGTCTTCGGAAATTAGAACAACTCAACTTTATATTCGTGAACCAAAAAAATGTTAAAGAACAAAAAGAAATCCATTCAAATAATTAGGGAAATTCAAGTAATAAACCTAGGAGTACCGATCTCCGGCATATCAATCCTCTTGAATCAAATTTTTCACCGTTGTAAGCATTCGAAAAATACAGAAAGACTTTAGAATCAATATTTGGCTTCCCCGAGAAATGCCTTTATTCAATTGGTTATACAGGATTGATACATAATAATAATAAGTTAGGACAGTTCAGGTGGCAATTATTCAATAAACCCCGCCTCCGTTGAGGTCTCTTCTGAAATGGGAAATGATATGCTTCTTTCTTCCATCACGAGTTGTTCCATCTGTTGAACGTCCATTTATTCAGAACCTCTGGAACTTGAAATACACTCTACCTATTTATAGAAGATAAAAGAATCATTGAACAAAATCCATAAATCCACCAACATCCAGTCTGTTAATCCGTTCACCCGCATGTGTCAAATTCGACGGGTAATAAACCGGGCGTGGATAGAAATTTCAAATCTGTTTTTTAGACGGATTGTGTGCGGATATATCAAATCCGTATCCATCCATCTATTACTCACCCCCAAAACCTATCCAAACCTTACCGTGTTCTTAGAACAATACATGGTTTAGCTGATATAAAAAAATTAGTGACCTAACTGAAATATATATTATTTTCATTTTATAGTCATAAACTAAAACTCATCAGGAAAAAAAATAAAACCCTAGCCGAACCCTAATGTGTTCTTCGTATACAAAGGTTTGGTTAGTAAAAAAAAATTGTCGACCCAGCTGAACCTTGTGTTATTCTCCATTTTATAGTTATAAATCAAAATTCAGACGGGAAAGAAAATAAACCCTAGCCGAACCTTGTCTTGTTTTTCTTTTTATAATTAATGATTAAAACTCGGTTGAAAAGAAAAAAAAATCTCTAATACTAAGTTAAATCCATTCAAATTAATCATCTAAGACCTAATTAATCACTAATAATATAAGAGCACTTTCGTATTAACGGAAATATATTAAGACATACGGAGGCGACGATTATATCCAGACGCTCCGTGAATCAGGTGACCATCTGAGTTAAATTATCTTCAACCGATTTCAACAAATCTTAATCTTCTGATTCTTGCATGTCCATGATTTTTTAAGTTTTTTCTCAAATTTCGTCTCTTATTAAGCTTTCACCTCCTTTTCATATCTCTTTTTGTTTTTTTGTTTTTTTGTTTTTCCAGAACTAGTTTATCTTGAATTTAATGAATTTAAGAAAAATAATCTCAGTATCAGTAGTTCACCTGATTAGGGTTAGCACCGGTTCCATTTCCGGCTAATCGATTAGTTTACCGGCCATGTAGCCCATTAGGGGCCATCGATTCTTTGCAGTATCCTTTTCTTCTTCTTATGGCGACTTTTCCCTTTTATTTGCTGGTTCTTTTTTGGTTGATGATTGAGAATTTAGATGTTATCCCCATTAAGAGAAGATGTCGGTGATTGGTGAGAGTTGGCAATTGTGGTTGAATTTCACTCGGACAAGCTCTTCTTTGAAGTTCTCTCAACCTCTATTTGACGGATCTTATTTACAACAAGTTCTTAACTGCTGGTTTGGATTCAAATTTATCTCATCTTATGGGTTCCTGGGTAAGTCTTCAAATGTTTATAATTAATGCCTTTGCTTTGTTGATTCTCTTATTAAGTTATTATGATTCCATCTGTTTGTTCTTCTCCTTTCCCTCCTTGTCTGATGTCGAGTAATTTGATTAAATGTCTTTTAGAATTTGCCCAACATATGAGGTTTTGAGTTTGTTCTTCATCTATTCTATACGCCTCAATTGTTTGTTGTATTGCCTGTTTTTCTTGTCTTCTTCAGCTGTTTTTATCCTTCTATTTTTGTGTTGATCTCATGGTTTGGTCGCTGCTTCTGAACTATTTGGATGTCCTTTGTCAACCTTTAGACTGGTATTCCATTGTTTCCCTTATCTCGTCTCTCTTTGTTGATGCCCGTCAAATAGTTCAACCATTAAACTATTTGGATTTCCTTTGTCAGCCTTTGGTCTGGTATACCATTGTCTCCCTTGTCTCTTCTTTCTACCGATGATTCAATTTCTCCATTGTCAAATAGTTCAACCAGTGATTTAATTTATGGAACAAAATTTCTTTAAAAAAAAGTTTTGCAACCCTGGTGGTAAACTTTCTTAGCTCTGCAACCCCCTGAAGAACAGTTCCCATGTATATGTTGTTTAGGCATATTTTGGGGACAATTTTAATTCATAATTTCCTATCATTTTCTCCATCTTCTTTCGATAATCCCTAGTGGTATTTTTGATTGTATTTCTTCGTCCTGATCTAATCATGATGGTGGTCTTAGTTGTTTCGTGGATTGCAAAGGCATTATTAGATTTTTCTAAGTGCAAAGGCATTTTAGAGTCCAACATCTGATTCTAGTCCAATCATTACCTCAACCAGCAACATTCTTCACTGTCACCATACTCTTTTCAATACTACAAGAATTGATTGGTTCCCTCAATAGCGTTATAGGGTCGGTAAGGCGTCCACAGTAATGGGATCAAACCCAAAGATCAAAGACTAAAAATTTTAGTCTTTGATCCCGTCCAAACACAACGGATTCACCATTAAAAATGATCGGGCAGTGGTCTAGGATAACACTTATTGTTGGGCGGACGTCTGGGTATACGTTTGTTGAGACGGGCGGTTTTCTAGTATAACGCTTGCGTGAGGCGGTCATCTGATTGAACGTTTGATGTGGGACGGTAACGAAGATTACGACTGATGATAGACGGTAGACAAATCACTTCCCGGTTCCAACCATCTAAACCCGCTTCCAAATTATTAGATTTTATCCAACCATCTAAACCTGCTTCCAAATCATTTCATTTCACCAAACCAATATGCTTTTCTTCCCGGTAGACAAATCACGGATAATATCATCATTTTCCATGAATTAATCCACTTCATAAAAACCTCCAAAGCTAAACAAGGTTTTTTGGCGTTAAAGCTTGACCTTTCTAAATCCTTTGAACGTGTGGAGTGACTTTTCTTAAAAAATGCTTTATTAGCCTTTGGGTTTAATCCAATTTGTGTCAATCTTATAATGCAATTTATTACCACTTCTTTTTCTCAATTCTGCTCAATGGCTCTCCCGGTCCTAATACATGTACATCTAGAGGAATTAGACAAGGTGATCCTCTCTCACCCTCTCCCATCCTTATTTGTATGAAAATTTTGTCTAGACTCCTGGATAAAGCTATTTTGGATAAGAAATTATCGGGTATCAAAATTAAAAAAAAAAATGCCCCAACCATTTCCCACCTTTTTTTTGCCGATGATTGCTTTCTTTTTACCAAAGAAGATTTAGGAGAAGCTAAAAACTTATTAGAAATACTTAACCTCTTTGGTCAAATTACGAGTCAATTCTAATATGGTATCCTCATCCCTAAGATTCACCATAAACATAGTAAAATAATTCCAAAATTTTTAAAAGTCATGTTTCTCACAAAAAATGATAAATAAATGGGTACCCTTCTTTTCTTCGGTAAAAATAGAAAGGAAAATTTTGAACCCTTACTTCAAAAATATTATTTTTCTCTTTAAGGTTGGAAATCTAAAATCTTTTCCCAAGCGGATGAAACTGTCCTTATCATATCCATTTTACAATCTTACTCTACTTATCAAATGCAATGCCATGCTTTACCAAAAACAACTTTAGACAATCTGGATCATATTTAAAAAGATTTTTGGTAGAACAAAGATAGGAAGAAAAACAAAGGTAGTTATTTAAAAGCTTGGACAGCCATGTGTAAATCCAAATCACAAGGAGGTTTATGAACTAAAAACCCTCACAAATTCAATATAACATTATTAACAAAACTTGCGAGAAGACTCCTTCTTGAACCTAATAGTCTTTGGGTCAAAATTTTAAAAGCAAAATATTTCTCAAAGACTCACCCCTTTAACTCAAGGAAAAAAATCAAATCTATCTTGGATTTGGACTAGCATTAAAAATGGTCTAGATATGATAAAAGATAACTACATTTGGCAAGTTAAAGATGGAAATCCACAAATATCTGGAATGATTCTTGGATTTCCAATATCCCTAATATCCCTAATCCTCATAGGAATGATGAAAATATACCTCAGTTAGTTAATGAATTAATGAGCCAAGATGAACAATGGAATATCCCTCTTTTCAAAAAAAAAAATACATGACTTGGCAAAACAAAATTCTATCTATCTCTCATAATTTAGAGTTTCTTGATACTTCTAAATGGAAACACCATCCTTCAGGAAATTTCTCGGTCAAAAATATTTATAATTCTGAATAGGTCACCCAAATAGCATTACAAATCTTCCTTGGAAGAAAATATGGAATTTAAAAGCCATACCGAGGATTAAACTTTTCCAATGGAAACTAGCAAATAAAGCTCTACCTATAAACAACCGTTTGGATAAGTTTAACACCGGAATAGATTCTTCCTATGCTTTTCGTTCCTCAAACATCAATGAAACTGAACAACATTTTTTTTAGATTGAGTTTTTTCTAGATCCATCTGGCTTTACTAATCTCTTTCCATAGGAAATAACAACCTTTCCTCGATAAAAGAGTGGGTTTTTCCTGGTTAAACTCACCAACTCATTCTAAATTCTCAAAAAAATAGTCACCATATTATGGTTCATATGGAAACACAGGTGTTCGGTAATCTTTGAAAGAATCACCAATTCTCCCCATAATCTAACAAATCAAATAAACAATTTCTTCCAAGAAGAAAAATACAACTTTCCCTCGACCTCTGGTCATACCCTAACTCTTAAAACATCAAATGAGATGGGACCTCTTGGGGAAGTAGACTGGATCATATTCATCGACACATCTTTCAAAGAAGATGATCTATCTATGGGATATGCATTCATTTTGTACTCGTTGGAAAACGAAGCTTTCATGCATATTGAAGCGGGATCAAGTTGGGCGTCTTCAGCTCTCCATGCAAAAGCTATATCACTTCTTAGGGCATCATTCTGGCTCCAAAACAACACACTATCAAGTGTTACCATTTTCACAGATTGTAAACAACTTGCAGACAACAACATCCATAAAAGTACGACATCACAATGGATAAATGAAAACACTATATACCAAGCTACTGCTATTTGAAGAAGTTACCTCAAGCACAAGTACAGTACATCAATAGGAAGAATAATAAAGCATCAGGAAAATTGGAAAAAAAAACAAGAATCAGGAAACTTCAGCAAATATCATTTCATATCCAACATGTAATTTATAAAAAGAACATTTGTTTTAATCTCGACAAAAAAGAGATTGATTATCTGCTGTACTATTTGAATTAGTTAATAAATTGCAGGTCTTTATAAAAAAAGAAGAAGAAATATATTAATAAAAGGCTTTGAGTTTTATTAGAATACTCTCACAAGTTGGGGGATACTCACAGTTATATGGGACCTGATTTTGGCTAAGGGGGTATTTCTTCTAATAATAAAATGTCTATAATGTCCTTACACTAATAAAATAAAAAGAAAACCATCAATTGGTATCCCCCTCATTGTTTTTTTCACCCGACTATTCTCCTTCTTCTCCTCTTCTACTCTCAATCCATATTTCATTGTCGATTCTCTTCGTTGATTAATTCCTTCTATAAAAATGCCTAAAATGAAACACTGTAGTAGGTCATGCCTTGATCCTGGAGCTGGAATTGCTTCTCAAAATAAAGAGAAACAAGTTTTGAAAGGTAAATTGCTTGCAATTGCAAATCAAGAAAAGGAAGAGAACTTCGACGATCAATCGCTAGGGAAATGGCTCTGGTGAGAAGAAGGTAAGTGATTCCCATCAATTTAATTTTGGTTTTGCAGTGTTATGATTGATTGTTTTAGATTTTAAATCAAAAATTAGGGAAAAATTGGGGTCTTGTGTAACAATCGGTATTGGTAAGCAGTTGAATTCAATCTCGACTTTCACTTTCGACATTGCTTGTTAATTTGAACACAATACCGACTGTGATTTTCGGTATTAGTTTGGGTTTCAATTCAATACCGACTTAGATAATGTTAGGAGTTGACATTGCATATATTGATGGATTTCAATGCCGACAGTAACTTGATTTGTCTGCCTCTTTTATTTAAACATTCGGCATTGCACTTTGCTTAATAAGCAATGCCGACAGTTACTTGTACATCCTCTTTTTTTAAGTACAGTCGGCATTACGCTTTAACTCCTAACATGATTCAATGATGACTTCTAGGTTGTAATGCATATTTTATTGATGGGCTTTGATGTTTATGTCTTATTATTTAGGATGAAGAATAAAGCCAATAAAGGGTCAAAGGAACTTGCAGCTTTGAAAGGAAAGGATGTTGACGCCACTCCACCGTTCCTTCCAAACTGTCATGGTGGCACTAAACGATTAGGGACAAACAACCAAGGTGATGATAATCCCCCAAGGAATCATAGTATTCTATCCCTACGTGAACCTACTGAAGAGGAGTTGATGTTAGAAAGATCTCAACCCGAAAAAGAAAAAATTCATGAAGAACAACAAATTCCCAAAGAAGAGCAAGTTCAAGGAAAGAAAAGAGGCAAAACATCACCGAAAGTAAAAAAGGGCCATACACCCGTTGAAAACCTAATGCTACCTGACCGCGAGGATGGCCATTTTTGGGTTGAACCGGATGACCATGAACTCTTATTCGGCTACAAAGATTTGTGGGCTCATATCGTCTATAAAACATATGTAAGATTATCCTACTTTTGCCCTGTATTATTATTAATTTTGTGATCGTTTATTTATGTTTTTGTACGTTTTCATTTTCTAGGATCATGAGAATGCAGTACGTATCAATAGACAACAATCGATGCCTGTCTGGGATTTGGAAAATGAATGTCAAGGTATTAAAGAGCTAGTGGAAGCATCCGGTTTCTTACATGCGGTCCTCAATTACGTGGATTATGATGTTGTTACGGTGAATTGCTTCACCGAAAGGTTTTATAGTGAAACTGATACCATGTATATCCCGGTTGGTGAAATGTCCTTCATCCCCGATGATGCTCATCAAATTCTAGGCCTTAATGTTCAAGGTAAAGCTGTTTTAGAAGTAAATTACACAAAGGATCTAGGTTGGGAACAGTTGCACGTTCTTACTAATAAGTTGTTTAGTTGGGATAAAGCAACTTGAAAAGAAAATTTCCATGTTAGTGGTCAGTATACAGTCAAGAAGTTGAAGCTAGTTTTGTTAAAGGAAACCTTTGGAGGGACAAAGGAAAATCAAAACTTGACCACCGAAGAGATTCGCGTACAACCGCTACATATTTGTTATATGTGTTGGGGACTAGGATCTTTCCGGACATAAGTGGAAGCCGGGTTAGTGCAAACTTCTTGCAGTTGTTGGATCCTTTGGAGGATTTTGTAAAATACTCATGGGGCACTGCAGTTATTGCACACTTGATGGGAGAGATGCGGAAGGCTAGCAAGGCGGGAACTAACCAATTTGTTGGGAATTTCACTCTCCTCCAGGTAATAATTTATTTAATTGTTATTTTGTCGATCTCTTAATATACTGTTTAATTTTGATTTTTACATAGGTAATATATATATATATATATTATTTTGACATAGGTTTGGGCGTACGAAGTGTTGTAACTCCCGATAATGTTACATTCTACAATGGACAGTTGTTTCACACAAACGGATATGTCATGTACGATCCATTGCATGTAATGCGACAACTTAGCTTTAAGCAAGAAGTTGTGGGGGAGTCTTCACAACACATTTTTAGACATGACTTTCGCTTGTGCTTTTCAACTTCAAAAAAGACTATCACAAGTTACACACCAAGACCGGTCCTAATGCATTGAAGGGAAAGGGAAAAACATTATATGCTAAACTGGAGTGCTTGGACGCTTGCGGTGAACGTCCGTGAAGTCGATCCACAATATAACCAAGAATACCGTAGTTACTCTCATCATTATGTGGTACACCCTCCGTCCTTTGTAGTTCCCCGACCAATAATGATGGAAACAACCGCTTTTACTCCCCCTTCTCCTCCCAAATCTCCTAATTCACTTCGAAATTTATTTTCATCCGTGGTACATTTTATTTTCATGTTTTTGTATATTTTTAATGTTTTCCGCTTACTCTTTTCGTTTTATATTGTGTATTGTCGTTCTTCTTATGTACGTCTAATAAATTTTTGTTTGTTTACAAGCGAAAGCGACTTACTAGAGTTGGGAAATGGATTAGTTGCAAGGTGGATAAATGAGTTTCTTCAAGCGTCTGTGAGCTGACTCCACAATACTAGTGGCTTCAGATGGCTCTAACGGTGTACCTTTTGCATGATGGGTCAGCGAGAAAATGGGGAGAGCAGCTTAAGCTATTAGGTGTAAGCGTTTTCCATAGGTGAATTTTTTAGTTCTTCCTATTTGACCCGAAACCGATCGATCAAGACATGAACATGTTATAACGATTCGTCCATACCCGTACAAATTTTTCTTTGTATGGATCCAACCAATTTTTCTTACAATAAGAGACCACGCTTGGGTACCTATCATTCCACCGAGCAATAAACTTCTTCAAATTTTCTTCATATCTAGTCTCAGTGATGAACTAAATCAATGAATCCCAATCTCCTAGAAAACTCAACAAACGTTCATGAATTTCTTTATGTTCTTCGTCCACTTCCTCTTGAATCTTTTTTATAGCTTCTTCTTGTTGTTCCGGTGATAGTTGGCTTATGCGAACTTCTTCCTCAAGAGCCTTTTTCTTTGACTTCTTCATATCCTCCTTTGGAGGTTCAATAACCGCATGAAAATTTTTCTTCACGATGTTCACTATGTGGAATGTACAAAGGAAATTTTGTGCATCCTGGAAAACATCAAAAATGGCGGTCATTAATGCGTCATCCTTATCGGTTATTATTATTATCCTTGGAAGATCATTTCCCCGGAAAAAAACTTCAATTGTTGTAGTGCCCAAATATAATTGTAATCCTTTTCGTTTCTCATAAAACACTAAGCCAACTTGAATATTTCCTTGTCCGATGTATGACCCATGATGTTGAACAACGACATATAGTATTTGTTTGTCTTTTAAGTGCAATCCATCATAAGAACCGGAAAGAATGATTGAGCCAATTGCGCCATCAACGGATGAGCAATGAATATTTGAAGGATATTACCGTCCGATCCAATTTTTTCCTTGTGTGTGTAGTTGTGATCGGAAGCTAACTTTAGAAACTCTTGCATAAACGACCTATCTTGCCGACATTCCCTTCTTATAATTTCTTCCGCACTATAAATTGTATTTAAGGAAGACTCATTAGTTTTATTCTTCTCTTTGATGCCGACAAGCATTTGACTTGGTACAGTGCGTGTAACACTCAATATCTTTACTTCCTCAAATTCATGAGGTTTTAGCTTCACAACTAAGGAGTGCCCAACAAAAGACTCTGGATCCAGATGGTTATGGCGACCGTTCCACACTTTCATTTTCCATACATTTCCCTTCAAATTGAACACAAGCTTGAAGGGGCATCCATCCTTCCTCAAAATAGTCTTGTATACCCTATTAGTCTTCTTTTCATATACATAATCCTTTCTCTTCTGGATGTTCCTTTCTTAAGACCCAGCTCTCTCTCAAGTCATTTCAAACCGACTATATTTTCCTTGATGGTTTGTCACTAACACACACTTATTCTTGAGAGCCGTTTCTTTAGCTCAATTAATTGCCTCATATTTACTCCCGAATTCCAAATCAGTCGCATACTTATCCGAAGTATCTGGACCCAACTGTCCCACAGGCCAAGGGTGAAGAACGATCTAACAAAAAAAGAATTTTTTTTCTTCAATATAGCATGTAGTCGGCATTGCCGAAAAATCAAACAATGCCGACTCCAGGTACAGTCGGCATTGCATTCATCACATTTCAATGCCGAATTTTATCACATAAACCACATCTAACACACCAATACTTGATTATTTGGAGCACTTGTATCATTAGTTTCTTCATTTCCCTTGTGTGGCTCTACACTTGTTCCTTCATTTGAAGCTTGACTTAGGGTTTCATTAGGGGTTTGATTGATGATTTGATTTGGGGTTCTTTCATGGATGAAAGTTTGATTCTCCACAAAAAGTTGCAATAAGGAATCATTAAAATCAATGTAAGCACCTTCTATTTGGTGAGATGAGGATTCACCAATATCAAATTCCTCACTAGATACTCTCATATCATTCAAATTTCCAAAAAAATTCTTATTCTTCTACAAAAAGAACTAAGACTTAAAAAAATAAAGAAGATAAAATAAAAATATAAGTTTAATCAAGGCTTGGAGGATACTCAAAACTAACACTTGGGGGATACTCAAGGCTAATTTATTCATTGCCAAAATTATTTGGATAAGAGATTTTTCAAATTACTTCATAATGTTTGTTTGTTTTTGAATATCCCTTAATGTATGAGAATATTTCCCAATTGAGGGTTTACAAAATTCATTTATTACCCAGTGATCCTATTTTGTCTTTTTTAGTAGAACACAATTCTTTTAAGGAGACCTCTGTTTCCTCTACTAGGAAACATCACGCCCATGAACTCAAGGGCGAAGCCCATTTATGCTTAATTGCACTCCTTCAGTAAGGATTTCTTTTCCCCGAGCCATAATAAAATTTCTGGCTCCGCCTATGCATGAGCTCAAGCCTGCATTTATAGACCAAGTTTTGAAGGTAAGCAGAACTCAAAATTCCAGTGGTAACGGGAGGAAAAAAGTTTGTTGGTTGTCGTTTATCACAATAAAACATTCTACTGTTATAGAAGTCAAGTCAAGTTAAGTCAAGTCTAACCTCACCAACATCAAGCATCGTCATCTAAATTACTAAAATATTCTGGAATTGGATTTTGACAACTACTTAAGATGTGATTATTGTATTAATACCCCGTACCTACGAAACCCTTGTGCATGTCTCATGTGCAGCTTTTGCAGCCGCTTACTGTATATGTGCATTACTGCATATATCACCGTAGATTTAGTTGGTGCAATCCTTTTGGACCTCAGTAAATTGTTTCAGTTCCTGTTAAGTCAACTCATTACTGCAGTAACACTCCAGTGTTGTGCTTCAACAATGATGATGTTTACCGGTGAAAGTCCAATGCTTACTTTAAAATAGTGATTATAGAAGTTTTCAAGCAGATAGGGATATGGAGGAAGATATCAATATATCAGCACCATATTACTAATAATAAATCGTTATGAAAAGGTTCGCGTAATATATATATATCCATAATTGATGTCTATCTCATTAGACATTAGTGAGTATGGGTATATACATATTGAACACAAATACCAGACAACACACTCAACTCAAATTATTGGAGATTCCCTTGGCAGTGCTTTCTAAAGCTATAGGGACATATGAAGAGATACTTGATCTCAATAGCAAACAATGGAATGCCTAAATATGCAGCGAATATCTCTTTCTCTAACAAAATTAAAAGAACGTTGTTCATGAATCTCATTCGATAAGCTTATATGTAAGTTGAAATATTTTTAGCAATTACTGGGATTCATTAGTAAGGAGATAAATTCAACAGATTATCTCCCTGCTGAGAAATTGATGGAATGCAAAGATGAAAAACACCAAACTCACATAAAATTATACCGCCTTATCCGAGAACACGACAAACATGCAGCAAAGAGAAATCCGTCGGTTGTCGTCTAGTTATTGTTGGATCTGCAACAATAGAAAGCACTAAACAGAAGAAGTTGCTAAGGTTAAGAAATCACTGAATTGATATCACACACAATGGACAGAGCCACCTGCTCAGCAAATTGTCCTTAACACAATAGTCCATGGGTACTCCTCAAGAATGAGAGAAGCTATACCCCCACAACGGAGATGTGTCCAGGATAAAACTGCCCATTATGACTAGTATAAGCACAATACTAGTCACCCTCAAACGAACTCAACAACAATTTAGAAGGAAGGAAAATAAACAAGCAGTGTGCGCAAAACAAAGCAATAAGGGGGGAAAAGAAGACAGGATAGTAACTGCTTTTGGAGTGAGTTCAAATGAAGAAATTCGTTTTCTTTTATAGGTAGAAGAAGATAGCTTTAATGAAAATCAATTCCATGCATGAAGCACGGACATAAAGTTTGAAATTCAATTCCATGCATGAAGCACGGACATAATGGTTAAAACGAAATTAAAACGGTCAAGAGTAATCCTCGCCTAAAATCTCGCCGGGTCAGACGCCCCCCACAATAAAACGAAATTTAATTTAGTTTTAAATTTTTTAAGGCAATATATTATGTTCAAAAATGTAAGTCTTGGTTGGCCCGCAGCCGCAGCTACGCCCACACTCGCAACACACACTCATGCCCGCAGCCGTAGCCACAGTCACACCCGCAGCCGCAGCCACAGTCCGCAAGTCCACAAGTCTGCAAGTCTGCAAGTCTGCAAGTCTGCAAGTCCACAAGCCCGCAAGCCGCAAACAGCGAAACGCAAGACGCAAGACGCAAGCGCACTCGAGCCCAAGCCCGTGCGTGCGTGCTTCGGTGCGAAGCACCACGCGTGTGTGAGAAGCATGGTTAAACCAATTAGCCCATAGCCTTAGTCCTCCCCCAACCACAAAAGTGTCTAAACCCCTAAGGGCCCTCCCTTAGAAGCAACTTTCTAGGTAATAAGGACCGGAATCATCTTTAGTTTCTCCAATGTGGGACTAAAGGTTCATTCACCAAAGTGAAAAATGAGCTAGTGTTCCTTAGTGACTTCTAGGTCGTAAGATCCATTCCCATCAAGACCAAAAACATTTTAAATTCATTTTTCTCCAACAATCCCACACATGAATGAAAACCCGATGAAAACCAGAAATCAGAAAGCGAGAAATACCACTTAGGCAATAAGTGTCCATAAGGTCTTGAACCTTTGCTTAATGAGAAATTACCGGAACTACTTGATGGAAAGTGAACGCGATGTCTTGAACTGCCATCGTTTGGTGTAGTTCATCAATAACTTCCACGTGTGATATCTCTCTAGGTGCTGTCAAGTTCGTGTCGTTGTGTCCATTTTGGCCCTGGACGTATCCCGTTTCTCAGAATCCTCTAGAGAATCAGCTCAATTCTCATAGGAAGCGGCCCACTTCCTCATTCATATATGTGAGTTCTATCAAGAGTGTTTACTGCTACACCTACTTCAATCTTAAACTGAAACTACAAAACTCATTAAGACTTAATAAATAGTCATCCTTCACATGCAGTCATACTATCACGTCTACACCATATGGAAGGGACAGAGAATGAAATTATCTGATAGTGTTTCCTTTAACCCACCACAAATTAGTTGTCTCATTGAAACCTTGATCTTGGGATCTCCAGTCAGCAAGGTTGAGTATCCTTCATGAAAAGTTTATTTAATGAGCTTAAGCCCCATCCCCCTCGATGAATTACTAACTATATCCTTGGACAAACTTTTCGTCAAAGGGTCCGTGATATTCTCCTTAGACCTTACAAAGTCAACAGAAATAACGTCAGTTAAGATTAGTTGTTTTAAGGAATTGTGTCTTCTACGAATGTGTATAGATTTCCCATTATAGTTGTTGTTTTTAGCATTAGCTATTGCAGCTTGACTATCACAATGTATAAATATAGCTGGCACAGGCCTATGCCAAAGAGGAATGTCTTCTAAAAAGCATCTTAGCCAAGCGGCTTCCTCTCCTGCTTTATCTAACGCAATAAACTCCGATTCCATAGTGGATCGAGCTATACATGTATGTTTGGAACTCTTCCAAGATACAGACCCACACGCTAGAGTGAACACATATCCACTCGTTGATTTAGACTCCTCTGAGTCTAATATCCAGTTTGCATCACAAAATCCTTCAAGGTCCGCAGGGTATCTCTCATAATTAAACAAAAATTCAAAGTGTACTTCAAGTACCTTAACACTCTAATATAAGTGCATCCCAATGCTCCTGCCCTGGATTACAAGTATACCTACTCAATCTACTCACAACATAAGCAATATCTGGTCTCGTACAATTCATTTAATACATCATACTTCCTATAACACGTGAATATTCAAGTTGTAAAACTCCATTACCATTATTCTTTTTGAGTCTACAACAAGGATCATAAGGAGTACAAGCAGGTGTACAATCAAACTGGTTATATTTTCTAAGCACAGATTCAACATAATGAAATTGACTAAGACTATATCCATTAGAATTTCTTCTAATCTTCATCCCTAAGATCACATCAGCGGGGCCTAAGTCTTTCATGTCAAAGTTCTCATTTAGCATGCTCTTTGTGGAATTAATTACATCCATGTTTGTACCAAGTATAAGCATATCATCAACATACAAGCATACAATCACATAGGCATCATCCATAAGTTTAGTATAAACATACTTGTCAGACTCATTGATTTTAAAACCACTAGAAATCATTACATGATCAAATTTTTCATGCCACTGTTTAGGTGCTTGTTTCAAACCATACAAAGATTTTTTCAGTTTACAAACTTTGTTTTCACAACCTTTCACTACAAATCCCTCAGGTTGGTCCATGTAAATTTCTTCATCTAATTCACCATTTAGAAAAGCTTTCTTTACATCCATTTGATATATCTCTAAGTTATGAATGACAACAATATCAATTAACATCCTAATGGAAGTAATTCTCGTAACAGGTGAATAGGTATCAAAGAAATCTACACCTTCTATCTATTTATAGCCTTTAGCTAATAATCTAGCTTTGTATTTTTCCACAGTTCCATCTACCTTACGTTTCCTTTTGAAAGTCCATTTACAACCTGTGGGTTTACACCCTAGAGGTAAATCTACAATCTCCCAAGTATCATTCTGTATAATGGAATCCATTTCACTAATGGTGGATTCTTTCCACCATGGAGCTTCAGAAGAAGTCATGGTTTCTCTATAATTCTGTGGATCAGTTTCAGCTAAGCATGTTATGAAGTCTGGCCCAAAAGATTTTTCATTTCTATGTCTTTTACCTCTTCTAGGCTCAAATTCAAAATCATCTTCCTCTAAAGGTAATGTCTGACTAGTGGAAGGGGATCAACACATATCATGTGAGATTCAGATTTCAAAGGAAAAACATTTTGAAATAGCACAACATCCCTAGATTCCATAATTGTATTCACACCAATTTCAGATATTTCATAACTTACAACCATAAATATATATGCAGTAGTATGTTCAGGGTACCCTATGAAGACACAGTCAACAGTTTTGGGTCCTATCTTGGTTCTCTTAGGTGGATGAATGAACACCTTATCCAAACACCCCCACACTTTAAAGTATGCATAAGAAGGTTGTCTACCTTTCCATAACTCATATGGAGTTTTGTATGATCCTTTAAAGGGTACTCTGTTCAAGACAT